>JAOTON010000558.1:2622500-3222500 GCA_034440635.1 Lepas anatifera | reverse complement strand
TAGTGGCATCTCTAGTTTGTTTTGAGCCCTCCCCCTCCACACCTACGATTCATATTGCATAAACCATGCACCTCGAGGAAGGCTAGTGACTCGAATAGTTCGTCAGCGGGCACAAGGACCCGGTGTGAGGTAGAGCTGAGGGTGTAAAATTAATTTTCAAAAAATAAATATCAGGCTGACATACATAAAATCAAGCAAAATACAACATAGAAAGAGAAAACATGGACGGGGAGTGTAAAACCAGATCACTGAAGGATCATTCTTCGGATTTAAACTATATGACATATTGGCATGTTAGGGATTTCGCGAAATCCCTGAAAAGCATTCAGGTAGTTCGCGAAATCACTGAAGTTTCAGTGAGTTCGCGAAATCCCTAGGGAGTTCGCGAAATCCCTGGTCGGCCAGTGATTTCGCGAACTCCCTAGGGATTTCGCGAACTCCCTGGCTGGTCAGTGATTTCGCGAAATCCCTAGGGAGTTCGCGAAATCCCGGATTTCGCACTTTCCCTGTAACATATACAACAGTCCTAATCCTATGACTATTGGATGCTGTCAGCATTATCTGTATCGGGATGATCATTGATTTTGCATAAGGCATTTGTCCACGAATTTCTATGCATAATGCCTTTCCTAAAATGTCGGTATTTAGCTGATCCAGCGTATCTTCTCCATCCCAAGTTTAGGCATAACGCAATCTGGCCTTCATTTACGCGTTTCTCTATTTGCTGAACCGCATTTTCATACCGCGCGTGCTTAATTGAGACCAGGCCAGCTTCCCAGATGAATAACCATTTCATCTAAGAAATTCGTCCCTCTCGGTTGTTCTGGATTTTTATGAACGTCACACAGCTAACACGTATATCACTATCCCGCTTATCTATGACATTATTACTATGCAATTGCAAATATTTCTGCGTAACTAGTACTTTCCGAACATGAAATCTGCGAGGCTGCACACTAACGAGGAGTTGTCTGGGATGTGAATGATCTTGGACTTGTGACAGATCCGGGATCTTGTCGCGAACTTTCTCCGGGCTGCTAAATGTACAGGTTTTTTCTCCAAATAGTGTTTGAAGCCCAAAAGGGAAGTTACGCAGCCACTGGTTCATAGTTTTCCGGGAAATTCTGCCGGCGACAAAGTTTGTGTTTGAAATTTTTAAGAAATCTGCAGACGATTTTGAGATGAGATTAATCATTTGATTCTCCATCAAGAGTGCACCATGCTACATTTCAGGTGATTGCGTACTAAACATGGTAGTAAAAAGATCAACCTACCCGCTATTGATTTTTATAGAATCTGCAAACAAGATATAGAAAAATCCAAAATTTCACATATTGGACATACGCTTTTATTTTAATGTGTACTGATTACTGTTGTTTGCTTGTTACTGATGTTTACTGATGTATACTGCTATTATTGCTAATATTAAAGCTCTGTGTTATCTTTATGTTATGTATCCTGACGTTATAGAGAAAGAAGAAAACAGAGAAAAGGGAATCGATTGCTTTCTTGAACATAAAGATCAAAAGACAAACAAAGTGTTATCTAACTACATTATATAAAAAGGTCACTAACACATATTTATCCCTGAACTATGATTCGCATCACCCTGCATACACCAATAGATACGAAGCAGAACATCTGCCTTGAACACAGCTCCAAATAAACAATAAAAAGAGCTGGAAGAAATGAGTGATATCTTGTTTTTCGTCCCTCTCTCCCAAATAAACAATAAAAAGAGCTGGAAGAAATGAGTGATATCTTGTACCACTACGGCTACCCACCTTCTTTCCATTGGCGGATTCAGGAGGCTTCAGGAGCATCTTTTGGAGGGTACCAAACCAAAGTTTCGGGGTGGGGGGGACTAAATCGAGAAAAAAATCGCGAAAACGTGGAATATTTAAAGAACATTGCGAAAATTTGGTCCTTTTGGGGGCCTAAAGGCACTATTTTAAGTTTTGGTGGGGACCACGGCCCATTTGATCCCCTCCTTGGATCCGCCAGTGTTTCATTCACAGTACAGAAAAATGAACATATACAAAGAAGCAAAACTAGCAAAAACTTATCACCTAAGTCAAACTTCAATACTCAAAGGGGCACTCCAGAAGGCAATACAGAATGTTGCTACAAATCTAGTGTGCCATGAGCGTCGAAGGGTTAACCAATGTTGCAGCGGATCTAAACAAAAGTAAAAACCTATCGATTACTATTTGGGGCCTAGTTTAGAAATGCCTACAGTTTGGCTGCCTATGATAAAAGATACTTTATTGATTTAACGTTTGTGGCATCTATACTTATGTCCCTTTGCAGCAATGATAATGATGAGTTGCATAGTCACAAATGGAGTATCGCCAGCAATCATTCCACCAACTCGTTACTTTTCTGTTCCCCAAAAATTGTTGGAATCATTAGTAATGAACATGGAGATACTGCAACCTCTTTCCTTAAAGTGTGCTGAATATTGAGTAAGGTTTTGACCTTTTTGGTGTTTTTTAAACCGTGTGTTGTTTATCGAATTTTTCGACGGCTCATGGCCGAAACATCATCCAATCATTTGTGATTTCGCGTCCTATTGCTTTTTTCACATTTTCTATAAACACCAATGAGGAAAAGGTTAATGTTTCTTACAATCATCACGATTGCTAAATTATCATAATCGATAAATTTCCAGTACTGAGCTGAGGAACATGATTATAAATTGACAGGATGTTCACTGACCTGCCCCCTTGAATCCTGGATGCAAAATGGAGCTTATACTTATAATTTGCCCAATTTGTTTGTGCCTCCATTTTGCACCCGGGATACAAGGAGGCAGGCCATTGATCATCTTATCAACCTATAATAATAATAATATAAGGTACACTTGCCCAGCTACACAATACGTCTTCCGATGCCTCCTTTGCAGCATATGTTCCTCTCACGTCATTTTCTAGACAAAACTGATAAAATCATTACCAACATTTGGAGAACCTATCTCCAGAAATGAATACAAGAAATACAAATGTGCAAATACTCCTGCCTTTGAACAAAAACAAACATCACATATGATACTGAATCCTGGCAATAACAGAAAAAGGGGTAAAAATCGGAGATAGTCGGCCTCTCTGAGGAATCTAAAGCAGCCTGACCAAAAGCATTTCTAAGCGTATTGGCAGTTTCGCAAGTTCGATTTCAAAGTAAAAAAGCAAAACTGAAAACACACTCTGATGCGTATAAAATTGGTATCATTACCAAGAAATGCGCAGTGCAGCAAAACAGAGCACAGTTTTGCTTCCAAAAACATTTTCGAGTTTACTACCGCTGATGACAATTTCGAAACCCAAGCAGAACATTGCCAAAAAGCTCAAACGTTAGTGGCGAAAAGCGGTACTCTGGCCTTCTATCTCAAGCATAGCTTGTTAAAATGAGCTGGGACCAGATGCGAGGCTAAGGCATCAAACAAACATGAATAAGTCGCTTTTCCAGAAGGTTCACGGACAGAATTCTTAGAACAGGAGAGAGTGAGCAGTACAACAATACCCCCATTGCTCGCGCCGGCCATCTGGGGGCCTCGCGGCTCATAAAGCCGTGGTCAGTTCATTGAAGGCACAGTGCGTCATACAGAGCGAACCACCAACATGCGATCCATACAGGTAACGTCCTCGTCACTGATCGATTATGGCAGACTATGCCGCACAAATATCATCGGTAGAACTCTACTTTTTAAAATGATTCAACAGCTCATTCACAGGCTAAACACTTTGATTACATTTTTTACAGTTGAATTTGTAATTAGTCTACAGACTACAAAGAATTTCGTAATATGTCAACAGAAAATTAGTCAATCTTAACTCTTGGGTCGACAAGTGAGGCTCATATGCATATCATAAATTCATAGTTACAATTATAATACAACTTCTAAGCGTATTTCCAAGTCAACATTGAAGCAAAGTGCTAAGAGCATTTACTGAATTTCGTAAATAAGCAGCAATTAACATGTACTTTATACTTGCAGATATGCATCCGCTTCATCTTTATATATGCACTCCTGGTGGTTAGCGTCCACCACTCGGCCTTTGGTCGGGCTCAAGCTAACATCAAAAGGGGAAGCAAGGCACTGCTACAAAAGAGCCGTTCACGTCCAAACGTACCTTTGGAAGATATCTTCAATCAAATCCCTTACCAGTATCGACGTGAAATTGCGACAATCAGAAAGAGACAGTTGGAACAAAAGCATCAGAACAGGGGCTCTGTCCCCGCAGGAGCGCTTCAATATACAAGTACCAAGGACCTTCACGTCCGTTCTTTGGCTCGGACTCACAAGAAAAATATCCAAAAAGTTCAGAAGATAGCTTTTAACCCTCAGAAGTATCCTCGTGGCCCAGAGCGCCGTCAGGGAAATGATGGCCCCGTAGAAAAAGGCCGGCAGAGGTACGATGTGGATATTTGGGATCGCGATGGTTCACCTGGTTCTGCTATCCCGCCATCACCTGGTTCTGCTATTCCGCCATCACCGAGCTCTGCTATCCCGCCATCACTGGGTTCTGCTATCCTGCCTACACCACGAGGGTCGACTGGCCTGGACTCGCCTCGGCAGCAGGACAGGCGAATTCCAGAGAGAGGTTATCGCCAGCCTTCGTCCGAGCGCCCGAAACTGAGAGGTGATGCCACTTCAGCAACATACAGACCACCACCGAAGAACTACTCAACAGTTTCAAGCACCGCACAAGGTCGTGCGAAGCTCAGCGATGGTCCGCCTTTCAAGGACGGGAAGGCAGTGAGGTGTTCAATAAGAGAGGACTGCATCACGCTGGGCCCAAGAGGATCAGCTAAGGATAGCCACCGATCCAAAGAAGGCACGAGTGATTCCAATCCCCGCGCGGGCCGTGTCTCTTGGGCAAGCAAGGGCTCACAGGAATTGTCAAGCTTGCCGCCCAACCCTCCTACCAAAGCTGAAAAATCGAAATATGCTTCTCAACGCGTTCCTGTTTCCCAAGTCTATACGGCAGTGGATGACCTCTCGAACAACCATAATGATACTGCTCCTGCCGCGAGGTACCCACCACAGAAAGCACCTCCGAGCGACATATTCTACTCTTCTTACAGCTTCTGGGAAGATTCAGAGGAGTCTCCAGCCAATGGGTCACCTTCTCAAGCATACTTCAATCCAAGTGCTACGCAACAGGGTTCTCCCACAGTCCTTAGTCCGAGTCCGGCACACAACTCAGCTCTTACTTTACGACCCAAACATGAGTCTTCAATCAGTAGTCTGAAGCCAAATGCCAAGTCAAAGAGTTCTCATCGAGTGGCGAGGTATGGACCACCAAAGAATCAGGACCGACAGCAAGCCTTCAGGAATCTGGTCCAGCATGCCATGGATATCCGTGCTGCACCACGTGGAACCCTTAATGAAGATGAGTATCCTGCTACCAAGGCGCTTCCAAAGAAATTACTCCCTGGATCACATGATCGTTTCAACAACCCGGAGGATGTCTCTAAAGTCTCCAAAAACGAAAGGAACTCGATCCGTCTGTCCGCTGAAACCCCATCGTCACAGAAACCGGATGCATACTACACGAGTGATGGGCCGACGAGATTCAGTGGTGACAATGCATACGCAAGGTCCAAGTCCAAAGACGACTCTGATGGTCCTCCACGTGCTCGCGATACAGAGACCTCCAGTGTTGGACATACCGCAGATTATAGCACCTTACCTCCGAAACAGAACGCCTTTGATAAGGCCGCGGAACTCAGCTCAAGGGCCCCACCTCAGCCTTCAAATGAGTATTCAACTATCCCGCACACCGAGAAAGAGGACCAGCAGGATTCGGTAGCAGACAGTGGCCAGTTCTATGTTTACCCGTCGTCAGAGGTTGAACTTAGTGATTCGATGCAAGATTCGAATGCGTCCCCAACTGAGGGAGACGCTTCCAGCGAAAGTGATAACAGCGGCTCCGTCGATTTAACATTAATGTATGAGGCATTCGCACATGGCCTTCGAAACGCTGCGCTTCATTCTAGCTATACTGACGAGTGGAAACCTCTCCGTGTCCGTGGACAAACAGATTCATATAAAATTGATTCTATGACGCCATTTTCCGCACACCCTGCAATGTTACATTCTTCAAAATCAAATGATATGCTTCCACGACATCCTATGAAAAATATCCCAGCACAAGGAGCACACAATTCTGAAAAGCAGTTTCAAAGTCAACAAATTGCGGTCCGTCGAATTCCTCTTTCATCCTTGGGATACTGGGTATTCATTCCGGCTTTTAACCCCATGTACCTAGCGCTCTTAAATGCCGGCCATCCAGGAATGTCGTCGCATGAAATGAGCGGACTCCTAGAATACCCGCGAGCTGCTGATCTGACGGACAGCTCTCCCTACCCAAGGAAACGACTCCATCTTAGCAATCCTCTCGTCTCATGAGCTGTTTCCTGACCAAAGTAGAGCACTTTCGCGTGTTTTTCTTATATTGTTGGTGACATGGCTACCGCTCAAGGGTGTACGCACACACACATACACACATTCCGACAAATCTGCCTCGTTAGAATTGGCAATTTTGAAATTTATCGCCCGTTCTTCTGCAAATTTGTTCAATCAAATTTAAGGCTGTGCCCGGACAACCTCTGAACAATTCTACCGAACACATTTTCTGAACACGAAATCAAAAAATTCTACCAGCCCCCTCCCCCGCACCAAATAACAGGCATTTTCTTGACAATATTGAGTGCCTTGCTTCGCTCGGGCAAAACCGTTACCATGTCCTGTTTCCAAAACCGCAGCACTGCTGCTGAACTCTGGTTGTATTTTTGTTCATATTCCAGCCCCATACATAACGAATCGACGTGGCATGTGTTATGTGTTACAACACGACGTGCTATCGGGGTACAACTCTTTTTCAACTTTCGTGTTTCAAGTGCATTTATAGGAGAGCGGTGAAATCCTTCCAACTGTTCTGGCCTCGCATTTTATGAGCGGACCTCCAGTGTGAAGCGTTTGCAAGATTCGCTCCTTCCCCATATGACGTACCATGAGGCAGGAGAAGGACTCATCGTTGTTTACGCGTGCTGACTCTTACGTTGTGTGCTTGTATTCGTGTTTTGGTGACTGTGTTTTTAGCTCTGTTTTTTTGCATTTCGTAACCTGCATGCACCCATATGACTCTAGAAATAATAACCACTGTTATGTTGACGGCCCAAAGATTGTGAAATAAATTCAAATAAATAAACAATTTTCTTTGTGAAGCAATCCTGCTGTGCTTGCTTAGTCGTAGCAACATTTCTACCCCATGCTGCAAAAGTTGTTTTTAGAGAGCGCGTAATTTTCGGCCGGTTTTGGTGAATTCTGGAGAAGTGCAACCAGAGTTATTGACGGCTTGCTTCTCACGCAACTTATCCGTAATAACATGCGCTACATGTCCGACTAATGATCAAGGATTTAGCTCTAAGTTACCAAATCACATATTTTTCATGATAATGTACGCATGCTTGTCCTATGACTGTCAATAAATTTGTATCTGCTAATCAGTCGAGATAAATACAAGACATTATGAAGCAGAACACACCGCTGAGAGTTCTTCGCACTAAAATACATGGCCGACCAAGCTTTCTTCAAGTACATAAACTTAAACACGAGGGCCAGAGGCTTAGTATAGTTTTTCGGACAAACTGCAAATTTTGCAATAGGTATTACAAAACCAAATTTACAATGCACCTCGGCTGGAGATCTCTTCTCGATCCAGGGGGGTCCTGGATGGATTAACGCTGGCACGGCAATACAAGCCATATGCAAAGCCTATGGGAGACCCAAAATCCAGGAGGTCCTGATCCCCCAACCCCCCAGGTTCCACTCATGAGCAGGGGCATCATTGTAAACAAAATAGCCACACCTTCGTATCGAACTGCCACACCATCATAAAGCCGCAACAAATTTTGTACATGCTTAGCCAAACGCAAATTTTTAACAGCCTCACTTACAATGATGAACCTAACATTTGTTTGAACGTACATGGCCCTTGGCTGCAATGATAGTGACTTTTGAATTAATCAACAAAATTACAAATCATATAACTGCGTGGAAAAGACAATTTTTCCTGACCGGTAAGCACATATAATTTTTCCAGCAGGGCGTCGATCAGGGGCGTAGCCAGGATTTCGCTCAGGGAGTGGGGGGGGTGGCGCCCCGAAACGGGCCCCTGCGACAGCGCGAAAAGGGCCCTGACGGGTAAAAAGGGCCCTGCTTGTTACAGAATAGTGTTGAAGAGGGCTTAAAAGGGCCCTGTCTGGTATGAAATTTCAAATTTGGCCATAGAGCATAGTCCGGGCGAGCCGCGCTTCGCGCGGCCTGTGTCCTCAGGGGCCCTTCGGGCCCTCAGAGGGGGGCGGCTGTCCCTGCCGCCCCCCCCTTGGCTACGTCCCTGGCGTCGCTAAATAGAGTAGGACGGCCAATAGTGGAATCGTGATCAGTAAGGAGGTGTCTCTTATTGCGAAAGCGTCAGAAGAATAAAACACATTTGTTTTGATCGCCTTTAACGTCAATGTTCCAGTATTTGTAATGCAGCACAGTTCCGGCATTTCGCAGAACTTTGCCTAAAATTATCGTGATGGACAATCTATCGGCCCACCTATATCGGGCAGCTGCGCCAATCAAAGGGGTGGGCGGGGGGGTAGAGTACGTTTTTAATGCAGCCTACTTCGTTTTTTACCCACCAAAAACTATATCACCCTGCAGGTATTCAAGCACGCTCCGCACCCCCCCCCCTTAGCTGAGTGACACTGACACTAGCCAAGGTTCTCTCGCTTCCCGCTTTTTCTAGTCGGCCTATTCCCAGAACACCTTGACGTGCAAACCTAAAAAACGACATCAATTTTTGCGTATTGTTCCTTGTGAAAGGCGGCACAGACAGAATACGTCTCCCCTTAACACGCGCAATGGAGGGGTACTGAAGTACCCTCCACCTACTTTTCCGAGTTGGCCGGAGAACCGCTTGCAGCTGGAATACGCTACTTACCCACGTTTAAGAGAATTCACGAGCGCATCGATTGGTGAAATAACTTTTAAAAACTGTTAATAATTTGTTTACTTATAGGCTTTCAAAATCAGGCCTTTACTTTGAGACCGTCGCAATCGCGCGGTCGCACCACTTCGCCTGCACTGTAGACGGAGTGGTGACGGAATAACGTCATATAATCGGGATTATATGTCACGTGTCACCCCACGTGAATGTCAAGGTCAAAGATCCCATGTCAAGGCCATACAAATATTTTCATGGTATGTGACCACAGTGTCCGGTCAGATGGCATTACACAGTATAGCATATGTTATGCTATGACTTCATAGTTCAGGTTACTCAATCTCAAGGTCATAGGTCTTTTGCGGTCAAACCCCCAATTCCCGCCCTAAGGCTGGTATAGTATCAGTTATATTGTACATTATTGTTAATATGTCATATTGTTCCGTCATGGGTCAGTTATCTTGAATGACATTGAACGCAGACATTCTATGAACATTGCTGCCGTCCAAAGGCATGAGACGTACGTGCATTTTTGCTACTTTTCAGGAGAGCTGATTTAGTGTTTGACCTCATAGCTCTTAGGAGTTTTAACGGATTACTGTCAAATTTATACAGGATATTCAGTCGCATGACAGAATTATGCTGCTGAAATTATTTTTTATGTATTTTGTTTTTTTCATTATAAAAAGGCAACAAGGCCTTTTGCCATTGTTTTTTTGGTGACCCAGGACCGAAATAAACCAAGCAAAAAGGGCGTGTGGAAAAGAGAGCGCAAAAATTGAAGAAAACTTAAGGCAGAAAGACGTATCCGTGGCATTACGTCCTTCTGCCTTTGAAAACCCAACTAAAAATCATGCATTCTGAGGAAGGAGTTTCATACAGCGTGATGCGAGAGTACCATAGAAATGTATATTTTATTTTAATCTTTCACTGATACGCACATGAGATGGTATGTGCCGCGAAAAGGTTCCACTACTAACGCCGCTCTGAACTTGCTGATTCAGTGTTCTGACCAAATAAAGAAAGCATGCTTCAAGAATGCTGTAGTGAACCCCATGGACTTGCATTACTTCGCCTGATAAGTATCTCGTATTTCCAATTTCATGCCTGCTTATGGAATAACTTTGAGGAGTTTGAAGTGCCGTTTTGAGCGTGATAGTCATGATGATTATGATATATAAAATTAACTGGTAATCGCCCATAATCTAATGTGATAGATTATGAGCAATTACGCTCATAATCATTGTTATCAATGACTTTCAAATCCCAAACTTTTTCTGGCGAAGACGCGTTGTCGAAATATTAATATACTCTTTGGCGTTTTCACTTACTTTAGATTATGAGCGATTACCGGTTAATTTTATATAGCATTATCATGATGCTTGTGGAATAGTTTCTATTTTTTTGTGAAAACGTTCAGTCTTTCATTAAGCGCGATCCTTTCGCGTATGTCCCACTCTCTACCTGCAGAATATAATTTCGAAAGGCAGGCAGCAGCTTACACGAGCTTGATGATAAAATTGTACACACGGGTAGCCTCTAGATCAGCCAGCTGTATTTCATCAAATAAAATCATTCAGGCTGCAGGGCTCACTGGACCAGGTCAAAACTTCCGTCCACTATCAGCTGAGCGGCGGTAACTTCTACGACGACAAATTCTGCGAACACAACGCACAGTTATACCGCCGTGACAGTCTCACTATATCAGGACACCCTCACAGCTGCAGCTCCTTGTGTTATGAACAACGTACCCTCTGAACACTCTGAACACCACTGATGCCCTCTGAACGCCAGTCAATACTCACTCATTTACCAGATCCTTCAGCCCTGATCTCCTTTCCAACCCCTCCCAGAACTTCCTCTTGTGAATGGGCATCAGCGGCAGCACGTTAGCCACTATCCTTTCATGCTTCTCTTTGTTCATGCCTCGGGGCTGGGTTCTTCCTGGAGGAAGTTCTGTTCTGAAGCCATCTTTGATGATGTTGAAAGCCTTCCATGTCGGCTGATTGAAGCTGGTCTTTGTATAAATACACGTGTCTCCTCTCCGGAGCTGAACCACCTTGAGATCGCGGAGGTACGGCCTCATGCCTTCCTGTTGAAGTCGGCGGATCTTAGCCGCACTGAAGCCATCCTTGATATCCAGGAAGTCCTGGGGCTGCATTTCATGCACCGGCAAGGAGCAAGAAACAACAGAAACGTAATCGCCAAAGTCGCAGACTTCCCTTCGACGTTTAAGACGCTTATTGATCACCTGGTGATGCGCGTCAGCACTCATTGAGGTATGTCCTTTGGTGAGATATTTGACAGTGATAGTGTCTGTCGCGATTTTCTCATCATGAACCGCATGTATGAGTGCAGTCAGTGTCACCCAGCACTTATTTTGCGCTGCACAATTGTCAGCGTACAGAGTCACCCCTTTTCGTGTCACGATGTTTCCTCAAGAAGACTAGCAGTGCGCTGGCAACATCGGCTGAGTTCCTGGCCGCAGTGGCTTCATGCCATAGAACGGCAAGCGAGCCGTCGCGATGCGGCCTGGCTGGATCCTGTAGCATGCTGAATGTTTCGTTAAAAGCAACCAGCCTTGGGGTGAAGAAGCAAATTTTGAGCGGCAGCGCTGGCAACATTGTCACTTTCATCATATCGCAGCTCACTACGACTTCACCTTCATCCCACTGGCGGGCTGCATCTTTGCGATATTCTGCTCGTGCCTGCGCTGCCTCTTCAATGTGAGTCTCATACGACTGGCAAGCTTCACATTCTTTGCTGTTGTGCTCTTGAGTCCGGATGTTGCTCATATGTTCTCCGTATACGTTGCACGTACCGCATTCTTCGCCAGTCAGCCGGGTAAATCCAATATTCATAGCCTTGACAACTTTCCTATAGGTTTCAAGACTGCAGCTTCTACCCTGTTCGGTGAAGTCCTGGTGCATTTCCGTGATGGTGAGCTCTCCTGGGAGATAGCGTCTGTTGGGGGCGTGCTGGTAGCGGTAGTGAGGCGCAGCTGGTGCGTATGAATTCACATGGGCTTTGATGATTTCATCATTTATCTTGTTACTAGGTTCGTGCCGGCCTCTTCTGTCGATATCCATCGTAACGCCATGCGCATCACATCGGAGTGCGTTTTGCACTGCCTTGTCGCTTCCCAGCTGTAGGCCTAGCGTGGAAAGGAAAAATCCTTTGCACACTCTTTTTTCTCGTTTGTGGTGGATGGTAGGTGCCATTTGAGGGTCCTCTGTCTCCTTGATGTTTCACGCGTCCGCGTGGTATCCGGCTTCCGGACGATTACAAACTCCCGGTACCATTGGCGCCTTGATTCAGCTGATTGACTATTCACTGCGTTGTTTATTGCTTTTCTTCTCTCTTCCGGTATCAAGGTAGTGCACTTCCACTTGCAATCACGGCATGACTGTGGAGTAGGAAGAGTTGGGTGCGATTCTGCATAACGGGCGATTTTTTGTGCTGGATGTCGTGCCCTCTGCGGCAGCTTTTTGATGCCTTCCCCTGCGGAGGCGGTCTGTCCCAGTATCTGTCCAGGAAGGGCACTACTTTCGAGGTGATCAGGCTCTTCGCTTCGTTGACTTTTCGAACACTGGCCCTGCTTCTTTGACACATCAGATGAACTGATAGTCCCAATTTCGAGCAGGTGGTAGTCCGCACTATCTATCTCCCCCATAAGCATACTTGTGCTGTCCGCAACAACTGCTGCGAGTCTCGAAAGATCAAAGCCACTTTCCTCGTGAGGGATCCTTACTGGCTGGCGTACTTGATAAAATACTTTCGGGAAAATGTCCACTAAATTCGTCCCAGTCGTCAGCGTTCGGTAAAACTGAACCAGCATGGGACTCTGGATGTGCGGAAGCAGAGCTAGCGCGCTCGGCATCACCTGTTACACCGAGAAGGGTCACCGGCGGGGCGGACTCTGGAGCATCGGCGAGAAGCGTCACCGGCGGGGCGGACTCTGGAGCATCAGCGAGGAGCGTCACCGGCGGGGCGGACTCTGGAGCATCAGCGAGGAGCGTCACCGGCGGGGCGGACTCTGGAGCATCAGCGAGGAGCGTCACCGGCGGGGCGGACTCTGGAGCATCAGCGAGAAGCGTCACCGGCGGGGCGGACTCTGGAGCATCGGCGAGAAGCGTCACGGGCGGGGCGGACTCTGGAGCATCAGCGAGGAGGGTCACCGGCGGGGCGGACTCTGGAGCATCGGCGAGGAGCGTCACCGGCGGGGCGGACTCTGGAGCATCAGCGAGGAGCGTCACCGGCGGGGCGGACTCTGGAGCATCAGCGAGGAGCGTCACCGGCGGGGCGGACTCTGGAGCATCAGCGAGAAGCGTCACCGGCGGGGCGGACTCTGGAGCATCGGCGAGAAGCGTCACGGGCGGGGCGGACTCTGGAGCATCAGCGAGGAGCGTCACCGGCGGGGCGGACTCGAAATCCCCTGCTGCACCGAGGAGGGTCACCGACGGGGCAGACTCGAAATCCCCTGCTCCACCGAGAAGGGTCACCGACGGGGCAGGCTCGAAATCCCCTGCTGCACCGAGGAGGTTCACCGACGGGGCAGATTCGAAATCCCCCTGCTCCACCGAGGAGGGTCACCGACGGGGCAGACTCGAAATCCCCTGCTCCACCGAGGAGGGTCACCGACGGGGCGGGCCCGGAGTCTTTAGGGAAGCTTTTCACTCCCAGAATCAGCAGCGGCAGTGGCAGTGGAGTCAAAGCCAGACATGGTGTCCGTCTCATCTGGAAAGAAGAACATACATCAAAATTAAATTTAAGAATTGTGGCATTCACTGTCCTATATGCTTAGGCGGTGACAGGACAAATCCAGTGGTAGGAGAAACATCTAGATATGGCTTGGGTATATGGGAAAGAACAGAAGGTCTACTTTTCGAATTTTCGGGTTAATCATACTTTCGGTCCTGACGGTAAGTAACGCTGGTAGACTGAACCTGTTCCGGTCACATCCCGATTTCTTATTTTAGTCACGGCATCGGTTTGGACGGAAACATATCATTTTCAGGGGCATTAGCAAAAATACATAACATAGGAAACATTTCCGTTTAATATCAGCTTTGGATTGAAGAGGTTTCAATATTTGTGTCCGATTTTTAGGAACAGTCTTTATCACGAGCGTTTTTCTTTGTTGATTCAATATTGTTGATTTTTCTTTTGTTTCAATATAAAGTTTATTCCCAATTTTAATGTCATACCAAATTTTGGTAACTTGGGTCACAGTTTGTAGTTTTGCGAGCTGCAAATCTGTCAAATTTATCATAATGCAAAAGGTGGCAATGCTGTTGCTCAATCAGAATTTACATCGTTCGCAAAAAAAATGGAGGGAGGGGTGAATTTAACCAGCACTCAAACATAGGAAAATTAAGAATGATTCACCTAAGGGTGAATCTAATCGCAATTTATATCGTCTAAATGCCAAATCAATACCAACCGTGGAATTTATCAATCTATCAATCTGGTAAACAGTATTCATAAAAGACAACAGCTGCGAGTCACATGAATATGCTCCGAGGTGAAATCTACTTACCAAATGCAAGAATTCGTCTCTTCTTCGACGCAGCGATAGTACCGGTCCATTGCTTGCCGTTGTGTCTCATCCGGACCCTTCCTCCAGCATCCAGGGAAGACCCTGGCACAACCCGCAAGTCGGATATTGGCACGTAGTGCCATTCTCCAGCAGTTATGTCGTCCCAGTCCACTCGGACCAATCTTCGTTTCTTGCGCTTCTTTTCATCCATACCGATTTTTTATCAGAGTTCAGAACTTAAATATGCTCACAAGGGTTGTCGAGTACTTTAAACTAGCGGTTTGTTGTCTGATTAGGGATGCAACCCAGGTTTAAACCGTTCCGCTTGTAAACAATGTCTAGACTGATTTGATTAGCGTAAAATATGGGCGGGGCGTAGTAAATATTAGAGATGCCATATAAAGTAACACCGAGGTACTGGACAATCTGAACGGTAAATTTTGGAAGAAACCTAATCTAATGTCGCAGGACTTTTTCTTTCTCTGGGTTATTCACACAATTGACTAATTGCAAGATCTAGTTTTGTGTTTTAAGTACGAAAATCGTGGAATTTGACGCTGTTTTTCATCGGCCTACAAAATAGCTATCTCCAATCCATGGAACGCACGTGCAGACCACTTTCGATATTGCTAACCCCAACATTAATTCAAGGTAAAAGGACGTATATACTCATACGTCTTTTTGCCTTGGGTAGATTGAAGAAAGGGATGCGTTAGTCCCAAGGCAAACAGACGTATGAAAAATAATACGTCCTTTTGCCACGTTGTATGGTAAAATTACGCATGCTTGCTTCTAACACCCACGGCAGAAAAGACGTATTATGTCAAAAAGACATATGTTACAGACCTGTCTTTTTGCCTTGGTAGCGATGCTCAGGGGTGTAACTTTGTCAAAATGTTTAGGGGTGCTTTTTCCTAGCCGACCCATAAACTTTTACGGGCAGTGTTAGGAGTGAAAAACGTTAAAAAGGGGTAAAAACCTACAATTTTGTCGAAAAATCTCTAATAACTTTTTTCTTGCTTTTATTTGCACTCCACACTGTTCCCCTATTGGGCCAAAAATATTTTGGCTCCCTGGTTTGAGCGTTTGGGGGAGTGGGATTTTGAATACAGTTTTTGGCTCTAGCATCTGACAGAGATGAATTAGAATCATTACAGCCGTGATTTCCCGTAACTACTTGTTTTGTTTCCTTTTGCACGATGAGTGGACAGCTACTGATGGTAGTTTTTGAACACAGTTTTTGTGGATTGTCAATTTGGGACGAGCAATAGAACACAATTATTATTATGGGGTGGTTTTCTGACAACTGATATTTCATATGACCATACTAGGTCAAAACACAAAAATGAACAGGCCATTTTTTAACATGTTAACTGGGGGCCAATTGTCCCCCACATCTGCCGAAATGCCCCCCCCAGTGCTGGGAAATTGACCCCCAGTAAAACAGACAAGTATTACTTAAAACTGAATAAGCGCAAACTCACCTAACGAAAATAAGACAAAAAACCACCCCATAATAATAATTTTGTTATATTGCTCGTCCAAAATTGGCAATGGGGCCGGGGTAGCCAAGTGGCTTCGTTGCCAGTCTACGGATCGGATAGCATGGATTAACGTGGGTTCAATCCCCACGGCGGGAAACCGCCTTCTGTGTCCGATCTGACCCGGTGGAGAGGATCCTTAACCCATTAACGCCCAGCGGGTCATTTTTGTCCTCTGACTTTGACAGGCTGCAGAATCGGTACCAGTGAAGTGATCTTCATGTTTATGATATGTATGTGTGTTTCAGAGCGTGGGCAAGCTATACAAGTGCATTTGAAATTCTTAGGTTTTTATAGGACGATTTTGGTGGAACTTATTTTGGCGAGGTTTTGGGTAACTTGAGATAGCTTTGCAAATTTTGTTTCTCGCAATAGCATATGGAAAGCCGAAAAGAATTTGTATGATTGACATTAAGCTAAGACCACTAGGAGTCAGATGGTGAAGAAACAGTAAGATTTTCTTGAACGGCTTTGCCATGAGACATCGTCAAATATGAAGCGGACAAAAATGACCCGCTGGGCGTTGCGGACATCTTAGGGCCGCTGAAAAGGAAGAAAAGGATGTGTCCTGTCCTCCCGTCTGGTGGGTTAGGTGCATAATGTTACCTAGAGGAAATGGAGGCATTGTGGGTCCTGCCAATTCAGGGTTGCTAGTTTAGAGACTTTTCATCAAATCTGAAGATTCTTAGGGCAATGTCGATACCTTTGGAAACTTTGGAGTTCATGAAATGCTTCCCAACGTTTTCGGGGTCTGTCTTATTTTTGGAATGATTATCAAATATTTCTAACGAAAACATTCAAGATAGTTTCAGTATTTTCTGAACGCGTTGTCAAAGACAATTTTCAGGGTTTGGAAAACTTAAAGAAACATTAGCATGACTTTACTGTTAAACTAGCAGAGCCTTTTCTTTTCCTCTTGATGGATTGGATGTAGTGGATAGAGAGGATAGGGAACAGTAGCGGATTGAAGACTTCATTGGGTGTGGGGGAGGGGGTTAGGGGTCTCGAGCATCCCCGCATCGCCTCGGAACAGCCCTCAGTTATGCATTTACTATAGGCACACTGCCATTTCGGTGGGAGGGGGGCTTGACCCTTTCTAGCCCCCTTGTGTCCACCACTGATTGAAAGCCAATGACCAGCTGACAAAATGAGGTGGGAATTATTGCGGCCGCCGCGCTGGTTTGTTGTGACGAGATGGTGCAGTTTAAAAGGGGCGAAAGCATGGGAAGTTCTATAACTTCTGTCTAAAACGCAATTAGCACTGTTGCGGCTTGGTTCTGGTCAAGTGAAACTACCATGAGTGAGCATCCCGGGGGTTAGGGGAGGGGTCAAGACCCGCCTGGATTTTTGGTCTCCCACAGACTTTGTCTAGGGCTGAAAATTGCATTGCCAGTGTTAAACCATCCAGAACCCATCTTGGATTGAGAAGAAATATCCAGCCTTGGAGACATAAATATATCGAAAGCATAGTTGTTAGCAATGCCACAGATCAAATGTTTTTCAGGAAAAGAAGCAAAATAAGTTTTAAATGCCCAAGATAGCGGAGCGGATCAGGTGCATATCATGAGTATGCCATCACAAAATACATTAGTCATGAGGATGAAAAAGATGATGCGCTGACCGGCGTTACAATGACCAGCGGCGTGCCTGGAAATGCGGAGGCTCACATTAATGCAACTATTGAACGCGCTACTTGCTCCAAAGAAAAGTTGGAAAGATGGAAATGGACCCGTTTGGAGATTTGGAGATTAGTCAAGCTAATGTAAACCGCGTAGGGGGAGATATCGGATTGAGTTTTCAAAACTTTTCATCTGTATGCTGAATATTACGATTAAGTACTCGTTGAAAGCTCAGTGAGCGTCAGTCACGAAGTCTGGAAGACGGAGGAGGAAGGGGGAAGGGACAAAAGAAATGGCTTCCCAAAACCTTTGATATTCACCTTATATTCTTAATATTACTATGCTATACTATACTAAAATATTCTTAAAATACTGTGATTTTAACAATTTTAGTCCATCCCCCGCAAATCATCAGTCTAGGCTAGCCGCTGTTGTATACTATTTGCAAATATGCGACTTGTGTTGTCTATAATTAAACCTGGAGAGCATAAAACTGTCTAAACATTTAACTATGACCAATATACAAGAGGAAATAAAAACACTTCACAAAACTGCAGTAAAAGCGATGCGCATCCGGCCGCTGAGTGCGGTGACCGCGCCGCCCGGGAGCCGGCCGCGTCGTGCCAGCCGATGTCCCAAACGCCCAGCGGGTCATTTTTGTCCGGTGTCATATCTCAGTATCTAAAAGTGGTATCGGTTTAAAACTTTAGGAACATCTTTTTTGGCATATTTTAAACATAGGAACCCATTTGTTTCGCCAATCTGAAAGCTGGAAGTAGGTGCGGGCGTTAATGGGTTAAAGGGAATGTGGCACCTTCACAACGTGATTTTAACTGAGATAGCCAAGTTGTAAAGCAAGTCGGAAAACCCGGTACTCCATATTTCATTTGTCTTGGAACTCGATATTTCCGTAGAAAAAAGCTAAAACCTACCTAACACCAGCCCCCCTCAGCCCCCCATCGCCGGCGGCCATTGTTGTGAGCTACTGGTGTGACGACATATGCTGACGTCACGATGAGCATCAGCCAATCGAAGCCCTTGAAGCGTTTCAAGTATGGTAGTGGTTGCCAGATCGTGTCATCATCCATAGTCTGATATTTATTTCTTTTTCTAGAGGAGTATTTTTAAAAACCAAATATTGAGCTTATTGTACATTTTTGCAGAGAAGTCATGAGTGGTTTCATTATTTTTTACTAAAAGTACGCCTAATTACACTAAATTCCAGGATTCAACCAAGGTGCTACATTCCCTTAAAACACCCACGTCAATACTCCCTGTAATTGGGCAAGTGTGCCTGTTGGGAGTGGCCCTAATAAAAAAATAAAATCCACAAAAACTGTGTTCAAAAACTACCATCAGTAGCTGTCCACTCATCGTGCAAAAGGAAACAAAGCAAGTAGTTACGGGAAATCCCGGCTGTACCATAAGCATGAATTGAACTAACCACAACACTGGAGATAGCTTACAACCAATCAAACATCGATTTCTATCCTACCAGAAGTCCCTCCCCAGCCAGTATCGTGGCATTGCCTGTTTTGTTTTTTTTTACGCCCGTTTTCCAGCTCCAGCGCTCTCTTTTCGGGTGTTTCGTTAAAAATGCCCGTTTTTTGTCTTCCGGCCAACATTGGTCTGCTTCCATCGTCCGGTCTCTGGCAAAGGCCGAACGATCTCAGGGATGACCGGTCCCGGACCAGTCCCCGATGGGCTGGGCTGCTCATCATCCAGATGGCCAGAACGACCCACGGGCATAACTACTGCATTGGTGCAGTAAAGAATAAGTTTTTTTACTTGTAACACTGTTACATTTGATCCCAAGGAAAGTATTGCAATTGCCCCTTCGCACCACGCCACCTTCAAAACAAACATCCACTTAACGATTTAATGCAAGTGGCACTCTACTATGCTCATTTTGTAGCTAAATTAGTCTTCACAGTGCACTCAAGCTGTTCAGGCTGTAACTTATAACATCTGCCAATAAGCTAATTATCTTTCAAAATAAAAAACAATCAAAAACACCGTAAAGAACACTTGCTAGCAAATTTTGCCCGAATTACCAACCGCACCGAGTCGAAACTTTAAAAAAGCATCAGTTGACTGCGAATTTCCGGTGTTGCGACTGATCCATCGGTTAATTTGGAATTTTGGCCACTGTTACAATTTCTCCGTGTTATATCTGATCCCAGTCTAAGTTGTTACTTGGCTTTTTTCATCGATTCCTTGAAGTTGAGAATTGGGAAAGATTATATATTCGGCAAAATCATCAAACTGGCTCCCAAGAAACACTTCCAACAGGGAAAGAGTTGGCGACGCCACACGACCTTGACGGTTGGTGCGTCGATAGATCCAAAAATAATTAAGTGGTTTTTGCACCACATTCAGTAGATGATTTTGACAGCAACAGCCCCACACCATAGTAAGCATGTTCATAAAACTTGCCTCGATTTAGATTATAAACCATATGTGTTTGATACTTTGGGAACTTACTTGCCTTGCGAAACTCATAAAGAAAAATAAGAAATAGTTCATTCATTTGACATACATTGCGACAGTTTCAGGGCTGCCAGGTTGGCCATTTTCTGGCCATATTTCTCGAATTTAGCCTTTTTGATCGTGTTTGGCCCGGAGATTTTTTTCGGCTGCCCATTTCCTGGAATCTGGCCTTTTGGGCCTTTTTCTGGGAGCTGAGACCCAAGCTATTTATTTTTGATTGGATCCTTGCATGAATATGGCTCCTTTTGGCCTTCTCCGCTCTTCAATAAGATGTTTTGACTTCAAAAAAGCAGCAGAGCAGCAGAAAAATCTGTTATGGCGGCGGGAGGGACGATCCACAAAAGTGACGGCCACCTAAAACCGGACGCCAAGGATGCGATACTATAGACACCCTTTGGGTGCAAAGTTGATGCCAAAGTGCGCCGTCTGAGGCTATGCCCTCCCCCACTTACCAAAATCATACATTTCCCACGGTTCAAGAGCAAGAAATTCACAGTTGGAAGAACAGAAAAATTGTTAGATGTTATCGGGGAATGGTGCGCCCAAGATAATTGATGATGCTGAATTAGATATAAACAGCGATAAGAGTTGATTTTCTGTGGGTTTATGACTACTGTTAGGGGTCGTTTTAGCCTTAAATCTGGCATTTGTGGGCATACTTGATTTACTTATTTGGCCATTTCTGTTAAAACAAATTTTGATCCCTTTTTGTTGCTTTTTCTAACTTCGATTTGGCCTTTTGTCGCCGAAAAACCTAGCAGCCCTGAGCAGAATCTATGATTTATGGAATTTGACAAACAAATTGGAAACCAATTTTGTATTACTAAGGCGTCTATTAATACCCTAATACCCCCACCACTCCAAATGGGGTCTTGATTCTCTGAAAAGAATAAAATGGCCAGCACAAGAAATGCCCCCTACTGATATTTCCTTAAAAAAATGCCCTGACCTCAGGTCAGGTCAAGGTCACTTTTCAACATAGCACAGTCAATATGCATAGCAATCGACTCGCAGTAGCAATTTGAACGCAATGATATCAAAATAAAAGCTTTATCACAATTCCATGCAAAGTTATTGACCTAAGCCTTACTACTGCTCAAATAGCCCCAGATGACCTCTTAGAGGTCACAGGTCAAGCATTGCAGCACGAACCTTGAAAGGGGCCCAGGATACTACGATTTGGAGAATATGAGGGTATTCTCGGCTGTATCTACACAAAGACAGCCCAATGTCTGTTTTCCCGTGCATTTCCAATCGAGAGGTCATGGTCCGTACTGACCTTAGGTCATGGATATGAAACATATATATCAGAATATATGTTGTAGCACTCGGTGGTCCCATTATGTGGTATAAGTTTCAATACGATATATTTACCTATTTCTTCCTTATGCCACCTTAAAAAATTTGGAGGTGAGGTCACTTGACCTGCACTGGTGACCTGGCCTGAGATGACCCAACCGTAAAATTTTGGGGCAAGTTTCGGAATTGATCAAGGATACGGTGTGCCAGGTACGGCGGCGCTTCGCGCCACCATTTTCTCGTTCCGCCGGAAAAAATCCGATGGGGTGTTCAAATACCCCCCACCGGGGCGAGGGTTAACCCGCGCCCCACCCGGGGTCCGGCGCCACCTTCGCCCCACCGGGGCATCGATGGCCCCCCTCTAACTCCGGAAACATGGGGGAAGCGCAAATCTGGAAGGTGCATTCGAAAGCTCGCGTGAATTCAGTAAGAAATTACTGGGCATGTTTAAGCGCTCAGGTCAACAGTTTGACCTCCAGAGGTCAAGTTAGGTCAAGATCGGCTATTTTCACTCAATTATGCAATGCTTAAGCAAACTGGGCATAACTTTTATGCCATTAGAGCTATTGAGGTCTGGTAAAGTACATTGGACAGGAAAATGCCAGACCTTTTTCCGCTATGTGAAACGTAATGGCCTCCCGCCAGTGATATGACCTCCACAGGTCACCTCGTGACCTAATATGACCTGAGGTCACGAAAGGTCAGGAAGTGACCTTGCCGTATATCAAATGAATGCCAGTGACGAGATATACACGATGGTATTTGATTCAGCGCTCTAGCTTAAAGGGAATGTGGCACCTCCACAACGTGATTTTAACTGAGATAGCCAAGTTGTAAAGCAAGTCGGAAAACCCGGTAGTCCATATTTCATTTGTCTTGGAACTCAATATTTCTGTATAATAAAAGCTAAAACCTACCTGACACCAGCCCCCCCCATCAGCCGGTCGCCGGGCGGCCATTGTTGTGAGCTGCTGGCGTGACATGTGCTGACGTCACGATGAGCATCAGCCAATCGAAGCCCTTGAAGCGTTTCAAGTATGGTAGTGGTGGCCAGATCGTGACATCTTCCACAGGCTGATATTTATTTCATTTTCTATAGGAGTATTTTTAAAAACAAAATATTGAGCTTATTGTACATTTTTCAGAGAAATCATGAGTGGTTTCATTATTTGTGGCTAAAAGTACGCCTAATTTCACTAAATTCCAGGATTCGACCAAGGTGCCACATTCCCTTTAATTAGGTCAAAAGTTATTGTCAAAATACTGTTTTGAGCCCTGGTGACCTTGGATGACCTCGGAGAGGTCAATGGGCAAATATGGCCCCTGGGATCCGTGAAAGGGTGTCCAAAAACGCTTTTCTGAGCAAGCCGAGCATTTGCAATTGTTTTTGTGACTTTTATATCATAACACAGCTTTTCCCCATGTTTTTTCCAATGGTAGAGGTCACCTCGTAACCTGACCTCAGGTCACGAAATCGAAAAATCTCGGATATATACCTTGTAGACCCTCGAGGGGCCATGAAGTGTAGGAAGTTTCAAATCGATCGACTTCGAATTGTAGCTTTTATATAGCTCAAAAGTTGAAGTGAGGTGGCTTTGGTTGACCTCACCTGGTGACCTGACCTTGGGTGATCTGGGGTAAAAATAAATCAGGGAAGGTGGGAAAAGGATGGGGTGAGAGGTAGAGCTCTCAACCGCGGTGCTGCGCCTCGTTGTTTTTCTGCTATCCTGGAAAAACCTGGGTTAATAGCCAAACTGAGGTCGAAAACTGCGTTAAGCTAGAGCCATAATTTAGGTGAATCCTCTTGTTACGGCGAATCAAATTATGTATGGTATGAACATCCTGTGCCAAAATCTAAGCATGACCTAACCAAAGGTCAGGTCAAGAGCATTATCTGGTCTGGCATAATCGATACGCATACCAATGGACTCGTAATGACAATTTAAGCGAAATAAGTTGTCCGGGTTTCCTGCGAACCCATGTCTTAAAAAGGCTTAGATAGTCCCAAATGACCTTACAGAGATCACGGATCAAGCACGCCACGTTGGACTTTTGAGGTGGCCCAATATACTTATACTATGAGAACAGGAATCTATTTTAACCCTTGCCCTACTAGAGGTATTTTAATCCCTCGCTCTACCGGGGGATCGATTTGACCTCCCAACCGTTTGAAAGCTAAGAGAGGTGGAAAGATGGGGTAAAGCGCAGCGTGTTTCCCGAGACCCGAACTCTCCGACGGTGTACAATTATTTTTACCCTAGGTTAGCTAGTGACCTTGTGAGGTCACAAAATGTTTATATTGTGACGCATTTAGAAAATCCCTTATAATTCGGGAATCAATGGGCCTGGAATAAAGTCCGAGGTGTAAATGTGTTTGTCTTGACCCAAGGAGTTCAATAAAATGCGGCATGAACTTGTAAGGTCACACGTGACCTTGACCTTAGGTCCCTCATGGGCAAAGTCAGGTTGCATATCATTCGAATCCTTGGGTGATGCTCGTCACTATGATGCCAAATTCATTGCTGCATCTTGTCCTGTTCATGAGAATAGCCAACAACAGCTTCTAAAACGGTAACCTTTGCTGACCTTTGGGAACCCCTGGTGCCTTCGTTATGGCCTTGACCTCAAAATGGATGGCATATTCCAGATTGCCTTTTCAGGAGCTTTCGAATGCTCTAAGAAACTTGATCTAGCTATTCTATAAACCTAGTAACGCGCAGTTTTTCAGACTTATTTTTGGGATCAAAATTGCCTTACATGGGTTTAGAAATGAGGTCATAACTCGGTGTCCCGACATGACATTGACTTGAAATTTTGTCAAGATATGTCAAATGAATTTGTATACGATTTCCATGCAGCATTAGGCTAAATTAAACTGTATTTGTGTGTTAATGTTTTTGTGTGTCATCGCGAAAAATAACGAACGGCGTCGAATCGGCCCCGAAGGACGAGGGTTAAGCAATATGAACCGAAATATAGCCATTTTACAGTTTTACCATGTATTTCCATTGAAGATATGACCCGTAAATGTCACTATATTACCGATTTCACAAAACCCGAAATATATGTTGCAGCAGCCGGTAGGCCCATTATAGTGTATAACTGTCGGATTGCTAGATTAAACGTGTTGTTAGTTATAAGTAGCTTAACTTTACTTGTTGCATAAAGGCAATCCTAAATTTTTTAGATGAAGTCACTTGCCTTGGCCTGATGACCTGAGCCAGCATGACCAAACTTAATGTTCTAAAGATGTGGCATTGATCAAGGAAGATCTATACAAAATACGGCGGCGCAGCGCCGCCGTTTATCCGCTATCCTTAAAAAGCCTAGGAGACCATCGCCGCTCCTCTCGGACGCGCGAGGGTTAAGTACAAGCTATGTTTACCAGATATTGGCCCTGATTTCCCTCCCCTTCTAAACAAGTTTCCATAGATGTTCAGCTACAACATATCGCCTTTTGACTCTGCTTCGGTACGTATAGCAGCTATGGACAGGTCTGATCTAAATACAGCCTAAATAAATTCAGGAAGAAACTGCAGCATGCACCATGGCATTCTGGAAAAAAGCCCAACAGTGAATTTTTCTGGAAGACTTGATCAAGGAAACGACGAGTCTAGCTGCACTCGATGATACTGTTTCTAAGACAACGGCGACACGTTAATTAACATTTTGGAAAACGCCCTCTTTCGGCTTTGGTCGCAAGTGGCAGCTATGTAATTTCCATAGTTACTCCCACCGTCTAAATATGACCTCATGCAGTTATATGAAACCTCCAGATCACTTAACTAATCTTTTAAGCTCGAAATGATCTCTCCAGATGAATAGTTAGGAGAGCTCCGAATCACTGACACTTTCTATTTATTTGCTACATAATCCTGGCATTGGGTCGTATTAAAATGCCGCAGAATAGTTTTAGGGGTGCTTTTGGACGTTTAGGGGTGCTTTCAAAAGTTTTAGGGGTGCTTGCGCACCCCTAAAAGTATACGAAGTTACACTCCTGGCGATGCTTGATTTTCTTGATCGTCACAAACTAAACCACTCATCCACGTCCTTTTGCCCCAAAAATTCAGTGTATACGTCCAATTGCCATGGTTTCCCTGAATCATACGTCTAGGCGGAAAATTGTACCCCCTATAGCACCCCCATTTTTCAAAAGATGGATGTAAAATTTTTGGAGGAGATGCGTCTCGGCGAGACGATTCGAATGATGTAAAAAACCCAATTTCGAAAAAATGTCGATACGTCTCATTGCCTTTGGACGGCAGATTGTGTGAAACCTTCCTTTTATAACCTTAGTCCGCTTTCAGTGCATTCGTTTTTCGCATAATCACAGCATTTCCCAATAGGTCTCCAACACGATATTTACGACCTAGTTTGACCCTCAAAACATTTACTTTATCAATGAAACTTATCTATAATGTAGATCACTATCGCCCCATTCCCCCACGTGCATTTTTCTAGCCTTCTTTTTTTAGATCTCAGGGAGGCACGTAGGACCCCTGACTGCGCGTTGACGCCAGACCCCTCTCCACTGCGCGTGTTAAATCATGCGTCGGGACTCGGGGTGTCCATTAACCAACTGGCATCAAATCGGGTAGAGGGGTATCCATCGCTCATAGGGTATCCATTCACCCTTGGCAGCATCGTGTAATGAGCAAATACATCGATCAGCCCTCGCGGCGGGAGAGGGCATCTCGTCATTTGTCGCGGAACTCATTGGCCTCACGGACGTCCAATTCGTTTAACATTGGCATTGAAAGCATTGCAAGGATGCTTCTATTATTGCTTTCCTCGAGCTAGCGGTCTAATGCATAAAAAACAAGATCGATTACGTGAACGGAGGCAAAGCGGACCAGCGGAATACTGTTCCACTGCGCTGCGTGTGTTTTGTCATGCAGTTGTGATATTAGGCAGCCTATAGCATGGATGCGGGGTGAAACTCGTACTGCAGTCTGGGTATCTGAATATAATAAGAAGTGGCTATGACAGCAGTCGTAACCAATTACAAGTTGGAAGTACTCTAACCGTTACAAAACTAAAAACAATCAGTTTATTTTCGAACTCGTTCCCCCTAAACTTGGCCCAGACTCAAAATCGGGACGCAATAATTTTGTGAGTTTTACCAAACAAGCTGGCAATGTCTTCTTGCAAAAAATGGAAACCACGAGATACGTTTGGCCGAGGATCTGCCCCTCGATGTTACCTCAGGCGCACCGTCGACTATTCTGCATTGATACAAGGACTTTGTGCCAATCGTATAGACATTCTATTTTAAAAAATAATGGTGGTCGGATGGTCTCTATAAATAACGCCTCCAAATTTCAACAACATGCGACAAAAAAGGAGAACCAAATTGCGCGACAAACCGTGCGTAGATCACTCTCCACTAACCAACACCGAAACAGACACTCACCCCACACCCAAGCTCACTATATAGATGTTACACAGGAGAGCATCCACGCCATCAACTCAAACACACCCTAAATGATGTGTGAATTTAACTAGAACGCTCATAGATTTAAACTCTCCACATCCGCGATGAAGCTTAAACCAGACAGTCGGACAAAGTTCGAGCGGCAGGAAGGTTTCATTCCAGTACTTGACGCACATCAGCAGTTGAATGAAACAGCACGGGGAGCCCTCAACCACTAATGGAAGCGTTGTCGTAACATGCACTCGGATTATAAACAGAGTTGAATGGTGCTAGGATTCAGACATAGCTCGCGGCATGTTTTTCCCGTATTAAATTCTGGTGCTTTTTCTAGTTTCCTTGGCGTCATAAAGCTCAAGTTCCCTTTTGAACACATCTCCGTTGATCATCTCCACACATCTATCATTTCTACATCAATTAGATCCTTCTATGGCCGACATCCACAGGAGCGAACGAGAGATGTGTGCAGTTTGTGACAGGCGGCGAAAATGACAGATAACAGCACTGACAACAACGAGAGGCCGATGTTAAATATTGATTCAGACATTAGGAAGCATGTTTTGGCCTCACACGACGTTGAAGGTCGTCAAAAAGAAGCTTCGCGCAAAATGTGCCGCAGAAGAAAGGCCGCCAATGTAGACACTGTTTATTCATCTTTCTTATCTTCCACAGCCTTCTCCTCTTTCGACTCCTCTTCGGGGTGGTCTTCGTAACTGAAAAGAAAACACAATGTAATAACCTTAAATGTTGGTTTTCTTTCAGGTTATCTACGTTTTGGATTAATTAAAGAGATAGCGACTGAATAACAAACGAGAGTGGCTCATAGCAGCGGAAATAAAAAGACCAGTCAGGCCAAATATATTGCGGAGGGAAATTTTGTTTATTTACATCTCGCCAACCAATTGTGTTCTCGATCTTCTGTGTGCTTGCATATTAATTCTTTTAAATAAATTTTGTCCAACTTGTTCCCAGTACGGCTGCTGGAGTCGGAGTCTCACTAAAGTCCTCAAGGGACTTGTCACGGAGACCCCGACCCCACCACCCGAACGAGTAACTCCCACAATGAAGGGTTGATTTAAAAGCCAAAGTTTAACGTCCCACAAAGCACAGGGACGGCCGCCCCGCTCAGGTCACCCTCCCACCAGTCGGTTGCCAGCCGACCTACGTCGGGCAAACTATTGAGCGCCGGAGCGTCTCAGGGGAACCGATCCCAAGCCTGGACATGCACTGCCACTGCATGCTTCTGAGCGGCGGGTCGGAGCCCAACGCTCTACCAACTGAGCTACCGGGACGGCATCCTTCTGACAACAGAAGATTCAACAGAAATGAGCAGAAATTATTAATTAAATAATTGTAGACACGGCGGACAGAGACAGAAATTATCCTGGTCTAGATGCAATTAGCATAAAGTTTAACATACCAATTTCCATTAGGCATTAATAGGAGACCTTAAACGTGAAGTAAATCAGACTTAACCCTGAAGTAAAGATTGGTTGAATGGAAATAAAAGAAGATCATAATACATATAAATCATGGGTAAATACAATATTAGTCCAAACAGACCCGAATATTCGAATATTGAGGTGGCTACAGATATTCCCAGATAAAGGCGGCAATATAGATCTTAGTGTTTCATTGGATTCGAGGAAGGCCAGAACATCTTAGCAACTCATCGTCATGCTCCTCGCCGCAGCACTCAAAACTATCAACGTTAACCCTGAAGTAAATCAAAGTCACCAACCAAAGTATAATAACCGAAAGTCCTTCGATATGGGCAGAGGTGTCCTTTCTGAATTCGGCCAATGCAAACTTTCAGCTGTCTACGTCACATAGGGGATTTGGAAAGCTTTTAGGTGAAATGCAAACCAAATGCGAACTCAAACTTAGCCAAATGCGTACTAATTTTAAAAAAATTGACAATTTTGACAGTTTTAAAATTTGCCCGTTCCTCTAATCGATGAGAAGCGATTAGTTTGACTACCACCTTGAATAATTAGAGCACTAGCAAATCTAAAAATAATCTGCTTTTAGCTGACCAATATGTTTAGGTACCTGTATCCTGTTTTCGCCTTTAAAGTTGTATTCTATCTTTGCTTCATATAATCATGTTATAATTTTTACCTTTAACGTGACTTGTCATGTTCATAAATGCAAGATGTGACTTGCCATATTACATTTATCTAGTAAATATTACTTATGCATGTGCTGCTTTTTAATTCGCGAATTTAAGCGTTTCATTGGGTTAATACTCCTGTTGCTCATGCTTTTTCATAAACACATGAAAACTAAATATGGATTTAACGACTTTGTCTTAATTCTTTCGCCACGTTTCTCACTACGTGTTTGGGGACGGCTCCTACTTCACCTCTGATGGAGGAACGCCAGTTTTCTCTTCTTCTTTGACCCTATACCTATCTTCTCGATAGGGTACCTTTTCTTCGCCCCTTTCTTTCTGGTGGTTCCCTCATTTTCCCTCCCAGCCATCCTCTCATATCTCCTCTTCAGAAGAAGTGCCTCCTTAGAAAGTTTACACAACTCATCATTCCTCGATCTCTCAGAGGTTTCCTCTTGTCTCTTTCTTCTCTCATTTCGGGATTTGAGGTCGTGTCAAATGACCTTCGTGACCTGGCAAAACCTGAACTAACAAAAATCAATGGCGTAAAATTAATCAAGGATAATGTACGCCAAGCTTCGATGAGAAGCGGGGTGGTGGCGAACAAAGGGGCCACCCGAGGTATATTTGATAGCAGGCTAGAGGGTCGCCACCCAACTCTATGTAGAAGACTTTAGGTGACGTCCCCAAATTCTTCCGGAAATAGCAATGGAAATTGCTAGTAATGTACACGGGGTTCTTGCGTTAGGCCCCTACCGTGGCTCCAGCCCAACTAAAAAATCAGCGGCGAATCCCTTGGTTGCGGGTATCAAAACTTAGGTTCCTGAGGATAATGAATGCCCAAAAGAGCGGTCATATGGCAAAAAAAAACTGTAAAATGGGTCAATATTTATCTGAGCGTGGGGCGCGCAGCGTTGGAGAGGAGCGGTAGAGTCGGCAAGGAAGACCACTGGTTCGGCACCGATAAATGGAAGCCTCGTTATATCGGCGATCGTCTGCATGCAGCTCACCCGGGCGAAAAGCGAACTGTTAAGAAAGCGAACTGTTGACGGGAAAAGTTCACATGCGGACGAAACTTCGCAATGCGAACTCAAGGGACGCCTCTGTATGCGACATTTTCCGATCCACCGCTGGGCACACATGTTAAGTGCTCACAGGCAACCACAAGGTCTGCATAAGGATCCCGTGATGAAAAAAACACTACCACCTGGGCTGGCATAATCTCTACAGTGGCATGTCCGAGACATTGGTATTCAGTGGGTGGGTAAAAACGAAATACTTTCACGTTTGCTGGAACAATGATGGCTGAAGGAGCAAGGTCGTACCACTGTGGTTCGTTTTGGACAGTCTTTTCTGGTACTAAAACGGGTCTCGCGTGGGAGGAGGAATTGATACACGACTACACATCACACAGGTGCCCTCAGCACGCTCACGGTCCCTGATGGCAAAACAAACCTATCAACAGCGCTCCTGCCCAGTGTCTGAAGGCTACAGCAGGCTGCAGCAACGGCAACTCCCAGTTTCCCAGATATGCAACGCGTGTGTTTTGGAGCACAATACTCGGTCCATGCCGTAAAATGTAACGGCCCAACAGATTTAAGGGCGAACGTGATTCATATGCAGTCCAAATCTACGCCACTTGGGCTCTCCTCTGTCTCTGAGAAGGGCAAGATCTACACCGGTGGCAGGCGGACGCACCGCCGCCGCCACGGTTCTTAGTCCTGAATTCTGGCGCTGCTGAGATACATAGAGGGCACTGCTCGACGTCGCCCCACATCTACTTCAGGGCAAATTCATTCCTAGTTAGGTTTTGGGCGCAAAATGATCCCAGTAGTAAGAACACTCAGAACACTACCCAAGACCCCTAGGGCTTAAAAACACTCAAGCAATAAACCGTTCACAATGACAAAAATTCAAAGACATTCCGTCATTCGGGGACACGCATAAAATAAGCCTAACATTCCGCGAAGAGTCCTGTCACCCCGAACGAATACTCCAATGGGTGAAAACGAGTTCCCTTCCCCTTTGCCTGCCCTTCTGTCCCGTTCATAGACATGAGAGTATCGGACGCAAATACAACCGCCGAAAAATATAGATATACTTAATACCTGCTCCTCTTTTCTGACCGCGGCTGGTTAACTACAACGAATTCAACACACCAAAATGGACTGTACAAGCCCTAATGCCTATATCACTGTAGATGTGTCTCTCAGTCATTAATCTGAGGCTTTAGCATAGGCGGATCCAGGAGGTTAAGTGGGGGCACTCCCCCGATCGACCCACGCAGCCCCCTGAAAGGGTCACGGCGCCCCCTAAATGGTTGATAGCGCCCCTCTGAAACGTCACTGCCCCAGGATGGGAGAATTGGCGCCCGCCTAAAAGGTTTTACAGCCCAAAAGCGACACTCCTGATGTACATTGCACCCTCCTAAATATGTAGCCCCATCGAAAACCCTGTACCCGCCTGAGACTCCCACTGCTATCTGAGAGACCCGCTGGCAGTCACTCACTTGAACATGGCCTTGACGTCGCCCCTGAGGAGGGCCAGCAGGATGGGTGAGCCGACGCAGGCCGGCACCAGGTACAGAAGCGCCGGCTGCGCGTGCTTGTACACGTGCATGATGAAGATGGTGGTTAGCAGGCCCGCCACGTACGCCACGAACGTGGCGTAGAAGTAGACAGTGGAGCCGCGCTTCAGGCTGTGGCAGGGCAGCGGCGGGCCGGACAGGTCAAAGACGGGCAGTAGGTGCGGTTATGCATAACAGGAAGCATAGCAACTTTCAAAAATTGTTTACTCGGATTAACCTATTTTAATTGAACTGGGTTAACCCGGTTCAAGTACTTCAAGTAATAGCTATTTAAAGTAAATGCTATTAAAGCATTAAAGTATTTAAAGTATAAATGATATTTCAAGTAAAAGCATACGATTTAGATATCTAAATCCAGCAAGTATATGCCTAGCGGTACTTGCTTTAAGTTTGTCGATCACAGCTCATCCCCATGCCCAGTCTTTCACTATTGAAACAATTTTTTTCAGAATCCTCTTTCTCCTCACTAATAATCGTGCCAAACGTCCTTTACAAGTACGTATCCGCGATAACATGCAAAGGCTTGAATCAGGCAGGTAATATCACAGTAGTTTTGATCAGATTTAAGGTTTTCACATTTGATTCAGTTAACTTCTGATAGGTTTCCAGTCAAATTAAAATCCATTCAAGTAGGCAAGCTCAGTGAAAACTACATGCAAATCATTCCTTATCACGGGGGAGCCCGGTTTGGAGTGACGGCCGACAACCATCATTTACAACTTAAAAATTTTAAGGTTAGATATTCAGGTCAGGTCAGTCAGGTGAACCTCAAAAATTTAAGATAGCATAAGTCGGAAGGGTGAACTTATCCATGAAACTCATAGAATGGCCCCACCGAGTTCTAAATATGTCCGGTATTTTAATATCGATGACCTAAGGTCAGTTAGAGCATGACTTATTGAAATACATAGGAAAAATTGTTTTCGGAATAACCAGTAACAGATGGTGATAGAGCATTTATTTTAGCTGCATTAGACTGCTGGGCTTGCGGTTCTAATGATATGCATTTTATATAATTTGACCCTAACGAGGTCAGGTCAAATCCTTGATTTAACCTAGCAAGGTCAAATTATATATCATTCGATTCGGCTTGCGAGAGGATTCATAAGTTTAAGTCGTTTTGCTCTATCTTTACTTATTCAGATGTAATGGCGAAAACTGAATTTAATGTTATCCTATGACTGCATGTTTTGACCCTCGTGACCTAAATTACGACAAAATGGTCAAATGTTTTCGCTGGAGAAGTGGATGGGAACAACGCTGTTTACCGTTTTCGCTACCACCGTGGTTTGAGATTAGGGGCGGGTACGCCCCGTCAATGGAAGGTGGCTCAGACCCGTCAATGCGCGTGTTATACCATTATTTTACACAGCCTTTTTTACTAGCGCAGATCCACCCGCCTGTTTGTGGAGATATAGGGCACGATCTGCAACTTGACAGGCACATCGTGCACTAAAACAAGCGCAATTCATTGAGTTGCATCTGAGACGTGTGCTATTCTGGATAAGGGCATCAACATTAAACTAAATCCCGCAGATACCCGCAAAGTGATCGACTCGTCTCTTGTCAAGCAGTCTGCTCTCAAGTGAATACAATATGCTGAGGTTTAGCAACACGCCATGTGTCATAAGCTACACCACGTCACCAACTTCATCCTGTTGGGAGGGTTTTTGGACATCCGGACTATTCTTATGCGGGGAACCATTGATTGGGCCTTGAACCTCGGACCTCTGGCTGAGGAGTGGCCTGGTGCTCTTCCACAGAGCCCCCTTCTCCACTGACCTGACATCGAAGCGAAGCAGCAGCGCCACGAAGATGCCCGGGATGACGATGTCGCCCAGTCCCAGCATAGCGAAATTGTTGGCAGCGATCGGGCCCTTCTCCAGCAGGTCTTGCGGGAACACAACTGCACGAAACAGACGAAGGAAAGGAGCTCATTATTATAGTTCTTCCATCGGGCTGAAGTGGTTGGAAGTAAAGACTTTGGTTAACTTCACATATGCACTATGCGTCTTTTCAATAACTCAGAGGGCATGGTCACACGAAAATCAGTACCTATTACAAATATCAATGGTCCATATTATCCCAACAATCAGTCCAGATGCCCCCTCCTTAACGGAGAAAAAACGACGAATTTCCTAGCGCCTTCGAGTAAAGAAATTAAACTGAATGCAGCTAGGCGTACACAACGAGTAGCATTCTTCAGAGCAAGCGTCGAGCTTAACCCGCCAAAAACATATTTTATCAGCATCTTCATGACCAGCATCACTCCAAGCCCAACAAAGACTGCTACTCCAGCAGTGTTACATACAACACCCAACCCCGCTGAAAAGGCGAACTCACGTTTGATGGGGGCCTCGAAGGACTTGGCGACGGTGACCATGACGTCGGTGCCGAAGACCCAGAACACGTCGTAGACGAAGAGGCCGCCCAGCAGGATCACGCCCGTCAGCACGTTGTTGAGGTGCAGCATCTCAACGCCGTTGACGGAGAAGGCGATGCCGAATATGTTGTTGGCGATCCAGTGCTGCGGAAGGAGAGAGAGCAAGTGGGTGATTGGAGGTGAGGGGTGCTGCTTTGTATTTGTGGGCACTGACAGGGAGTTTTGTACAAAACAGGTTCGTACATGGGGTGGAGGGAATTTGTGCATGAGTTATGATAACAAATTAATTTCAACATAAAACGTAAGGCAGCACTCACATAAAGCATAACCTTAAATTCATCCTTTAAGGCTTGTTCAAGAAAAATATCTGGCATCTAGAAAAAATGGCATTAAGAAAAAATTCAGCTTCAGCCGGTCAATATGGTTGCTTTTCTGTTTTCTTTTCAGTGAATAGTAGTAACCAGACCATCAGAAAACACAATTATCGCCGAAGAAAACACGTATAGCGTCCGAGACATTTCTAGCACTGGGTAAAATAAATGCAATCAAAAGACCATTCAATTAGGCCGACCTTGAACTCCCAACAATTCCTGACAAGATTAAAAAAGCAACCACGCTAGCTCATCGCATCCCTCCATATCTCCCTCCACCCCTCAACAAACAAAGTCCTCCCACCTTTGTAAAGAGGTACCAGAGGCCAACAGCGGCCGAGAGGACCAGGCTAACGAGGTCGTGCGTGGAGAATTTGAAGTCGACCAGCTTCTGCTGCTGGTCCTGGGTCAGCTGCAGGTGGTACTCCACCAGCGGGACGGCGGCCGGCAGCAGGCGGCTGACCCGCGCGCTGATCAGGTGCGTCAGCGCCAGCACCCCCAGCAGGAAGAAGTAGCCAGTCAGCAGAAGGTTGATGTACTCTTTGCCGAAAACCTGCCGTCATGGGGGTAGTGCGAGGTTATACAACAGCGGGAGCAAACTGGATCTGACTGAAGGCTTGCCCGAGACCGCGCAATACACCAGAGTGGCAAGACCAATTTTTCTGCCGGCGAACATGGCGTGATTGAATACAACCTGAAGCAATACCACCCGAACCATCTCCAGTTTCCGCAGCCATGGTATGCGACACAATGTTGAATTTGGGTCCGAATAAATCATCAGACAATGCGTATGAGGAGGTCAAATTACTTAAACGTATCATTTTAACCATTTACTGTTAATGCCAATAGATCTAATTTGCAATCACCAATTAAACAAGGCATTGCTATCTGCCATGTTTATTCTCTCGGTCTCTTCCGACCAGAAGTGCGATTTCCTGCTTTCGAATGAGTTCATTGCTAGGAATTAGGAAAAATATAAAGGAAATTCTAAACTGTTCTAGATCGGAGGTCCAATGCGGCGGGGCGAATGTCCGCAAAGTTTGCAGAAGCGTATGAATAAAAACTACGAATAATCATGATACAAAATCACATCTACAAAAACACATTGCACACATTTCAGAAAGCAAAAATATCCCAAATAAAGCCTTGCACATTAAGTAATATTCGATGTTACCTATATCTACCACCAGCGCCGCAACAGCTAACACATGAGCAGGCAAATAGACCTTAGACCTCCAGCTGACAGCAAACTATCCATTTGAAAATGAAAAACTTTTGGGATATTTTACTTTTTGCTACTCTGGACGCATACCACCAGAAACACTAATTGTTCCTGAATCTGGCCGTAATAAGAAAACCTTTCAACAAAAGAGGGGTGACTACCTTGCTCCACAGCGTTAGCAGCAGGTATGATATCTATGACAGTCATGTGATTGGAAATTGTTTACAGGGGCCTTTGTGCAGGAAATGTGCTACCAAAGCTCCTACCAAACCACTTTACCTTAAAAACAACGTAAATGCCGAATAAAGCTCCGCTGGCAATGATCGGGAACATGGCCGCGTCCTTCTGTGTCATCCGTTCTGGCTGCTCCCCCGTCTTTTCCATGTTGTCCTGAAACCACAACTGTGATGTTACGACAGACAGGGGCGTGATATCACCCGCATTAACCGCCCCACCGGGGTGATGGCCCCTAAGGTTTTCCGGGATAGCAGAAAAACGAAGAGGCGCAGCACCGCGGTTGAGGGCCCTACCTCTCAATGCATCATTTTCCCACCATCCCTGAAATTTTTTACCCCGGGTCACCCAAGGTCAGGTCACCAGACGAGGTCAACCAAGGTCACCTCACTTCAACTTTAGAGCTCTGTAAGAGCTACATTTCAATTGATCAATTTGAAACTTCCTACACTTTATGGCCCCTCCAGGGTCTACAAGGTGTATATCCGGGATTTTTCGATTTCGTGCCCTGAGCTCAGGTCACGAGGTGACCTCTCCCATTGAAAAGCATATGGAAAAGCTGCCTTATGATCTAAAAGTCACAAAACGATTGAAAATGCTCAGCTTGATCAGAAAAGCGTTCTTGGACACCCTTTCACAGATTCCAGGGCCATATTTGCCCTTTGACCTCTCAAAGGTCATCCAAGGTCACCAGGGGTCAAAACAGTATTTTGACAATAACTTTTGACCTAATTAAGCTAGAGCTGAAACAAACACCATCGTGCTTGTCTTGTCACTGGCTTTCATTTCATATATGGCAAGGTCACTTTCTGACCTTTCGTGACCTCAGGTCATCTTAGGTCACGAGGTGATCTCTGGAGGTCAAACTAATGGCGGAAGGTCTTTACGTCACATAGCGAAAAAGGACTGACAATTTCCTATCAAATGTACTTTACCAGACTTAAATAGCTCTAATTGCATGAGAGTTATGCCCAGTTTGCTTAAGCATTGCATATTTGAGTGAAAATAGCCGATCTGGACCTAATTTGACCTCTGGAGGTCAAACCATTGACCTGAGCACTAAAACATGCGAATTAATTTCTTACTGAATTCACGCGAGCTTTCTATTGCACTTTGCAGATTTGCGCTAACGCCCATATTTTCGAGTTAGAGGGGATGATGGCCCGGTGGGGCGAAGGTGGCTGGACCCGATGGGGCGCGGGTTAATGCCCTGAAGCCAACTAAGCGCTAAAAATTTAAACCCTCGCTTGGTTGGGGACTGATAAGCAGAGGTTGGGGAAAATGTCGGGGTGATGAGATGCTGTAGTTTGTAGAAGCCCAATTCAAATAACCAGGTGCACCCATCCAATTTGCATTGCACATAGACTTGGAAGTGTTACTGGATGCTGAGTCTACAAGTTAGGGACTTCTAGGCAGGCATGGAAAGAAAACTACAGTCACAATTTCTCAGCCAGGTGATACACACTCTTTTTGTTCTACACCAAACTGAGTGAGTTTTGATCTGCAGGAAACTTTGAACATCCTAAAACTCAAACTATGTATCTGGCTCATAGGGTCCTGCTTTCAAGGTTAGCTCCTTTTGCCATAGACCCAAATTTGATTGTTGCATGGGGAAAAGACAACACCCCCAAGTCATGATTTCTAGCATAGTATCATGTATTTAATAGAACCCTAAAAAACTTTGACAAAATACATTTGAGATGTATAAGCAAAAGTCAATATAAAATGCATAAAAACTAATGCTAAAGTATGCTTAAAATTAAGTGATGCTAAATCTAAGACTGTTGCCAAGAGCCTTGCACAAAACACAGGAATACTAGTACATGTGATTTTTAAGCACCTGAAGACCACATTCACCAATATGTAGGAAATTCAGGGTCACTTCAGGTGTTTTGTTCCTCTTTCTGATAGATCATTGCCTTGACAGAAGTTTTGAAACAGGTAAAATAATATGACCAGCTGTTTTCAAAAACAGATAAACTAATAATCATATCTTATTAAAAATGAGCTAAACATATCAAGGAAAGCTCATAGACTAAGTTCAGAAAGAGGAGATACATATGCCATATGGCTTTCCACAAAACTTACTTGAGGAGTAAGGTTTACATGGACATTCAAAGACAGAACAAGTGTTTTATGATGCATTGCTTATGCAGTCAGAAATGGTGAACATGCATCTTAAATACCAGCAGGTGATATGACTTAGACTGGCACATTCATTCTGATAGGAAGACAAAACATGGACACAACTGGGATGGCACAAAACGTCACACTGTCTCATATCAGCATTTTCCTTTCACAAGGTGCATTGCAATCAAACTTAACCTAACCAGAACTCACTTACACTTTCTATCAATACTGATAGTAAGGGTTTTGAATATGGGAATTAGGGTTGGCGGTGATATCGATTAGCGGGAGTTGAAGGGAGGAAGCAGCACAGTCTATTATTTATTTGCCTGGCGCGCAAATCTTATTTACCATTTGGCGTTATTAAGGTTCATTATAAAACATATAATGCACTTAAGCAGATTTTCAGAGTCAAACTACGTTAGAAATATGCATGGCCCATCACGACTCTATGGATATGAAAAGTTAAAAACCACGAATAGGCGGAATATTCAAAGAACGCACCAAACCATGTCTGACCACCTTGTATTGTTATGGTCAAGGGGATGAGATGCCAATCCAAGGAATACCCAGGAAGATTGGAGGAGTAAAGGGCCAGTGAGATATAACCACAGACTAAGTAAGAATATAATAAGTGGTGCCTGTGAATAATTCATATAAGCCTTTAAACATATATTCTGCAATCACAGAATGATTTATCCACCTTAGAAGGAGTGTACAAAATAGGACATTGGATTAGGTGAATTCAATGTAATTGTGCCCCAAAAGCAAGTTTAGAAACACATAGGTTTTATCAAGCTACTTACCCTTTGACTGGCATGGTGCTTCACTGAACGGAAAGCACCAAAGAAAATTGGGCCTAATGCCATCAATACTAAACTACCATATGCTATAGCCATTCCCTCTGGAGTAGCAGGAATTTTCCCAGTCCCATTTTTGGCAGTTTCAGTTATATTTTCCACAACCTCCGCCACAACTTCTTCAACTATAGACTCCTCTGCCATTTTTGTCTGTTTTACACCTTAAATGCTTTCTCTAGCTAGCGATACTACTCAATTCTTGAAACAATTTCGGCACACGGGTACACACGGACCACCACGCGCCCAGAACAGAAGGCCAGCAGCAGCAGTTTCTTTCCAATAGATAGCCGGCCGGAGAGAGTGCTTAGGAATCCTCCACAATTGACTCAGAGTCGTGAAATTGCTTGACTTTCTATAAGTCCTGTTTCCCTGAGAGAAAACGGCTACCAAATGAGCAGGGTTTGTGAGGTGAATTTAACTTCCCTACCAATTGAATAGTCTAAATCTGGCCTATAAGTTTTTCGACGGGGAAGTGCAACCGAGACGTGGACCAAGAATACTGCCAAATATCGACGGAATTGAAGGCTTTCCTTCGTGTTTCCTTTTTCCCATTCACTAACGGAAGCTGCCTTTACTATGACGTCACGCTGGCGAGGAAATTTTCCTGTCCCGTAAGGTCTTGTGTTAAAGTTAAACTTTAAACGTCTTTGATTAACTGGTAGGGGATGCCTTAGAGGGGTTTTAATAGTTATTTTTATGAATTAATTTTTGGATTGATTGTTCAAACCATTCTATTTAAACTAATTTAAAACATCTGCATCTAAACTTAGCCCTGCCATCTACCTAAGAATACTTTAGTTTCTGCAGCAATATTGTTTTATGATGTCACCTTGGGGATATAATTCCCCTGATGGGCCAACCTCTCAAAGTAATCTTGAATAGGCGCACCGTTTATGTAATTAGTTATTTCATAGCACGCACGCACGCCACGTGGGGAAATAAAATAATATTTTCCGGAAGCGAATACGGAGCGGCATACTTTCATCCTTTGAAATTTGGTTGAATTGGGTCAACGATTATCAGTTTCGGATAGGTACGGATACTGTGTCTGCAATGAAATTTGTGGAGTGTGGGATTCTGACCCTGATCTTGCTCTAGTGCTCTGCACGTGGTGTGCAGTTCGGTCAGGCAGGGTTACGAATGAAATACACGCCAAGAATTGACAAAGAATAAGGAGAACCGCTCCGCTGTAATGGCCCTCGGCAACGTGGCTAAGATAGCCATTGGCTGGTATGTCATCTTGTGGTTTGTTTTTGTTTTAAGACCCCTTTAGATACTTAATGTCGAATTTATTAAAATGTGACAGGAGGCAGGATTGGGCTCACCAACTAGACAGCTGATGAACCCTGTCTGACCACAGGATATCTTTTAGAAATATGTGCCCACCATAACTGAGTTTTTATTGTCTTGATCGGATACATATCAGACTGCCAATGTCTATACATGGTGCAGTAGTCAGTTCATCAAGTGCCATTTTCCAGCACTTCAGCACAGACTGTGGCATAGTGCTGAGCCAGTTTTTTTAGTGCTGATCCAGCCAAGTGTGGCAACAGGTCAGATGAGTCACACCAGCCCTCTGAAATTCCAGCAAAAATGTGCACTGTCAGCTACCTACCTAAAATTTTGCAACAATCCACAATATATCATGATAGAAATCCACCTAGGTATTATGGTAGTAGGGAGATCAATCCATGGTTCAAAGGATCACATTAGAAGGTCCACTGATCAAAGGGTCTAATGTTCATAGGCTCCACCCTTTGAAAGTCAGACCTTCTGAAAAAGAATTCCAACGTTCAAAGGTTCAAAGAGGCGTGGTCAGATACATGAGAGTGGAGTGCATGATGCTGCAGGCGTGCTAAGACACATGATAATAGGAGACAATGAGGGTTAGGTTAGGTTTGGTTTGGTTTGGTTTGGTCAGGTCAGGTCAGGTCAGTTGTGTATGCCCTTGGTCCCTATTTCAGTCTGGGGATATCACCCCTCTTTCCATAATCTGATTGCGCCTCTGGTCTGGGTACCACTTTAAACTACTCAAACCCTCCCTCATTCCGTCTTTTTCACCTCTAGGGATTTTCTTGCAGAATGTGGGGATATTTTTAAAACATTTTCCAAAGTGGTAACCAGACCAGAGGTGCACTCAGAATCTGAAAAGAGGGTTGATATCCCCAGATTAGGAGATAGGGACCAAGGGCATACAAAACTGACCTCACCTCACCTCACCTCACCTCACCTCACCCCCACGCCACCTAACCTAACCTAAACTAACCTAACCTAACCTAACCTAACCTAACCCCATATCCTCCTTTTATCATGTGTCCTAGCATGCCTCTGCGGCATCATGCACCCCACTTTCATGCATCTGAGCACGCCTTTTGGACCTTTTGAACATTTCACTTTATTCAAAGGGTCTAACTTTCAAAGGGTGGAGCCTATGAACATTAGACCCTTTAATCAGTGGACCTTCTGATGTGATCCTTTGAACCGTGAGATGTGATCTGCCTACTACCATAATACCATCCACCTATACCTACCCACATAAAGCTATTCTGCCTCTCTTATTGTTAGTTAAGGACTTTTCACAAGGCATGCAACCCTGTGTGCCAGTGTGCAAAGCATGGCATTTTCGACGAGATCTCGTGGTGCGAGTGCCCTTGGAGACAGGAGCGAGTGGTGCGAATTTTATCAACCTGGTGCGAATTTGCGAGACTGGTGCAAGGAAGGTGACACCAAAAACCATAAAAATAATGGCTGAATGGTTATAAAGACACAGGAGGGGGCCTTATAAAAGTCATTAACTAAGTACCTAATAAGAGAGGTAGCACTACATGGTTTGGGTAGGAATGAATGCATTTTCCCCTGATATATGGCAGATTGGTGCGAATTTTCGGTGGCTGGTGGTGCGAGAATTTTAGATGGCTGGTGGGACTCGTCTGGCCTGGTGCCATACTTTGCAGACTAGCCTGTGTGTTTCCAACCATTCATCCATTATTCAGTTTTCAGTGTCGCCTCCCTCGACCAGTCTTAAAAATTCACATAATGTTAATAAAATTCACACCACTTGCTCTGGTCTCCAAGGACACTTGCACTGACGAGATCTTGTCAAAAGTGTCTACTTTTTTTTAGATGGAAGTGGATGGAGCGCCGCTTGAGAGTCAGGGACGGCCGAGAGTCGAGTAGACGCGGCACTCGAGTGGAAAGTCGGGGACAGGTAGCAGGGTGCCGGAGGCAGGCCTGTTCGACGCCAGGAGTCTACCTAAATCTAAGTGCCTCCGCGGTCAATTTCGATGTGTGCGATAAAGTATAATGTAAATGGGCTCCTACCAATACTTGTGAGGCCGATTCGAGGGTTAATATCGAAAAAAACAGCAAGCATAATATAGTACCAACAAGAACCTATCCCAGGGTCGCTAGTAGTCGTCGGTAAATATCTTCTTTAAAACCTTTTTGAAGAACATTTTGGAACGCGGGATATCCTCGATATTTCTTATTCTGGGAGCTATTGTTTTGTTCCAGTTTCGAGGGGCTGTAATAAAGAGGGAATTTCTTTTGTAAACTGTTGGCGCAAATGGGATAAGAAAATGGCTATTTTGTCGGATTTGTCTACGGGTGTTCTCCTGGGTTCTGAGGGCGAAAGAGTTTTGCAATGGGGGTGGAAGCGAACCATTAAGATAACCGTGAAGCACCATTATGTTTACGAATTCAACCAGATCATTGATTTTTAATATTTTATATTTTTTGAAAAAGAGGGTCAGAGTGCGCAAGCCTGTCAGAGTGATCAATAATTCAGATAATTTTCTTCTGCAGGAGAAATAGTTTATTCAGTCTGTATTTGAATGAATTTCCCCAGTTTTGAAGCCCATAGGTGAGACTAGGAAGGATAAGGGCATTGTATAACATGAGAAGTTGATCTGAGTTTAAGATGTGTTGAGCGCGTCTGATCAGTCCTATATTTCTGGCTATGGAGTTTTCTACACTTTTTATGTGCGAAGCCCACTTCAGATCCTCGTCAATTTTGATTCCAAGATAATTTGTAGAGGTGGTTCGAGAGAGCAAGACATCATTGACGTAAATTTGAAGATTTGCATTTGTAGCGGGAAAGAGCTGGTATACAGACTTTTTCGCATTGAGGGTCAGTCTGTTTGAGATAAGCCAGGACCAAAAATCACAAAGACTCTCATTAATAATGTGTTGAAGTTCAGAGGGAGAGTCAGCTGTAAATAGAAGGGCCGTATCATCCGCAAAGAGGAAGAATTTGGGAGTTGGGGAGCTTTTATGGATGTCGTTAACGTATAAGAGGAATAGAAGGGGCCCCAGCACGCTGCCTTGGGGCACACCAAGGGGCACGGGGGCGGAATCACGAGACATGATGTTGTTGATTCTTACATACTGGGCACGATCAGAAAGGTAAGACTCAAAAAAATTTTAGTGAAGTATTTTGGAAACCATAGAACTTGAGCTTGGAGAGAAGAATAGAATGATTGACAGTGTCGAATGCTTTGGAGAAATCTAAGTAGAGGGTCGCACACGCCTTTTTTGAAACCAGAGCTGATGTGATTTCATCATAAAGGAGAGATATTGGCATATACGTACTTGTGACCAGGACGGAAGCCAAATTGATAGTCAAAGATTAGCTTATGATGTACCAGAAAATCTATAACCTGTTCATAGACAATTTTCTCAAAAACTTTTGACAAAATTGGTAGAAGAGATATTGGCCTGTAATTTGTAAAAGCGGATCGGTCACCAGATTTGAAGACCGGAACAACTACAGCAGTCTTAAATTCAGCAGGGAATATACCAGTGGAGAGGCAAATGTTAAACAAGTAGGTGAGATGGGGAGAGATGGTATCTTTTAAGGATTTGAGAATTTTTAGCTGACACCATCGTATCCCGCCCCAGTGCTCCCCAGGGAGCCTATAATTCTTATGGTGGTGTCGACAGCAATTGGAGAAAATTGAAAACATGGATTAATTTGATTGCCAAGATATTGGAGAGGGTCTGAGGTGGGCTGTGGAAGATTTGAATTGAGTGAGGTAGCGATCTTTGAAAAGAATTGATTGGAGTGTTGAGCAATTAGGGACCTTTCAGTTATTTGTTTACCCTCATGACAGAAATTGTCGGGGAGATGCTTATTAACTTTATTTTTGTGCACAACTGATAGGAGGGTGAGGAGATTCCTTGCACACTGTGTACTGAGGAAATTGCTCTTGATGGACTCCATCAGCAGTGCAAGATTACATTTTGACTATGGGGACAATGTCTGTGTCAGTGTTAAGTTACCCTGGTTACATTAGCAGCTTCAGTGCACACTTCTTTTGTGTTGACTATGGTAACAGGCTGAATGCTTGTATTAGGATATCTGGCCACTTTTTGCCACTTTATCTCAACCTTTCCTAAAAGGAACTTTGGCATTCAAGTTGAAAGTAAATGTGTAATAGAATATTATTTTTAACAATCTTTTTATTTTAAATACAATGTTTTCATTCAATATCATGTATTTGACTCTAAAATGTTAATGAAATATAAAAAATATTGTATGTTCTAGCATGATCTTTCCATTCTAATAAAACAAATGATAATATGTTTGCTCTGTTCTGTGTCACCATATTTTGTCTTGGTCACATCATGTATTGTCATGCTTGTATATAACATAAAGGTATCATGCTTAGTACTGCTAAAGTCTGTTGCCAGAGTGGACTGCTCATGTATCTGGGGTAAGTGCTGCTGCACAATCTATTGAACAGTAACTCTCAAAAGGTGGGCCGGTCGTGGAAACCAGTGGCCATTAAATTATTGGTTACAGTTGCGGCTGCTCTTTGGGGGAGGGTATAGCATCATATTTTGAAAAAGGAGCAGGGTATGTGGTTTATCTTCATCAGCCTCTGTCAAGTAAAGTATCAACTTCCAGACGCCTAGACAGGTGCAGCATCTTCAATCTTAAAGTAGAGAATATCACTTCTTTTTCTCACATAAGCTCTTAAATAAAAACAGCCAATACTTTAAAGGGTTGATTTATTTTAACAAAGCCAATTCAGAGACAAATGATGGCCTGAAAAGAACAGAACAGGGACCAGTCTTGCTGACCACAATCAGCAGAGTCTGTTGCATATGCTCATGCTCATGCTCACACATCATTCTCCCCACTTTAGAACAATGCTGGCAACAAACAAACAGGAAAGAAACTTTGACACCTCATCAGTCAGGTAATACCAACACTTAAAAGGATTTGGTCAATAGTGCAATAATTAGCACACTCCCATTACGATTTAATCAATGTTACAACGCTAAATGCCTCAGAGCTGCTGGTGGGACCTATTATGCTCCAAACGCCCCAGCATAGGACCCGGTTCCAAGTTTTCTACTCGTTTCTCTGCCGCTAGGTAGCCTAACACGCGCATACTGATGGTTTGCATTGAGCAGCTCAACCTCATCTACGAGAGATCATATTTGCTTGGAGGACATACTGCTTCATCAGTTCTTTTCCAGGCGATGTAAGCCACGCCGGAACTGCATAACTATGTGAAATACGGTGCTGGAACGAGGACGTCCGTCCATGGGGTGTCTCGTTGGTAGGTAGACGTACATAGGAGCGACCTAATTGAATACAAAACATCAGCGAGCGCTCTCTGTAAAGCTGTAGCTGGCAGCTGCCCAGACTTTGATACGAGGGGAATATTCTTCCAAATTCCGCTGGTATTTTTTTCAGCCAGGCCATTGAACTAGGGTTGTAATGAGTATTTTCGCTACAAGCGACGTCCACGACTGTAAGAGCTACTTCAGTTCACTGGACATGGAGGAGCATGCTCCTGAAGCTGTTATCGCGCGATGTTGAGAGTGAGGCTTAAATCCCAAAATATATCAAAATCAGCCTTTAATTAAATGCTAAAGATCCGTTGCATGCGTCTCAGGCCAAGTTTCAACAAGACGCATGTCCTCCAGTTTCTCCAGGACCTGTCTTCAATCAAACAAACCTATCGACTTCTTGATTCGGTTTTCACCTGAGACAAAAATAGCCTGTTGTAAAAAATAGCCAAAAATAGTAAAAATTGTAAAAATAGCCAGAGCGAGTTCGAACTCACTCTGTTCGAACGGAGTGAATAAATGGCATGCCAAAAATGAGAATAGGTGGCTGAAACACTAAATCGCTGTGCTTCTCGACATTTCACCACACAGAAAGGCAAAGGGGAAGCTTAAATACTCGTTCACCACTGACAAAATGTAACGGTTACCGGTTGCAGACAGTAGAGGTTCGTTAAAAGGAATGGGCCACTTTTTCAAATTCTTAGAATAAACTTTATGAACAATGTAAGTCTGGAAATCCGGAAAACATTTTTTTCTCCAGTTTCAATTGCTCAGAACAGAAAATATAGTAAAAGGAATAAAAAGATGATTAAAAGAATTGTGCATCGATTAGTTTCGCCGAAGAACTTTGGGGATAATCTCTCTAACCTCCTATTCATTCTTACTGATGTACAGCTCCATGCAATTGAATATGTAGGTACTCACTAGGTTTGGTAATTTTCGGATAATCTGTGGCGAACTTTGCTACCTTAGTCGTGATTAGAAACGCAATATGTGCGTTTTGCCTTAGCTTTAGATAGGTGTTGCAAGAACTTTTGCCAACCTCATATAATTGATCATGCTATGCAGAAACCTTTTTGTTTGGCTCTCTCGTGACATTTAAATTTTTGCTAATTATCTTAAAATATGAGACTGCCGGGTATCGAGAGGTACGGAATCCATAGCTGGGAGCAAAGTACACATGTTGCAATTTGAATAGTGACTAAGGCAGTAATAGTACGCTTGCATTAGATAAAAAGCTGCCGCACTTAGTGTGTACATATGTAATTACAGACAGCTGTACCATTGAGTTTTTAATGCTTTGCATATAATAGACCCATGAAATTATTCACAAAATTAAAAATTTAATAGGTTCTAACGGCTCATAGCAATGATTGTCATAAGCAGGTCCCACAGCTTCCAATGCTTGAGAATCCGATGTTAAAGTATACATTTTTGCTGCAGCTGATCTTTTACATTGTCTGGACTGTTCATTTGTGTAGTTGGAAGTTGTTTGTAGGGGAATAATAATAATTCTGAGATCCACATTTACGTATCAGTTTTTGTAAATAAGAATGTTGACAAAGCAAATTCATTATGACATTGCCAATGTATGTTTACCCAACTCTGCAATGCAGCCCTAAGTAAAGGCTACATTGCACACCTTTTCACTGTTATTTCTTTGTATTTGAAATAAGTGTTATCTATTGGATTGGCGACACTGCGTAGGAAAATGAATAACGAAAAAGTGCTACAGTATAAAAAGAAAACGGCAGGAGTGGAAATTGTTCTTCTTAAACGGCAAATCGTCCTGAGAAAAGGCAAAACTGTGCTCCAAAAGTGAGAAGGCGATAAAGCGTAAATTTCGAACTTTTTTCATCTTTTTTTGTATTTTTTCGTCATTTTTCATCTCGCTTTTTATTTTCAACCATTTTTTGGGTTTTAGCTCGGTTTTAGTCATTAGTGGAGCGGTAACAGTGGTGTCGGGTCGTTCGATAAAACTCAAGCCACTTTGATTTGCACTTTGAATGTACAAGAGTTACATTTGGCGAGCAACTTTCCCCGGGAACTATTATTCGTATTGTATGTTGGGGATGTGGTCACATCACGGGTGCACAGACGCTCGCATCCTGGGGAAGTAACGTGTCAGGGCGCCTAGGGGAGATGTCAGGTGGCGCCGGGTATGGAGGTATTTCCGATGGGGGCAGGGGAGGTAGAAACAGTGGGTTGAGGGGAGTCATTAGGACCAAGTGGGCCCCCATTTCTGAACGGCACGGCCTATGGGGTGGCGTCCAGAGGGTAGGTAGGAAGGGTCATTTCAAGAATGTCGGGGTGGTTTTAGGGAGCGCCGAGTTTTGATTGGGATGGGCACATGCTTCCTGGATCCATCTATCAACAGTGCACCTCTTCTTGTATTATGTTTGGGAATAGGCAGATCCAGGGGGCGAAGGGTAGATCAGGTGACCACCCGATTCGAGTATTCTGCGCATCTGCCGTGGCGCTCCCTGTGTGCCCTGTCGCCCCCCCCTGAAATCGCCCCTGTGCCCTCTGCACTGTCGTTTCCCAGCCTCCTCCCTCCAGAATGCCAATACTGGCTCCCACACGATAGACAATTTATTGAGCTTCCTGAAAGGTCACACCTTCAGAAAAAGCAACCTTTTGTTCCAAATAATAGGATACCCCGAGACCGAACCTCCCCCGTCGGAAATTGTTGATCCGCTTATAAATTGGAGGAGAGGGTGTTTCAGTGGGGTACCAGGCTAATTTCGGGGAGAGACACCAGCCGTGTGGTATTCCACTGGATTCGCTTTTGGCCTATGGGCAAGGCCATTCCACCACCAGGTTGTGGGTATTCATCTTCAGGCTATGGTAAAAATGGGAATTTGCCGTCCCTTTTGTCCAATCATGTCTTTGCTTATCTATCAACGTCCAGATAGAGACGTTATGGGACAGTCCAAGTCCAGAAATGAAAAATGGGGATGTGTAGAAGTGAAAAATAAAAAATAAGATGTGGCGAGAAAACGGAAAAATTAAGAACGTAGATATGCGCCGTGTGAGTTTCCGTTTGAAACTGAATAGAGTTCAGGACACTGTGTGAATATGGTAAATCATCTTTGTTTGTGAATGTTGGCTGTCGCAGATTTAACGCCTACAAATTGCTGAGAAGTAATTTTCGTCTTTAGGGATGTGTATTAGCAAGACCTCTTGTGAATCACTTTGCCCTAGCATCAGTTGATGATAAGTAATACACGTCTTAATATTCCTCACTAGTACCAAACAATTCATTTGATTAACCAGGCCCCGATCCGTTGACCTTCTCACTGATCGAGCTGCGCTTTTTACAGGACGATTATCATCGCGGGCGGCCTGGCTAGCTTCGCCCTCGCCAAGACCTCCGTTGTTCAGCAGCGTCAGGATCTGATGCGCGCACGGCAGCGTATGCAGCAGGCCAACGAGACCAACTACGAAAGCAACCGCAAGTTTACCGGCTGAGGGGCCACCGCCTGCTGAGACCATAGAAACCACCTGCTGAAGTGTGACTCTCCGCCAACAGCGGGCTAGCTTATCCACTGTTCGGGTGGGGGAGTGTTTGAAAGTGTGCAGCTCCCAGTGAATCGTTAGCGATGGCGGGAGTGCCGGGCCTGAACGAGGGCCAGATGAAGCTGATGCAGGACCTTGAGGTGGAGGTGATGGCCGACCTGTTCAACAGGATGACGGCCGTGTGCCACAGGAAGTGTGTTCCCACCAGGTACCGAGACTCGGAGCTCACCAAGGGCGAGTCGGTCTGCCTGGACCGCTGTGTGGCCAAGTATCTGGACGTGCATGAAAGAATCGGGCAGAAGCTCACCAACATCTCCCAGGCGGAACAGGAGGCGATAAAGGGCATGCAAATGCAGGCGCCCAAATGATAGTTTTCTTATTGCTTTATTGTATCATGGTGGAAGTGCGCAGTGGGTTTGGCGGGTGACTGAAGCGGTGTTCTGTCTTGACTGAGGCGGTCTTCTGTCTGCGGTGGACGGATTAGTTTTCGTATCATGTATGAACGTGTTGTATGTAGTTGCGTGATGGCTCGATATACCCTGTGGTAAGTACGCTGTGGCCCATTGCAGTCTTCGTACGATATCTGTGTAATATAGGGTATTGAAACATGTCCTGGTTTGAATCAGTCAAGGCGTTGTGGGATCGTACTTCGTAGCCCAGTTCCACGTATCTGTATCTGGGTAAAAAAAAAAAACAATTAAGTCCACTCCAAAGGTTTACCGTCCGTCCCCCTCTTTGTTTTCCTTAGTTCATGTTGCCGATTCGCCGTTCTCACAAAGTATTATATGTAGGGGCGCTACCTTGAATATGGGCGGAGCCCAGTTATTTCGGATGAAATCTGGTCATGGCATAGATCCCTACAATTGAGCTGCACACTAAACTTAGCAGTCCTCACCCCATCGCTGCTGCACACTAAACTTAGCAGTCCTCACCCCATCGTTGCCGCACTATTGCTCACTCGGCCGCGATTCAGCTCCCATCCGTGTTTGCCGGTAGAGTGTGCTGACATACTCCAAGATGCTAAGCGGCGTCGTTTTCCGACACTGGAAGCAAAACATTCTGTCTGGCCTCCTGTGGCAATTGCATGTGTTGCAACCTATTTTCAAACATGAAACTGTCCCATTCTTGCCGTTCTTGTTGACCTAGACCGAAATCTACCGCCAAAACACGCCTACGGCAAGCGGAATTACGACAAATTGAGCGGAAGTTCGCTAACAACGTGCTATTGGTACAGACTCAATTTCAGGGGTGCGTAAATTAATGTAAACTTTCGGATACGTGTGGTGGCAGGGGCGGACACAGGAGCGCCATGGGGTGGTGGTGGGAGAAATCGCAAAAACATAGTTTTTTTAAGAAAGTCTGTCAAAATTTCGCCATTTTGGGGGTCCATGCCCTACCAGCTGTCCTTGCCCCCCCACCCCCTCTGCGTGCCGCAAGTGTGTGATGGGATTTAGTTTCATCATGGCTGCTGAAGAAAGCTTCCCGCTATTGTTGCTCAGACATTCCCCTTCTTTCCAAACACCTTGCATTACCTTTCTGATTGGTCTCACTGATCAGGTAGTGATAACGCGTGGCTGATTCCTGTGGCTTTTGCTTTACTTTGAGATCACAACATGCACCAACAAAAGTATGTACAAAATCATTCTGATACAACAGCGACAAAGATAAATACACACCATTATAAAAATATCAGTGGGGCGCGGTGAGGCAAAGAGAGAAAAGCAGTGCCCTACCAGCAGCCGAGACGCAATGACAAAATGGCACGTGACACGCGAGAGGTCCGAATTCTGCTTGCCCATGACGTCACACACTTGCTCCGACATCACACGATACAGTGAGATCCCCGCCGCGGCGCGAGCGACCCGCCCGCTTCCATGCACTCCTGACTAGGTTCGTTGGCACGCAACCGACCACACATCGCACCAAATTCGGTCCACCGAGCGAGCGCCTCGCGGTCAGCGCGCACCGGCGGCTGCCGCCCACCGCGCGCTGAATACTGAGTTTGTTCGCCAGCGGGCGGAGGCAGTGCGTCCGACCGCAACATCTATACAGCTGGGGGGTACATCAACAACAACAGCAAGAGGAGCGCGCGGCGCGTAACAGACACAACACCGACCGTTAAATTATGCTCTTCATATCACAACAGCCTCCGGCGACCGCTTGCTCGGACAGGAACATCTCCCGACAGTGGCGAAGGCCGCGCCACAGCAGAAGAACTCGCTCGTGTCTGCTTCTCCTGCGCTATCATCCTGCCGGGAGAAAGAGCGAGAGTGCTCGGGCCGGCTCCACTCCAGTGCCTCCTGGATCCCGCCCCGGGAAGAGAGCGCCGCACACAGCCAATGCCGCTCAGCGGTAGAGCGGAGGACAGCGTTCTACCGTCGCCGGATTGGCTACCGGTTCGGGCAGAGCTGCGGCGGTATGCAGATGCCTCTGTGTAGCAGTGTGCCCTCGGGGCAGACGCAGCCCGGCTGGCACTGCAGCTCCGCCGAGCGGCACGCCTCCGGCACCGTGGGCGCCGCACAGCTGGGCTGGCACGGACTTCGACAGGCCACGTACTTGGCACCGCGCGGACACTGCCGATGTGCTGAAAGAGAGGTACTGGGTCAGCCGGCTGCCTGGACAGACTTCTAGACAGCACACTCTGAAGATTGAAACCTTTCGGTTTTGATGCATAAGACAACCGCTCTCCAGCTAGATTCAGCACACCACGCTGATGCATTCAGAAAACCTAACCAGTGCCGCCACCTATAAGACTGGTGCTGACATCTATAAACGCAGCGCTGTCTCACCGGCGCAGTCGGTGCCGGCAAGCCACTCGACGTCGACGCCGCGTCTTCGGCAGGCGTAGGAGTAGGCGGTGAGCGCCTCGCAGTAGCAGCTGCGCTTCTGTTCGCATTCGCACATGTCCTGTACACACGACCTGGCGAGCGGGGCACAGCCGGTCAGCCGCACAGTCGGGGGCACAGGCTGCCTGCTGGACGGTCTTCTGGACGGGCACTGGATGGGGGTGGTGAGGGGGAATGGTTGGGTGTTCAAGCCCCCCCACCATTGCCTCGAATCAGCCTCCGCCTATGCATTGACTGTAGGCATTCTGAAATGAGGGGAGGGGCATGAGCCCCCTAGCCCCCTTGTATCTGCCAGGGGTTTGGAGGATTAGATATGATCATAAAATATTGAGATGTTCTTGTGGGCAGTAACATGAGGTTCAGCACACACACACACACACACACACACACACACACACACACACACACACACACACACACACACACACACACACACACACACACACACACACACACACCCACACCCACACCCACACCCACCCACCCACACACGCACACCACACGCACACGCACGCGCACCACACCACACGCACACGCACACGCACACACGCACACACACACACACACACACACACACACACACACACACACACACACACACACACACACACACACACACACACACACACACACACACACACACACACACACACACACACACACACACACACACACACACACACACACACACACACACACACACACACACACACACACACACACACACACACACACACACACACACACACACACACACACACACACACACACACACACACACACACACACACACACACACACACACACACACACACACACACACACACACACACACACACACACACACACACACACACACACACACACACACACACACACACACACACACACACACACACACACACACACACACACACACACACACGACAGTACTATAAACTAGCACGGGTCCGCGCATCCCACCCCACCCCACCGAGTTCCGCTGTACTGCGACACACGGCCGCCACTCAGCGGTAAGCCGGCCGTGTGTATGGACACTCACCTGAAGTACGAGGCCGGGTGGACTTTGGCGTGACAGGGTGCGAACACGGCCGACTTGAGCCGGTTGCACTGCCTGACTGCGTGCGCGCGTCGACTGCGGTCGCCGCCGCACGCCGCCTGCGCGCGCTTCCTCTGCCGCCGCGAGCGACGGCGACCCAGCGCCGCGCAGTGCGACCGACCTGTCGCAGACGACGCACCGTCAGCCACGAACGGCGGCTGGTCGCCACGGTAGGCTGAATCATAGTAATGGCAGGGGAAATCCGAGTGAAAGCAAGTTCGAGAAGGCTAGGGAATCAGCTATATTGATTGAGATAAAAATAACGTCATACGGTTACGACTTCTTTTTATTCAAGATTCGTGATAGTGCTATATCATAAAACCGCCCATTACTATAAAAAACGGAGCAGCCCTCCCCGTTATGGCACCTACTTTTCCTCCATGACCCCAATGACCCCTGAGACCAGCCCTCCCCTTATGGTAACCCCCTATTCCCCCGTGACCCCGATGACCCTGAGAGGCGCTGACCTCCGACTCTCCAGCTGCGGCCGAAGCGGCGGACACTGCGTGTGACGCGGCCCTTCCTGGTGGTGAAGTCGTCCGACCGCTTCCCGTTGTAGTTACCGCACAGGCCGCACATCTTCTTCTTGTAGGAGGGCGGGATCTTCACCTGCAGGAAGCTATCTCCGTCCCAGGTCACCCGCACGCCTGCCGGAGAACGAGGGGTTTCTCGCTGAAACATGCGAAGGACCGTCCAGAACATTGGAGAGGCTGAGGGGAATTTTCGTATTGCCGTTTCCCTCTAAGCAAAGGCGCACTTTGGGTGCTCGACAGACCTAGCATAAGCTACCTGTCCCAAGTACATGATCGCTCCGGGGGTGGGGGAGAGCGAAGATTGTTTTACTACTACAGACCTAGTGTAAACACCTTTTTTCACAGATTTCTCCGGCGTTTGGGGGAAGACAGTTTGCCCCCCCTCCAGCGCTTTGGGGGGTAACGCTTTCAGGCCCCCTGGGTCCGCAAGGTAGGTGCATAGGTTTCCCGGTAGGTGTAACGCTAGATACGAGTGGTTATTCATCTAGAATCACTCAACATTGACATGGTCAGGAGATGACATGGCACGACAGCCAAAATCCATATAGCTGTCCATAAATCACTGGAGAGAGGGGATGCGTGGCCCACTAAGTAGCTCCGTCACTGGACCTTAAACCAATTCCTTGTCCCAAATTTCCAACTGTAAAGGGCCACAACACTTCTTTGGACCAGACGAATGAATTTACCTGAAGGGCAAAGGAGGACGACGTGAACTACACTTTACTGAATTCGGCTTTCCTTAACGCCGAATTCTGCACTTTTCAAGAACACCCGAATTCACTTCACATTGTCCAATCAGGACTTTCCGAGATATGTCGGCACGGTTGTAGTCTAGCAACAGCACGAACGTGATGAGCCATTCTACAGTGGGGTGACATCAGACTGGACCATAAGCAGTGGTTTTCGTTCAACGTGCATACCTCGGCGCGTGCAACGTTGCACTCTCCACGTAACACACTCCCCCGCCCAACAGCTGTGCATCATTCGTGGAAGCCTGTTTTCAGGCCAGCTCTAGCCAGACGTGGTCTGCAGCATCACGTTCTACCACTGTCAGGCATTCGATGCCAACATTGATAAGCCCATAGCTTCACTGTCCGCCTCGCCAGAGCAGTCTGTCAACCAATGTCCAACAATAAGGATTGCAATACGATTAGTCGAGTATGCCGTTGAATTCGAATGTGAGATTTTCTTCGTGACAAGTTGGCATGACGGCCGTGAGGTGTGCATTCAAATTCCGGTGTTTACATACCGTTAAGCAAGTAGCGCTGTTCCTCGCACTAAATCAAGGATGCACCGCTAAACCAGGTTGTATCTGTCACTGAACTGACGTCAATAGAAGCCACAGGCTGAGGGTAAAAAATGCGGCCATTTATCTGGGGCGGCTGATCAAGTCAACACTGCATCCATGTTAAGGCGATGACTGACATGTCGACAAACGGACAAATGGTTGTATGACACCCGTGCATCAAATGTCACTAACTCACCGATATCAGTGAGTTTTACGACGATGTTGTAGTTATCGGCAGGATCTTGGTATATGGTGACCAGACCCAGACTCAGGTAAGGGAGCTTCACGAACTCGCCGTTGACTTTCACTCTCCGCTTCTGCCGAAGCGATATCTTCAAGCCCTGGACCTGAACGGCATGGAGTTCACAGTCAACCACACTGGAAAAGCCTGCTTCCACCGAGTTCAAGAACGTCGATCAACAACAGAGTTAGGGGTTGGTCATGGTAGTCCGCAAAAGCGCATCGCTTTCTCCCTGACAGAAACATTTACCGGTAATAACGCATGAGAATCACTTTTGCGCTAAAGTGGGGAGTGTAAATTCAGATTGGAAAATATAGTAGGTGAGTGTAAAACTTAGAAGTTTGAATATTGTGAGCCAACTGAAACATTACTAAAACCGTATCCCAAGATCGGAAATAATGTTGTCATTAAGATTTGCCTGATTCCCATTCTTCTATGAGTCCATATACGCTAGGATTATTGAACTCATCTACAAAAAGCTCCACGCTAAAAGTGAGTGGAAAATTGAAAAGAATAATACAGAAGTGAGTGGAAGAGATCCAGCTTGCCCGGGTGTCGCTCTCCACCCAGCACCCCGGGATTTGGAGCGCAGTCGCTCACACACCTTCACAGTGGCGGATCTGGTCCAGCTGAAGAAGCGGCTTTTGCGGGGGTCGTTATTGACGCGCACGGAAAACGTGCGATCTTCACAGTCTTTCGCAAGCAGGTACTTGCAGGTGCCCTGGTAGTTAAATAGCTTGCCATCAAACGTGTTGTAGTGAGGGTCTCCGAATACCTGCAAGTGAAGAGATGAGAGGAGCAGTTAGTTTTCTATTGCAATCAGTTTGGTATTGAGGCAATTACGGCGGCGGTGGCGGCGAACCATTCAGAATATGAAGTCTTAAAGCAGGTCAAACAGTACATTGCAAAACAATGCGGTCGAGATTGAGCACCGTATTGCCTTCGTGACTAGGACATGATGAAATCCGAGACATGAGCGAGTCATTATCAATTATCTCTCCTGCTCGGAAATTAGCCTTAATCGAATCAGCTTCAGCTATTTTCTTGAATCTCGCATTCTTAGACCATGCTCATTTGGGGTTAAAGAAAGAAAAATTGCGACTCGTGAGAAGCCAAAAAGATGAGTCACCGGGGTTTGCCGATCAAATTGTGCTATTTTACATAACCACTGAAAACACTAGTTCGGCATGGTTTACCACGAAGACCATCTTGACTTCTGGTTTTACTACCGGCCATTGTACCTCCCTCATGGTCAAATTCAGCTAACTTTACCCTTCCTCAACCACCACTTCACAATAGCATCGACACAGTCCCGTTCCGACATCCCACCGCTCTCACCGTACAGACGGCGTCGTCTTCGACACACTGTTTGCAGCACTTCCCGCGGACCTTGGTGAGGGTGGACCCAGCCGGACAGGTGGGCTCAGTAGCCGGACACCTCTCCGCCTCGCAGCTGATGTCGCCGTTCTTGCAGCTGCAGCTGGTGCAGGCGTTCAGCTTCCACGTCTGGCCGTCCTGTCGACGATCGCGACGGTCAAGCGCTGCGGGCCAGCGACCTCGAGAGCACAGGGAGGCGCCGACTGGCTTACGAGGCGTGACTGCCTGCTATGACTTGTAACTGTTCAGAAAGGATACAACGGACGGAGGAGATTCTTACAACGGTTGGTTGAGAAACATCTCCTCCAATATGGTCTAATTTGTTTGAGAAAGATAATAATACTCATGTTGACAAAATCCTGGGGAATTTTGCATCCATTTTCCGAATCCTACTCTGTAACATCGTTGAAGTGCGTCTAGCATTTGGTTTCTTTGTTCAGCCTCGTCTTTAAGAAAAAAAGTGGCCAGTCATCCAGCTGCGTGTGATTCAGGCATCGCAGGGCACTGCACCGGCCCTGCACGGGGCGTAAACAGGATGCGCAGAGGTCAGGAGAATCTCAACTTGGCAACATTGCTGGGGTCACTTCTGCAGAGGCTAACAAATCAAATGTATCGCTCAGTATCGTATCTCCAGTTTTGATGGGCAACAGTAAGGTAAAATGTAAATTTTGAAATAATATAGAAGTGTCACACCCTATTTTGTTGCAATTTCCTGTCATTGACCCCTCGTGTATTTTTCTTCTTCAAACGTCTTTTATTTCGGAGAAATATTGATTAAAGGCAGCGTGAACCGTAGAAAGGAATTACTTCGCAGACCTCTGAGTTTAAGGCCCTGTAGCTGCGTGCTTCGATGAACTGGAAAAGGACAGTGCGGCCACTGCACTTTAAATACGCACTGACCTAACCGCACTGCGCAGTGACAGCATATCCCACGATGGTTTCAGGGTATTCTGCAACAGCGCATCAACTGGGTTCCAAGAACCCTTACAATTTTTTTATAAACCGCGTAAAACATGTAGACGTAATTCTATAGACCACCGCGTGACCTTACAGATTCCACACCAAACGACAGGCTAAACGTTTGAGAAGTGTCTACACTCAGACCCCATCAAATCGGAAAAGAAGCCAACCAACCAATACCTCTCCACTAACGCCGCACATGGTCGTGAGCTCTCGCTCGCACAGATGGACGACAAGACTCGCGTGTGCAGTCATTGAGGACCACTGGCTTTTTACCGTTGTTTGAAAAGTCACCTGTTCAGGGTAAGCACAATGCAGCGCGTCGGTAGGAGAGATCGCGGCCCGCGGTATGGACCAGAGGGGCGTCAGACCGGAGAGGTCGGGGCCCGCGGTATGGACCGGAGGGGCGTCAGACAGGAGAGGTCGGACCCCGCGGTACGGACCGGAGGGGCGTCAGACAGGAGAGGTCGGGGCCCGCGGTATGGACCAGAGGGCCGTCAGACAGGAGAGATCGGGGCCCGCGGTATGGACCAGAGGGCCGTCAGACAGGAGAGGTCGGGGCCCGCGGTATGGACCAGAGGGCCGTCAGACAGGAGAGGTCGGGGCCCGCGGTATGGACCGGAGGGCCGTCAGACAGGAGAGATCGCGGCCCGCGGTATGGACCGGAGGGCCGTCAGACAGGAGAGATCGCGGCCCGCGGTATGGACCGGAGGGCCGTCAGACAGGAGAGGTCGGGGCCCGCGGTATGGACCAGAGGGCCGTCAGACAGGAGAGGTCGCGGCCCGCGGTATGGACCGGAGGGGGCGTCAGCTGACACTAGCCGCATGGCACACATCACGCAAAGGTGGAGCATATCGGCCAAGGCTGTGAGATCAAGGGCGGAACCAGGCGCGGGCCGGGACAAATCTGTCACTGGAATGTTCTGAATGAAACGAGGTGTCCAGAACGTCACATGGAAGCACAGTTTTTAGTCGTTTGTTTAAGACGCCGTTTAAAAACGTTGCGTTCGTGCGGCCGAAATGGTACGCCTACACTGTCCACAATGCAGTGCGTGCTGCAATACAAATGCGTGATGCCACGGCCAGTGATAATAACAGTCAACCTAGCAACAGCCAATGACAAAGGCCGGGGACTGATCCAGGGGATACAGAGGGAGCGACACCCCAAAGAACATGAGTGCTCTGAATAGACAACCAAACGACTGCAAAATGACGGAATTTGCGGTACAAAAGCACTGAAGTCGACTCAAAGTGGTCAGGAAGCGGTACCTTGTTTTCCGGCGCTTCCTATTGTTGTCTGCCCATCTATCCTTGGCCGCATAACCCCGTTCGATATTGTGCTGCCGCTCTGCAGACATTGGCTCCCATCTGACAAAATTAGAAGAGCTACCTCGGGATAAGACTTTGGAACACATATCCCCGGACAGTGTATTGCTGCCCGTGAGGTTTCGTCAACCCCCCCCCCACCACTCTCGGTTAAAATAATACATATTCCATTGATAACAGCGCCAAAGACTTCCTCTCCTATGAAATATATGAACACGATAGAACATAATAATAAATATACCATTGGTAATAGCACTAAAGACTTTCCTGCCTACTTCTACATCGATTTTTGCACCGTATTGAGACCTTCCCCCAGCAGTAGCCCCGCCTACTCCTCCCCACCCACCACCACCTTGTACTGTCGGCGCATGTGGCGACAGACGCGTTTGACGCGCTCGGGCGGCCTGCAGACGGGACAGCAGCGTCCGGGCCGGTGCAGCTGCAGCCGCCGCGGGCAGCTGAGAGCTGGGCAGCTGCGGCGCCGGCACACCGCCGTGCCGCCGCGGCACACACACTCGGTACACGGGTCCAGCGTGAAGTCGGAGCCGTCGCTGTACACCGCCTTGCCGATCTGGCAGCCGGTCTCCTCCGGCTCCACCCGCCGTATTCCTGCTGAAGACGAGGCAACGTTACGAACGGCGTAACGGTAGAGTGTCACGGAATAATGATGGCAGTATGGCAGAGACGGGTGTTATTTATATATACATACAAATATATATATATATATATATATATATATATATATATATATATATATATATATATATATAGTGTGCAGGATCCGCACGGTTGTATGAATCAGTGCACGGTACACGCAAGAGTGTATGAATCAGTGCACGGTATACGCACGAGTGTATGAATCAGTGTACGGTATACGCACGAGTGCACGAATCAGTGCACGGTATACGCACGAGTGTATGAATCAGTGCACGGCATACGCACGAGTGTATGAATCAGTGCACGGTATACGCACGAGTGTATGAATCAGTGTATGGCATACGCAAGAGTGTATGAATCAGTGCACGGTATACGCACGAGTGTATGAATCAATGTATGGCATACGCAAGAGTGTATGAATCAGTGCACGGTATACGTACGAGTGTATGAATCAGTGCACGGTATACGCACGAGTGCATGAATCAGTGCACGGTATACGCACGAGTGTATGAATCAGTGCACGGCATACGCACGAGTGTATGAATCAGTGCACGGTATACGCACGAGTGTATGAATCAGTGCACGGTATACGCACGAGTTCATGAATCAGTGCACGGTATACGCACGAGTGTATGAATCAGTGCACGGCATACGCACGAGTGTATGAATCAGTGCACGGTATACGCACGAGTGTATGAATCAGTGCACGGTATACGCACGAGTGCATGAATCAGTGCACGGTATACGCACGAGTGCATGAATCAGTGCACGGCATACGCAAGAGTGTATGAATCAGTGCACGGCATACGCAAGAGTGTATGAATCAGTACACGGTATACGCACGAGTGCATGAATCAGTGCACGACATACGCACGAGTGTATGTATCAGTGCACGGTATACGCACGAGTGCATGAATCAGTGCACGACATACGCACGAGTGTATGTATCAGTGCACGGTATCAAGAGTGCATGAATCAGTGCACGACTTACGCACGAGTATATGTATCAGTGCACGGTATACGCATGAGTGCATGGATCGCCATGAGCTGCTTCTGAAGGGGTTACCACATGCCGTGTACAGGTCGCACACCTCTCCACCGCGACGGCGGCGGCGGGGTTCCCTGGGCAGACTCACCTTTACACCTGCGGCAGCACTGTCCGGGCTCGCGCACCGTTTTCGACGTCGGGCAGGACAGCGCCGGGCAAACCTGGGTGGAGCAGCTCTGACTGCCGTCGGCGTGGCACGCACACCGCGTGCACGGGTCCGCCGGCGAGGTCAGATTCTGCCCGGCGGCGATCACGTGACCGGCCAGCTGGCACTTGGGACATCGCGGACAGCACTGACCCGGCGCTGGAGGCAACGGCTGACTGCACGGGGTGTAGCACTGAAAGACACGCACGGCAGAGTCAGCCTGCTGCGACGAACTGCCACGGGTCAGTTAACACGCAGGGGAGAATGAAACGCCTGCAAAATTTTCGTTTCATGTTAGTCTCGACACGTAATGTCCTGTTGTGGTTTTGGAAGGTTGCTTTTGCTAACATTTATCCTTCAGCATATTAAAAACGACTGCGGTTTTTGGTCCCATGCTGCAGTCACTGCCCTTTTAGACCTCGCATCTTCACGAAACGTGCTATACGTTGAGAAAATGACAATACGGCACAGTGCGGGAATTTTTAGGCAAAGTTTATCCTTCGCATCCGTCATTATCTCCAACACAAGACTATCCAAGTCTTCAACAACGATTACCATATTTATGTGCCGAAACCCAGACCGGCTACGCCAAAATAACGCGTTTAACTTGGTTTCAGCATAAGTTTTCGATGTCATTGCATTACAAATCCGTTGGTAATCAATATGAGGGAGCAAAGGATCACCGCTGGCTTTTCACTAGTGTATAACTGTCTTCCTACGAAAGGTCATTTATGAACTCAAATAGAGCGAAATATGTCATGCTGTATGGTTGGCTGCTTTGTTGGTCTTGTAATTGGTCGGTTTTCGAACATGAACATTCAATAGCGAGAGACACACCGCATGTAGCATTTTTTTCCAGACGAGTGAATTGAGAGTCTGAATTTCAGACGAGTTTCCAGCGGATTTCAACGCTGCCCCCGTATCAAAAGCTGGCGCTGCTATTGTTTTATGTTAAAGGGACGGATAACCAATGCACGCTTGACGACATGCATATGTTTCGGCCTCCCAATAGGCTGCCAGTTCGGCTCTGTACCTATTTTCATCGTGCTCAAGTAACCCACCCGCGGCGGTGCGTACATCATCTCTTTTGACGGCTGTCAATGTACGCCACGAGATGGTGCCCCACGATAAAATTCGCTGTCTGACTTTGAAGACTGTTTGACCAATCATTCATGGAAGATGAAAGCAGTTGAGTTTCTGACACGGGCGTCTCCGCTTGGATATGCAGATGCGATGCAAAGTACAACGCAGATTCGAAATGCCTGCGAAGATGTGTAGTTTTACCAGTTTTGTACGACCCAAATTTTTCCGAGGGCTTTGAGACGCACCAGCTTCGAGGTCATATGACGTCATAGAAGAGGAGTCAGCTAGGTCCCCGTCGGTTAAAAAATGCCCTGAATGACCGTGGTCCAGTGAGGGCTGAAAGGATCAGTACATACGTGTCGAAAGAGAGGGACTGGCCCTTATTTTTCGCCGAAAAAAATCCCGATTTCAGCCAGATTAGAGGGAAACCCCAAGTTTTGTACCAGTATGTAGGGAAGGTAACAATGAGTTTTTTTCTAATTTAGAGAGAAAAGTTCCTTGTCAGCAGTAGGTTGGGTATTCACTGCTCCCCCTGTTGGGGTTTAACGACGCACCAACTGCCAAGGCCATCACTGCTCCCCTCACCTTTTTGTCAGTGTCAATGATTTTGCCCTAATGACCATATAACATGTGTCCAGCTGTGATCCACTTATGGAATTATGACCCCTCTGATTGTAAGAAAACATTAAACATTGTGATCTGCCTTTCTGCAGCTAAAACTATTTGGTGAAGTACTAATTTTAGTCTAACGTTCCTGACCGAGGAAGCGATAGCAAAGAGTGATCCGTGACAGGTTCAACATACATATGTAGGAAATTTCAAACGCACGATTTTGTAGGCCTCACCTTAACCCTTGACCTGGTGATGATGCCGCTGAAGCAGCGGTTGACCTGGCAGGGTTGGTCAGGGTCTGTCCACTCTTCACCCTCGCTGTAGTTACCCTGAGGTGTCCGACATCCTGAAACAGACCAGTGAGTGAGCCAGGCAGTCAATTTCCTGCAGGATATCGGACAACTCCACTCGACATGGCTGTGTTTACTTCAAATCAGTCAGGAGTGGTTTTATTCCAGACTCTGCTGAATATTACACATGCAGACCCGGTGTTTGACCATGTACTATAACGTAGTGGGTCAGCAGACAGAGGATTTGGAAAGACGGGTAGCTACGGCGTCAACCTAAGCCGTGTCGACCGTTGGCATTGCACATAATACTATTCCCAGTCAATTCATGTGCACCGATTTTTTCGTCCATCCATATGCTTGAATAAAGCATTCGTCTACATTGCATCTGCCTTCCCATTGCCCGACTTTCTTGCACGGAGCCATTCGAAGCTGCCACCGCCGATGAATTTATTTCGAATTTATATTGGACACAGTTCGAGCGGAGCGACTCCCAGGTCACGTGACCGGCGGTCGCGAGGTACGCCGGCGCAGACTCTCCCGACGCCCCTGAGAGTGACAGGCTTTGATCCCTCGGACATCAGGCCGATAATGCCATTCTAATTCGACCGGCTATTTACTCAGGCAACACGCTGGCCACTTATGATGGCTCTGACGCAAATGGACCAGCCGAGCGAACGGCGCTGTCGAGTCCTGCCCGAACAAACGCCAATGGTGAATGGCCATTTAGCAGCATAGGCGTGGGAAGCTGAAGGGGGGGACAGGGGATCATTGCCCCCCCCCATTGTTCAAGATCTACACCATTGGCTCTATGGCGTTAATTGGAAAGAACCAACTTTAAAATGCACCTTGGGATTCCCTTACCCCTTCCGAAGTTCTGGACGTTACTACACCTATGTTTAGCAGCGTGTCTGTTTGATGTCGCTGGCAAACAGACGATGTGTCGATCCTGCTGGAGGAGAGGATAGGCAGCCTGGTGGGGTTGGAAGGCTGAGCTGATACCGCGTGAGACTGGGTCACACGTTCAACGAAAAGGTGGTCACTGAGTAGTAAGCAGCAGAGTTGTCAATAAGTCACCAGTCCTGTCGGGAACCGGGAAGTGTCCGAGACCACATCGGAAATCGCTTGGACAAGCCTCGAGGTTTCGGACACATTTGGATATTACGTTTGTCCCTAGTTTTATTTGCGATATATTAGGTGCAGTGCAGCTAGATTTAATTATGCATTATTGCCCCAAAGCCAGTTATCACTGCCTTATCAGCATCTTGTTGTAGACCGGAGAAACAAGTACGCGTACTTGTAGTGTTTTGTCTTAGATGTACAGAGGACATTGCCAGATTTATAGGCAAGCCAATGAGAACCTTTAGGTCCTGGTATCTTATGACAGCTGCTGACAACGCAACTATATATATTTAACATTTCGGACGTCCTTCCGGTCTCCAGAACACATACGTTCATAATTATCAGACTGAAAAATAATATTGCATTATATTTTCTAACAAGTAATGCGATAGAATATCCTATTCAGTGAGAAATATTCCATTTAGTTAGGACCTCGCGATAAAAAAACGGGGAAAAAGTAAGCGTCGTTCCACAAAGTATTGGAATCCATAAAAACAGTTCAGAAGAAATTTCAACGAGGAATTGCGTTTAAAAGTCGGTTTTACAGGTGTAGCTTGGGGATCATTTCAATTTTCAATTTCAATTTATTTATTCAATCATCGACGGGAATTCTCAGTCATGGACGAAGTCTTTATCATAAAATCAAAGTTCCTTGCAAACAGATGCATTCACACAGGGAGATAAATAAAAACCTCAGAGACATTTGATCGAGAAAGCAGCAACACAGATCCTGTTCTCCTTGACCCAATTCGGTAATCTACTGTCCCAGTAAGGGTACCCCGCGCACCTAGTAACACAATACACCGCACCTCTCACAAACCCGGACGTGACCAGGTGTAGCACTAGCAGGACATGCCGGACTGCCCCTGCAGGAAACATTCCCTTCTTCCTCACAGCCCATGATAAGTCAGTAGATTTGACCATGATAAGGCGCGAGTCTCTTTCCTTTACAGACAAAAGAATAGAGAATCGCATGGTTATTAACCTACGATTATTCTTCACTTTTTTCTACATCACCAGGTGCATTGTTGGCGCCCATGTGACGTCAGTTTCCCAGGCTCGATAGAGCCATCCATATCACTGCCAACAGCTTGACCTGTTGGCAGTGGGACAGGGGCGGCTGTCGACAGCTACCAACTGCACAGCGTCCGCGCACATATCCAGCGACCAATCACAGGCGACGTGAGCTCGTGGGAAGATTTGGCGACCAGTTAACGCTCACGTAACGTAGCGGGTAAATGGTAGTCTGAAGAGCTGCGTCGAGTGCACTCACTCGTTTTTTGCGGAAAACCCATTCTTCCGGATGCTAAGCTCATCCATTTTTCTGCCACTTGAGGAAAACAGCTTGATACGCCGCTAAAAAGAGATGGCGAGACAACTTTCGGTTCCGCAGCCAAAAACTCTCAGTACCGGGTAGCAGTTGCATGTGCTGGACCCATCTGGGTTGGAGCGTAGCTTCCACGGTCTTTCATTGGGCTAATTTCAGTACACGAGGGTGTGTTCGCAAATACTGGAGTACTGCTATCACAAGCATTCAGGAATACCAATGCATTGGCGTATGGATTCATTTTTTGCTGATACCGGGGCTGTGATGTATTTTATTTAAGCTTTGTGACTATAAGAGAGAGCCTTTGTTTGAACATTGGTACACAGCTCTAGCCAAACTATTTTTGGGGAAATAAAAAAAAAAAAAAAAAAAAATAAAATATATATATATATATATATATATATATATATATATATATATATATATAATGTTGTAGCTTTTATTTGATAGAAACAACTGAATTGTTTTATAAGATATGTAACAATATACAACCGAAACCATTAAGAACAGCATGACATGTGTTAAAAACAAAATGGTCCTTAAAGCCCGCGTCCGCAATCCGTTACGGTATGTATGGATTAGAAAAGATTGGAGATTATAATGCTGAATTTGTTAGGTTATTTTGACCACTGTAAGTCACTCTGACAGCTCAGGACGTTTTCAATTTGGTTTTATGTTTGACCACCATTGTTTGAAATGGCTTTGAACAAGTTTGTTGCGTAAGGCATATCTATCCTTAATTAACAGTTTTTATTCGGCGTCAAAACTTCCCACAAAACCCTTAAAATTTTCATGGGAATTTATAGTGTGTCTATGTTGAACACACGAGTTAAACATTAAACTATGTCGCAATATATATATATATATATATATATATATATATATATATATATATATATATATATATATATATATATATATATATATATATAAACATCTAAATGCTGTTGCAACATATAAACATCTAATAAACATAAACATCTAAATTTTGTTGCAATGTTTGTTGCAATCTATATATATGTTGCAACAGAATTAAAATGTTTAGCACGTGTGTGCAACATAGACAAACTATAATTTCCCATGAAAATTTTAAGGGTCTTGTGGGAAGTTTTGACGCCGAATAAGAGCTGTTAATTAAGGATAGATATGCCTTACGCAACACACTTTTTCAAAGCCATTTAAAACAATGGTGGTCGTACATAAACAAAATCGAAAACGTCCCGAGCTGTCAGTATGACTTACAGCGGTTAAAATAATCTAACAAATTCAGCATTGTAATCACCAATCTTTTCTAATCCATACATACCGTAACGGATTGCGGACGCGGGCTTTAAGGACCATTTTGTTTTTAACACATGTCATGCTGTTCTTAATAGTTTCAGTTGTATATTGTTACGTATCTTATAAAACAATTTAGTTGTTTCTATCAAATAAAAGCTACAACATTCGTTCTTCAAAACCTGCAGGTGTGCCGCTTCTCATCCCTCATAACACTGCGGCCCTGTTGAAGAAAAACTAATCGCTTCTCACACAATAAAGGTATCCTCGTTTACTAATACAAAAAAACTAAAAAGAAGACTGGCAATGGTGAACGATCCCTTCCTAAACTCGTCTCACGCGTTAGCTGTTACCTGGTTCTGGTCACTGCAGCACGCTGCATGGCCAGAGATGCTGGCGCAACAGTCAACCCAAACCATCTGTCAACCAATCCAGGTATTCCATGTACAAAGTGACAGCACCTCATATAAAGCCTGCAACCGACCTTTTTTGCTTTTGGTTACGCACCGATCCCAAAAATAGAAAGCAACTCACCCAAATAAGGACGGGATGGCTTTTGGTTTCACAGACAGGAAAAATACTGCGGCACGCTTAAGCACTGTTTGCAGGTACAACCTATTCTAAGGTGCCGTCGGTATAATTACAGCAGTAGGATTTCATGTCAAGCTGCTCTAAAGCTGGTTACCGTGAATCTACGAAAAAAGTTGGCATGATACTACGGATTGTGACGTCAGAAGGAATCTTGAGCTGCCAACTGAATTGGCACGTAAAATAGGGATTAGGAAGTGTTTGTGAGTGTACAAAATACGTTGACAATCAAAGGATTTACGGTAAAACTGTGGTGATGGTACAAGGTTTGCTTTAGCTGTAAGAAAATCAAAAGGAATTTCAGCCCCTCAAATTCACAGTTTTCGCTCGTGGAGTGGCCACAAGCCTCGCCGAGCCAAACTCTTAACCGGCGAACCAAACTGTTTTTTAAGAGATATCTCAATTTAAGAAGCGTTGACACAAGTCGCAGGCTATAGTCACAAAGAACAACCGCTAATGTTATTGAAGCTCAAAATCAAACCGAATCAAAGCACGCAGTTACGACGTACGTATGACCACAGCAGTTGATATGTTCAGCCGGTTCCATACTGATTGGTAGGTATTAGGCCGCGGTCGTTTTTACGAAATATCCCGATACGAAAAAAGTGATGGTCCCTGCCGACACCATTGTTGCCCCATATGCTGCATTTTAACTGGAGGCATGAACTGACGTGCAAAAATACTTTATTAGGTCCAAAATTCGGAAGGAATTGAGAGAAGACACAGAAAATAATCGGGATCGGTGAAAACAGTATTTTGTCCATAATTTTCTAAATTGACGTATCACCCCGTTTGAAGGGTCCCAAGTTTGAAGAGCTCGTCCAAATACAATACTAGAGACGCAACCTTTTATGACAAGTGTAATCGTTTTTGAGATATTCCTTAAAATAACTGAGACTAAAACCTACCAATCAGTGTGGAACCGGCTGTACTTCTCTGGGCATAATGCAATTATTACGTTGTTAAGCCCCTATAGAATTATTATTATCAAGTCAAAACATGCTATCATTCTTTCATACAAAGGTGGATTTTTGATCAAATAATGGGCTTTTAAAAGCCCGGTGACTATGAGCCACTGCCGTTCAATTAGCTATGAATTGCGTTATGCAAACACTGTCGTCATTATTCGAACGAATGATATTTACATCAAACGTGGAGTGAAAAAACTGATAAGTGCAACATGGTCGACGACTTCTTAAGGAAAAAATTCAGCAGCAATGCATAATTCGTCCAGTGAAGAAACTCATATCATAACTAAGAACCAACCAGATCCCACAACGAAGATCATCACTCTAAAAAAGGAACTTCAAACCGCAAAGCGCTGAGGGCATGATAAAAAATAGCAGCGCTCGCCCTCGGGATACATCAAAACACGCTTAGAATGCCTCAGAGCCGGGCATTCGCACGCTAAACAGCGGCTGGTTCGCACAGTCGGCAGGGCTGTGGCGGCGCCTCGTTATTCTCCGGACGCTCTGTAGCACGCCGCTGCCGCGTGGCGGATTCCGCTGGCATTTTTGTGGCGTCCGGCCAGCCGTCTGGCCGATGTAATTGCAGAGCTCTCCCGCCAGGTTAGTGGGAGGTCAGTCATTGCCGGAGATACGCGGGTCTAAGGCGGCCCTCAGCAAGCTGCGAGAAACGGCCGCTCCCCGGTCGGCGCCGCCCTCCTGCGCTGATTGGTGGTTTGGCGGTGACCACGCGGCCTCTGCCTTTGACCCGACCGCGCTCCGACCAGCAGGAACTAAGAACCTTTCGGGAACCCAGTCGAACAACAGGAAACCATCGCGGGGCTGGCCAGTGCTGATCTGGGAACGTGAGCTCGCGCAACCACAGACTGGGAGGCGCTGAGCTGGGCGGGGGCTCGTAACATGCCGCTGTATGAGTGTCATACGGCAAAGCTTACTTCAGACCTTGTGTGGGTGTGTGCTACGAGACCACTGCACATCTGAGTGGCATTATTGCAGGGTTTACGAATTTTGATACAAATGTAAAGTGCCAAGGAGCGTAAGGGATTGTACCTACGTTTATGGTTAAGTGTATATAGAAATTTCGAAAGATTTTAAGGATTAGACTCTTCATATAATTGCAGCCACCGAAATATAATATTACAAACACTATGCTTAGGATCAACCATTAAAACAATTGTAACAATAGTAATCTTACCCAAAGAAAAAATAATCATTCGTCGCTAGAATTGTGCCCAGTAAAAACGAAGTCAGCGAAAAACACACATCGCCAACACACTCGCGGCTTTGCAAGCCGGAAAGCAGCGTCCAAACATCCTGAACACCACATGACTGTCATCCTACCAGCAGATGCAGTCGCCGCCAGCGCCGTGTACTCAGCTCACCTTTACACTGTTCGCAGCAGGAGCCCGGCTGGAGCTGTCGGCCAAACAACACCAGGTGGCACTGCTCAGCCTGCGGACACCGCTCGTGGTCGCAGATCACCGTCCCTCCCTGCAACAGAAAGGCCGCGCCGCGCGTTAGTAAGTAACAGCCGCCAAACACCCCCCCTGCAACAGAAAGGCCGCGCCGCGCGTTAGTAACAGCCGCCAAACACCCCCTCCCCTGCAACAGAAAGGCCGCGCCGCGCGTTAGTAGCAGCCGCCAAACACCCCCTGCAAAAGAAAGGCCGCGCCGCGCGTTAGTCGCAGCCGCCAAACACCCCCCCCCCCCTGCAACAGAAAGGCCGCGCCGCGCGTTAGTAGCAGCCGCCAAACACCCCCTGCAACAGAAAGGCCGCGCCGCGCGTTAGTAACAGCCGCCAAACACCCCCCCTGCCACAGAAAGGCCGCGCCGCGCGCTAGTAACAGCCGCCAAACACTCCCCCTGCCACAGAAAGGCCGCGCCGCGCGTTAGTAACAGCCGCCAAACACCCCCCTGCAACAGAAAGGCCGCGCCGCGCGTCAGTCGCAGCCGCCAAACACCCCCCTGCAACAGAAAGGCCGCGCCGCGCGTTAGTCGCGGGCGCCACCCCCCTCTGCAACAGAAAGGCCGCGCCGCGCGTTAGTCGCGGGCGCCACCACCCCCTCCCCCGCAACAGAAAGGCCGCACCGCGCGTTAGTCCCAGGCGCCACCAAACAGCGGAGCCGGTTAAAGGAGGCCTGAATGATATGTGAAAGGAAATGGAAAATGCGACCGAATCGAGGGGGAATCCAAGGGAGCTAAGGGGCTAGCCCCACTGAAATGTCAGAGTCCCTATAATAAATACAGATCCGTAAGCTGTTCCGAGGCAATGGCGGGGAGGCTCGAACCTCCTAGCTCAATCCCCCCCAAATGAAGTCCTGGATCCGCGACTGAACCGAATAGAATATAAGGGGATGGGACAAACATTTTTGGGTTTCACTCGGGACACAACGGAACAGGATGATTTCGAAAATGTCCAAGAAAAACAGGATAGGATCCCTTCTTATAGATTTTCCCGACGGATATGGATGGGATGGACCTAATTGGGACGGTACAGGACGGACGCTATAATGTCCCATGTTGACCTATATCGGCCGCAAACAAACAAGCTTGAGCCGTAGCGCACAGCTGTGGCAATGAGACAACGCACTGGGCGATGCAGCTGTTCTGATGAGGATGTTAGAAAGGACAGAGGCTGTAGCCTAAACATTGTTTGGGTAGAACACCTTCGGGCCTTTTTCTCATTTCTCTTCATAGATTTCGCTATATCAGCAACAGGCATTGGATTCATGACAGATGGAGCCCATGAAGATAAAATCAAGGGCACGTGATGAATATTTAACAATGGTGCGATTCTGAAGCAGGACAGAGAAAACACTAGAAAATGATAAAAACGAAATTAAAAAAGAAAAAGAAAATAAAAACAACACGTTTGGCTAAAGAAACTACGAGACAGTTCACTTAGCGAAGACAGGAAAGGGGCATCCTCAAACAAATCGTTCCCAGCATACCAAATGGCACTGGGCCCAAAGCTAGCGTTGGTGGCATTGTGAGGACCTGCATCAGGGCAGTGCCCCACGTTCACGTTGAACTCAGCACTGAAGTAGGCAAAATATGGCCACGTACCCCCTGGTTCTCTGTCTGATGCTATCTTTGGAGGTTCGAATTCAAATCCACTCACAAACAGACGGTACGGTTAGGCATCAGGTTTCAGCACAATTAAGTATCAGTACCCTTACTAGGGTACAGACAGGGGCGGACGCAGACCCGAGTTTTGGGGGCCAAACCCATGTCTGCCTCTCCTCCTGGAGGGGGGTGGGTGGGAGCGAATATTTTTTGTTCTACAGACCTGGTGTAAACACCTTTTTTCAAAAAAATTATTCGGCGTTTGGGGGGCTAAAAGATAGTTTGCCCCCCTCCAGCGCTTTGGGGGGCCATGGCCGGTATAGCCCCCCTGCGTCCGCCAATGGGTACAGACAGCATGCTTTGGGCAATCATGGGAACGCATTCCACGGATCATTTGAAATGAAGCAGAAGACGCAATGGTCACCGGCACGTGCGGTTTCTGAACCGTACCATCCATTCCCTCCCAGATAATCAGTTGATAAAGCACACTGCAGGAGGATGCTATCTCATGGGAGTATCGCACAATCGGGTTAAATATCAATTCCATGTTCAATTACAAACCGTCACAACATCCACAGCCAAAACGATGAGAAAATGCTTCCAAAGCCATGATGGCGAAGCCACACATTTCCACCGTGTAGAATACAACGGCAAAAAGAAAAGAGCATTTGCATGTTTCGGAACTGTCGGCACGGTATGATCTTCGGAGACAGGAATAACAAATGGCTGGAATGCTAACTGACGCTTTGATCTGTTGCCTCGCTCTCGGGGAGCCGATCAATCACTGTCGGTTCGTCATCGACCGGTCTGGCTTTGTTCAGCGATAAATGATTATTATTAAAGAGGCTGGCGTGTGGTGCGTATCTCGAGTCCTGAGGCCAGCGGTTTATTTGCTTGGTTTGAAAGGACTGCTAAGTCATCACGGTAACCAGGGTAACCAACGCAACAGCGCATGACCAGGAGTAGACTTCGCGTGGTTGGAATTTCACCGTATCACTTGCGATTTCGGGGAATTACGAGTACAGAACACGGGCAAGGTAAAATAAGAGCCAAGAGGTCTCTTTATTCTCGAAGGAGGCTTATATTCAGATGTCAAGGTTAGACCGAGACATCCATCTTCATAGAGATATTCTGGCAACATGGCTGAGAACTCAAGTTCCGGGCAGGCACAGGTGTGATCGATAAAACATTTCTCAATATATTCTCGGTACACAATTTGTTGATGCATTTAGATTCCTCACCCCCAATGTTCTACCGATTTTTCAATTTCACGCGCGGCATTCTTTTAGCCACTTTGCAAGATCGCGTCCTAGATACACCGCTGCGCAGCACAATGCACAGCCATGCGCTTTAGTCCAGCCCTGGAAACGCGCCGCCGCCGTAAACAGAGCTCTTCCCGGAGCTGATCGTCGGTGAGGGTTCTCCGTCGCCAAACAGGCTACGTACGCACTCGCTGACTAAATTGAGGAAGCCGTGGGAGCCGGCGCCCCAGGCGGTGCGTAAACAAGCCAGGAAACACGGCAGCGGACCGCCCCAAACCGGACTACGGTGTAACGAGCACGTCAATGGCTTAAACATGAAATTGTTTAGCTTTTGTGCGATATTTAAATTACTGAGAGTTGTGTTGCAAATTTGGCATCGTTCAAAAGCATGGGAGTACCCGGACCCCCAATGGGAGAGGTTTTCCTATACTCGGAGCGAAATATTTTGCTCTGGTAATATTTTTCAACCAATAAATCGAACACCACCACGCACAGGAGCGTCAGATCACCTTAGACACTGACACGATTTCTAAGTCATTTATCATACTGATGAATCACAAGTAACACACCCCACGCACACTACTCGAAGGGAAACAAATCACTGGTGCATATTTACTTGACATAAGAGGTCCTCCTATTCGCCCGTTGTAAACTAAACTGTCTAGAAAGTCAAGGCAATAGCTGGCTGTCACAAAAGAGTCAGAAAAGGGAGATAAGTGATATCACTTTTCCCTAGAAATGTGTCCTTCATGTAAAGGACAGTACTGTCATAACATACAACAAATCCATAGCACGTACACGGTCTGACGTCACCTTCACAGAAGAACTTGTTAGTCCCGTACAATTAAGTTTTTAGGGCCGACTATTTATCCTTTTATTGGAATGCGTTAAAAAGCTTATTCATAGCCCGGAAGCTGCTGCAATCCTGCGGAGAAGGGAGTTTCCCGGAAACATTGATGTAGCAAATGCAGTCCCAGGCAACGCAGTACAAACAGCCGCAGTGCGGAGAGCAAGGAAGCCAGTCCAAACATGGGGATTCAGTCTCTGGCCCCACCGGCAGATCCAAGGGGGAGACAAAGGGGCCGTGACCCCCACCAAAGCCTAAAATAGTATATTTTGCCCCACAAAGGCCCAAATTTTGGCCTTTTTTAAAAAAAATACTATGCTTTCGATTTTTTTCGGGACTTAGCCTCCCAAAAACGTTGGTTTGGCCCCGTCCAAGCGTTGCTCCTGGATCCACCGATGTCCGGTCCTGACACTTGCGTCACCGCCGAAGACTGTGCGGTATGTGACGCGTATCCAATCCAGTGTGCTGGTACCCCTCCGTGATAGGCAGCTCATAAATATTGAGACGCATCTTCATGCAACGCATCCGTCATGGCAGCGGCCGCGCGCCTCGCTACCTCTCCCGCTATCGCCGACTATCTCCACCAGCAAACACGCGCTGTCAATAAGAGCCGCACGCGGCGATAAACTCATGCCAGGCATACCGCCGGCCACGGCGCCTACCATAACAGTCCATGTTTGGACATCAGACCTGTCACGTGATCCGACGTCTGTGAATGTTAATCTCCCGCATTTTGATCGGCGCGGATGTCATCGCACGCACCGCGATCCCGACAACAGTCACAGCCTCTCCTCCTTTACCCTCATTCGCACACATCATCCTTGCCATCATTCTCATGCACAGGTTGCCTGTGCCGGCGTTGTTTGGCGGTTCGGCGCCTCTCCCGGCGCGGACGGAGAGCCGCAGATGGAAGCCACTCGGCCAGCTGTTGCACGGCTGTTGCAAGCTACCGAGAGAGCGGCCCTGCAGCCCTGGCCTTCTATGGCATGCGGCTCTCCCAGGCCTTGTCAGCTTACGCTGTAGATTACGTGGCGGGGAGGCGCCGCCTTTGACCTCTAGCCCAGAGGTCCTCAAATCAATCCACGCGGTAGGTCGGCAACCGACAATTTACAACCAAGAGCAGAGGAGAGTGGTTTGTTACGTTTATTCCGCAGGCGGTTGGTGAGTGAGCCAGTGAGTGTATACTTCCAGGTCGGATATGTTTATATCGTTATTCATCCAAAGCGCGAGTGTTGTATTATGAAAATAGAGGTGGAAGCCGTCCATAAGGTTTATGACCACCGTGCAGAGTTCGGGAGGTTCAGTGGAACACGTTAAAATTCGCTGAGTTCCTCGCAGAGGTGGCTAAGCTCTCCTCCCAAGAGATACCGCTATGCCCCCAACCATGAAGCTCCTCAAACGTTCGTGAAACAGACATAATAAGCAGACGCAAGCTTGCACGATTATGAATATCTTGGGCACAAGTGATTTTCAAATTGAAGCCTTTGCTCATTTTTTAAGAAGACACGTAGCAAAAATACTAATAAGCCTTTCCGCATTTTTCATAATTGTCTATTATTTTCAGAGTAAGCCGGTTACTGCTTCACTTGATTATGATGAACACGCTCAATTCAAAGCTCCATACTATCCAATCAGACGCAAGTTTGCCATCCTTCGAATTGAGCAAGAGCATCAGAATCCCCAAGAGACGTTCTCCTGCACTCGGAGCGAAATGTTTCACATTGGTAATACTTCCAAACCAATGGATCGAGCACCATCATGCACGAAAACGCCAGGATCATATTGGTGACCGATGCTACTTTAACCACTGAGGCATTTCTCACAGCCCAATTTTTTACAGCCATGTCCTCGCATGGAGCCAAAAACCATTACAACATAGCAAGGTGATGTTGTGCACCTTCAAGGGCAGCTGCCGGTCCCGTGCATTGGCGCCTTAACAGCATCGTTAAGGCCGCTGCAGGGTTTCAACACGCGCTGCTGCCAGTTTGAGTGCCTGGAACCCGGCTGAAAACCGGTTTCACATGGGGTCATACCTCTGTCATTGGTATTCCCTCCCGCACAGTGGCTGCCTGCAGCTCCAACGACGACACGTGCAAGCCAAGAGTGACAAATGCACGTGTTATATAACCTGAGATAACGCCAGCTAATCTGAATGTGGCAAGTTCCATTCCAATCCGTCAACCAAGACAAGGTGATGCGGCATTAGGCTGGATCGTGATGGCAAGCAAGAGGGAGAACGGACCAGGAGCGTAGCTACAGGGTATACTCCAACATTCAAAATGGGAAACTCTCGCGGTGAGTCGACCAAAACCAGACCATTTTCCAGGCTGTCTCATTTTACGACTGTCTCAAGTTTGACCACACCTAGCTTCTATACGAACCCGTAGATTCCGGTGCATCAAATAGGAAAAACGTTTTGAATCACGTAACTGGAGCAGCTAGCTCAGGTATACACAGCACAAACAATCAAACTGCACCGCTCCCTCAGCATATCGTAGCTACCAGCCAGTCAGTAAATACCGACACTGGTTTCCAGGCAGCGGCCGACACCTCCATTCCTCTCGGGCCGTCCTCCCGGAGGCGTATTATTTACGCGGCGGCGTCTGTGCGGCCGACAGGTTTCGTCAGGCGGCCCCGGTGTTTGGGGAAGAGCTGCGGCCCCCCAGGGGGCGCTGTTGAGTCTGAGACGACGCCGACAAACGGTCTGCGACGTCGATGGCCGCCTCAAACGTACCGACACCGCTGCGCGCCGGCTGTGGACGTCAGCGCGACACTACGCAATGGACTGTGACCCAGTCTCGGTCACAGTCCAGGTAAATAAGCCTTTCCACATTGAACATTAACAAACGGCGAGTTTGGAGATGTGGAGGTTTGATGGGCGTATTTCAGAAGACAGTATAAATGTGATGTCGCTGATAAACGAGTTGTGAAAATTTTTTGGTTTTACCATTGGACTCACAGGAAATATTTTTCGAGAGTTGTACTTAAAGAAATCGCTATGGAGCAGTGCACTTTGTCTCACAATTTCGTTGGAGACCGAATTAGATCAAAAAATTTCGGAATACACACGGGTTAAAACAAAAACGAAGACATATAGGCAAAAAGATAAAAGCGTCCAGATGTAAAGAAAGAAACCAATATCAATGCCACACGGTCCAGAACAGGGCCGCGTACAGGCCCGGCGGGCCAGCGCAAGCGAGCGGCGACGACGATACCGCGACCAAACGCAGCACAGTACCCAAAAGGGACCGCGGGACAGCGTCAGTGTACCGGGAATCCACGATGAGGCGGGTAGCCAGGCCAAACACAATACAGTGCACGATGAGTGTAAAAAAATAAAATGTTAGAAAGAATAAAAATTAAATAACGTAAAATAAAGTGAATAAAGCCAATTTAATTGTTTAACTACCTTATGACAAAACGACACCCGAAACATGAAATTTTGACACCCGAAAAAAACATTTCTTTATTTAGCATAGGAATTCTTAGTTGGAATAATGGGCCTAGTTAGAAGGAAATAAAGGTATTCACGAAAGGACACTGAGGCCCAGTGAAGAGGATAGTAAGTTCTGGGGGATTAAAATCTCACCGGAAATCTGAATGGCTGTGGAAGTAGAAGAGGCAAATCTGAGTGACTGGGGACCAATGAGAGGAGCGGGACCAACAATGACCCGATTCAGTAAGGGGGAGAAAGTGATGCATTTTACACATTTTTAGTGGGTACAGAGAAACAGGAGAAAGGCGCCCGGTACCGTAATTCCTACCGTGTCAGGATCGAGCTTTTTCGGACCAACAGTCAAGATTGGGTCACAGCAAGAATAGCTGTTGTTTCCTTCTGAATATACCTTTCAACTCTTGAGAACACCAAATTGAGTATTTTCCCTATTTTTCACTCGTCTCATCGCTTGACACGCAATGTTATCTTAAAAGAAAGCTCAACCCTGACAACTACGAATTCAGGTGCCTGGCGACCTTCGCCGTTATCCGTTAATCCTGTGCCGATTAAAAATGTGTAAACTGCGTTACTACTTCTCAAAATTCATTTTTTGCCATGCTACAATCCTTAATAAATATACCTCTGTAAGACATCACCAATTCGTCGCCATTCAATAATGGCCTAAGACCAAATTAACACTGCATGATATATCTTGAGACAAGAGTAATTGGACCATGCTCATTTTTGGGACCGAAACTACCAAGGCGACGTGAAACGCCAAAAAGAAGCAGCTACCTCAAAAGGCCTTCCTCAACTCAACGACTCGCCTTAACATTGCAGCAACAATATCCTTCTCCGATTAACGGCATCCGGTGGAAGCAGCAGTTGTTTCCCTCTTCCCAGCTTAACAATGTCTTCTGTTCACGGTGTATCCTCAAGCTTCGCGAGACTTCTGCAAGCGCCACTATTTTACAACACAGCGGCTGAATCAATAATCAGCAAGGACAAACCGATGTTGATGGTCCCAAGAACGTGTTTGTCTGACCCCGAAAGATGGTGCACAGAGCTTCCACGCTATTTCAATCACAAACTTAAGGACAAACATAAACGAAAGTTAGCGGAAACGGAAGTACATCGCGCTGATTTACGGCTTTTCGTCGTTTACGCTAACAAAGGCAACTTCATTGCACTAAAAGAACGTGTTACTAAAAATGAAATACCGTACGTAAGAAATGTCCCACCATCCATAGACGGTTGTGAATGTTTGATTAAGGGAACTTCTTCAATCACGCCACAGCACAGAAAGTATTAATCTCAACATTTGCAGTTTGAACGCTTTCCGCAAATATTGTATGAATATAGTTATCATTGAAGCAACGCATCAGCCACAGTGTTTTATCTATAATGTGAGACACATGTAGCGCCGTTCATTGAACTTATCCCGAGGGGAATCATCCGCTTATTAGTCCATTTACGACCACATCGCCAATCAGTCATCTCTTATCCAAGGTCGTCAGGCATCTAGCCAGTGCCCAGCCTGCGACCATTTCTCGAAGCGGTGCAACGCGAGGGAGAAAACACAAGAGCAGGGCTGGGTTGCCATAATCGCCAGCTGGGATCTCGCTGGTTTCCAGGGCGCCTGCGGGAGAGGCACTGACCGGGCCCGCGCGGCCGGGTGGCCCGGCCTCCACCCGCTGGAACCAGCTCACAGAGGCGCCACAAACTCTGCCGCTGTCTCCCCCAACCAGCTCATCTCTAACCTTGACAAACATCCCGAGTGCAATGATAAACACCACCCTCCTAACAACTCCCCGAACATATCCACATCACAATAAGATTCTCCAGCTGGGAAGGGCCGCGGTGGCGTTTTCCCTCCAGCGTCGGAGTTGGGCGGGGAGGCGTCTTCACCTTCGCCGGCTCCGGGTGACTGCGGTGGTCAGTTGGGGCCGTGCTGTCTACTCGAACGCGGCGCGGCGGCCGCCGGCGCTTCGAATACAAATCACCAGCTGTCAGCCAATGACGGCGTGGCCAGCGTCGCGATGGCCTATCGGCGCCGACGGCCCAAGTTGCCGCATCCGTCACAACATCGCCCGCGCGCGCCGGCACTGTCGCCGCAAATAGTGATGGTGCCAACACTCGGTCGGCGGCGCAACGTGCCATCATTGAGAGCGCTGAGAGGGGAGAACAGCCGGCAGATGCCAGGGCTGATGAAGCGGAATGGAACAGCTTTTTTTGTATTACACGGGTAGGATCGTGGATGCGATTTAGGATGTATTTGAGCAAGGGAGTTTTTTACGAATGCTTGACATCATCAGAAGCGGACTTCACAGTGGGCCGCCGGGGCCGGCAAAAACGCATAACATCACCGCTGCCTGTCCAGCTGGGTTGACACAGCCGGGTGATTAATGAAACTTAGCGCGGCCCGAGCGCTTTTTATCGACAATCCTAAGATGACGGGCAGTGGCCGGCCCTCCGCAGGAATCGCCCGCCGTCGGCGACGCGACCCCCGCCGCCGGCGACAGCGACTGTGGCAGCGGGACACAGCTGCCAGAGATGCCGAGAAACGCGTCCGAATCGCACCGACGCACGCGGACGCAGAAACTCCGCAACAATTGCGCGGACGCACAAAATTCCAACAATTGCAGGACGCGGAAACTCCAGGCAAATCGCGTTCGACACTTGAATATTTACGAGAAGTATAATCTCGGATGAAAGCTGGTCAAAATTGTTTGGAATCTCAAAAGTGACGTTTGGAACTAAGAAGCAATAAATCAACTGCATTTTAAAATTCAGATTGAAACATTGCACAATGAACAGCTTGAAGTGTTCCACACAAGTCAAAATTAATTGCTGCAGTACAAACTTTATGCTGATCAAATGATCCTGCAAATCAAATGCTTTGGAGCAGGGGCCTAGTCACGAGGAAGGGTGGGGGGGGCAGGTGGCAAGCCCCATTCTCGAAAAATAGGGGATTGGTCGTCACTTTTAGCCAGGAATATCTTTCAAAAGGTTAAATTGTAGGACTAAAATGTTACACATTCCCCTTTGCCATTTCCATGAGACGGCCCTGGTGTTTAACACGTGGGATAATTACCTTAATAAATGCTTATAACTGTTCCTATCTAGCCGACCGGACATCGGGACAAATGTATGTACACAGGCTTCCTTCACTGGGTCCGACCCCGTTCGAAAATCTACGGCGACACCCTTGATATGGAATACATAGAGAAAACTCAGAACTTATCACTGAGACAAATGATCGTAACAAAGAAGACGCAAAGCATCCACATCAGTGACACTGGTTCATCTTGTCCGAATGGCATGTAGCAATAACCCCTGGAAACCGCGCGGCAAACAATGACGTTGAAAATACACACCTTCATCTCTCAATCGCTTTCAAGAATAATACTTCCAAGAGCTTTCGCTAGTCCGGCTAATTACCAATAGCCTACAATCAGGCGTGGGTCTGAGCGCTGAGTGACTCGGCTGATCCACCGCTGTCACGCCGCGTTTGCCGCCGGCAGCGCCGCGGCCGTTCCCGCGACATTTGGTGACCTCAGAGACAGCGGCCGTCCACTAATGCCACGTTCTCACGCGCACGCATTTGTCCCGTGTCGTCGACGAGGCCAGCGGCGGCGGCGGCGGCGGTTAACGGCGGCTAACGAGACCCGCGGCCGGCCGCTCTTTGTGGGCCTGTTGACCGCAGCGGTGGAGCCGCGGCGACAGCCCTGTCATCAGGGGCCAGCGGTCGTCTCACAGCGCCGCAACCGGCCGCCGACATTCCGACCAAGGGCGGCGGCCGCTGTCGCCGCCGCTCGCGATGCCGGCCGCCGCCGCGCCGTTCGCAGCCTTGGCTGGCCGCGGAGCCGGTCGCACTGCATGGTAATTACAGGTGGTGTCAAAGGTTTGGCCGACTTCACGCTGAAGACCCACACCGACGGCCTCAGCTGTTGTGGTATCATGCCGAACGTAGTACGGTTATCTGATCTTCCGGTGCGGTAAATGCTCAGGCTCCAGGGATCATTTGGAACTATTAGCGCAGTCGTGGAGCTATCGGTGGAGTTTGGCACGTCCAGCCGCCAGAAGAGCGGGTGGAGCGTTCCAGCAGCGGCGCTGTAGTCGCCAGTCACGATCTCACCGTGATGAGGTCACGGGTCGGCAAGCCGGACTTACTCGTGACTCAAACGGCCCTATGAGAGCTGCAAACGCAATCCTAGAACAAATACTCGGAGGGCATTAAGGCGCACTGCACATCAGCAGGTTAGCTGGGATATTCACTGGATGGCTATGCCGTCAGTAACACCGTCAAATAACTCTACAGAGCTCCCAAAATACAATCTTACAATCAATCTCGAAGTTTAGAACTTCGCGACACGTATAAGGTTTGCACCTCAATGGGACTACGGCAAACTGGCGAAGAAGGAATGCATGCCTAGATTAAAATTTGAGGTGCCTAATGGAACAAGTTTAATTAACAACGTCCATCTTTTAATGGAAGTAGATCTTGAAACCGGATTATGTAACATTCTGCCTTGACTAGCGCTATTGAAATGCAAAACCAAAACAATATAAAAACACATAGAATAAACTATTCAGTTGAGAACGGCTGGGCACATACGAATGATAAAAGTAAGCATAGTTATCCTGAGCCACGTATATCCTGGAGAGCAGGTTAGGATACCTGGGCATCTAAGGCCATATTTGAGAAAGGTAACAGCATCAGCACCAACCTTAGTAAAACAATAGTTGCGCTGGAGTGAAGTTGCGACTACGGTAGCGGATCTGGCATCCAGCCAACACAGGTGCTACTTTATCCGTGGGTGACTCGCTTCTCGAATAAAGAAACACCCCACCACCCCGCACCCTCTGAAAACATACTTCTTTCGGAGGGTAGGTGAGCCGGTGGACCCATTGGGCTGTTAGCCACAGCCGTGTGTGCTCCCCAAGGGGAGGGGGCAGTCACTGGTGCGTGTGCACGTGCGTATGTGTACTACCTAGCATCCATGGTCCAGCCACTGGCAGATCCAGGGGGCCAAAGGGGCCACATCCTTGCTTGAAAAGACTGAAAAGGCGGCATTTGCCCCTTGCCTCAAGCAATTCAGCCATAAATCAAATATGAGTTTAACCGAGTATATATTAGAGGTGGGAGTTTCAGGCAATTTTGCAGGCCCGGGCCCGGGCCCGGCCGGCTGCTGATTTTAGAAGCCCGTCACAAGCCCGGTTTGTGGAAGAAATGGATTATCAAGCCTGGGAAGGCCCAGTATCATGGAAAACCATTAACGACTATATACAAAATTTATTTACTTTAAAGCTGTTCAAATATGTTTCAAATAAGTAACAAATATGCTATCAGAATTTATATTTTGTTCACCCATATATGACTTGAAAATTTTTAAAGTAATTGGATATTCATAAGATGACAGTACGGCATGGATGTGTGCAACTGTAGGCATTATTCAATATTTGATGTTAAATATTAATTCAGGTTTAAGTAACTTGCTTTTGACCCTGGCATGAGTAACAGATAGAAAGCTAGAGCTTCATGCTTTACATTCCTGATGTATGTCTAAAAGTCTCAAAATTAATTGTAAATGCATTTTCAAAAGCTGCTGGTGCATGAATAAGATTATGTTTCAGTGGAAAAACTAGATCTGTACTGAAAAAGGCTTATTTAACTTACAGAAAATTGACTTGAAGTCCCAGTTTAGTTGAAGCCCGGAATGAGCCTGGGTGAAGCCCGTTATCAGCCCGACATTGGCTTAAATCAGGCCTTCAGGCCCGGTCAAAGCCCGCGGGCCTGGGCCGGGCTTTGCCCCGGGCCCCCGGGCCTAGAAAGTCCCACCTCTAGTATATATGTTAAAAACTGAATGGCATTCTTCCTTAGGGTCCGGTCGAGGTAAACTATACGGAATGGAGAAAAATGTCGCTATCAGTCACTACTGGAGTTCAAACACCCCCCCCCCCAGTCAACAGTGATTTATACCGAAAGAGGTCATATCGCGCTCTCCGCCAGTACTCGCCAGGGCCTCGGCCCCATTTGTCGTCCCTGCCAAATCCGGGCCCCGGATTAACCAGTGCGTAAAGCTGTGCTGTTACGAATAAGATCTGGGGCGGAGGTCCGTTCCGTGGATTAACCGGAGCGTGAAGTCGTGGTATAACGAATAAGGTCTGGAACAGAGGCCCATTCCGTGGATTGACACCAGTCCCATCTGTTTACACTGCAATATCTCAGAGTCAAGGACAATACCCAGGCAACGGAATCTAAAAACGCAAGTCATGCAGCCAGGGCAAAGTTGATTGGAAACATGCTGTTTTCTTTCTGTCCTTCACTCTTTTGATTTTAAAAGCACTTGGACGATGAAAGTTTTCTGCTACTTTTGTCTTTGCAAACCATACATTTTAGGGTTCAAGGAGCATTACGTCCCCAGGTGATAGCATAAATGACCCGTTCCAAACAGCTCATTATAAAATTTCAGCGCTGTATTCCTATGTTTGATGCTAGACTCAAGAGCAAAATCAATTTGGAAACCCGTCATTCGGCCCACTTCAAATCATATTCGGAACTCTTCAACTTGCGACTAAAACTCGGTGAAGGTAACTAGCCCAGACAGGCCTTCCATCATCAACCGTACAATTACCGCTTAATTATATGATAATTCGTGCCATCGTGATGCATATCCCAACCAGAAGCAATTTCGGCGCACATGCAACAGCCATAAACAGCGGAGGGCCGTCGGCTTGCACACTGACGGCGGGCACCCCGCCCCAGCTCGGCGGATTCAGCCCGCCAGCAGGTCACACGACACGCCCAGGACAGTAGACAGGCGGCGACAGGCGGCGGACACTGGAGCGACAGAGAACGACAGACTGTACGGCGACAGGCGGCGGATAGTGGAATGACAGAGAACGACAGACTGTAGGCGACAGGCGGCGGACACTGGAAGACAGGTAAGCCGGACGTACGGTAACAGGCGGCGGACACTGGACGACAGAGACGCCGGACGAAGGCGACTGGCGGCGGACACTGGAAGACAGGTAAGCCGGACGTACGGTAACAGGCGGCGGACACTGGAGCGAAGAGACGCCGGGACTGTAAGGCGATGGCGGCGGACACGGAACGACAGAGAACGACAGACTGTACGGCGACGGGCGGCGGACATGGAGCGACAGGTAAGCCGGGAGTACGGCGACAGGCGGCGGACACGGAACGACAGGGACGCCGGACTGTACGGTAACAGGCGGCGGACACTGGAGCGACAGAGACGCCGGGACTGTAAGGCGACTGGCGGCGGACACTGGAGCGACAGAGAACGACAGACTGTACGGCGACAGGCGGCGGACACTGGAACGACAGAGAACGACAGACTGTACGGCGACGGGCGGCGGACACTGGAGCGACAGAGACGCCGGGACTGTACGGCGACGGGCGGCGGACACTGGAACGACAGGGACGCCGGGACTGTAAGGCGACTGGCGGCGGACACTGGAAGACAGAGAACGACAGACTGTACGGCACGGGCGGCGGACACTGGAACGACAGGGACGCCGGGACTGTACGGCGACAGGCGGCGGACACTGAACGACAGGGACGCCGGGACTGTACGGCGACAGGCGGCGGACACTGGAACGACAGGGACGCCGGGACTGTAAGGCGACTGGCGGCGGACACTGGAACGACAGAGAACGACAGACTGTACGGCGACGGGCGGCGGACACTGGAACGACAGGGACGCCGGGACTGTACGGCGACAGGCGGCGACATGGAACGACAGGGACGCCGGGACTGTAAGGCGACTGGCGGCGGACACTGGAACGACAGAGAACGACAGACTGTACGGCGACGGGCGGCGGACACTGGAACGACAGGGACGCCGACTGTACGGCGACAGGCGCGGACACTGGAACGACAGACTGTACGGCGACGGGCGGCGGACACTGGAGCGACAGGGAAGCCGGGATTGTACGGTGACGGGCGGCGGACACTGGAACGACAGGGAAGCCGGGATTGTACGGCGACGGGCGGTGGACACTGGAACGACAGGGAGGCCGGGGCTGCGGCCGGACCGGCGACTGCCTGCGATCACAGGGCAGCAGCACCTGAGCGCTTGAGCAGGTGCTGCTGCCGCTACCGGGGTGAGCCGCCGGCTTCCAGCCACCTGACTCACGTCTGATCTGGCACTGGTCACGATACCGACAAAGTGCCCACTGAGCGACGGCCGGCAACAGATGCCCTGTGCAAAATCGACAGACTGGTCGTTGCCCCGAGGCAGTCCGTTTCACACCACAATCGCGGCGTACCGTCTGCTTCTGGTCGGAGTTGTGCGGAAACAAAACTCCCAACCCCTGTAATTGCACAGGTGGTCCGACAAAGGTTTGGTAATTTGAGGGGTGGCAGCGAAGTAATGAAAGCTGGAGCAACAGCTTTGCTTTTAAAGCAGCCTATAGAAAATAAAACAGAATGCACGCATTCAATTTAATTTTGACGTTTTCCGTTGAACTTCGATAAAATATGTCGATTAAATTCCGGAATATATGAAATTAAAAGCCATTTACTCAAGACCCGTGGTTGGCCATCATCCGCATAGTCAGTGTCCGTGCAACCGGCTTACAGTCGCACCGGAAGCTTGAATTACCGATGGACGGGCGTGGACCAGGAACTTGAGCATCAGATATCAGCCGAAGGTTGAACTTGGCACAACCTCATTAGGGACTGTTCGCATATGACGTCAGCGACCAAAGGGGAAAGGGGGGTCCTGCATTTTCTGACTTTCGGACGAAGGGGACGGTGTTTGACTGTTCCCGACAGGGAGGGGAGGGGGTAAAAATAATTGGTTGCCGAAGAATCGTTCTATTGAGACGAGAACTACTCCGGCCCAGGGTAGTTGAAGAGCGGGCACTTTAATGTTTCGAAGTCGAACTTACTAGAATTATGATATGGTATTAGTTTTGCATAAATATACGAAGAATATGCTAGAAATTATGCTAAGCAAGTATTTTCATACTATTTTAAGTCACAAGCGGCTGCAGCTGGTTGCTTTTTTCCAAAACAAAACAAGAATCCGTACACTTGAAGAAGCGAGGATCGTCGTGGTTTCTTCAGGCGCTTTTGCGTGATTTACAAGTTAGCATTTATGCTATTTTATCTACTATTCTTTCAGAAGCCGATGATAAACCAAGTGAGAAATGTCATTTATAGCTTTTTGTAGTGAAGTGGGCGATTGATTTAGGGAGATACCGGCTGCGACCCGCGTACTGGTGCTGGTGAGCGGTGGAGATGCTAAGTCTCGACCGTTTGAACCGGGGCAGAATACGGTGCGGGTGCTCGGCCCATCAGAGCCTGAGCAGGGACCGGCGACTGTCTATACTGGGGGCTGTTGCACGGCAGAACTAACCCAGTAAAGTCACACCCAGTGTCCACTGCTACCAGCTGTACGTTACGCCCGGGCATTGTAGTTCTGCGCCGTCTCTGTGTGATTGCTCGTAATGCTCCTGTCCACCACCGTTGGTATCGAAAGGGACAGGGGGGGACAGTCTCGCAATTCCTGACGATTTCTGACGAAGTGGGAGGGCAGACATTTTCTGACGATTTCGAACACGGGGGAAGGGGTCCAAACATCCTCAAATTTCTCTGGCGTCATATGCGAACAGCCCCTTACTGCAGAGGTCCGTAGCGTTCTCGAAGTACCTATGTTAGTTACTAAATATGAAGTTTATTTCCCCAAACAGCCGTGTCTTTGAGCGTTGGAACTATGTCCAGCTGCGGGCCGAGGATGCCGTTATAAGAAGGGCGTTGTCACTGATTTTCGAACTAAGGTGGGAAGGCGGAACAGACCTGCCAATGGAAACCTAGTTCGTTTTTACCCCTAAGTTGATAGGGCAAAATATTATCATAAAACGTTTTAATCCTGTTGAAGTCTCGTGAAAATAGCAAAGCGAAACATTCGTCCCTGCATTCGACATTCTAGGCGAATGGGTGCAAAAATCGCATCCAAAAACATTTTTAAATCAAAAGTAGGGGGCAAGGCGGTCTCATCTTCCAGGAGCGGGCGGGTCCACCCCTCCCCCGCTCCAGGGCCCCTGGTAATACGCGGCTTATATAAAAATATGAACGGCTTCTTTACGTTAAGTTCAGAATCGGGGAAATGCGCAGGGGAAACCCCCAGTGAGACCCTCCGAGGGGACATTCCGAGTTTAGGGAGAGGCAGCTGCTCCTTTGCTCCCCAATCCCGCTTCCCATGTCCTTGTGAGTGTCTGCGCGTCAAATGACGAGCCCGGCGCGCTGTCAGCTCGGGACAGGAAGGGTTACGTTTCTGTGCGACACGCTCCGCGGCAGTCTCCGGCGCCTGCGCGCCACCGTACCGCCACGCTCGGCTGCATTGCGGCGCAGCATACATGCAGCGCCGCTTATGGAATACGTCCGGCACAGTCGAATGGAACGGGGCCGGGGGCATCGCCACAGGGGGAAGGTCTGAAAGGCCACTCACGCCCCGCCCTGGCAAAGTGGGAGCGTATTTTTCTCCGCTGATTGTTCCATTTCCCCGGACAAGTTTTGCACTCAGATAGATGGAATACAAAAATTAGGACAAAACGTTTACTTTTGGTTTACCATGCAGATCAAGCTTGATTAACCAAATAGTAAAGAGAGGTGTCTGAACACCCTTCGCTATGTTTTTCGGAGGCGGAGGGAAAATTTTTGCGCAAAGCACGGTTGAAGATGATTCATTTATTCCTGATCATTTTTGAAAATTTTCTCAAAATATTATGTCTGGCCCATCTCAGGTCAGGCGCCCCAGTGACCACCCAAAAGGTCAACGGGCCGCCAGAGAGGTTGACAAAGTAAACCACATCCCAAGATCACATAAACACAAGAAACCAATCGAGCAGCAACAGATACAAACAGGTGATTCGGGAGGGAGGGGGACAAAGCCAATAGACTTAAAAAATAACGTGTTTAAAGAAAACCGGATGGTTTCGTGGGCAAACATATTTGGTCCCCCTGAATCCACTTCAGACTTCCTAGATCTGCCAGGCACCTGTGGTAATGGGATTTTATATCTATGACTAGGGGTCAGGCACGACTATGACCTTTGGATTGAAATAACAAGGAGCAAATAGGAAATACCGGAAACTACGCATATTTCTAAAGGCACCGTTCAAAATAACGGAGTTCATGCGAGGTTCAGACCATCTGGGGTTTTCAATTTCGATCAAGTTGAGACTTCCGACCTCTGAACTCATCTTGGGTCAAAATCAAGCGTTTTACATTCGAAAACCACGTGAAAATTTTTAACTGTGAGAACTGACTGATCCTACGAGACCATGTAATAAGCTCTTTTTAACTGAAGTAAATAACTTGCAGAGAAGTGGTGATAAAGCTTTTACTAACGAAATTGAATTTGTCTTGGAACTGGGAGTCAATTGCTATGCATTATGACCGGGCTTGATCCCAAGGTGACCTTGAAGATTGGCCTCAACTGTACCACGAAAAGAAACACTGGTAATAACGCTCGGCACCTGGTCCAAGAAGTCGGACAGGCAGCATGCAGGGCACCATATTGTGCAGGGACTGCGCGCGCCGGTTTTTAATCAGGCCAGAGTTGCAGCCCCCCGTAATGAGCATCCGTGTATGCGAGCTTAATGTGTATCACGCGAGGAGCGGAACAACACAATGGGCTCTAGGATGACCACAGTCGCGCTGAGTTTTTAGAGTGTTCTTCCAAGTCCAGCACTAGATTCGTCTGCTTCCAAGAATGATGTAAGCTTCTTTAACCAGGAGATGATCTCCAGCGCAGACAGTGGTCTGGATTCCGCTCGGGCTCAGCGTGTTCGCAGTTCTTAAAACGTCTAGTCGAGACGCACGCTTCAGCCGCCAATCCATCAACGACCGCAAGCCACCTTCTTACCTCAAACTCAACCGCGAGAGAACGTCTGCATCATGAAGATTTCGAACAAAAAAACTCCAACTCTGGCGGTCTCAAAGGTCCCCGAAGCTGGTTAAATGCTACCGTTACGCTGTACTGGATTGTTTCTAGAATTCCTAGAATCCACAGCTGCGTTAATTTGTTTCTTTCAATATTTTGGCCAGCAGTGTGGTTTAATATATCCATACTTGGAGGCGATTCCTTTCATAAGCTTAAACAAAAATAATCTAACCAGAGATTCAGAGTTAACGGAAAATCATACATTTCAGAATCCTGAACATGCCATGTATGTATCGCTAACCAGCCTAACCAGAGTCGTTGACTTTTTACATAATTTTTTGTGCCCAAATTTGGGGCAAGATCTATTGCATACCAAGAGATGATAGTAAAATATTAAGTGTATAAAGTTTTATATGTTTTTTAACCACAGACGATCTAAAGCCCTTAAAATAAAAAGCGCAGATATTTAGGAATATTTTAGCATTACTTCGACGTTTCATTGGGGGATGCTCAGCCACCCCAAATAGATATACATTCACACCACTACAAGACAGCAAAAACGCATTTCTACATATATTATACGAACTCATCCCATAACGTATCAATACACGCTAATGTTCACGCACAAAATCATAATCAAAGTCAATCAAATAAACAAAAAAATCACACCGCCACCAGTGTAGAACTGACCTGGCATACGCAGGAGATGCACGGATTTCTCTTGATGAAGTTGAGTTCCACCTTTTGACCCTCGTTGAAGCAGGTTTGGGGCCGCCCTGGCGAACAGAGACACAGATGACGTCAAAAGACAGTCTCCGATTTAGTCCCGCAACCTTGGCGCTAGCATTTGCAACGTGTTTATGGTATAATTTTGGTTAATGGGGTCATAAATCTCTGGGCTGGCTGCTGAAGTAGAGATATAAAAACCCGTCATGGAATGTGAAATGGCGTGTTTGGAGCGCTCTGCATCCTTCACTCAGGAGCTTAAGTGCGGCGTCTCAAGGGATGAGGTGAGTGCACTTGTTAAGCGGCTGACCTTGTGGTAGGTACCATTCGAAAATGGGCACAATGGATTTTCTGCTATCTTTAGTGATACATTAAATAATATTTCACGCTTCAAACTAGTAAATATAGCAAGTTATACGTATGCAAAATCACCAGTACCAGTCATGTTTAGCACATAATTTCTAAAGAGGTCCAGGCAGAAAAATTTGTCTCCCCAGGGTGAATTTAGCATTACATCACACTGTTATGATTAGCAGCAGTGACGTAGCCAGAGGAGAAGAAGGGCCGATAGCGGGTGAATGTTTTCCTTTTTCTCCGCGAACGGAAAGTTCTGGGACAAATAAAATATCCATCAGGTAATTTCTTGGCATGCTCTATCCATGGTTGACTCTGTTAAACTCCCGATCTGAATATGCCACATTCCCTTTAAGTTTAAGCACCAATAAATAGCAGCGGTGTGAAACCTGCACACCAAAACACAAAAGGGTATTTCATTAAGTCCCACAAAGTTTACAAATTTTGGATAAGATATGCTCTTGCTCAGGAATAATATTATATTACAGAAACAGATACAGCACCTACACAAATGTGGGATATTTTCACGGGATAAGTACACACCAGCATCACGCACAACCAATGGCAGAAGATTCTAGCATACATCATGTGAGGCTTTGCGGCAATAATATAATAAGCGGTAAGATACAAGGCAAGGCCCGAAACATCAGCTGATGTTGTAGAGGAAGTGAACACAAAAACGAAACTAATACATATTTCTTTTTCTTTTTGTTTCGGCGCAGGCTTTTTGCTGGCTTACAGCCATGGTTTTGTAAATACAAAACACACATGAATATCGAAATCAATAACAAATTGTTCCGCAGGGCACAAACCAGGTAAAAAATTGCTGGTGTGATCTGTGTTGTGCACTGTTGAGAGAATTCTGACCTGCACTGCTGTATTGCTTGCACACCCATGAAACTAGGAGCCGGGAAATATTTCTAAACCGGAAAATTGTTTTCGACATGCATTGCTATATTGTTTGCCCTGTTATGAAGCTAAAGGCCCGCGGAGCGTTTGTACCAATAAAATAGCGTACAATGATCACATAATTTTCTTTCTGTGTGTATCGTGATGACACCACATTCGGTTGAAATATACGACGACCTTCACCAGCTGAGCCTTCAAAACAGAATCCCCTTAAATACAAGGCATGCATCACAGGGAGATCATCTTCAAACCCTGCTTTATCTCTGATAGCAGGCATAGAAACCAACGCAGTGGTATGGCGTCATCTTTTGTACTCTGGACAGGGGGCACGATATACGTAGGGAAGGCTTAAACATGCTGCAACACGGGATCAGCGTCAGAATAAAATGCGTGTTAGGCATGACTAGCATGTTTGCTGGATCCCAGTAACTTAACACCGAGTGCATGGACAGACAATGCATGCCACGCTAAATATGTTGGCTGAGGTTTTGCTTCAGTGTTTTAGCTTATTTTGATCTTGCAGAATATTATTATGAGTAGAATCTGGGCGGTTTGTTCGAGGTTATGCCCTTTCAAGGATCTGTTAGGGGTAATATATCACAATTTTCTAATATTTAATTGTTTTCCGGGACAGTCGGATAAATCAAGACCGCCATCCAGCCTTTTGTCACTCCCGAAACGGCATATCTCAGAAGGTGTTTTCAGCTTTCAAATTCTCTGCGACTGCACAATTTAGTCACCGAGGTTAGATGGTGTTTGGGGATAGGCACTCCGTCCAAGATTCGGTGTGCAAAGGAAGGGTAGGTTACGTCTACCGTTGCGCACAATTGTGAGCCCTGCCCTCTCCCTTTGTCACACACTGCGACTGAGGGGGAGGGTGGGAAGTGCTGGTTTTGGTCAACTTCTCTGCATTGTCTCCCTTCTACCGGGCCGTTGAAGGGGAAATACCAGGCAACCACATGGAGAGGGATCGTCAGGGAGGCGTGGGTGCGCCTGCAGTGTGGGTAGACGGTGCTGCAGTGCCGAACTGAAGCGACACTGCTGTGAACACGACCGGGGAGGCCCAACACCCTCAGTTCTGACGGAGTACCGCGTCATCCCCGGAACGTGGGATTCGGTCAGAAGGAGGCGCAGTGCTCTGATTTCTGACTGAGTATCGTGCCAGCCTCTTTTTATTTTCGGTGTTGCAACCCTCCCGTCGGAACCAATACACACGAATGTCCGGCAAATTAGCATGTTAGGGATCTGCCAGAGTTGTGTCCCTTTGCTTCTTTTGTCCTGCTATCTGACCACAGCGCAGCGGCGGCCGACCGCGACAGCCTCGGCAGACAGCGACAGACCAGAGTTGCCGGCCGCGACAGCCTCGGCAGACAGCGACAGACCAGAGTTGCCGGCCGCGACAGCCTCGGCAGACAGCGACAGACCAGAGTTGCCGGCCGCGACAGCCTCGGCAGACAGCGACAGACCAGAGTTGCCGACCGCGACAGCCTCGGCAGACAGCGAGAGACCACAGTTGGCAGTGTACGCCGGCGTAAAGGGCCCAACAACAGCTCCTGACAATGGACAGTACTATAGTTTAATATCAAATACGTCGGCAGAAATTGTTTGCACACACGAAAACCCTCTGATTCGTAAAATGTGCGACTGATATGCAGAGCCAACCCCTGCTCGAAAAATATGTGGCAGGCAGTTCTCGCTCCCAAATAATGAACAGAACTTTATCAGAGGCAGTAAAGCATTCTCTCCAGATTCTATGTTCGTGGTTCGGTTAGCTCAGCGGATTGAGTGAGGAGTTTGAGGTTGGGGGTACTGGGTTCAAGTCCCGTTATTGTCAGATTTTCGTTTTTCGTCGTCGTTGCTACGCGATGTTTTTGGGCAGCGTATACAACAGATACACTATTACGCATGATGTTGACTAAGCCACATTACGAGGTCCGACATATGATTGCTCCATTTTTCTCTTGTACTTTTTTTGGGCGGGGTCGAGGGGGGAGTATTAATGTGCCGTTATTTGCATTGTGTGTGAATTGCGACAGATTTTGGTATTTCACATTTGATTGGCGACAGGTTTCAGCTTCCCCTCCCCATGCCTAAATACTACTACGACTATTTGTCTTCCTGGTAAGTGTGTACCTTCATGGGCATCAACATCAAAGTTTTCGCCAGGCCGAGAGCTACAATCGATCACTTTGTATGTCACAGAAAATGTGCACGCATAGGATAACAATGCCCCACTCCGTTTTAAAAGCTGTAATGACGATTCCGAACACAGAGACAGACCATAGTGTCTAGGTCGCAGGGTGTAAGAACTCCGTTTTTTCGCGTTACCTCGGCGTACGTGTTTCTCCGCACAACTGACCCTCTAGCGTAAAGTTGATCAACGATGCTGAATCGGGAAAACAGCATCCGCGAGCCAGAATCAGCAGACAAGGCACATACCATCCGCGAGTGTTCCAGATGGCAATCACAAAACACTGAGTGTAAACAGGACGAAGGAAAAAGCCAAAGTGGGTCAATTCCAGTTCAGCACAATCAATATCGGCGGCTGGTGCTGCTGTTCGGAACATTGCCGGATCCATGCGCCAACAAAGGTGCCATTTTTCCATCCGTTTGAGCGTTGGAAGGGGGAGGGACATGCTCTCTCGACTTCAGTACGTTAACTACGATTGTCGCAAACTGGGAAACGTTCTTTAAGTTTTGCAGGGAGCTAAAATAGACTAAAATGACTCCCTATCATATTCCTTTTTCCCATAGAGATATTTCCCTGTGAACAATAAGTTAAATTTCACCGATAGCTACTGCTGAAACAACACGTTTTGGTCAGTCATGACGCTCTCGACTCAAGTCAACGGAAACGGTCCAAATTCATACACCGAATTCAATGGCCCGCATCACGAGTCAGGCCATTTTGACCGCTCTTAACTACCTGTCCAAATCCGTGTATTTTTGGAACTGTCTAAGGGGCGCGCGTGATGGCACTGACCAGCTGTAACTACCGTAAGTGTAGGTTCATGAAAGGCGGTAAGTTGCATGGACGTCGGTAGCCCAGTTAAGCTGTAACCCATATTTCAGCGCTTAAGGTGATTATGGCTGATTCAGCAGAAGATAAGTATAAACTCTTCACCATTTTTACGCGGGTTTATCGAGCTTGTCTTTGAACTTAAAGCCGCGTCCTGAAAAAATGCGACTTAAAAAGGAAAGATAATTAGCGGATATAATACAGGAAGAAGATATATATATATATATATATATATATATATATATATATATATATATATATATATATATATATATATATATATATATATATATATTCCAGAAATACATGTGCTTAGGCAATACAAATGTTATGACGAAGGAAACATAATTGTTGGGTATTTTGCCGAGCAGAGAGCGGTTATGACGGAAGCTTGTTGATTTCAGCATACGCCCATTAAATAATTCTTATTTTAACCCATCTTCGGAAAAGAAAAAAGGCCAGAAAAAAGCTCCGCCTTTACTAAACGAACATCTATGGCCCAAACGATGACTAGGCCTATTGTAACCTGGGCATAATCGAGACCATAAACACCCCAGTCCACAAATGCCAAGTATTACACCAGTCTACTAAAAGCAAACAAACAAAGAAGTCTCCCATGTCCAACAAATTTGTGCCCGCAGCATCAATGAGGTCGTGAGAGCACGTGACCTGACAGGTCCGAGGTGCCGCCGGCCGGAACAGCGGCGTCGGCAGTCGACGGCTGTCAATCTGACCGGGTGGGCGTGGCCTCGCCACCCGGCCCGAGTCTATCAACCGACACTGGCGGCGCCAGACACTTCTCCGCGCCGCCCGCCACCGGCGCCGCCGCCACCGGCCTGAGCCACCTGCACTGGTTAACAGCGCGGCCAGGTATATGTCTAGGTCGCACCGGTCCATAATCCTGTTTCATTGTTCGGCACTGGATCCAGTGTAGCCCAGCAGCCCAGCTCCGTGGGTGCACAGGGAAGGATGCCTCGCCGGGATGATAGTTTGGGGTTTACGGCGAGCCAGCTGCTGGGTTCGTGTGCTACCGGCAGCCTCGCTCCGTTGGGAGTAGTTCGCTGGCGTACAATGTAAAATCAAAACACGAGATGATCTTTCATTTCCACAGCGTCCTGAGGATATATCTTGTGGTTATCATTAACACGAGGTATTATGTCATCAAAACAAAAACGTGAAAGGCTATAAAAACATACTTTAATCGGTTTTTGCTTCGGTTACAATGAGTTTCTTTTTCTGTTTCTATATAAATCATAATCTCGCTTGTTATATTCCCAAGTTTGCCCCGAAAGCTTGATAATTATAATGGTTTTTACCCATAAGTGTGCTTGATTCATTTTTTTAGTAGAGCCCTTTAAGTGAGTTGGTGAATTTGCATACTGGTAGGGTTTTGAGATTTTTTCCACTCTTGCTATATAAATAAAGGCCTTTTCTAAGGTCATTCCTTTCTGTCTAACATGCTTGGTCACTAAACTTCGTCCTCGTCGATGATTGATGTCTATGCAAAATGCCTGTCGTACCATTACCAAAATCAGCCCGATTTTAGATAACGACATTTCTCCAAACGTTCAGAGAGCATTTTCTCATAGGAGAAAATGCCGCCATGCTCATAAAAATACAAAGAGAAAACAGAGATAGAGAACACATTTCCCATGTCAACGTATAACTAGAGTCCTAGTTATATGTTGACTTAAGTCTCCACGATATCGTATTGTCGATGTTATGGAGATGAGGCTTTGTGCCGTATGCATGATCATTACAACGCTGGTTGCTGGCCTATTGTTGGGTGATTTCCTGCCGGATGACTTCACTGGTATGACGTCACCGCCTTCAGCTCAAAGTGGCGTTGAATAGAAGCGGTGTCGGGGACATACAAGCCGGCGGCGGCTTTTAATTTCTCTAGTTATAGGTTGATAAGTGGTGGTACAACCACAACCTATCAGCCAAGCTAGTTATGTAATTATGTATGACACAGACATGAAGATTAACTGCCACCCAGTTGGATCACTCGCTAGGCGCCGAGCGCCACAACACCCACTAGGATGTAACTCAGCGTTTGCTTCGGGCACTGAGACGGAGGGGCGTCTCAGGAGATGCCACTACCACTTACTCCATGACATCACTACCTGAATAAACAGAGTGGCAATAGCCGGCAGGTAGCTGGCGCCGGCGCCGCCGCTGAAGAGGAGGTGAGTCTTGACCAAGGCGGAACAGCGGCGCGACACGGGGCGGCGCCAGCTTCGGCACCGGCGGCCGCACGCTCTGCACACACGGTGACTCCCGGATGCGGTCCGGCCGCAGCACGTGTCCGCGTTCCTCTACTGTCGCGCTTCTCTCGCCGGAGCGTATGTTGCAACGGCCTGTGCCTTACCCAGCAACGCCACACAGGCAGGCGATAGTAGACGACACACGACTGCCCTTGGTGACCAAGAATGGCGTGGATATTTAACGCAAAACAAATGTGTGGGCTTGGCTATGTAAGTACAGCAAGATCATGGCCCCACTCGGGTATATATATATATATATATATATATATATATATATATAAATAAATGTATGGCTAGCATCCGTTCGATAAAAGTGAGCGTCGAACAAAAATAAATCAACACGTTAACAAAATATTCTAATGCCAGTCCCTCGTCACATTCTTATGCAGGGAAAAGGACGCCCGGAGAACTGCCGCCAATTCGGCATCTAACCAAGTTTCGATCTACTCCACATCCGCTGTGTGGAGAACATCCAATTCATCGATCAGGTAAGTCTTGAGAGCCGTCCTCAGCTTAAGAGGAGAGCTGTACTCGGGTCAAAGGTCAAAAGTGGCCAAAAATGGGGCAATGGGTGATCATTGAAATTCGAAATCATTGCTAGAAGAGGACTACTTCACTGTTCCTTAAGAACTGCTTCACATTGAAAAATCTTCCTGTTGGGAGTCAGCTACATTCTCCATTCTTGCGACAAACCATTATCTAGAAAATTGGGAAACCTCCTTCCAACCCCTGCTTTGGACGCATAAGCTCAGGGTTTATCACCCGGTCGTAAATTTCCCTGCCAACCCTCTTTGTCGTCCACCGTGTGCATCTTCTTCTCCTTTGTCGGCCCGTGTGTCTGTCTGCAGACCTCTCCGTCTCTCCCGCTGCCGTCGTCTGCGACGTTTTTGCGGCGCGCATTCTCTGGGTGCGGCGGTGACGACGCCTCCGATACCATATCGGCGCGCGGCACGACTGCCCACCGCGCCGCCGTCCTCCCTCCGTAATTGAGGCTTTTTACCCCGTCTACTCAGCCCGTCCAATGCCTATCTAATGCAATCTGTGTGTAGTAGCGATACCGGCTGTCCGCGCCGGGCAGATAGCATTCTGGGAATAGTTTAGGACGGAGGTGGGCCGGCCGGCGATCGCCAGTGATCTGGGCCTCGGTCACGGCACCGCTGCTGTGGCGCCGCCCGCCCGGCGACCAGTCGCCCTCTCCGGACCTAATCTTCATGGCATCATCATTGCGGCTCCAGCCAGTTTAACAAGGTGGAAACAGCACCCGACTCAGCCCGCGTGAGAAGGGAGAACAAGTTGTTGGTGGTTTTGAGGACATTCAGACGCTGCTTGTTGAAAAACATTTCTTCGGGGTTAATTCCGTGGAGGGTTTATGGTTTGCTGGTGGATAGATGGCATTATACTTTTGGAGCTTAACGACACATTGAATGCAAACAGTTATTACGGGTTAGAAATTCTCACCCGGCAACAATTTCAGAACTTGTTCACAGTATTCGGGCTGTGGTTCATAGTCTAAGCACTTTAACATCAGGATAACGTTTGATATATTGTTCTGAATAGCAATAATAAGAAAACGAGTGATATGGCTGAAACAATTGCTCCAAGATTCTGGATCAGAACAGACGAATCTCAGGACGAATCTCAGAATAAGAAATAACAGGAACAGTCCGCGACGTCTTTTTAACGAGTCTCCCGCCATTCTCTGCTTTCCGTGCGTGATTTTCCCGCCTTCTCTCCTTTCTCGTGCGTGAGACCACCTAAAACCAACACAACATTCAAATCGCAGCTACCGGTGAAACCTGCTCACCTAATTAAGCACTAACACTTTTGAACGCTTCCTGTTCGCAGATTCACCCTTCACTGGAGGAACACACTGCACACATATTGGACCTTCCTGGGATGCCTAGCCTCGGACCACGTTTTTGGGGTGGAACAGGGTTCTAGTGAGTGGATTTGTGCAATGGCTGGAGTGCATTTATAGAAGCACAAAAACGTTCGTCTTTTCATGGGCGCATTCAGGATTTCCGATGGGAGGGAGGGTAATTTGGTCAGGGGAACCATTTTGGTACACCAGGGGGCGCCCTTTGGACCTGGAGGGAGCGCCAGTAAGGCCAGGAGCGCCAATTCTGTATGAACTCCTGGAATAGAGGAGCGCATAACAGGGAGGCGCCAAATTGCTTCGTGCGTGAATTAATACTTTCCTCCTGGGGAAGGAGGAGGCAGGGTGGAAAGCGACGCTTCAGAGGGGCGCCGAGGCAGCGAGGAGGGGCACGGCGTGGGGCGCCGGGCGGGTCGATCGGGAGATGGGGCACCTGCTCCCTAGATCCGCCTATGAACCCTTTTCACTGAAAACTGTAGGTTATGGGAATACTCTGTAATAAAGCTATTCTTTAGTACTGTGTAGATATAATATCTAATCGACAGATTGCAGCAAACCTAAAGGTATGTGTTCTGAAAAGCAAGAGCATTCCGCGAGTTAGCCTAAATACAGGAGATAAGCCTGATAAAGCTGCAAACAGTTCACTTCATCCCAGTGCCTGGTACCCATGCAATAAAAAGCTTCCCACTCAATGGGGTCTTTATTGCTGTTTCAAGGCCGTAAGGTAAAGGGATGCATTCCAGTATAAGCGACTTGCACCCTGGAAATTCCCGTTATGGGACCCACTGACGTTTTCGCGATTAAATTCGATCGAGACGGTTGAAGCCAGATTTGGGAAATACAGATTTCTCCGTTGACGTTGGCATTTCATGGTCTAGTAACTAGCCTGGCGGACGCTTTGGCGGACGCCCCTACGTCCTGTTACATTGAATTTTTCATAAGGTGAATCTGAGAGCCACCACAGACGACAAACGGAATATGAGTAGTACTGATTCTAAGTTTATCATGACAGTGAGCCAGACTAGATGTTTGTAAACATATTTGGAGTCGCGGTTCATGGTAAATACATAGTTTAACTGACTTGGGCTCATTCATCCTGGCAAATTTTTCCTTCGCTAGTTTGGAATCAGACACAAATTTTTGATCTAATCAGACCTGAGCAGTTTCTGTTAACCCATGTCAGACGCCAACCTAGAAGTGAAGAAACACGCATTTGACTTCCTGCATTCACTTACAGCTATGAACACAGGTACAAGTATCTACGAACACTTGCGACGCACATTCTTCATCCCGCTTTAATGCCTAAGTGAGAGGATACACGAAATCATGTTGATCAACAAACGACATCGCAACTGGGCATCAGCTATACTAAGGGACCAGCTAGGTCTGCCGACTGACCTATAGGGAAGGAGTAGCCGTGGCCGACGGCCAGGGCCGGTGTGGCCAGCAGCAGGGAGCACACCAGCAGGGGCAGCATGGCCGACGGCGGCGCAGGCGACAGGCGCCTCCTGCAACAAATACCGGTCAGTGGTGGTCACAGAACACAGCCGTCAGTCAGCGCGGGCCACAGAACACAGCCGCCAATCAGCGGGTCACACAACACAGCCGCCAATCAGCGCGGGCCTCAGAACACAGCCGTCAGTCAGCGCGGGCCACAGAACACAGCCGCCAATCAGCGCGGGTCACAGAACACAGTCGCCAATCAGCACAGAGCACAGCCACCAATCATCGCGGGTCACATAACACAGTCGCCAATCATCGCGGGTCACATAACACAGTCGCCAATCAGCGCGGGTCCTAGAGCACAACCACCGGTCAGCGTTGGTCACAGAACACAGCCACCGGTCAGCGTGTTGGTCACATGACACAAGCACCAGTCAGTGGTGGTCACACACACACATAACCAAGGGTCAGTGGTGGTCACACAACACAACCAACGGGTCGGCACAGGTCACGAACACACAATTTCTCCAGGTAGCAGGGACCACGAAACACAACCAACGGTTAGAACGGGTAACAAAACACAAACAACGGACAGCACAGGTAACAAAACACGACCAACCACCAGTGCAGGGCGTGAAACACAGACAGCATAACCATGGATCATCCCAAGCCAATTCATAGAGCATTGTACTCATTGATGACATACTAATGACAAAAACAGAGCAAGGACGGGGTTGAGAAACTAGTATGGCATGACCCAGTAGTCTGAGAACTATTTTCCAGCTGACATCCAGCACCGGCATGCGGGAAAAGGTTCACAAACAGCACAACGCACACATGGATGTCAAAATGTCTGACAATAGAATTCTCTCCTCAAATTGGTTGTTTTTTTCTCTGTAGTCTATCTGCTTAGGTACTAAGAGAATTCGTATAATCTAGGCCTTTCAGTGCACAAGCACCCCAGGAAGTTTATTGTAACAAAGTTGAAGTCTGTCTTTGCTCAAATTCACAATGCAGCATTCGGCCACGATCAAAAACAAGCATTCCTCTTTTGTTTACACACGCGACATCAGCTCTGTTATCATCCAAAACAGTGAGTTTAGGCTGCCGTGCACGCGAGCGTGAGCAATCTGCAGCGCCGCGCGACTCGTGATCCTGGTTCGTGAGTGGTTCGTGACCGGGGCTGGCAGCCTGCACAATGCACGGCGCATTCTGCACACCGGCAGCCGGACATGCACAAACGCTGACCGCTCGTGAGGACGCTGCATTCTCCGCCGATCTGGAGCGTTGATGCCACCCATCACCAAATGCCTGTCTACAGTCACATCACGACACTGTAAATGAACTGATAGCAGTGGGCCGGTGCACGGAGCAGTTACAGACATAACGCCGGTCTGAAGACGGTTGGGCGTCCAGCACTAAACAGATCCGCTGCAGAGCTACTTACTGAAGATGTGATATAGTGACGCGGGTAGCAAGGCGAGGAAAAAGTCACAATTTGAGGTGAAGAAATATGTTGAGCGTGTCAAACAACAAACAATATGAAGAAGAAAAGATGACAAACAAATATGCAAAAATGGACGTCATGACCTTAATATTCCTTGTGGCCCTGTGGCCTGAGAATGATAATCCGGATGATATGAAATAGGTTGAGCTCAAATGTTAGGTATCTAGGTACATTAGCGTCAAAAGTCCCCCAATTTGCGAATCAGAGGGAAACGTCCCCCCAATATCTTGTGACTTGACCTAGACTTTTCGCATTTTCTTCCTCTTTTCTGCGTGGACTTACGCAAATGTGTTTAAGTGTATCGTAGTTAATGCTTTCAGACAACCAATCTGCTCACAATTGCCCCCTCCCCTCACTCTCCGGATCATCACCAGCCCGGGTACACCCAGTAAAACTTTCGTAATGCCGCGGAGACACTCCAGGTATCTATAAGCCAAGTATCATCTTCGTTGGAGCGAACAAGAAAGAAGGACACGTCCATGAAATTAAACAAAAAAGTCTCAAACGTAATAAGCTGTGCCAAAAACTTGCATCCGACACCACACAAATCTTCATGAGCAAACAATATTTCAAAGTTTCCAAATAATAAGTTAGGTTAGCGAACTCACCTCGTCACGTGGTCACCCTTGCAACTCTTAATGCTCTGCAATCTCTTGTCCCTTTCCGCTCACAGCACCTCTCACGTACCGCGACCGCGCCACGACTCTGACGGGCACCACCTCACAGCAGCGCCACCGCACCCACTACAGTCGCCGCCGGTCGGCAAGCGACTGAAGCCACTAGCTCGCCGGCAGCCGCGCCCGACCCGCTCGCTCGCGCCGTCGCCCCCCCCCGGCGACCCCCGCCGGCGTTCTCAGACTCACCCCCCGGCTGTGTGTGGCCGATGTCGGCCGATAGACGGCTATAATGGCTCCAAAGTCATCAGCCGGTCTGAGGATGATGGATTGGTGCATTTGTCTTGTCTGTGCGGACACAGGCGACAAAGTGGCCGACAGCGCCCGGCTCCGCCCGAGTCCTGTCCCGGCGGCCTAACCCGACCCTTCCTGCCTCAACCTGCCGCCACGACAGCGCTGACGCCAGGCGCGGTCGACACGGTGGCGATAGGTAATTGCAGACAAAGGTGAAGTCTCAGATACCATAAATCAGGCAGTTGACTATTCATTTCAACCCAATGATCCTAGATGGACCGGTCGGCTCACGATTGCGATTTAGTACGACTCTGAGAACTGCTTCATGTTCTACAGATCCCCTCTGTTAAATGCCATAAATGCTCACAGCACCATACTTAAACGGGTTCGGGTCATCGATACGATCTTCTGAATGGTATTAGTTCCCCGAGTGGAAGTCTCTTCTCGATACACTGAGGCAGATCGCAAATTTACGACAGTCCCATTCTTGTTACACTGACATAAGACTGACAGGCATTATTTTGACAAAAGCCAGTGGGGGGATACAAATCAACACACCAGAAACCCAAGAACGGGTGGGGGCCGGTGGATATCTACAGGTCGCAATCTGACCGGAGTTCACAAGTTCTAAACATAGAAAAATACTCTTGCTTTCAAAACTTGCGAAGCCAGTGTTTTCATTTTTACATACATGTATCTACTACAGTATATTATCGTATACAGTATATTTCTGAGTGTCTACGTATTCTAGGCTTTATAGCTTGGACATGACATCTCACAAAAAAACATGTAGTCGCTTGTTGTGACTGTTTTAAACAGATGCCATGCTCTTCGCACAACATGCTATTGACAGTAGAGTGGTGACTAGGGATGAACAACCTTCACCGTGATAAAACGACTCATCTTTTCATTTCGCTCGATCATTTACGAACTGATTCGCAAATTCTGAAGGTTTTCAATCATTCAGCTCCAGGTTAAGAGGACGGTGAGGAAGCGCGCCCAGTAGGCACCCGGAAGCTAACGCAACATCACCTTATACAGGACCAGCGGTAGCTTCATGCAATGTTTCCTTCCATGCATTTACTTTTCCTGGAACTCATACACCTCAGTTACGTGTAGTGTCCGCATGAATTGTCCCTTACCTTGTTCTAAGCTACGCTGATTTAGACATCATCAATACGGATTTTCCTCGGGTACCGTAGTTTAAACTACTAAACACCTGCAGCCGTGTATCTGTATAGGAGTGTGGCAGCTGGCCAGCCTTGCTGGCGGTCCGTGGCCCTGACGCTCTGCTCCGACCGCTACTCAGCAGAATCTCGGCAGGGGGCTCTGGTGTAGTGGCCGGTCGATTGAAGCCGACGACGGAAACAGTCACGCAGTGACACCAGCTTGCGTAACGCTGCGGGTCGCCGTGACGGCACGCTGACGCCGCGCTGTGACACATGCGCAGGGCGCTACACCATCGCCGGCACACGCCGAGACTCCCTTCAATACAACTCTACACCAGCAGCGGACCTCATCGGTTGTGAGATTTCTCAGCATTCGATTTCATTTCATTTCACTTAGCTCATCAACTGCAGGCTGCGATTCGCATTGAAAGACGAAGTAGTCAAACAACAAACAGTGGCCCGACAACTAAAACATATTCACCCACATTCTTAAAATACAGAAGTTAAATATTTCAGCCTGCCTTCTGATCTACCCTTTGCCGCACATTTACGCTTGCCCTCTCCGCTCCGCTAGGCTACATGTGAACACGTGCAAGCGCCAAAGGCTCAGGTAAATCACGTAACTGTACTTTGAATGCGTTACGTTTACGGCCTGCCTCATTCCTGAGCGATTCCTTATCATAATGTTATGGCGCAATCGCGGGATTTAGTGAAAGACTGGGATTTACCGGCCAGTTTTACCTGTCAATGTCGACGTCAGTTCTGTACATGCTCCAGAGTTGCGACCGGAACATGCGATTACCGAGATAGTCACAAGCACCACAGAATGAAGGGGATGAGCCTTACAAAGCTGTCGACGTCTCGTATGTGGAGCTTTCTGGGCAACCAACGGAAATCTGACATAATCGGTACAAATATGTTTTAGAACAAATCATTTGATTATTAGATAATCTGCGCATTTTTATGCCCGTTTCAAATGTCTTTGTTTTACTTATTTGACTTGAGCTGTAAGTGGGCTGTACCTGTTGCTCATTCACGTGAATAAATACAACTACAAGTCCACATTATTCCATTTCCTTTCCATGTACTGAACTATTACTGACACCGAGAAAGAAGGAATTCTGACTCCTGACATCCTCCTCTACGTGCTTTTAAGCGGCCCCATCGCAGACTTCTAAGCGTTTCTTGCTGATGATCGAGTGTTTTTACTGGCGTTCCCAATCTGATTCCGCGAACACGAGAAAACCAGGAGACGGCGTATTCATGAGACTGCTGTTAGCGGCCCTGAGCGGCGGCGGCGTGCGTCGAAGCGGCGGCTGCTGACGTAAAAGTGACGTCGAAACCGACCGTGAGACGGACCTGCGCACAGCGCACCATCTCATCGCCCAATTTCGCATCTCACCCTGGTGGTGCGAAATGCCTGACAACGGCAGAGGGACTTGGTGTGTCTGGACAGGAGAAAGGATGGGTTGCTTATGTTGTGATAAAGAAGTGAAAACTGTTCCAAATCATCTTGATTCTTTTGATCTTAAGGCCAGAGCTTCTCGTTCTAAGCAGACCCCGCAGTGATTACCGCCACCACAGCCTGAGACACGCACAGGGTAGGATAGGTGCGCTGACGGCGCGTGCGGTGCGATGAGGCGGCGAGGGGGAGGGGACGGTGGCGCCGGCCAGGGGTGGGGGTCGGCGCCAGTGGCGCCGGCGGCCGCCGCGTCACGACCTTGTCAGGGCCCGGACCATTAGCATACAGCTGAGCAGAGCCGCCAGCCCGGTACCTGCGGCCGGCCACCCTGGCTGGATTGGACACGCTCCGCCCCTGGTGGCGCCTGCACGCGCTCCCACCCACACCGAACCTCCGCGCCCCGTAATGATCGCCGACGAAGTCGGAGTATCAATTCGCCTGGAACAGAGGCCGAGCACCTGGTTTCTTACGTCGGTGATGCCTCTTCCCGTGTGGTGCAGGGGAAGCATGACGCTTGAGCCTAGGGAACTTTTAAAGTTATGCGGTCAAAATACGACAGCCCAACCGATATTTTAGAAAAGATTGTCCAACTCCCGAGAACACAAGCTACATTTCGAGCGTTTTGGATGGAACCCTACTTTGGCGAGCCTGAATACTGGAGCAGACCAAAGCTCAGTCTAGCCTATCACGCAGATCTGGTTTGTCCTGCCGTACAGATCTACTTAACTAAGGGATTTTGTCGCCAAACAATCAAAGGGAAGCCCACTTCCTTCCGCAAGTCATGAGATCTTCCACCAGGTACATGCTACCGTAGTATTGTTCGGCAAGCTGATGCACGGAGGAAAACATAGCAAATTCATCATGTTCACTCGAAAGGCATTTAAATACAATCCGTGGTGCACCGAGCTCGCGAGGCTCTGGCTAAGCCCCTCCTCATATCCTTTGTAAACCTGTTTACAACCATGCAACCTGTTTTGTCGTCAAGAGCAGAAGGGATCTGAAAGCCTTCGTTGGTCAAATTCCGCTAGGACGGTGGAGCTGATGCAGAGAGCCAAGCAGTAACAAAGGCGACCCAGTCAGGCAAGCTGGCACGGGCCGACTCCGCTGGGTTCGCCAGGGCTGCACGTGCAGTGAGCTGGAATGTACTCCGGCCGGAGATAAATCACTGTTTGGTACACGACACAATTAACAAGGCCGCTCAGTCACCTTGTACAGCGCAGGGCTCTGGGAGGAGGGCCAGCACAGAGCGGGTTCATGGCGTCTCGCTGGGGTTCCCGCAAACAGGCCGGACGGGTGCTATGCTCTGAAGTTGGATTCAACGACCGCCACTGGGTCTTAAGTCAACACAGATATTTGGAATCTGACAGTGACAGATTTCGGCGACGGATTTATGATACTCGTGGATATTCTCCATGCCCTTCAGGAGTAAACCAAAACAGTGCCCGTCCATGCCGGCAGGTACATGCCAAGCCAGCGGGTCGATGCCGAGTTAGCCTTGTCGTTCTATACACCAAATCCTACTCAGACTTGATGAGTGGGTAGGAGTTGAATTATACCACTGGGGACGACTCAATAGCACGCCGGGGAGATGTAGACCGACAAAAGAAAGGCGGACGTCGCGTCGGCGCGCCGCGCCGCACCTTGGGCCTAGCCAAGGGGAAACGGTGAAAAGCGGAGAGACTTTGGAACTCCTCCAACTGGGGTGCAGAACGGGAAAGCTACTACTTCCGAGTGCCAGTGGGCACCCAAAAATGGAGCTGCAATGACCGAGCAAATGCAGAGGGGCCAGCGACTGCAGCACCACCGTCCTACGCAACGCTGGCTCTACTGACTCACACAGAAACTGTACGTCAAGCAGACCTCGACCGGCGTACCAGGAAAGTGCTGCAGTTCGCACGGGAAAAGTGAACAGGACCGAAGCCCCGCAGCATATTCAACAGACACAACAGCTAATGGCGCCGTCACAACAGACTGAGTCACCTGAACATGACGCCGAGTAGCAGCGTGCGTCATCACTGGTGACATTTGGAGCGGTCGGCGGGCGGCTCAGAGCAAGAGAGAGAGAGAGAGAGAGAGAGGGAGAGGATTAACAGTAACGGGCGATGTGTCAGTGTTTAGTCCAGCTCGGTTGGAGGGACTGACTCAGACCACCAGCGGTGACACAGGCAGTGTTGCGTTGAAAAGGGACTGAGCCACCGCCGGTGTCAAACAGAGCATGATGAAGTGGTCCACGCCAAACTATGAACACTGAATCAGGCTCAAATATTTGGGTAACTGGGGCCTCAGCAGCCAAAATCACGCCGTGGTTTTAATGTGAGTACGTACTGTATCAAAACGGTCACCCAATTCGGTTTGCGATAGGTGGGAATAGTCCGTCGACTGGCATTCACCTGTAATACTCATCTCCAGTGATTGACATTCAAATGAAAAACTTAACTCCATAATTTTCAGCAGCGATAAATTCGTTCAGCGACGAAATGGCATTCAGCGATGAAAATTCGTTCAACGGGGCATGACGTGTTAAATCAATTTATATCCAGAGGTTCCAACTTTTCGTAACGGGCATTTTCTCTATTATTTTCTTTCTTACAAAAAACTTCACATGAAAAGACGAGCTTTTCTTTCAAAGCTGATTTCGCAGTAAATAGGAACATAACACAAGGGTAAGTTTGGTTAGGGCTATCCGTATGTTGTGAGTGGTTTGAGCAAGGGGTGATACCCAGAAGCCCGGAGTCTTACCAAATCAGCGTTCACGTGAATAGAGCAATAATCAAAATTTAGAAGCGCATATTTTACCTGTCGTCTTGAGCTGCGATTGGGAAATCTGTCGCTCATAATACCAAATAAACAGACAGACACGGTATTTTGTAGAAGGGGCCAGCGAATGCGATGTGCAAAAACGTTGGGCCGGAGGGTGACAGTTGAAACCGTCTGTGAGACGTCTCTGCTTTGTCGCATCGATGACACGGAGTCATGAACCTGGACACACTGCAGACGGCGTAATAATATCGCCCCTGTCCCCGGGTACTGAGCCGTCCAGCATAGGAGGCGTGAGAGCCCCACGTCCACCCAGCATCATCATCATCACCACTGGGGTGCTCTATAGCCTCAATGATGCTGGTTAGGGACAGGCTCGTCATCCTATCTTCAAACGTTCAGCAACAAAGGTAAGGAACGGTTTTTACAAGACAGACCCGCCTTCCATATACTTTATGCTCGCAAGTGACCGTGAAAATTGCATTATCGTCAGGCAAAGGCGGACACAAGGGGGAGCTAGGGGCTCTAGCTCCCCAAAATATCAGAGTGCCTAAAGTTAATGCATAGCCGGAGGCTGCTCCGAGGCAATGGCGGGGAAGGCTCGACCCCCTAACCCCCTCCCTAAATATTGCCCTGGATCCGCCGCTGCTGTCAGAGATGTAGAGGGTAAAAACACATCTGACTCGTTTCAGGCAACTGTTTCGTCGGTACCGCTGAGTGTCGGCTGTTTTGTACATATATACTCACATAAAACCACTCAGTAAATAGTATGCTGTTAAAACTGCAAATTATACACACAAATGTGAAATGCAGCCATGTAACTGCTTGGTGAAGAATAACATAATAATGTCAAATTAAACAGGAACAAACGTTTTCCGTTTTTCAGATACACCAAGTCTTGACTAAATCAAGTATCTGAAACCTTGCTCTTTTGAAAGACTTCAGAATCAAACATTAGACAAAACCGTCCTAGTCAGGTAGTGATAACTTTTAAATCAGTCCAAGACTCGCACAAGAAAAACAATGGCAAGAAAAGATATATCTCACACCACTATACCCGAGAGGAGCAGATTCTGAAGCTTATCCTCCTGCTTATCGACTTCTCAAATACAATAAGAAATAAATAGAGACTGGAAAACACTATGTTGCTCTCCCAAGAAGGAAAAATAAGTGACCGATCCTGCTTTCAAGTGATCGACCCTAAAGTTCATCATAGATTGCATGATATTTTTCGCGGATGCAAGTTCTAGTGATATTTTTTTCGAGAAAAAGGAAACGTGAAACATTTTCAGGAATGCCCATGATGTAGTGGGGCCACAGCCATTGAGATTTGCTTACTAAGCCACGGCCTGAACTTTTGGAAATCTTCTCCCAGGTGTGAGAATTATATAGTTCTGTATTCCTATGTCTAAAGCAGTGCCTGATCGGTGTCGTGATCGAAGGAGGGTGCCTGAATGGTCCTCAGATGTGAATTGTGCAGAAAGCATGATGGGTCTCACGCAGAAAAAGAACACCCAAGTGTGCTCCATAACATTCGCTCGTTCCGGGCGAGAAAACTGACACGCATGGCCACAGGAGAAGTTCATAAATACATTAACGATAACAACAAGGGTCCCCTGTTGAACAGCTGACATAATCACAGCGATCCCATCAACGCCATTACCGCCGTTTTCACGCTGTTACTAACGTATAGTAGGCCACACAGCGCCGTTGGTTTTGGCGCCGGCCGGCGCTGAACCCCATACTTAGGTGTTATTCGGACAGTGTCAGCTAACCCACAATTAAACCACACATGCCGCCTTCGGTTTCCATTGATCCATTGAGGCCCGGACACATCCGTCTGACTCTATTTGGGCATTCGCTATTGAAGCGGGGGCGGTGCTGGTGAGGGTCGCTTCCTGCTGTGAGGAGGGGTGGTGGCGCCGCCGGTCCCCACCACAGGCGACACTGTCCCCGTCCCGGCAACAGGCTCTTGGACAGCCTCTGCCGCTGAAGTGACGACATCACTGAGGCGAGGTACAGCACAGCTGCTGGTGTCGGCGCCATTATTGCTATGAAGACTTCACATGGATCGTTATTATAAAAGTTGACACTTTGTCAAAGCCGGTTTTTTTGGCTCCGGACTACGGCAAAACGTCAACCCCTCAGCCGTGCAAAACACTTCGAGAGTCAAAATTTGTCACACTTCACAAGCTAAATTCTTCATAGCAAGACTAGCTTCTGCAAGCCTCGCTGAGTCGGCAAGCTTAGTATGGTTAAATAGCGTTAATTCAGTCAAAGAACACCATGCGCTTCAGCGACAGGCTTTTCCCATCGGATACGAATAAACGAGTTCCTCTTCAAGAGCAGTTGGTTTGGTTTCACAGACAGATCGCTTGGCTGGTCCGTTCTACGATCCATGCTAGGCAGCTTTCGAGGAAGAGTAAACCACAAAAAAACCTCGAGTGCAGCGGGAACATTGAAGCTGTCGTCGAGTCGCGTGCTCACATCACATGACGAGCACAAACTTCCCAGTCTTCCAGGACGGGTGTTCCCCGCTCCAGTCCTCCCCCTCAACCATGCTTGTCCTACACCGTCCCCTCCCACAGAGTTCCTGACTTTCGCCTTCATTGCAACGACATTGGAAGTGCCACAGTGAATGATAATATATTTCTCCGAAGAACATCTTATGTGGTATTTATGCTAAGAACGACTTGCCTATTAATACCAACCAGACCCGATAAAAAACTGTATCTGAACTTCACTAACCATTTAGAATAGTTCTTTTTAATCCACGGACGGCAATATTCTGACCAGACATCTTTGGTGGGGCCCAGCGGTGCAATGTGAAAGTTTCATAAAATATCCTCTATCTCTGAGCCTAATCACTAGAAGATGGAATGAAGTAAAACTCATATCAAATATTATAATTTTCCCAAGCATGCACGTTTGTGTATTCTAATTCACTGTATAGAGAAAGGTACTCTTTTAACCGTCTCTATTTAGACACACAATATACCTTCACTTCTTTCCCCACTTTCCCAAGTCGCTCATCTTCGAGTGGAAAACTACTGCACATGGGACAACACGTAACAGGCGTAATAATTGTTACGTATTCGTAATTGTAACAGGTACCCAGACTTTCCCCTGTATATAGTACCACTTACATGACGGTGGCGCTCCATAAAATCGAGGAAAAAACAACAAGCGAGAGCACCTCTCATAACACAATGAACACTGACACCGTTCAATTCGGTCCATTCACCATTGATGCATCCACATCCCTCCATGATAGACATGGCCTCAACGCACACTGCACAGCGACCGTGGGTCAAAGCACGCCGGGAGCGAGACGGCCATTAATAGAATGCTAAGGTCGCCGCGACCGCAGTGGTCTGGCGCGTTTGCATTGATAAATGGGACGTCTGCCAGTGCGATGTGGGTCAGGACGCACGTTTCGGCACAATTGAACAAGGACGATACTGGCGCCTGCTGCAGCAGCACACCCCTTCCATGAGCGTGGCCATCTGGAGTCGGCCAGTGACCCACACCCCCACCCACATCCTGTACTGGAGCCCAGCGCGCGGTACCTACCTCAGGAGAAAGCACGTCGTCAGAATAACGCTGCAGCGCACATTAAGACAACGTTAGGATATTGTTGAAAATCGTGTGTTTTTGTGGTTAAAACAGTGCCTGAAGCATTTCATTGTATAAACAGCGGTATCTTATAAAAAACGGAACGAGGGTCTTGCTAGTAAACGTCTACGAATAATAGAACATACAGCTGCTGACACAACGCTCTCCTACTAAAAAAATGGATCTTTTAGCCTGGGAAGTGCTTTGCGACGAAAGTTCTGAGGCTGTGGAATCTGCACCGACCCATGGGCCGGATTTCACGTGACGGTAGACACTCCCGCAGTGGCAGTCTGCTGCAGCTGACACGCCTTCACAGTGTGACTTAGTCTACAAACATACATGTATGTTTTGGGTACGTTTTCACTCAACCGGTCCACCGGTCCAGACAGTCTGGTCAGAGATAAAAAATAGGCGCAGAAAACCGGGGGAGGAGGCGGCTGCCCCCCCTCAACTTTCAGACTAGGGGCAACGCCACCCAAACTTTGAGCCGATTTCAGGCCTTTTTCGTTAACACATCAGTGACAAGTTTTGCCCCTCCCTCCTCCATTTGGAAAAAGTTCCTGCGCCTTTGGATCGAAGTGGACACGCTTGTAATTTTCAGGCAAAGGACCAACCTAAATGGAAACGAGACATACTATCACAAGAGCTTCGAGACCTCTCTGTATTCATAGCGCGAGACCCAAAGAAACTCTTCAAGCTGGAGGAGGGGCACCACCCGCCATGTATCAACTCACCTCTTGAGGGGGGTGAGTGGCTTAGTGGATAGCTCATCTACATCATTAAGTCATCGGTCCCAGGTTCAAGTCCCGGCAGAGCCTCTGAATATGTCGATCTGATCCGCCAAATCCCTCCAACAGGGTGAGAGTTGGCGACGCAGTATAACCCTGGCAGTTGGCGCGTCGTTAAACCCAAACAATTATCAACTCACCTCTTGAAAAACCCGTCAAATGTGTATGTTTTGTTGTTGGGGACTATGATGTTACGGTTATTGTTTGATGCACTACAAATTGTATGGCTCCAGCAGCCCCTCCGTGACGAGGCCAGAGGGCTGAGGCGGGCGGTAACCAGTATGACTGGTGCCTGCTCCCACCGCACACAGTGGCGCCATCAGGAACTACTGATGGTCCTATCATGCAGGATGTTTTCACTAACTCCTGCCGCGAGGAGCTGAGGAGCTCCTGGCTGCTGCTACAATTCAAAATAAAATTATTAAAGTAGGTTATGGGGTGACTTCAAGGAGATACAAGAATAAGAAGGTCCAAATATAACCAGTCCCTTTTAGTGAACTGAACTAGCAGGTTCAGTCTCTCTAATCGCAGATGCATACTTTTTCATCTCTGTTTCAAAGAGAAAACGTAAGTGGCTGTAAACTACACCCGAATGTGAATACTACCAGGGGTGAGCAGTCACGTCGTCAATTGATGCAGCGATTTGCGGCCGCCTGACAACCTTTCACGTTCGCGAAGCCACGGAATGGATGACTGTGAGCCGCAAACTCACGGTAGTGCATGTATAAGACATCACACACGCCAGCCAGCGCATTCCTTGAGCATTTAAACGTTGACATGGATCATGTGTTATGGTGCTAGCCCTCAGAACCAAAATCGACGATCAGTAGTCTCAGGTGGCCGAATCACACCATGACCGCTGAAATATAGACACTTGTCGACTGACAAGTAGAATAGAACCATCCTGTGCTTTCAAACGGAGCAGATATACATCTGCAGCCAAGAGCACGCGATTGCGTCATCCTATGCCAACACGTTCTGTCGTCTGTTAGGCCTCGTCCCGTGGGATTCAATGACTGACTTCCATAGAACCTTGACAGATAGTCCGACGTCTGCGGCATCTCTGGTGCCCAACAAACAGACAAGTTCCAGGACGAGCTGCGCCAGCTCGTGCAGTCACGGCTCGCCGCATGAAGCCGATGAGCAGATGTCACTCGCGGCTTCCAGAGGGCTGCAGCTCTGACAGCTTTCCGGTGACATTCCAGGGCTGTGTTTCGACAGAGTTGCAGACGCGGTCGTCCTTCGGCTTTGCCACGGCTCTAGCCTCCAGGAAAGATGTAACTCAACACCGGGCAGGCATGCCACGCTTGACAAGCTGTGATAACGCAAATTTGAGCCGGGTGACTGCTTTTGCTGATAAACATCTGAACAAGCTCGGTGACGTGTGTTGGTCAGCTAAGGCTTATTTCACAAATCCATTAGTGTTTGTAATTTTCCACCATATACCAATCACTAACAGCTCGATTCACTTCAACCATTCGCCGTAAGATATCAGGTTTGTGGAAGGAGCCTCGGGCAGAGACGGATCCAAGACTTCATTTGGGGGGGGCTAGGGACTCAGGCCTCCCAGCCATTACCTCTGAACAGCCCCCGGCTACGCATTGACTATAATTGACGATAGGCACTTTGACATTTCGGGGGGGGCTTGAGCCCCTAGCTCCCCCTTGTATCCGTCACTGCCCTCCGGGTTCCGGGATCTTCCTGCACTGGTAAAGTGTGCGTGGGAGGACCAGACAGAGGGAGTACGGAAGTATGCACACTGGTTAGGATTAAAATATGGTGCTTGAATTCAATCATGCACATCGTCAAAGCTGATGGGCAGCATTTTCTTAAATTTATATTTGAACCACATTTGGCCAAGGATATCCAAATTCAACGCAGCACGTGAATCGAATGAAAGCAGAGTGGAGACAAGCCGAATATGGTAAAATAATCGATGTAAAACGGAGCCAAATGTAGTCACAGTACCTACTATTGAAGTGCATACCCTATAACTCTGGCCAAGATCACAGCCATTTTGTGCCAATACAATATACGAAGGAGCCATTTCTATGTTTTGCAGAATGATCAGGCGTATCCGAGCATATCACGCCTTCTCTCTGACATTATACATCAATAACACTTTTTCATAAAACCCACCGGGTCTTGAAGCCGGGACCTTTTAATGGGAATGTGGCACCTTCATAACGTGATTTTAACTGAGATGGCCAAGTTGTAAAGCAAGTCCGAAAACCCGGTACTCAATATATCATCTGTCTTGCAACTCGATATTTCCGTAGAAAAAAAGCTAAAATCTACCTGCAATGTACCCCCATGTACCCTTAGCAGCAGGCCACAGTTGTCATGGCTGTTGGTGTGACGACATATGCTGACGTCACGGTGAGCAATCGAAGCCCTTGAAGCGTTTCGAGTATGGTAGTGACTGCCAGATCATGACATCATCCACAGGCAGATATTCATTTCTTTCCCTAGAGGAGTATTATAAAAATCAAAATATTGAGCTTATTGTACATTTTTCAGAGAAATCATGAGTGGTTTCATTATTTTTGGCTAAAAGTACGCCTAATTACACTAAATTCCAGGATTCGATCAACGTGCCACGTTCCCTTTAAGGAGACATCCACCAGCGCAGACAACCTCTCCTTCACACTGACGGGGAAATTTTGCAGAAGAGCGAATATCTCTCCAAGCCCCGTGTTACCATGGCGGTGTTGCTGAATCCAGCATGCTAGAGCAGGCTTTGTTTTCCGTGAAGGTCGTACGACTCCGGAAATACTCCACAAGAGGAGTGGCTTCTATCCGCCTCGATGAAGACAATAGAAGCACGCCGATATTGGAGGAGACACCGTGTGATTTCAATCACAAGGACAAATCCTTGGGTGTGCCACTGGCGCATCCATGGAGAGGACAAAGGGGCCAAGCTTCTGCTCCCGTTAAAGACGGCCATGCCCTCAGATTTAACTCTTATAACCAAAAAAAGTGCGAGGTTGGCAGGTAAGCAGCATCTTCCTCTTGTCAGTTAATGAGGCAATCAAGAGAGTAAGATAACATGGTTTTCGTGAATGCAACCAACTCGCTCGGCCGTGGCCCGAAACTGCTTCAGCTACTCAAGATACATGAGCTGCCTCGGTACCAAGGCCCTTGGCACGCACCATTGTGTCCAGACGAAATATGGCGTGGTCCAGACGAATGTGGCGACACGCAGCGTACAGTTGAAACAAATTCGTTTTTAATAGAATCAAACATTCACCCTTAAAACGTATAAGTCTCATAAAACTCATTTCCGGGAATTTCCAAAAAATAATTCATGGTCAAATCACTGATACTGACGCAAATATTGTGTTGTGAATCAAAACATTGTCCAATAGCACGGAATAACCTCATGTTCCTTTTTCTAGAGAAGGAGCAGGGCTGAGTGGCAGAACAGTAGGCACCAGACACCCAGATACATGAATCGATTGGGCCGTTCCTGCGGTCGGTACCATGCTAAGGCTGCTCATGTATCCGGGATAAGTACGGACTCTACACTAGCCACCCATGCCGTCGGCGTCTCACCAGGCTGGCAAACCCTGCCGCGCGTGAATCCACAAACCAAGCTATTCCACATGCCTCCTGCTGAGATAGCTGGAGCAGACAGCGGGTCGTCTGCCATCCCCTCCCCCACCGGCAGCCCCTCCCACCACGTCTGGGACAGAGTCTGCAAACTCGCCGACATCACCTTCAGTTGACCCCGATAAACTAACAAACCAAATCAACTGCTGTCTCCGCACACTGTCAAAGTAAGAAGCGATGGGTCAGCCAGGCCACCCCTCTTCATCCCCGAAGGAAGGGGAGCTGGGAGCTGACTCAGGTGACCCAGTCCGGGCGACCTCTGACTCAGCGGCGTGGTTAGCCGCTACCAAATGACGGCCGGCTGCACGCGACGCGGTGAGTCACCGAAGACCACTCGCGCGACGGCGGCGACGACGGTCGATGTTGTAACGCTACACGTCAGAGACGTCACGGCAACGCTCCGTGACGGTGCTGTTGGTGGTCATCCGCTCTGAATTTGATGCACGGCAACTGACGGCAAAAAAAAAACGGAATTCTAAATTTTGATGTTTTGGTATAAATAACAGCATCTGCAGTTGTAAATACAGTTTAAGAAAAATCAGTGTAGAAATGTTTAGAATATTCAGGTAGGATGGGGGCAGCACGTCAGAAAAACGGCAAAATAAGCTAATATATCATCATCAGATGTTTTCACCCTGACTCCGACATGGCTAGCATACCAGGTTCTGTTCAGCAATCCTCACCCTGGAAAAAAGCGTTTACACATATGCAATGGATGCTGCATTCGGCCCTGAATTGAGCTAACTTGCACGATTCTTTCAAGGCTTGATCTGTTTGTTTAGGCCTTTTGTCAGCCGTTTGTTTGGTCGCCCACAGCCGCCTGCTCCGCGGTAGCGCGCCTTTGTCGGCGCGAATTCTGCGCAGAAGACGAGCAAACTGGAGCCGCCCGAGACCAAGGTACAAAACCGCATATCCCCAGGGCACCGGCGCAAAGTTTGAAGCGATTGCCTTTCAACAGTCAACCGAGCCTACTCTGCATCATGCCTGGACACCCGCTATTTGTTCGTTGGTCCGCTAATCGCCAATCCTTTCACTCTGTTTGTCATTCCCCTAATCGATAATGCGTTGATTTTCCAGGTCAGCTTCTCTGCAAACGCTATCTCCTAAAGTTACCGATTTACATGGCATTTAAGTCCTCAGCAGAATACTAATTTGTCAGGTGCATTAGATCACGTATACCCGCTGCTAGTATACCTTTCACTTGTTTTTATCGCCAAGCGGGTCAGCTGGTGTATCTCCTCCATTTGAAATACTTGGAGCACTCCTGAACTCTGCCGGTGCCACAAGCTAAGTAGGGGATGCGCAGCCTTTCTCCAACAGCAAGCGCAGACTACCGGATGTGACGTCACACCTCGTAGCATATGACATGGAAAAATTAAATGATCAAATATTCAAATTTTTGCAAAAAGAGGCCCAGAATCGAAAATAACATGCTTATCTATTGCATTTGGGATAAACTTGATTACCGTGTATTCTCACAAATTCGTAAGCGGAAAGTGCCATTAGCAGCAGTTAAACACACGGCTCAATGGTGAAGGAATTCCTCCACGCCCATGTGACGTCACTCGGGCGTGAAGGAATCCCTCTTGAATGTACCTTTAAGTAAAGGTATCTTGGGGGATGCGTGGCCTAGTGGTAGAGCACATGACTATTAAGCCACGGGTCCCAGGTTCAGGGCCTGGCAGAGTAAGCCTTCTGAATAAGTACAACCTGGTTCCCAAAAACCCCCAAGATAAGATGGAACTAGCGACATGATCAAGCAGCTGCAGAGACATTAAGCCCCAATAGTCCTTATGTGCTCGGGAGTATGAGACGGGAGAAGGACGGGGGGTCGGGGAGGGGAGTACTGCAGCGACATGATCAGGGAGCTGATGAGGGAGTCAGCTGATACGCAGGCACACCACGTGACTGCGCTCAGCTGACCTTCGGCGGCAGATGACCAGTGACCAAACCATTATCTGGGGAGTTTCCGTTTTCCAGCTGAGCCACTCGCACGCGAGTTCACGCGTTTCCGGTGGGCACATCCCTCCGATCTTACAAGACAGTATCGCTGCACCGAGCTAACACGGAAAACGGGACCATCAAATAGTTCTGACACCCATATACCATATTATTGGTGGGCTTTCTATCACTATACCTTGACACCTTGTAAGTGGATATAACTGAAGTTGGATATTTCTCAACCCACCGCCCTTTGGAAGCCAATGGCGACCAGAGGAATCATGGCGAGGAATGTTTCATATAAAAAACTGGGACATTAAAAAAAGCATTCAGGCGATAAACCTCAAACGCCGTGCAAGCAATCAACTATTCATCAAGACTCAAAGGTGTCTTTGTCTCAAAGTGCCACTTTGGGTCTTAATAATGGCCACGTTTACCTAAAAATACTTCGATTGCATTATAATTCGTGGCGTAAATAAATATATTCCATCTGGGACAAATTGTAGTCATATCACAACGACCCTCCAACTAATACGAAATATTGAGCTTTTAGTCATTTTCCAACCGAAATAAGGCCTAACTCATTATTTTCAATACAAATGCCCCTCACACCACTTCAGTCCGGAATTGCACCACGGTGCCACTTTGCCTCTAATCCTGGATGTAGTCTAAGGAGAGGATACCGTTATACACGCTGTCATAGGAAGGCCGAAAAATGATGCCGTCATTGTCGCGGATCCAACTTGACGCTGTGTGCCAAGCTCGCTGGTGGAATGCTGGCTCTGACACTGGCAGGAGGATTTTCCTATGTTTTCTCAGATGATAGCGCATAACCGAGTGTGATGTTGAAGGGACTCGAGCGGACAGAAGCCCAGTGATGAGGTGACGCCACCAGCTGCAGCTCCAGCCGATACTGGCGGCGCACTGGCCCTGTCCCACTTGAGGAGGTCTTCTGGCTGCAGGCAACCTGTTTCCCCTCTTCATATTTTCTTCATTTCGTGTTTGTCATTGGCATCTTTGGTCCAATTTCGGTCCCAACACGTAGCACATAGAGGATCCCATTTAGTTTATTTTTTCCACTTCGTAGCTCCACAGTGCCTTCAAATGTTAATCCAGCTTTGGCCACAGTCCAAAAGCTATACTGGACGATGATTGGTTGCCCTCCACAAACACACCATGCCTGTCGATTTCGGGCTGTTGCCATGGCGACGCACAGTGGGTCAGCACGGTGTCTGCTTTGCTGCGAGATGGCCCCCAACGACCAGCGGCCAGTGGCCAGTACCGTTGAGCCGCCAGTGCTCCAGAAACGACCTCCAGCATCCATGTACTCTCCACCAGAGGCTGCAAAAATGGCACAAGGACATGGTGCCAACCACATCATAGTTTGTTTAAAAAACAACGTATATTCACTGTGACGAACAAAGGTATTCTAGCCATATCTATGATGCGTTACATCGAGCGACACGTTCAGAGTACTGGGGAGGCGCGCCTGCAGTCCAGTGCTTCTCCCAGGCAGGCCGACAGTGCGCACCGCCCTGGCCGCCAGCTCTGTCGGAACGCGGCAACCTCACTACCGGCCGATGAACTATGTATGTACGTCTCACTGCACAAGCTAACAAAGTCCAGCCGGCCGCTCGTGGCTGCGACGGTGTTTGGGGGATTAAACAAAGCCGCCGCTGCCGCTGCTGCTGCTGCTGCCGCCGCGCCCGTCAGCCCCGAATGGGGCCAGATAGCCCGCTGGGACAGCGCTGCCGGCGGCTCAACACTGCAGCCACTACACCGGCCACTCGGCACGCTTTTTTTGCTGGTTGGACTACCATCGCCCACCAACGCAGTCAACGGAAACTGACCAGTTCAACTTTTGCACAGAAAATGAAATGTAATTTTCAAGCATGTAAGCACCGGTGATAGATGATCTGCCCACTGGACCACCTGAACGTTGAACAGTGAGATCTACGTACAGCTGCGGTGAGTGAGCACAGAAAAGGGTGCGGACTGTAAACTCGTGAAACGTATTTACGTTGTAGACAAAGAACAGAGCCGAGCTGGCTCGAGCCGACACGAATGCGTAAACTATACTATAGAAGGGTAGCCACAGCTGTGCAGCGTAAGAGCTGGCACAGCCAACGCTGTTGCTAGGCCGCACCGATACTGTGAAAAATGGTGCGTCACAGAAGCTGCACGGAAGTTGCACTCAATCCTTGGAAGCGGCTGGCTGAAACACACAGCTACATTGATCTGAAGACCGAAACTGCGCGTATACCAGGATGACGCAATTGATGAAAGCAACGCTCGGAAGAGAAATTGGTCAGGTTTTCGTCATTCTGAACTTCTGACCATCCTGAGATGATCATGATTCTGAACTTACTGATGTCGCACGGTAAACCCTTGTATACGTTCAAGATATCTAAGGGACATTCTTATCTTAACAGTAAGGAAAACAATCAGCGATGCCGGTCCTCAGAATCTAAACATAACACATAAGCCCTTGCTGCAACAAGATACGCCTTGTATCTATTGTCACAGCAATACCGGTTACAAATTACAACCGACTCGACAGACTGACAATTATTTTCACCGAACTGGTCAGAACTGACCGCTTTCTTAGGCACCACAGGAGATCGATCAACGTTTCAGATACCCGGCTTTCCTCCGTATTTTTAACTTCAGAATATTTCAACCACACAAGCTTTTGAAAATATGTAGACATCAGAGTTGTGCGACTCGCGAGTCGGAGTCGGAGTTTAACTCAAATTCCGACTCATTCAACTCTGAGTTGAGTTGAGTTGAGTCGAAAAAATAAGGTCGGTGAGTTGAGTTCAGTTGAGTCGGTTCACACCACATCAATGAGTTGAGTTGAGTTGAGTTGTGAAGACAGCGGGTCAAAATGAGCTGACGAAAAAAGTTGACTCAGTATGTAAATATGTTGAATAAGTTTATTTTTCCTGCCTTTTGTATGCCTCCTTTGAATACCTTTTCCTACAGTGTTTCAACTGTTTCAGTCAAAGTTTTAATTTGTTTCAATATATCAAATTAATTATACGATTCAATTCCTTATTTTAAAGGCCCATCCTGTCTGAAGAAATCCCTAGGCACAACACAAATAATACATATACTCGAAAAATTAAACAGGCACCTATCTCTGGCCTTGTCTTAAATATTTTATGATGTGGAACAGACTGCAAAATGCATTTCAAATATCTAAAAAAAACTCCTCATCACCAAAATTCAGTATTACTTCTTTTCAACCACCACTCACGGTTAGTAGAAACACTCAAGCTTTCCACCACCATTTCCAATAAAAAAATAAGCACAGGCAAGAGTGCGTCATTGCTGTCTTTGAAGAACAAATTTAGTCAAAGACAGGCTCAAGCCAAAGTAGCTTCAGGGCAAAACATTGTAGAAGTCACGTGATAATTCATAAAGTGATGTGAATATTTCTCAGCTACATATGACATTGTTTATTTTGTCTTAGATGCGCCGTCTGCAGCTGCTGCTTTAATTTTGCATTTTAAAAGCAGCTATTGCTGTTAGCATAGAAAAGTTTGAATTCTGATTTGACAAAATATTGAAATACCATTGCTGCGCGACTCAGACAAATTATTTCTTGCTACTGGTTTTGTCTCATCTTGGTTTTGTCAGATCGTCGTCTGTATTTTATTTGGAAGGCCGTACACATTGGCAATTTTCTAGCAAACTGTGATCCCATTTTGAAGTGTGATAGGTTTGTGCTGTGTTGGAGGTTTTCAAGCTGAAAATTGTATTGGGTTTGAAAATATGAATGTATTAAATGCAACACGACGATAAAATTTTCATTTCTATTGTCCTAGGTCATATATTGATATGGTATACTATTTCCTAGGTTTTGCTGTAGTTCTTAGAATTTGCAATTGTAACTAGGTACTCTAGTAATTATAGCTTGGATTTTGGTTCAGGTCATGGCATAGGAAGGTTTCATTTAGCAAAATTATCTAGCATCGTTCTTTAACAGAAACAAAAAGCGATATCCGCGAATAGCGATAGCAAAAGCGATAAAAGCGATATCCAAAAAGCAATATCCGTAAAATTCCTGAAAATATAGTTTAGATCATGTTTTTTAACCTGGACCTTTTCTGATGGTATGGAGGTGCAATTATTTCCTTATGTTGGTGTAACCTTAACCCATTTAAGTTCCTTTCCATTCCATGTACCCGGTTAAACATGCAAGGCTTCTTTTAAAAATCATTACAACATGTTGTGGCAGCATTATCTGGCAGTGACAGTCTGTGAAGAATAAAAAATTATCCATGGCTCCTGGCTGTAATTAATTTTTAATTTTTCAATTAATTAATCTTCCATCTATTAATCTTCAGTTTCCTGTATGACGTTCTATACAGCTTGTCTTTTAGTGGTTTATTGGTTTATTCATTTGTTATTATTATTTAATTTATATTATTTATCAATTATTTATATATTTTGAAACCGAGTCGAAGTTTGAGTTGAGTTGAGTCGTGAGTTGAGTCAGAGTTGAGTCGGGAGGATTTAACCCTTGAGTCGGAGTTGAGTCGGCTCACTGAACTCTTGACAATGAGTTGAGTCAGAGTTGAGTTGACCACTCTCAGCCCATGAGTTGAGTTGAGTCGACTCAAGAAAATTCTGAAACGCACAACTCTGGTAGACATATTGCTTTTTATATTCGGCCAAATGGAATAAAGCGCCCTTACAATAGCTTTTAAACCTGAGGTAGCAGTCTTATAAAGCACGCCGAAACAATCTCTGTCGCCTACTTCGTTTGTCTCAAAACCCTTTTTGCGGTGAATTGAGGTGTTTGGGGGCGGAATACATGAGCAGCAGCCCCAGCCATCTCTGCTCCGTGTCCAACTGCGGTGCCGCTGTCGCGCTGCCGTGAAACAGGGGAGTAACGGCGCCAGAGGCAAAGTGGTCCGCTCAGAGCGCCTCTTCTTCGCACAATACGGGTTTTCGGACAGAAAAGATGAAACCAGGGATTTTTATAAGCTAAACTCGAATTATATCTTAGTAATGTTGGGTATACCGATATAACAATAACAATTGTTGGGGTTTAAGACACATCAGCTGCCAGGGTTATAAGACGCCGCGAACTCTCACGCTGTTGGATGGGATTTAGGGGATCAGATAAACTTATTCAGAGGCTCTGGCTGGACATGAACCATTGGCTCAGAGGCCAAGTGCTCTATCACCGAGCCACACATCCCCCTATATCGACTAACAAAGCATGCAGCGACAATCGCTTTGACACCCGCACTGGAGAGAAGTCTAGCACTAAAGCGTACGGGAGGGGGCTGGTACGCACCCGCCCTGAAAGCTCAAAGACCAAGAGATGTAGAAAAACGGTCATTTTCCGGTGTTTGAAGGCCATAGTAATTTACATCATGACTTATTTTCATTGATCTAGGTCAATATATTCAAGGTCAAACGACTTCATAAAGGTCAGATCTTAGCCGTGCTGGAGGTCTATCGAGAAATGTCATAATTATCGGGCAAAAGTCAAGACTATACTAAAAGCAGCCCTACGTCATAGAAGGGAAGGTCCTAAAGAATAGTTCCTGAAATTTTAGGGTCGAGATCATTCAAGGACGTTGATCTATGACTTCAGAGGTCAAGAAGTACGTCACAATATGGTATATTTCCTATAATTTACATTATAATTAGCACTATGGCAGCCGTTGGGCAGGAAAAAGGATTACCCTTGACCCATGGCCTTTGGCCTTCAACTTTACATTGATTTATCTAAACTATGACGTAGCATAATATACCGCATTCTGGGTAATGTCATATGACCGAAAATACTGGGCAAATGACCTTGAAAATGCGTGTATGACATCAACATGTGACCTTTGACCTTGGCATTGAACTTCATGTGAGGTAACCTTGACATGGCATCTCGTGAATATGAAGTTATGACGCCACCACTGTGTTTCCAATACAGGCGAACTGGTCCGACTGCACGATTGTGGCAATCTGAAAATGTTGGTCTGGATTTGAAAGCCTATAAGTCAAACATTTTTGGGATTTCCAAAATATTTCGAGCAATCAGCGTGCCACTAAATGATGGGCGCAAAATGACCGCCGCTGTCGACGCGCCTTTTGATGATGTACCGCTGAATTCTCCAAAATGAGACCGAGTAGCGTTTTTCGGCTACGAGCAGTTCTCCGGTCACTTCGGAAAAATAGGCCGGGGGTCCCCGACGCCGCCTCCAGTGCGCATGTTAAGAACGATAGCCTCTAAATTTTCAATCCCCGAAGTTTGGGTAGCTTCCGCGAGGGAAAGCTGGAGATGAATGAAAAGTTTTGTATATTGCTCTTTTCTCGGGCCTGCCCTATTTCTCGCACAAAATCATCCCAAAACCCAGTTGCCAAGGTAATTCGGGATACAAAGACAGGGCTTGATAAGCCATTCAATAAATTGAGTATAAAATTACATAGTCTTAATTTGAAGATATCGATACAGTGTACAAATCATGCCATGGTCATGAGAGTCATAGGCGAAGAAATACCTGGGCTACTCGTTCTTTCAGGCCAATTTCATCACGCAAACCTAGGGAGATTACTGGCCACGATTCTTAAATACTTACGGGCCCAAAGCCCGTAAGTCACAATGCACACATTACAGGACTGCAGCCTGAGTTCAGTGCAAGCGCATACATTGGGTGGCAATGTAGTGGAGCAAGGGTAGACCAAAGATGGCCAACACCCGTTTGATCGATAAAATTTCGTGGAAAATGGTTACGGAATAGCAGATTTTGCTAGTCAATTAGCCTCCAAACACCAAGTGTGCATCCAAGCAACACAATTTCTGTCAGCGCCGATTAGTGGGGTGCCGGCGACGCGCGTGCTGCTGTGGTTCACTGGGAGGCCCACCCGTCCGGCGAGTCGCCGGGCGCGTGAGCGGAAACCCCCACTGTCACATTTTAGAGGTTTGGCAGCCGAACAGAGACGCTGGGACCAGACCCAACCAGCAATGACATAACGTGCGTGTCCGGCGCAGCTGCTGTTTACCGAGCCAGTCGTCAGACGATGACAAAATACAAGCTGGGCCGGAGAGAGAGAGAGAGAGAGAGAGAGAGAGAGAGAGAGAGAGAAAAAGGAGAAAAGGAGAGAGCAAGAAAACAGAAGAAAAAAGAGAGGCAGAAAAAAAAGAGAAGAGACAGAGAAGCGAGAGGGAAAAGAGAGAGAGCAGATGTGGTCCATCCACCCGCTATGTTTTGAAATGTCGATGCTATTTTTCGTGCTTCCACAAGTTGACGAAAAACTGTTCGGAGAGCAACAAACATTGAGAGTGGTGCATTCTTAGAAGACATGAAGGAAAGAGCAGTCGCGCTGTATCATACAGGTGCAAGACCCAATTACTTGACTAGGTCTGTGCTGAACGTAGTGTTATTGCACCCTATGCTTTATAATTTTTGTCACAAACAGCCATCGGACGCGTGCGGTGAGCTCCCGAGCCGCCCCAGGCGGCTAGTGTGTGCGCTGGGTTCCCGGCTAGTGCCATGTGTTATACTTTTGCGCAACAGTGAACCGCGATGTGAGCAAAATCTACTTATGGAGCAATGTGCAGTGGTGAGATCTGTATCTACCATGATAAAGAGTCCTAACTGCAGACTTGAAAGTGGTAATTAACAAACAGGAAGGACAATGAGTGGTGCTGAAAGTGGTGACGAGACAGCATTTCTGGATTGTCCGGCAGCTAGTACTCCATTTGTTCCCAAAAGGATCAAACAGCTCTCGTGTAGAAATGGAGGCCCGCCGACAGGAAGGAGACAGCCCAAGCGTCCGGCCAAGTCCCCGCTCTCGGCCGTGTCACGGACCGGCCGCCGGCCGGCCGCAGGCGCGGACGCAGCGCCCGCACCGGAAGGTGTTCACTTCAACTCCGATACGATCTCCGCCCTACGTACCATGATGGAGGAAGTGAGCACATCTAATACTGCACGGATTATAACAGTCATGGAAGCAAAGTTCGAAGGGCTTGAGAGAAGATTGAGCATTCTAGAGAGCGAAATTCACGATAAAGACGGAGAGATTTGTGATCTAAAAGCACAGCTCCAACAACAGCAACTAAAAAACAATGAACTCAGTCAGCAGTTGGAAAGCATGGACAACAACAGACGCTTGTCATGTCTCATCTTCACGAGCCGCGAGCTGAGCCTCGCCGAAATAATGAGGACATAGAAAAGCGTCTCGTAGACATACTGAACAGGCGTATTCCCGGCCTTCGCATGTCAACTGCCGACATCGACATCGCCCACCGCCTACAAGGGGACGATAAAGTGATCTGCAGATTTGTACGTCGAAGTCTGCGAAACGCAGTGTTTGATGAGCGCTTCCGGATCAATGGACTGGAGCCGACGGTCGCTTGGCTCATGACCCTGCTCCCATCTTCGTCACAGAGTCTTTGTCGAGCGCCAACAAACTGATATACAACCAGCTGCTGCAAGCTCGGCGACCGTGTAACGGCAGGCTGGTGACCTCAGTGTTCACCAGAGGCGGTGTGGTGTTCTGCCGCATGGAGAAGAATGGTTCCAACATCAGAGTGCCAGACCAAGAAGCACTGCACCGGGTGCTGCGCGGCCGGAGCTTCCGCCGCCGCAGTCCGGTGACGGCAGGCGCCGACGTGTCGAGCGCCCACCGCCTGCTCAACGCCCCCGATGTCGTCCGCGCGAGCCGGCTGCCCGCCTACCATCGGCCCCAGACGACCGACAGGGCTCCTGCGGCATTTTCCAACGTCGGGCTAGTACAGGATCAGCCGGCAGCCACTGGCCCGATCATGACTACTGACGTGATTCCCGATACGAGCCGCGAGCAGAACGCCGGGTCGACTTCCCAGCCGCCGGCTGTGCGTGACTGTTCGGTGGTGCACTGAGCCTGTGGCGGTGGTGAGGTCTCATCAGCTTAAGCAACAGGTGTATCACCAAAGGTACCGTTCTAGGTCTACGATTGTTGTGTGCATAGGATCGTTTCAATTGCTTAATTGTATGGTTTGATCTGAAATCTCTGCGTCACTCAAAAGAATCGTCATTGAAATTGGATCTGAAGCTTTCTTTGGCTGATAAGGCTAACACGAACAACTATCAACAAGCAGCATGCAAAGTTTTGTTAAATAAATTTTGTAGTTTCATTCTATATTTTTGGATGGTGTTTTTCTGTCTTCCCTTAAGATATGAAAATAAGGTGGATTTTCGAGAAGCTTTGTTTCCAGCTTACTTTTACACATAGCGTTTATGTTCAAGGGCCAAATCACTTTTGAATTTATGCCACAACTGTGTCAGGAGGACACAATTTGTTTTCTTCCCAAACATTCGCTCAGCCCTTCTTTGTAGATCGGACAAGTAATCGGATCCTAGGAGCATTGTTGTATGACTGCAGCGCAGTTTGTTCCGTTGTTTTCTGTTCTTTTCTGTGTGCGCTGGTACTGCTTTCTTTTCACTGTTTCTGTGTGCACTCGTGCTACTTTCATTTTCGTTGAATTCGATTCACTTCCCGGGAACCCTGTGCTCACGCGGCTGCGGCCTTTGCCGAGGTCCAGGTGGCCACCGTTTGGGGGAAGGGGTGGGGGAGGGGCTGAGCTGCTGCCTGGCCCAGCTCACAGATGGTTTACGTGTAATTTGTCATAGCTTCTACTGTTTGGCAGCGTGTCATTTAGGCAAGGGCGGAGAGGGGTCAGATGCAGGTCGGGTAGGGGACCGGAGAGCGAGCCAGTATATATATTACCATCAGTCTTTGCTATATGTGTATATTTTGAAGCATGGACACCTCATTTCGTTTTACCCAAACCTTATGATTCAAACACTTGATCCATTAATGTTCCAATTATGAATTATTCTAGCATTAAGGAACAACTCTCCCTTGTTTCCTTCAACGTACGAGGTCTGAGAGACCGCAAAAAGCGTAGAAGTATATTTCGCCACTTACGTGTAAGGTATAAGCACAGCTTAGTTATTCTGCAAGAAACCCACTCAAAACCAGAAGACAGTACCGCATGGAAATGCGAATGGGCAGGAAAAATGTTCTTTTCTCACGACGCTGGGATTAACCAAGCTGGAGTTGTCGCGTTAATTCCACCTCAATACCCATACCAAGTGTGTGAATTGTGCACAGATGATGCAGGCCGCTTAATCTGCTGGAAATAGCTGCCGACCCAGATCCCTATCGTATATTCTGTGTTTATGCGCCATCTGTTGAAAACCAAACGACCAAATGTAACTACCTAGAACAGCTCAGAGAATTTCTTTTATGCTATGCAAATCACAAATCTTTCTTAGTGGGAGATTTCAACGTAAAGTTAAGCGTCTTAGATACGGATAACACGAAGCATAGGATCACCAGGGCCAGCATTAAGTTAAAAGATATGCTGGATGAATTCTCATTTGAGGACGCTTGGCGCGTGCAACACCCCTCCACCAGGTGCTACACATGGCGTCGATTTAATCCGCTCCAACAGTCTCGTCTTGATTATATTTTGCCACCAGAAGTATACTAAACAAAAGTGTTTTCCGAACAAAAATTGAAGCAGGAATTTTAAGTGACCACAGCATTATAGTCTTGAGTGCTGATATTAATAACGACAAGCGTGGCCCGGGCATCTGGAGATACAATAATACATTACTCAGCGATGAATGCACGTGAATGATGTTAAAAGGGAAATTCAGTCTGCTAAGGTCAAGGTGGGTAGTTATTTAGTATTTCATGCAAAGGTGTCTTGATGGAATTTCTCATGAGTAATATCCGAGTTCAAACGATAAAACGAAGTAAACAGATTGCTTTTGAGTCCCGTAAGGTAGAGAATGAATTATACGATAGACTTAACAAATTGGAATCTGTCATTGCTGTAAGCCCTTCCGAGCCGGAAATAATCGAATATCAAGCCATTCGGTCAAAACTAGATGAACTTAAGAAGAGCGGGGAAGAGCTGCGATTGCAAGGTCACAGGTTAAGTGGACGGAGATGGGCGAAAAACCGTCGTCCTACTTTTGAAATACGAAAAATCTAGAGCTACCGAAAAGGTTATCTCAATGATAGAAACATGTAACGGAGAAATCATTAAAGGAAATAGATCCATACTCAGTGAATGTGTTTCCCATTTCCAGGATATATACAAGACAAAACGGACGTCACCTATCTGTTTCGAGCAATTTGCCCTAGAAAGCGATGACCCTCGCTTATCTGAGGACGATAAAGCTTCGTGTGAAGGTCCGATTACTCTAGAGGAAGGCAAATATGCTCTGGAAAATATGGCTAAAAATAAGGCTGCAGGAATATCAGGGTTCACCGCTGAATTTTTCTGTTTCTTCTGGAATGACATTGGAGAAATAGTGGTTGATTACTTAAACGACGCGAAAAGCAGGGGCGAACTATTTATTACTCACAGACGCGGGGTATTAACACTTATACCGAAGAAAGGTTGTCAGCATTTTCTAAAAAATAAAAGACCCATCTGCCTTTTGGACGTGTTGTACAAGCTGGTCGCTAAGGTCATGGCATTGCGAGTGGCAGGCGTAATCGACAAAATTGTTCATAAGAACCAGACTGGTTGTATTAAGGGGCGATATATCGGGGAAAATCTAAGGCTAATTAGTGACGTTATCGAATACTGTGGAATGGACGAATCATCTGGAGTTCTGGTCGCTCTAGATTATAAAAATGCATTTGATTCCTTGGAACAGGACTTCATGATATATGCGTTGGAATCATTCAACTTTGGGGAAGATTTCATAGCTTGGATAAAAACATTATACCACGGTGTCTGTATTACCATAATCAACAACGGTTTTACCTCTGAGTGGTTTCCCAGTTCGCGAGGAACATTTCAAGGATCTCCCATATCAAGTTTATTGTTCAATATCGCTGTTGAGCTTCTGGCTATAAAAATACGAAAATCTGCGGTAATTAACGGAATTACAATAAATAACATAGAAGTTAAGGTAAGTCAGTACTGGATGATATGACCCTATTTTGGCGAACGATAATGATGTTAACAATGCGATTGAACTGTTATCAGCTTTTAAGAACATTTCTGGTTTGGAGTTAAATGTGAATAAAAGCAAGTTAATGTGGCTGGGCTCGTCTAGACATAGAAGAGATTCTGTCCGCGAGATTTCAGCAGTATACAAAATTAAAATATTAGGAGTCTGGTTTAGCGCATTGCAAAATTGTCATGACGATAATGTTCTACCCGTGGTCGATAAAATCAGGAAAGTAACCACCATGTGGTCTCAGCGTAGCCTGACTATAAAGGGCAGAATAACAATTGTAAAGTCACTGGTCGCTTCTCAGAAGTTTATATCGCGACAATCACTCAAATATCCGAAGCTGTTATGTGCCAGATTCAAAGCCTCATCATGAAATTTATTTGGCGCGGAGGCCTCCAAAAGTATCTAAAGAAGTGCTCGCCAACAAAAAGTATGGTGGATTAGGTGCTATCGATATGAAAATTCTGTATTTCAATTAAAATGGGATGGATCAAGCGGATATGCTCAAATCCTGAATCAGATTGGCGAAAGCTCCTTCAATCCAGATTTTCTAATTTCGAGCTAAATGATGTTATCCGTATTCGAAGCTGCCTTAAATTCATAAAAAGATAAACATTCCCAAGTTTTATAAACAAGCAATAACGAGCTTTCAAAAACTTAATTCGTTTGAAATAGTCAGCGCAAGTCAAATTCGGACTCAATCATTGTGGCACAATGACGACATTACTCTCAACAAAAACCCGATATTCTTTAAAAACTATTATACGGTCGGGGTAACTATGATTGATCATATTGTAAACGAGAATGGTCATTTGAAGAGCCTCGATCAAATTAAGCAAAGCTTTCCTAATTTGAGAACAAATTTTCCACACATCAACGACTTATGTCAGCTGTTCCAAATTTATGGAAAACTAAGTTACAAGATCCAGGAGGTAGAATGAACCCCGCATTGGTAAATGAAATAGTTTTCATGTGCCAGGACGACAAACCAGTACCTGTAAAGCACTGTGTTGTTCGACATTTTTATGTCAAACAACTTAAAAAACAAATACCCAGTGCTGTAGGTAGATGGGATTCCTATGATGTGAGGCCACCAAATTGGAGTGAAGTGTTTGAGATTCCATATAAATGCACAATGTCAACAAAAATTCAGTCTCTTCACTTCCGAATAATCAATCGATATATACCCACCCGGAAATTTTTGTCAACTCGTGGAATGATTGGAAGCCCCTATGCACACATTGTTTTCAGGTTGACGACATGAGACATTTCTTTTATGAATGCGATAGAGTAAAGCCGATATGGAACTTAATTCTACCACAACTTAAAACCATTTTCAGACTAGGTCTAGACTTTCCAAGTTACGAAACAGTAATATTGGGTTGTCCAAGTGCGCCACCGGTAGTTAACTTAATATTGCTTCTAACAAAACAGTATATAGTCAAGTGCAAATTAAGCCAAGATGAGCCCACCCACCCGTGCTTGAATCATTTAAGGAATGAAATATCTACCCATTGTTATACGGAGGGAACTATTGCAAAACACAGGAACAAAATTGAAATTCATATAAATAAATGGAAATCTCTATGGAGTGGGGATGTTCCCACCGACAGGCCCCGCTCTCCGTGTCGCAGATTGGGAGGAGGAGAAGGCGGCAGGGAGAGTAGAGCTGTTTCCAGACTGTTACTGTGACGCGTGTGACTGGCATCTAATGCATGTCGTCATATTACCCATCTGTGACCACCTCATTTGTGCATCTTACTTCGTATCTGTATCTGTCTCTCCTAGGCACTGTGTCTGTGTCCCTTTTGCCTGTGTTGAGGTCTTTGGAAAGTTGGGTGGGGAGGGGGTGGATGGTTACCTTGTTAGATGTTTTTGACGAGGTTCAGGTGGATTTTTGATATTGGGTTTGTCAGAATGAATGTTTAAAAGCAAATACAGGGCTTCGGCCGTCACCTGAAAAAAATTTGTCACATGCTGCTTAGCTCCCTAGCGTCCGAGTGGAAGCAAGGATCAAATTGCAGATAAGTACCAACTTGATTGACTGATTGACATGCCAATTATTTAGGCTTAAGGGTGCGGCAACGTCCCGGGTTATATGGCACCCACTTAGTTATTTGTCAACTAAAACCCGCGGCTGGCTCGGTCCGGGGAGATGTATCATCCCGAAGAGCCTCGTGTATTGTAAACGTATTTGGTGTTGAAGAATACTGGTCACATTCTGTGCTCAACTTGCATCAAATGTATGTATGTACCTAATCGTGAAGCTAATGGCTCCAAGAAAGCTCCACACCTGTTTAACCATCTCCGCGTCGCGACCCATCAATTGTGTGAGTGCGAGCTCCGGTCGGTTTCGTTCCTTAAAGTAGAAAGTTCTGTCTCTGGCACATCGACAACTTGACACCAGTGCCCTCTGGACTGACAGGGGCTGTGCGTCGCCGACAATGCAGCCTTGAGCTCGTACTTGACAGATTCCGTTGAGAGGCCACCGTGTATCCTGCGCGACGGTCAGCTCAGTCCCACTTCCTCGTGTCGGTTCCGACGTGTCGAGGATGGTCACTGACCGACGTCGGACGTGATTGCTGGCAGGTTAAGGACACATGCGAAAACTTTCATCAAAACAAAAACCATGGAGCGTGGTGGGTCCACACTGGACGTGCTGATTTCGGACTACCCCACTACGGCGCAGGTGGTATCACCAGCTCTATTCATGAGCAGCAGTCAGTAACACTGGCCAGGTGCGGACTTCCCCACCGATAGCTCAGCCGGAGACCAGCAGGGCCTCTGAGCCTGCAAACCGGCCAATGGCGACGCTAGCCCACGTCCAAATCACGCTCCCAGCGCTGATCGCAACCCGGGTATAGCACCCAGGCAAGCAACACTCAGCGTTGGCTCGTTCTATGATATCTATCTAAGACAGTCAGCAGCCGGTCTGACCTGACAGAGTGAACCGGTACACCTGAGCAGCCGGCAGCTGGCGCCGGCCGCCCTTGCATTTGGTTTGTAGATGTCGTCGTTTAGCGGTGGCAAGGACGTGGCCGCCGCCGGAATGCGGATGACCGGGGCGCGAGTCGAATGCTGCACGGCGGCCGCCGCCGGCGCGTCGCGGCGGCCGCGCAGCCGGCGCTAGTACCGGTGCGGTGGCGGTACCGGCCACGGCAGAGCACGTCGGCGCTGCGACACCGGGGCAGAGTCCCGACCGGGCGCTGGCAGAGGGCACGACAGGGCCGGTGCGTGGTACGAGATGAGGAGGGCTGACAGAGTGCGAACGGTAATTAACCAGCGCAAAGTCCACTAACTGCGAACTTGACAGAAGCGCGCCAGGGCCAGTGGCGATCCAGATGCACAAGGGGAAAACGCAGAAAGTCTGTATTTGGAAATGAAACAGTAGTATGATATCGTTGAGTTTTAGCAGCACAAGGGTTATTAAAACCGTGGTTATGGTTGCTGTATCCTCATTGTCATAGAGTCAGAACGATGATCTCCAGCCCTCGCGACATAATTATCCCTTTTCAACAGCAAGAGGACTGCATGACTCAGCCTTAAGAATGAAAACGATTCATAGAAAAATATGACTAATTTGTTCCCAATGACTTGGTTACATGTATATATTTTTGTTGCTCTAGAACACTGTTGTTGGCAGCAGAAATGAAGATGGGTGCATTATGGATTGGATTCTATTCCCATTCACCAAATTGTTAATTTTGAGCACTTTTGCCGGCAAAGCGCTCCAAAATTGTGTTTGTGTGTAGATTCACATGACTTCGTTACCGCCATCGTTGATGGGCCAGTTTCACACAGATGTGTTGCAGTGAATGGCATCAGCTTTTCTTAAAGGGATATGACACCTTAATGGGACATGAACTCAGCTGTCACTTGTGTAGAGTATTGAAGAGAATGTGGCACCTTGGTCGAATCTTGGAATTTAGTGCAATTAGGCGTACTTTTAGCCGAAAATAATGAAACTACTCATGATTTCTCTGAAAAATGTACAATAAGCTCAATATTTTGATTTTTAAAATGCTCCTCTAGAAAAAGAAATAAATATCAGCCTGTAGATGATGTCACGATCTAGCAACCACTACCATACTTGAAACGCTTCAAGGGCTTCGATTAGCGGATGCTCATCGTGACGTCAGCATATGTCGTCACACCAGCAGCTCACAACAATGGCCGCCCGGCGAGGGGTTGATGAGGGGGTTGGCGTCATGTAGGTTTTAGCTATTTTCTACGGAAATATGGAGTTCCAAGACAAATGATATATGGAGTACTGGGTTTTCCAACTTGCTCTACAAATTGGCTATCTCAGTTAAAATCACGTTATGAAGGTGCCACATTCCCTTTAAACAACGTCTGGTTTCATACTTCGTTTTGCTGAGAACTCACATTCTTACAGAGAAACATCGCTTCATGACGACCGGACTACCTTTTGATCGGCCCTCTCTCACGCCTCCCCCTCTGCTGGCTTAACGCTCTGCACCAGCTGTTGGGTGAAAGCCGGAGGTGCCGCGAGGCCGGTGGGGACGGACTCCGCTGTCAACTCATCCTATATCTCTGCAAATTGTGACCTCTAGGATGGATTCAAGATTCAAGTCTTAAGGATTCAATTCTGGGGCTTTACAATATGGTCTATTTCCTGGCTATCTCTTTTAAAATCGTATTGTAACAGTTGTAACTACTCACCTAATGAATGCTGCAGATCTCTTCTCGATCCAGGGGGTCCTGGATGGGTTAACGCTGGCACGGCAATGCAAGCCCTATACAAAGCCTATGGGAAACAAAAGTCTAGGGGGTTCTGACAACCCCAAAAATCCCCTCCCCGGTACCTCCAGCCGTGACGGTGACGCAATCCTTTCAATGCGCGGTGAATGGGGTCCTAGTCCCCCTTAAATATTTTTCCGAGGTAGCCGGAAACTGTACACAGTCTGAAGACGCTACTTGGCTACATATGAGAGAAGTCATAGAGTACGTAATTAGCGAAAACATTTTCAAAATCGGTCGAAAATGTGTGTGATGTCACGATTAACTCCCATGGAAGTCGAGGTCAAGGTAAATGTCAAGGTCATAACAGCATTTTCAAGGCCATTGGCCCCAGTGCTTCCGGTCAGATGACATCACCCAGTATGACTACATCACACTATGACGTCATAGTTAAGGCTACTCCATGTTAAGTTAAAGGACACTAGTCAAGTTGAAAGGTCATGGGTCAAGTTCAAACCCTCATTTCGCGCTTATTAGTTGCTGTAGTATTACTTATAGTGTACATTATAGTAATATATCATATTGTGACGTCGTAGGCCAATGACCTTGAATGACTGACCTCAAAATAAAAACGGGTCCTTTCCACATATAACGTAGGTCTGCTTTTAGTGTATTTTCCAATGCGCGTTAGTGCAAGTGTTAACTCAGCACTGATAAACTATTTATTTGAGCCACTCAAGAATGGCGCTACGGATTTGCTTTTTGGTGGGCGGGAGGGGAGGGGGCGAAACAGCTGAAGTTCATTTTCAGCATAATCAGGGAAAAGTACGTGATGTAGAGAAAATCTCCCATCGCACGAAAAGATCTACAAATAAATGGAAACGTTGGGAACGAAACACTCATGTCCTTTAGTTGGGCATTTTTATCGATTTCGAAGAGAGCACTTGCTTCGGGAAATAGATTGGGAGGTTACGAGTGAAAGTTGTAGTTGTTTTCTGGAGGTTTTCGGGCGGGTCCTTGTGATCCGCACAAGATCCTTGAGCGGAGAGCGAAGCACAAAGTCCGGCCCCTCGCCACGTAGGCCTCCTGAGCTCTCGGCCCGGAATGTCTCCCATCACTGATGGCAGAAGGGTGTGCCAAATCCAGTCAGACACGTTGCACGTTTCTAACGCTGTCTGTTCGCCCCGAATTCCTCCTTGGTTGAAGAAGCTCCTTTTAAACCCTCGGCAACCATATTTTCTTGCCCATTTGGTCTCGGGACATTACATATAGTTTCTGATGCTTTTCGCCTGCGCTGTCCGCTCACATGCTCCGGGAAGAGGCAGAGTGCCTGTTTGTGGTGTTCACAGCCGGTGTTGATGGAAGAGGGGGTGACGGAGCATTAGCGAAGGTGAGCACAATTCCTTCACTTTCGCACCTTTCCAGAGTGGGGCCCGGACACCAGTCTCCTCTCTCTCTCTCTCTCTCTCTCTCTCTCTCTCTCTCTCTCTCTCTCTCTCTCTCTCTCTCTCCACACTGGCGACGCTCATACTAAAGCCACTAAAGTATACGCGGCTCAAGCCATTGGCCTCATCATCGATAATTAATTTGGGGGATGCAATGGCACGGGGGAGGAGTTATCGATTTCTACGCTACTGACCCGGGTTCAAATCCCCACATGGGTATCCTGCATAGGTATTTCCGACCCCTATAACATCCTCCTAACAGGGTGAAAGTGAGCGACCACATATGACCTCAGCAGTCGGTGTGCCGAAAAGCCCTAAGTTGCTTGCTCGATCAGTATGACAGATAACGATAGGGAAGAATATTGCAGTCTTTCGAATAGCACAGGAACGCCGGGTCAAAAAGCACGCCGAGCTGTTGAACGTGGGTGCAGTTGGTACCTCCAGCCAGCTGAGTGTTCAGCGTCCACTGTTTATTTTGATCGGATCCCGCTGAAACTTGCCAGATAGCTCATCCGAATGAATACAAACGGCTAAATCCGGCGCTGAGCGACTGCAACGGTTGGCGCTCCCTGAAGCCCAAATAACTACTGGATTTATTCGTCTGTTGGCTAAGCACGATGTACTCAGGCGCCTGCAACGGCATGGGAGGCTGTGGAATATTAGAGCACAGTCACGCTAAGGTATGAGGGCATTAATGTTCGTGCATTATACATTCCTAGGTTTGTATTGCACTGTAAAAAAAAGTTTAAACTTTTCTTATTTTCATACCTGCCTTAAGCGATTCCAATTATACCCAAACGCATTTATTGACACGATCTATTCGGATGGATTTATTTTTATCTGGTCAGCTGAACTAATCATCCACCTTTTACAACATTTTTTGCTTGAAAATCGATTCAATGCAAACCAATTTCAAAAGCAAGCACAAAAATGCGAATTGTGTTTCTTTACACCTCTGGGTCATCTTACACAAACTCAGTCTTTGTTCTCCATACAAGGATCATAAAACAAAAAACATGTAATAGTTAATCAAAACCATGTAGTACTACACTTTTCATGTCATTGTTTCGGAAAACGTCATCCCTTAACACCATCTATTTATTAAACGAGTTTTGATACACTATTGCTAGAACCAACATTTTCAAATTCGAATAACGCATAACAACATCAGCTCCAATACCGTGTAAGTTTATGCAAAACAAATTTAATGGATTCATAAAGGACGGAAAATAGCATACAATTACATGCAATTGATTTCCGTACTCGATTTTGCCTTACATTTGGACCGAGCCACTCATTTTTCAGATGAGCCCGATTCGGTTGACACGCTTATCACTAAATTTAGCATGAAAATCCTTGAGAAATAAGCGAAGTGCCTGTTTTTTTTCATGTAAAAGAACATGTTTGCATCAAGCCTTCATTTCCGACCGCCACTGCGCGCGAAACTGTGAACATGTGCCCGGACTTTTTGGTCTCTTCAAATGGTAAGTTCCTTCAGTTTCTTTGTACCTTTTCATCGTGATTTATTGCGTTGAAGTGCGTTAGTGGGACTTACCATACATGACAGATGTGGCACATTATACTATCTTTTTGGGAACCAGCCCTTTCAAGTGGATACTGCTCCCCAACTGTTAGCTACTGAGTCCAACGACGCGCTAGAGTATCTCTGTGTAGCACAAGCATGTCAGATGGGCCAAAATGAGATAACATGGACATTGTCCATGTTATCTCATTGGAAAATAGCACACAATTGCCGTCATTTCAAATTCGAAGGCAAAGCTCTTCCAGTGTAAAAACAACCCGCCATGTATAATGCTGGACCATACATAGTTTAGGTTCCGTAAACAGACAAATATGCTGCCTAATGCACATGCCGAAAATATATAAACCAATTTGTTCAAAGGCAGTCCAAAAATTAATCGCTACATTTTTACGGGCACGGGGGCGTCTAGGAGATTTTTTGCGCCCGAAAGCCCAAATACCTAATTAAAAACTGTTGCCATTTTTCGCTACGGAAAATCAAATGAGGTATGACACGAGCTTAGCAGGTCAAAATGTAAAAAAACCTGACGTAAGTTCAGGTCAAGGTCACTATCAGCCCTAAGATAGAAAACAAGAAAAACATAGCAAAGAACAAAGAAAAACATAGAAAACAGAAAACATGGTTATATAAAAATGTAAATTTGTTAATGTGATTTCATATCGCCCATAAAATGTTGCAGGTCACAATTCCTTTATCTCAAGCCTACGAATGGACCACGAAAACATGATTTTGAAATTTGAAATTAATCTGAGACGTATTTACCATGAGAAAACCGCATTTCACAAATTGTCCCGTAGACATTCAGTGGTAAAGTCATTGGCCGCACATGACCTTAGGTCATTGATATCAGTGTAGTTAACAAGCGCATTGACGGAGGGCGGGTACCCGCCCCCTCGGGTTTTTCGGAGACACCATAAAAACGGCGGCGCGTAGCGCCGCCGTACTTAGTATACCTTTTCTCTCATCATTTTTACCACTTTTGTCAAAATTTTAAGGTCAGGTCATCTCAGGTCAGGGGACCAGCGCAGGTCAAGTGACCTGACCTAAAAAATTTTAAGATAGCATAAGTCGGAACAGGGTGAACTTATCAGATTGAAACTCATATCACATAATGGGCCTACCGAGTTCTCTAAAATATGTTCCGGTATTTTTTATATCGATGACCTAAGGTAAGGTATGAGCCATGACCTCTCCAATGGAAATACATGGGAAAATGGTTTTAACTGAATAACTTAGTAACGGATGGTGATAGAGCACTTATTTTAGCTGCATTAGATTTGCCTTGTCTCTGCAGTTCGAATGATATGCATTTTATCTAATTTGACCTCAGGTCAGGTCAAATCATTGATTCGACCTAGCAAGGTCATATATATCATTCGATTCGGCTTGCTGCAAGGATTCATATCACTCGTTATTTTGCTCTATCTTTACTTGTTTAGATGTAATAACCAAAAACCTTAATTTACATGTTATCCCTATGACGGCATGTTTTGACCTCTAGTGACCTTAAATGTGACCTGACAAAAAAATGGTTCAAATATTTTCGATGGGGAAGTGGATGGGATACCCAACGCCGTTTACCGTTTTTCGCTATCTAACGTGGTTCTCGAGATCTTGGGGAGGGGGAGGCGGGTACTCGCCACCCCCGTCAAAGCGAAGGTGGCTCAGACCCTCGTCAATGCGCGTGTTAACACATATTGTGGTCCTTGGTTGCCTTATGTGCTACAAATTTCAGATCAATTGATTAAAAATGCTTTCACTGTGGCCAATTTGAATATTTTTGGACTTTGGCCAGGCCTGGCGACGTGACCGCGCATGAGCTTGACTTGAAATGTTCAGGAAAAATATGCATTGGGTCAGGAAAAGCTTACAAAAAGAACGTTGGCGCTGCGCACTGCCGTTTTCAGCCACCTTGGAACCTTAGGGGGTTGGGGGGGTGCGAAATGGCCTTCCAACAGAGCGAAGGATAAATAAGTTCCAACCGATTTGAAGAAAAAACTCCCGAGAGGGAAAATCTGGCAACACCGAATGACCTGGCAGTAGTTCAAGAGTCATTACACCACAACAATTATTATTCGCTTCTGTTGGCGATTTAAGTGAAAGTGTGCTGGTATACTGTTTCTATATTTTCCCGCTAGGTGGATCTCTTGTTAACGAAGGCAAATTCTTCACGAAATCCATTGTTGTATTTTCTTCTGAAAAAAGTGTGTGATATTTTGGAGCAGATCATCATGAGATTTATTGAATAGACATGTTCACGTACGAGTGACTTTAATGTTTAAATGAATAATATCCTGATTTTCTCACTAGTTCGTAACATCATAAAATCTCATTAATTTCTATATCGTCCTCATGCATGCGTAATTGATTAAAACCACCTGAACGACTGGTGCTTTTGAATGCTTGCTTAGATTGCTTGTTTAATTTCGTTTGCTTAGTTTGTTGCCAGCTGCATACCTATTTATTTATAAGTGAATACTAAAACTGCAATGGATCGACCAGTCCCTGCACCACGACGCCAGCGACCTATTCCGACACCGAGATCGAGCCGAACTTTTATCACTGTCTCTGAGGTACTGTCTCCATCCATCCAGCCAGATCGACCCATCGAGAAAAGTGAAGAAGAGCAAAGGCTCGAACTCATCATTCATCAAACCGAAAAAGCTCTCAAGGCCCTTAGGACGAAACAAAGAAACAAAACTTCATATCATGCGAGCCCAGAAGAACTGCCAACGTTTTCCGAAACTAGCAGAGCAGACCAGAACAGTCTGCAGTTTTACGAAAACGAGCCGAGGATGATACCGACCACAACACGACAGTGGCAGATTTACGAGCAGCCGAAACTCGATTTTACGTCTTTCGATGGGAAGTACGAAGAGTTCCCATTCTTTAAGGCGCAGGTGATGGAGGCTATACAGATGGGATTGCCTGAAATCCGAGTCCTCCGTCACCTCCGAGAACGGCTGTCAGGTACGGCATTCGAAGCAGTACACGGGGCTTTACTAACTGGAGAAAGTTTCGAGGATATCTGGAACATACTGGAAGAAAGATTCGGAAATCCTCAAATTATAACCGGCCAAACCATTCAGAAACTTCTGGCTTGCCGCAACTTAAAGGAAAATGATATAGAAGGATTAGAACAGCTTTCCACCAAGGTTGCCAACGCTATCGCCATTCTAAGGTCCCTCGGCTTGTCCCACGAACTGGATAATCAACAAGTAGTTAACGCAATCGTGGCTAAGCTCCCAAGAGATAGCCGTTATGAGTGGGGTTTATTTGGAAGAGCCAAGGTAAACGATGGAAGGATAAGTTGTGACCGGTTGTCATCGTTTTTACGGGCACATGTCAAGGACAGGCGATTCTGTAGCATGACTAGTTATGGTCAAGAAGCTGAAAAGCTGAAAAGGTACGACAGGAGGCCAACACCACACCAAAGGCAAGTCAATCACACAGCAACATCGAAACTAAGCTGTTACTTCTGTGGCGATGAACATTACATCCAACGCTGTGAGAAATTCCGCAAATTAACATTAGCGAAAAGGAAACAATGGACTGCAGAGCAAAGTGCCTGCCGGCGATGTCTATCGACAGCTCACGTGACGGACTCTTGTCATAGGAATCGACCCTGTGGCAGAAACAACTGTCAGCAGCTCCATCATCCGCTACTTCACGAAACGGAACAGACTGCGGAAGTGATTGGTGCCACACACCGGGCTTCAACATCATGTATGCTCATGAAGACTTGTGTGCTGGATGTTGTTACTTCAAAGGGAAGAAGACGGTGCCGAGCCTTCCTGGACGAAGGTAGTTCAGTCACGTTAATGGACAGATCACTTGCAAATGAACTCGGACTGTCGGGCCCGAAAAAACCTATGGATATCAAAACTATGTCTGGAATCACTACGATGGAGACCATGACATTTGACCTCAAGGTGAAAAATATCCAAACTGGCAAAATCTTCAAAATGGATGGTGTGACTTGCGTGCCAAGCTTGAATTTGTCACCCCCGGTCATTTCCAACAAGCGGCTGAAGATGATGATCCCTGAGCTCCAGGAGCTGCAGCTTCCTGAGTTGGATGAGGCTCCGAAAATGTTAATCGGACTGGACTTTGGGGAACTAATCGCTGCACGGGAACTAAGGAAAACAAAGAAAAATGGCCCACTTCTTCAGCGAACACTGCTTGGATGGACAGTGACGGGAAAGGCCGTCCTCACAGAAGAAACGCTCCAACACTCAGCATCAGAGGTGGTAAATTTCCTTAAGGACATTGGACAAACCGTCGATGATCCGTGGAACACAGAGCAGTTCGGGTGCAAGTATACTGATACTAAGCCACGTAACCTCGAAGACAGGAGAGCTGAGGCTATCCTCGATCAGCGAGTGCACCACAATGGGGAGAGATGGGTGGCGCCACTCCTACGCAGAGATGAAACCGAAGTTTTTTCGGGCAGCTTCAACATGGCGGAAAAACGAGCCCGTTCTTTAGAAAAAGGGCTTCAGAGATCACCGGATTTATCTGCCTTGTGCCATTCCAAGCTGGAGGATATGGTCCGATCCGGCCATTTCCGGAAACTGAGCAAGATTGAGGCGGAAAACGAGCCACATAATACGTGGTACCTGCCACTGCTCACCGTGACGTCTGAAAAGAAACCTGGGAAGGTCCGATTAGTACTGGACGCTGCTGCAAAATCTAGCCAGAAGTGCCTCAACGACTTTCTGATGCAAGGCCCAGATAATATGAATTCTCTTACAGGCGTGCTGCTGCGCTGGCGAGATAAGAGAATCGGATTATGCGCGGATGTGAAAGCTATGTTTAGCCAGATCCTCATGGCATCAGATGACAAACCGAGTCTTCGTTTCCTTTGGAGATCCGACAACCAACGGCCATTCGATGTCTACGAATCACCAGTTTTGATATTCGGTGCGAAGTCTTCACCTTCGATCGCAGGATACTGCTACCGACGTACAGCTGATGAATATGCAGCGCTAGACGTCGGTAGCAGTATCCTGCGATCGAAGGTGAAGACTTCGCACCGAATATCAAAACTGGTGATTCGTAGACATCGAATGGCCGTTGGTTGTCGGATCTCCAAAGGAAACGAAGACTCGGTTTGTCATCTGATGCCATGAGGATCTGGCTAAACATAGCTTTCACATCCGCGGATAATCCGATTCTCTTCTCTCGCCAGCGCAGCAGCACGCCTGTGAGAGAATTCATATTATCTGGGCCTTGCATCAGAAAGTCGTTGAGGCACTTCTGGCTAGACTTTGCAGCAGCGTCCAGTACTAATCGGACCTTCCCAGGTTTCTTTTCAGACGTCACGGTGAGCAGTGGCAGGTACCACGTATTATGTGGCTCGTTTTCCGCCTCAATCTTGCTCAGTTTCCGGAAATGGCCGGATCGGACCATATCCTCCAGCTTGGAATGGCACAAGGCAGATAAATCCGGTGATCTCTGAAGCCCTTTTTCTAAAGAACGGGCTCGTTTTTCCGCCATGTTGAAGCTGTCCGGAAAAACTTCGGTTTCATCTCTGCGTAGGAGTGGCGCCACCCATCTCTCCCCATTGTGGTGCACTCGCTGATCGAGGATAGCATCAGCTCTCCTGTCTTCGAGGCTACGTGGCTTAGGTATCAGTATACTTGCACCCGAACTGCTCTGTGTTCCACGGATCATCGACGGTTTGTCCAATGTCCTTAAGGAAATTGCTACAAACCGAATTGCTGAAACAGGATACTGCTACCGACGTACAGCTGATGAATATGCAGCGCTAGACGTCGCCAGACTGATGAAAGAAGATACATATGTTGATGACGTTGTCACCGGGACAAACTGCACGGAATCTGCTATAGAACTAGCACAACACATTACCACAGCTCTTGGACATGGCGGATTTCAGCTCAACGGATGGACGTCGAACGCAGAAGTGGTCAACAAATGTCTCGGTGGAAATGAGAACGACCAGTTCCGGTTAGAATCTGCTGCCACATCAACACTGGGTGTAGCCTGGCAACCAAGAACGGATATTTTGACATATGAAACCGAGGTGCACCAGAAGTACCGTATCACAAAACGCGGAATGATGTCACAAACGATGAAACTGTTTGATCCGCTCGGTTTTTTTGAGCGGTTGGATCCTAACAGCAAAGCAACTTCTGCAACAGCTTTGGTCCCAGAAGTGCGGCTGGGACGACGAAGTTCCAGACGACCTACAACGCATATGGGATCAGTGGAACCAAGAGCGTACACATTTAGAAGAGCTACAGATTCCTCGACACGTGTTTATGTATGAAGTGGTTCCAGCAGTAGAGCTCCACGTGTTCTGCGATGCAAGCCAGAAAGCGTTCTGCGCTGTTTGCTACTTCCGCTGGCAAGGCCAAGATGGTATCAAAACGAATTTCGTCATGGCCCGAGTTCGAGTCGCTCCTCTGAAAACACTCACCATTCCAAGGCTGGAACTGCAATCAGCTGTGTTGGGTACCCGTTTGGCAGTTACTATAATCGAGGAAAGTCGCATCAAGATTAACCGAGTAGTTTGCTGGAGCGATTCGCACACCACTCTTTCATGGATCAAATCTGAATCAGGAAGATTCAACACCTTCGTCAACAACCGAGTGGCTGAGATACGTGAAGCTACGAGGCCGGGAGATTGGCGTTATGTTCCATCGTCCAAGAACGCTGCTGACGCGGGGTCACGTGGACAGACACTGGCGGAAGTGCAAGACCGCCAGTGGCTCCATGGCCCATCATTTCTTTGTGAATCAGAGGAAAATTGGCCTAAGGAACCTGAAGTCAGCTATGCAACCAATGAGGTGTCGGACAGTGCTCAGGATTGTACGAATATCACAGCAGCCATGCCCGATATCAAACGCTTTTCAAGCTGGGGCGTAGCCGTGAGGACGGTTTGCGTAATACGGAGATGGATAACTAAATATCGAGACAAACAGAAGGGAGAGTTCAGTGCAGAGGAAGTGAAAGCGGCAGAATTTCTCTGGGTGCGTTTGGCCCAGGCGGAAGAATTCAAAGCAGAAATAGAGGAACTGACCACTTCTGGAATACTCCATCGGAAGAACGCCCTGAGTGGCCTCTCGCCCTTAATGATCAATGGAATGTTAGTGGTTGACTCCCGAGTGTGCCGCTCACCAGATATCGACGTCACCTCGCGGTATCCCCCAATACTTCCAAGTAAACATACCTATACCAGTCTGCTGATGCTACACTACCATAAACAGATGGCACATCAAGCACACTCAGCAGTGCTCACTGAGATCAGACAGAGATACTGGATCCCCAAGGCTGCCAGTACATTTCGGAAGCTAGTTTCTGAATGTCAACTGTGTAGAATCAGAAAGGCAAAGCCTATCTCCGTTCGGATGGCTCCGTTGCCTCTCCACCGCGTCACAAGACAACCAAAGGCTTTTGCCTCCACAGGCATCGATACATGGGGGCCTCTCACTGCATCAACTGGCCGGGCGTTGAAGAAAGTTTGGGTTATCATCTTCAGGTGCTTAACTACCAAGGCAGTTCATTTTGAAATGGTTGAAACACTCACAACAGATTCTACCCTCATGGCAATCAGTCGCTTTCAAAATAGAAGAGGCAACGTCCATACATATTTCTCAGACAACGGACGCAACTTCGTCGGTGCAAATCGAGAACTCATCAAAATTCAGGAGCAAATCGACCAGGAAGAAATCACAAGAAAACTGGCTCTACAAGGCATTCGATGGAAGTTCAACACTCCAACTGATGCGAGTGCAGGGGGCGTCTGGGAGAGAAACATCCGAACCGCCAAGGATATCCTGCACACCCTACTGCGGAGCCAGACTCCACGATACGAGGTGCTGACGACACTCCTCACTGAAGTGGAAAGAATTATGAACTCGACACCCCTGGTAGAGGTACCACTGGACGCAGCGGATGATGATCCAATTACGCCATACCATTTTCTCATCGGTCGGGCGACACCATACCAGACGCCTGTAGACGGTCTCCAACCAACAACATCATCTCTGAGACAGCAATGGAAGGTGGCGCAGGAGATGGCGGACCACTTTTGGCGGAAATGGACCCGCCAGTATCTTCCCCGCCTAGCAACACGCACCAAGTGGCGTCAGGACGGAGTAAACCTAAAGGAGGGAAGCATCGTGATCGTCACGGACGAAACTCATCCGAGAAACGTGTGGGTTCGCGGAAGGGTAGAAAGTGTGGTCTGTGGGCCGGATGGACGTGTGCGCGCGGCCACAGTCAAAACCAAGCTAGGGACGCTACGGCGCCCTGTCAGAAAGCTAATCGCCGTACCAACGTCTCGACCGGAATAGGTCGAGAGAGGCCGGGATGTTGGCGATTTAAGTGAAAGTGTGCTGGTATACTGTTTCTATATTTTCCCGCTAGGTGGATCTCTTGTTAACGAAGGCAAATTCTTCACGAAATCCATTGTTGTATTTTCTTCTGAAAAGTGTGTGATATTTTGGAGCAGATCATCATGAGATTTATTGAATAGACATGTTCACGTACGAGTGACTTTAATGTTTAAATGAATAATATCCTGATTTTCTCACTAGTTCGTAACAGCTTCCGTTAATGTATTGTAACCAGATATAAGTACTGCCATTTTCACATTGTCGACTGACACCGGTGGAAGCGTTATGAAGATCCTGACTCCAATCAACCGTTGCTATTTTGCATGCCAGTGGTTGATGTAAAGCTTTTGCTTTATTGAACCGAAACGTTTTAGTGTCATGGTTTATTATCTGACTTGTAAAAACCTTTCCTTACAGATACAGATGAGGAAAACTCGCATTTCTTTCGAGCGTATCCAGCTGGACAGCGCCAAAGAGTTTGAAGATGACTTGTCAGCCACCATCCCGAAAATTCCGTTCGTTAAGTGTGGCACCCTCCATGTTGACTGTTGAGGGCGTTAACGTTGTGAACTTAGAGGGGCTGCCGAAAAGTGAGTAGCTGCTGGTGCAGGCAGCAAGCTTATCCCTGCTACATCAGAAATATCCGGACCCTCATCATGGGGAGGCCCAGCTGCGCTGATAAGCAGGAAAATATTAAAAAAGAAGGGTCGCTGTTACCAATCCGCACCCACCAGCGACTAGTACGCATCAAGGATGCCACTGGCCTCGAGTGAGTCTGTGCTTGTGGCGTGGAGTGGTTTTGTTTATGGAGTGCTTTTATGATTCAGGGTGTCTTATAAATCCATGAAAAGTAGACAAATTTTTTTGTTTTCAATATAGTTAATATGTCCAATGGATTTTGGGTACTAGGCTGTGGGACATTTTATTATCAGTGTATCCGTGAATTTTATAATCACATTCAATAATTATGTCCTCAATCACTCCTCTGTGGATTGCTCGGCTTCTTTCAGTCTGTGCTCGAGAGCATGGGTGGAGATCCCGGGGGTTGGGGGTCAGGACCCCCTTGGATTTTTAGTCTCCCATTGGCTTTGTATAGGGCTTGTATTGCTGTGCCAGTCTTAACCCACCCAGGACCCCCCTCCCCTGGATCGAGAATGATCTCCAGCCATGCTCGAGAGGGATTGTGCACGTCTCAACAGGCTAACGGCGCAGACCTGTGCACGTCTAAACAGGCATGCGCCTTGCGCAGGATGCTCTTGTAGGCTTTCCTGACCTCCTGCTCCTCGATGGACTCCTTGAAGTCCTCCACAGCCATATGCAGCTCCTCCAGGGTGGTGGGGGGAGGGGCTCCTCATCAACTCCACCAGACACACGGACCAGAACCAGTAGTCCAGGCGCGCATAGGCAGTGGAACTAGCAGTCACCAGGTCACCGTGCCCCCCCTTCCTTCAATGATGAATAATTATAAAACTAACCATTTGACGTTGACTGAAAAGAAATTGGTTTAAAAGCTAATGGTGCTTCCCCCTTAAATCCGAACCCTCCGCCGCCAGTCCAGAGGCGACATGTAGGGACTACAGGAGGCTCACACAACACCCCTGGGCCTCCTGCACCCCTGACATGTCGCCTCTGGACTACTGGTTCTGGTCCTTGTGTCTGGCGGAATTGATGAGGAGCTCCCGCTACCCTAAAGGAGCTAAAAATGACTGCGGAGGACTTCAAGGAGTCCATCGAAGAGCTGCATGAGAGGGGAGCCTGCAAGAACATCCTGGGCAGGGTGCAGGCCTGTATAGATACAGAGAGTGGATTCAGATTCAGATTCAGATTTATTCGGACAAGGTCCGTAAAAGAGGGCTTTTCACTCGTTCACGTCAAATAGTTAAAGAGTAAAATGATTAAAAAGGATCACAGTCAAAACACACTAATACCTGGTCTTAAATCACATCTAAAAACTGACAACAATATGCATCACACAACTGCTCAATCACACGTCCTTCTCTGCGTCTGATTAGCGCCGCTCTCAGCTGGTGTCTCAAGTCAGGTACTCCGGGCTGTAACCCCATATTGTTAATCATCGATACGCCCCTGTAGCACAAACGTCGGCGGCCAGCCTCTGACCGTATCGGCGGGAGAGTCGGGGTATTAGCGCTCCGCGTGTTATGGTTGTGCACTTCACTCACTCGCGGTCCAATTGACTGCCGGATGTATGCCGGCAGCCCCGTTGATATAACTCTGTTCACAGCGGTTACAGTATGGTAGTGGGTAAGCTGCTCAGCAGTGAGCCAGCCAAGCTGTTTAAAAGCATCCGAAATGTGATCATATCGCCTACGGCCCGTCACAACACGTGCTGGGAAGTTGACAATTTATTGGACACGATGGATTTGAATTTTTCCGCACGAACCATATACGGACAAACAGTACCGCACAATTGACAGTACAAGAGCTTCAACAATAGCCTTGAGAGCGGCTCGCAGTTAACGTGCCTCGCATGGCTGAGGACTAAAGAAATTCCGGTGCATTTGCACGACATAGCATCAATGTGTGATTGATAATTGAGATGCCTGTCCATGTTAAGTCCCAGGTTTTGAACCACTTCTGGAGTCAGGTATGGTAGATCCGCAAAAATTTATCGTAACAGAGGGCATGTCTCGCAGCATAGCCGGAGTACCAAGCACTAACATTTTCGTTTTCTGAGCGTTGGGCTTCATGCCATTGTGACAAAACTACTGATGCATGGAGCCCAGTGCGGCCTCAATGCGGGCTACTATCTGCTGGAAATCTTGTTTCCGGCCGCTGACAAGAATCTGTGTGTCGTCAGCGTATTGCACGACCGTGACATCGCTGCCGACACACAGACTCAGGTCATTAGCATACAGCAAGTACAACAGACATGATAATGATCCTCCCTGAAAAATCCCAATATTATTCTCCCGTGTTTTTGATTTTATGCCCCCCATCTGTACCTGCTGGGTGTGACCATCAAGGTAACTGCGGAACCAATCTGTCTCTATACCGTAAAGTTCGAGCTTTTGGAGTAATTTTGAATGTGGTACGACATCAAAACATTTCGAGAGATCCAATAGTACAAGGATTGAAATTTCACATTTTTGCATAGCTTGAAGAGCTGCGTCAGTGATCACATGTAAAGAGGTTTCGGTCGAATGGTGTTTTCTATAGCCGTGTTGTGCTTCGGACAGTAATTTGTTCTCCTCTAGGTAATGAGTGAGTTGTTTTTGAACAACACGTTCAATCAATTTAGAAATGGCCGGAAGAATTAATATTGGCCGAGTATCAGAGCCCAGCAATCACCTTGCCTTTTGGGATAGGAGTCACCAGTGCATGTTTCCATTCACTTGGAACAGATCCATTTATCAGCGAACCGTTAACACCCCACTGGAGGGGGTCTGGCACTAACGCGCACTGGAGGGGCCTGGTAGGCCCCCTAAGATCTCGGAAACTAAGAGGGTTAGAAAAACGCCACTTGGTAGGTGGGTGGGAGTTATGGTGATCTACATGATGACCAATTTCATTGACCTAGGTCAATATCTTCAAGGTCAAACGAGGTCGTAAAAGTCAAATATTGGCCATGCTGGGATCGATTGGTAAATGCTGTAATTATGCAGGAAAATGGCGGGAATAAGCTAAAAGCGGACAAGGTTCATAGAGAAGAGGTCTCAAAGAGGATTCCCCACAACTTTTGGGTCAAGGTCATTCAAGGTCATTGACCTTTAAGGTCACCATATGGTATACTACTTATTATTTACACTTTGACTAACACTGTAGCCACTGTTTGGCGGGAAATGAGGATTGACCTTCTCAATGACCTTGACCTTGACCTTTGTATTGGGGTACCCTACCGATGACGTCATAGCATAATATATGGGGCATTCCAGGACAGATCGACCAAGGCTTGACACCACCATATCTAGAAAAAACTGAAACTTTGTCTCCGGGGTAGTTTTGGGCCAGAAACACGCCTGTGAGAATCTTAGCCCCCTCCGATCAACGGTGACCGAGTTATAGCCCGAGGCATTTTCGGGAGGTCACCCTGTAGACTCATTCTTGATGCTTCATAACTCAAAAACGCATAGCCTGATTAACAAGTTTTGTATATCATTGAACTCGTCTTGAACTATACTTTATTTTGAAAAAGAAAATTTCAAAATTTGAAAATTTTTACTTTTAATTTGTTTGACCTTTTCTTTTTGACCTAGCTTGACCTTTTCCCAGTTGAAATTGCCATTTTAGACACCTCAAAAATGTTGATTAATAAAATATCTTCGATAGGAAAAATAAGAAAATGCGTTCTTGCTATAAGTTCCAAATATTTAGCACCTAAGTTAGGTATGTAGACGGTTTTTGACCACTGCAGTAGTACAGCCTTATGTTTAACGCCGCAAACATAGTGATTGTTTTTGTAATAGGTTGCTGGCAATCATATTGCTTTGTCTTTACAAAATTTTCATCGTGCAAGTGTCAGAATTTATGACAATTAACACGCGCCCACCCGAGGGTGGGCAACCGGCCTCCTCAGGTCTCTACAGGTAGTAATAAAACACCTTAGCGCAGCGCCACCGTACGCCATCTATCTCTAACACAACATATTACAACTTCTGGAAAAATTTTAGAACTGGGTCATACCAGGTCAAAACGCCAAACCAGGTCAAGAGACCTAACCTCGAAAAAACTTTGGGAAGTGCATCAATAATATCAAATTTAGCCTATCGTGGTTTGATTCACATTACATAGTAAGGTCGCCCAGCAAGATAATTTTTCGTAGCAGGATTTCTATGTCGATAACCGGGAGCAGGGTCAAGGTCATGGTCTTTCCATTAGAAATGCATGGGGCAATTGGTAATTTTGCTAACTTGAGAAAATTGAAAATTGTCGAGAATTGCGATGGAGGTTTTGTTTTTACGTTGTCGTGTCTGGCTTGCCACTGCAGTTTAATTAATATTCTTTTACCATACAGACCTAAGCCTGGCTCTAGGTCAAAGCAGGTTAATTTTGGCATTTGACTAGGCAATATAATAAGATACATAATCCGTTTGGGCTCAACAAGAGTGTTCCAATGGCGCTGAAAATTTCTTTCAACGGCTCTCCTCTGTCACCTATTATGCCACAAAATTTAGGTTTCCACTTTGTTCCTGTAAGAAATACTGTGACCTCGAGCAACCTCAAAGATGACACGACCAAACAATCGTGTGTAACATATTCGGTAGTGATTAAAACTGGCTGTTTAGCGGCATCATTCCCAGTGCACTGTGTAATTATTCATCTTGGATTCTGGGATCCGTGTCAGCTACGAAATGATCACCTTGTAAAAATATCATGAGGCAATCTGTTCAAGTGACCAAGTCGAATGCGTTACAATTTTAGGACACTTGTTCGCATATATGAGCAGATTCAAATTACTTTTGGGAATGAAATTCTTTCAGACACGTTTGTTTACATTGCATGAATCCTCTCAAACGTATGCTGTGCTGCACTGGGTCACCTTGTATCGATACTATTTTTCCATCTCGGGGGACGATGCAATTGTGTGAGTTAGTGGTGCTCATAGGATAACTTATATTTGTTTCAATTATGGATAAACTCGCAACATCTTTGTAAACTTTCGTTTAAGGCTGAAAGGTCATTTATTAATAAGTTCATTTGCCCTCGTCTCCCCCAAACAATGGATCCCTTTCTATCACTTTTAATGGCTGCAATTTTATTTTTATAAATATTGTCCAAGTTTTTCCAGTTCAGTTTAAGGAGTAGGTGTCTCACTAGAGTCATCACGGGACTTTTTACGGAGACCCCGACCCCACCACCCAAACGAGCAACTCCCACGATGAAGTGTTAATCAATGAACCAAATTTGAAAGTCCCACAAGGCATAACGACGACCGTCTACCTCAGGTCACACCCTCACCAGTCAGTTGCCAGCTGGCCTTCAGTATTTACGGTACCTACCACCTCCCAGTTGACCTAAATTATTTTTCCAGAGTTGTAATATGTTGTGTTAGAGATAGATGGCGTACGGTGGTGCTGCGCTAAGGTGTTTTTTTACTACCTGTAGAGACCTGAGGAGGCCGGTTGCCCACCCCTCGGGTGGGCGCGTGTTAATTGTCATAAATTCTGACATTTGCACGATGAAAATTTCGTAAAGACAAAGCAATATGATTGCCAGCAACCGATTACAAAAACAATCACTATGTTTGCGGCGTTAAACATAAGGCTGTACTACTGCAGTGGTCAAAAACCGTCTACATACCTACCTTAGGTGCTAAATATTTGGAACTTATAGCAAGAACGCATTTTTTATTTTTCCTATCGAAAGATATTTTATTAATCAAAATTTTTGAGGTGTCTAAAATGGCAATTTCAACTGGGAAAAGGTCAAGCTAGGTCAAAAAGAAAAGGTCAAACAAATTAAAAGTAAAAAATTTTCAAATTTTGAAATTTTCTTTTTCAAAATAAAGTATAGTTCAAGACGAGTTCAATGATATACAAAACTTGTTAATCAGGCTATGCGTTTTTGAGTTATGAAGCATCAAGAATGAGTCTACAGGGTGACCTCCCGAAAATGCCTCGGGCTATAACTCGGTCACCGTTGATCAGAGGAGCTAAGATTCTCACAGGCGTGTTTCTGGCCCAAAACTACCCCGGAGACAAAGTTTCAGATTTTTTCTAGACATGGTGGTGTCAAATTGAAATATTTTTGGTCGTTTTGTCCTGGAATGCCCCATATGTCAGACGGGGTAACGTCATTTGGCCGTACGCACAGTGATCAGTGACCTTGAAAGGGAAGATATGACCTTGACCTGTGACCTTGACCTTGACCTTGACTTGCATGTGAAGTGACCTTGACATATAGTCCCGCTTATATGACGTTATGACGTCACCACTCGGTCTTCAATGCAAGCTAACTGGTCCGACCGCGCGTTTACGGCGATCTCAAAATGCAGGTCTGACTTTGAAAGCCTATAAGTCAAAAAATTTTCGGCCGATTTTCAAAAAGTCTTCACCAATCGACGCGCGATTAAATTCTATTAAATGTGGCCACGTTTCGTTTTTCGGCTACAAGCGGTTCTCCGGCCACCTCGGAAAAACAGGTGGGGCCTCCGAGGCCCCCCTCCAGTGCGCGTGTTAATAATGTCAAGTAGTGGAAAGCCAATCCCAAAGAAAAATTTGTGAAGCATGAAGATGCTGACTCCATCAACACCAGTGGACTTAGAAGGACGCATTGTAGCCAAAGTGATACAAAGTGTTTGCATATCGATGGGTTGAACGCGATAAGAACAGGTCATCACTCGCGGTAAAAGCGTAGGCACCGCGCAAGTAGCTGGTGGGACACTGGCCGCTGTAGTTGGCCCGATCGATACATAGTAGTCATTCAGTGCGTCAGCTGTAATGTTCGGTACCGCACACTGCTGCTGTAAACGCCCTATTACCGGCTGAAGCACTCGCCACAAGCCACCTCGCCGTCCCTGGCTAATCTCCCTGGTTGGTGTACACAATCATACAATCGCTGCGGATGGCAGAGCGGCAGTGGGCTTTCTAACACAGCTTCAAAGAAGTCAAGCATCCCACAGACGAGGGAGGGGTGATTGAGGACTGAAAATACACTCTGATTATCAAATTTACCTTAGTCTAGTGTCAGAAAATTCATGAGAGAAGTTTGATACCTTATGATTTCACATTGAAAACTTCGATTACGTCTAATCATGTATAGATGGAGCACCCTGTAGTTTAAGTTATTTACCTCAGACACATGGGCACCTTTTTTTCGTATCCACTACGAAAACTGACTGAACTCATGCACCCGGGATTCGGTCTTCTGGAGTCCCGGTTACACGAGTAGATAAGTCCTTACCGCAATCAATGCGTAAATAGAGCGTTCTGAAGGTGCCCACTGCCAAAGTATACGGGGTAAATGAGGGACAACCGCTACCCATTGTAACTCTGTGCGCATCAGCGACTGGCCCATAGATCAGAGGCAAGTAGTCGGGAGCAAGGGCTAGTTTTGTGTTGGTTAACGATCATCGGCCTGCCCTACTCCTCTTTATTTGGGCGCTCGTTAGCTGTGTTATGGAAAATACAGTCTGTCGTGTTGAAGTGTCATGTCTTTCATTGCATTCCAGAACTAGAGTACGCTGAGTGACTTTCACGTTTGCTAGTAGGCGTTTAGAACATAATGCCTAAGCATACATTCTCATGGGATATGCAAGTCATGTATCCTCGCCCCCAATCCTTATAGGTCTGGAGTGGAGAGAGGGGGCTGCAGGGTATCAGTGTAAACTTACACGTAAAAGAAAAAGGCGCTCCAAATATTAGGGTAACATTACACGACTGCGATCAGGTAACATGTTTTTCCAGTGCAGACGTACTCATCACAAAGTCACTCTGAATTCGAAATAAATGTGAACGTACATCTTTGAGATTTATGCCCATTGTGTAAAAGTGTAAAATAATCCCTATGTTTGTCCGTTACTCGATTCTCACACGAAAAATGGCACCGTGGGGGAATGCAGCGGATGCAATTACACTGTTTTACTGAGTACTAGTACACGGTTTTGCGATTCCCCACACGTTATCGTCCTGCAAATCAGTGTAAGATGAGACTATTTAAAAATGTAAAATTACACCGCGCACGCTTTGCGAGAGTGAAATGACACCAATTTCTGTGTCATGCACGATATAAGATAACTCAGTGCTTCATTCAACCGCATAGAATTACAACCAACACGTTTAGAGAAGAAAAAATGAGGCATGTATAGTTACACAAAATAGATAACATTGCTCAATGACCAAATTAATCGTATTATATTACATGTTAAATTCGCGTTCTTAAATCAAACTGCTGTTTTAAAGGGGTGGTTTAGCACATGAATAAAGGATGTCAACCTCCGTTTGAAAAAGGTGTCAAAGTTGCTGTGTGTAAAGAAATCCAAAAAGTGTAAACTTTTTTTAGGAAACATTTTTTTCCAGGCATATATTGTAAATATATTAAAGTTTTGTAAACCTATAAAGTTTTGGACTTTTCTTCTGCACACTTTTATCTGCCTTACCTGGTTCTTCACTTCTTGAGTTACTTTTGAAAATAGTTCGTTCACTATCAGAAAGTAGGTTAGGCAAATAATACCGTACATCGTCGGGACCGGTTTCGATTTATTTTCCAAGTCATCGTCAGTGGCTCTAACATATTATGCCATAAGAAACACAAATAGCTAAACTATCTAAATAATTTAAAAGTAAATCAATGAAGGTTCCATATGGGCTCGGTTTAGAGACCGAACAAAAATCGGGGACTCCCCCAAATATCAATCAACTAAACCTATTCGATGACTTGCACTAATTTTAGCCGTCGACTTGCATTAATTCGCTCCCCGTCGTCGGGCGCTCTTTCCCACGTCTCATTTCTGTCTGTACAGGCTAGTTGTCGCAGGGTGGGGGATGCCGGGGGCTTGTGTTTGTGTTTACTCTTGCCTGTAACAGAAAATACAAAAAGTGAAGCGGAATAACAGTACAATTATTTATGTCTGTTGGCGCCCAGAACCACTCGGCTACCGGGTGACAATATAACAGTACAATTAAAACACCAATTATTACGTACAGTGCACGGATAATTGGGGAAACTAACTTGCCGCACCGGAATTTCAGTTGATCGAGCATTATGTTCCAGCGCACTACAATAACATAAGGTACATGCAAACGCTTGGAATCGATTCCCAGAGACGTTCCTCCGCCCAAACCGACTCATGTATATGACTAACTGACCGCAAGAGCGGGGCGGCCATCCTGTGCTATGTGGGGCGTTAAGCGCTGGCTTTCAAATTTATCTGTCATGGGATTTGCTCGCTCGGATGGTGGGCTCAATGTTGCTAAGACAAGCTTATAGAGATTTACTGAGACGCCGATCCCAAAGCTAGCTTTGAAGTACTTGGAACGAAATCTAGCATAACATATTTCGCTCACTCCTGATATTTTTGCGAATACACAATATAAATCCGCTAAAAGTCATGCATTCTACGTCTCTGTATGGACAGATGATGTTTTCGATGAACAAATATTGGAATTCAATGTTTAAGGCATCCCTTTTACTCTCAAAAGTTGAAACTGACCATTTGCCCGATGAACGGTTTGACAGACAACGCAACTACTCAAGTTTTCAATATCCACTGACACGGGACGAATATGAGCGGACTCGTTTGAAACTTCCGCCGAATGTGTTTCGAGCACGTTTACCTACACACCTTAAGAAACCCAGCACTCATGGAAACTGACATAATGCAGGACAGTTTGTGCCCTTCCCACCCCACGCACTGCTCAGGACCCTACAGCTCCACGTGTCAAAGAGTGAGGCCCTTCCACGCCACGCGTTAAGCAGCGAGACCCTTCAACTCCAAGCGTTAGGCAGTGAGGCTCATCCACTCCACGCTTTCAACAGCCTCTTCCTGCAGTTTTTATAACAGCTCTGGCATCACAGCTCGTTCGGGTGAAGATAAAATAATCCCATGTCTTGAACGCAGTAAAATAAAAGCCAACCAGTGAGCTACTCCAGCGCTGCTTTCCAGCTCAGTGATAACCGGTTTCCACCCACATAGCGTCGGTGGCGGTCAACAGGGCGTTTCGTGCCGCGGCCGGCACCACCCGCCCGATGCACCCAAGCACCGGCGCCTTTTGAGAACAAGACGCCCATGCGCTGCACCATGTTGGTCGGCTGCGGCCGCTGTCCTGCTCTGTGGTAATCTTCAGTAGCGGTTCTTACCACGGTGGGTTCGCAAAAAAACAACAAACAGGTGGACGGCTAGGATGAAAGCGGTCGCTGCGTGGTGGGAAACCGCATCAAGCAGCGGCGACTGCGGAAAACTGAACAAATCAGTTGTGGTTTAATTATTTCCTTAACCGGCTAAAAATAAACTAAGCTCCAATCAATTTAATCTTGCTGGGTGTATGGCTTAGTTTGCGTGGCCAAAATGCGATCCGGATCGAGCAGCCGATCAGGACACACCGTGGAGTCATGGAGTCCATCAAGTGATATTCCCCCAGCACTTAAAAACAGTCCGTGCTATAGCGGTGGGAAATAAACTTGATGGACTCGATGACTCCACGGTGTATCCTGATCGGAGGTCCGATCCGGATCGCAATTTCCCCGTGGAAACTAAGCCCATGTTGAGTGCTGCTGTTGTCGCTGTGAGTGATGCTCCACTGTGGGCGGAGCATTCTCGCCCGCAGTGATTGGTCGGTGGGGTGACCCACGTGACCCGGCTAGTGTCTGGGGCGGCTGGGCCGGCACCGGGCCGAGTGATGGCCCCAGGGCGGCTGGCTATGGGCTTTTTTCGTTGGTCGCCGCCGCATAGTATGTTTCGCCGGAAGTACTTTACTTTTGGCCATTGTATTGTTATCAAGCGTCTTTGGGTTTATGGTGCATCTTCTCATTAACACGTATTTTTTTCTTGCGAGGTCATAATGACATGTTATTTTTCGTTTAATATAGCTTTTTGTCCCTAGTTGATTTAATGCGCATCTTGTTTTGTTGTTTGTGTAAACCTCCTGTTTCTTTCCGTGACCAGCACTATGAATAGTACCAGAAGCTGCGTTTCCGTCCAAAAACGGGCGGTGCATTCTAAGCATTATTGTAGCAATAATGCTTAGAATACGCCGGAGGATAAAGTCTGTCGGACTGGGACCGATGGCCCAAAAAGCGCAGGAACACCTCAGGCGTCGGCGGAAGGCATGGATGAGCATTAGTATCCTCAAGTACTGTCAGCCTACCCAGCACCGACATGCAAACGGAAACATAACGGCTCCGCGGGAATTCTGCTCACTAGATTAGATCACGTCTAATGTCTAAGTTAGTTAGAGCCAGCGCGCAAGAAGTGCCAGTTTTTACTGGCCCTCCTCCAGGGCGGCGCTCAACGACATTTGAATTCCAGCGCAATGCAGCTAATGACTTCCGGTTAGAAATGAGTCTCAAAGAACCTGCGGGCGAATGGAAGCCGAGTGAGTCATTATACCTGAGACATCAAAGGCTTAGGCCTTCTCTGCATGCAATGCAGAAGCACGCTGTCCGCACGTGTGGAAATGGCCCAGCTCCGAAACAAATATCCCGAATGCACTGTTTTAGGATTTTGACACATACCATCATCAGAACGCGAGACGAGGAGACAAACCATAGAGGAAACGAGGCCAAACCAAGGGGCTGGAAGGGAATGTGGCACCTTGGCAACGGGCCTTGAAATGAGAGCCATGTGCTAGACCATGCCGAAAACTACTTAGGTTTTTCTTAGCTTATTTGCCCCATAATTCACCGTTTGCAGTGAAATAATAAAGGCGAGGGCGCACTAACGCCCAACGCCTTGTTGGTATGCGCCCTTGGGTAAAGCAAATACCTTCCACGCGAAGACGAGAATCCATGGCTTTATCATGTACCCTGACATTTCCCTCTCTTGATACACTAGTACTACCCTAATGCACCGATTAATCTCATTACCTGTTTGTCCCTCGGTATCTAACAAGTTGAATTCCAATTGCCTGCACTGGATAGGTGTACCCTTGTAATCCGATGGTTCCGGGTCGGAACGCCTGCATGATATGTTTGATCAGGCACTCAACCCAGTATAAACAAGAGAGGATAGGAATATGTAAACAAACAGACAGTGCCGTGCTTCGCAGCTTGATCCGACACAGCCAGTTGCAAAAATGTCAAGTTTTTAAACCGTGATTCACGCTAACAAAAACGGCGCTTAGAGCCGAGTTATTCTTCCGACGCTTCAGCTTCGTTTACTGTTGTGAAGGCGAAGCTCGGTCTGTATCCACAGATGATCGATCGGCTTTCTAAACAAATACTTACCCACATATTTTAGCACCACTAATCTTGGCCTATCCTCAGGAATGAGGTTATGACTCGCGCTGGCTGAATGACATTCCAGAGCGGCAGCCAAGGCCCAGGACGCGACTGGACAGCGGACAGCAGGCCTGCCACCCCCACTGCCTCGTAAGCTGACATGGAGCGCGCGCCCCGCGGCCGCGACCGCTCCGACGCCTGACGAAGTGATACCACTCCGCCGGTCGACAGCCAGCTAAACACGCGGACAACGCTCCGAACTCCCCCTGGCAACAAGTCGCTGCCACTGTTAGGCCCAGGCCTCGCGGCCGCGCCACGGTCTTATTTTTCATGGTTTTGATTTGATTTGTTATTGCGGGTGAAAGGCGGAAGACTGTATTTTCGCCGACACGTTTGTTTCACAACATAGCATCCGGATGAAGCCAGATATCTTGTTGATGTTGTGGTAGCTGAGTGCACGGATCGCAGAGGCCGAAGTGAAACGTTACACTGTCTTATCTTTTCGGCGAGCCCCGGCAAGTTTTCAAGGACCCCATGACCCCTCGAGATTATACTTCACCGGTGAGATGTGGGAAGTCCATGCATACTTGGAATTCCCATCCCATGGCGTGTAAGGCTAAGTAGGACTGACAGGTCTTGAATATAACCTCGCTTTCCTTTCAGTCTTGTCATTGTTGCTGATCGCATCAAGATTTATCTACATATCTACCAAGCATTATATTCCAGTGGAGCATTCAAAACCAATAAACGATCCCACACGTGCGACGGCGCGCCAGATCCAACGACGCCTCTGACAGTTTTGAGATGCAAGGGCAAAATAACGACAGAGAGGGAAGTGCATGATGCAAACACATGAAGGCTGGATCATGCAATGCTGCTTCTGTCCCAGTACGGAGTGAAGGTGATTCAGCAAACCACAAACCTCATTGTGCAGCGTTTTGGTGCGAAATCAGCCGAGTGTGCCCTTGTCGGCGAAATGCTTTGAACTCCTACGCTCTCGCTGTGACCAAATAGAGCATCTGGCCGTTAAGTTTATATCAAACTGACGCGAAACAGAGAAAATAGACAGAAAATCTACTCTGGTCTACAATAATAAGAGACGGGTTGAAAAAAGTTTATATCTCGACCTCTTAAATAAAAATTTTGTACGCAAGCTCAAACATGTCGGGGCAGCCAATTGGAGGTACGTTTCACCCAATTTTAATTCTCGAAGTTCCGAAAAGTCTCACACGCTGGTAATAATAGAAAATAAATTAGTTGTCCTCTATCGAATTCATGGCTGTTCTCCACCATTTCAGAACAAAACACAGAAAGTAGGACCACGTCTGCCTCTTAAACGGCCAAAACACAAACTTAGCAGACCAATCTTTTCCGTCACATTGGCACAAAATTTACAATCGTAAGCTAAACAAGTGAGAATTGAGCTCATTGTACCCATTCAGTTTCCTCCTGATAAAACCCTGGCCTATCTCAGGTTGTGACTGGGCTTTCTACCCTTCCCGATATGACGATAGTCCCGGGCCGAACAAAGGCGAGAATTTTGGGAAAACTCGTGAAGCATGAAGGAAAGGCTGCGGCCCGATGCGAAGGGCGGATGTTTGCTGGCTTGTGCAGCTGAGGACGGGTGAGCCGCGGCGGCGTCGTGTCAACGGCCAGTGACGTGCACGGCCTCTGGCAGCTGGGCGCAATGTCCATCATCACCGCCGACCAGCCGCCTCACACCGGTTACCACTCCGGCGGTGGAGCTCGTCGCTAGGCCCCCCCTCCCCCTGTCCCCGGGCACGAAGTCCAACCGGGATCGCGGACGCTCCTGTCCTGCACCGCCGACTATTATCGGCATTCCGACTGCAATCAGCCTTTTTTAATGTGGTCAGCCTTGAAATCAACTTTTTAAGTAACGAGACAAAGGTAATGTGTTATCCGTGCAACATCATATCAAAGACGGCGTGCAATGGGAGTGATATTGTCCATGATGGGTCAAACATCTTACCCGTTGAAGCAGAAGCCCAGGCATGTTCCTCTATTATCAAGCATTTGATTCAATCGAGTAAAGATAGAGCATCTCTTTGAGATTCCTTTTGGAAGGGGCATTATAATGTTGTACTGCATCGTTATAAAAAAACAGAAATAACTATAAGCCTATAGAAGAGAAAATAAAGAGAAGGGATGGAGAGTCACGTGGCCAAACAAAGACAAAGACCGAGAACAAGTTCTGTAATCATGCCTTGTGTAGACTCCATCCAGGCACACCTGTTACACCTCACAAACTACCTTTGAAAGAAAACTATTGGAAGCCTTGGAAACCGAGAATACCTTCCAACAGGGTGAGAGTTAGCAACACTGACGCCTCAACAGTTGATTGTTTTGCCTCGTTGCCTATCACCTGTGACGTCAAGCCACAGCCTTGTTTAACCGAGATAATAAATCATAGTGTGTTATTAGACACAATCACAAGAGAACAAATACGAGCAATTAGGTGCAATGGGTATGCTAGTCCAGAAAAATATCAGGTCATTTGTGAAAAAACTAAGTTCAACAATCCGTGCAGCTTATTTACCTGCATCATAAAACACGATGAGGGTAAAAACCCCAGATCTTAAAACAGAAGGTCCTATGCCCTAACAATAGGATCCCCTTTTCAGCCGTACGATGCTACCCACTACACTACTAACGTTATCACTGATATCTAAGAAAAGCAATATGAACTGTTTCCCACTGTCTGTTGGATCTGCATATTTTTACACACTTTCATCCGAGCGTCAAGGCTCGCAATTCAAACAAAAACCTGATAACATTCATGTTCCCGCACACTGAGAGCCGCTTTCAGTAGACAAGTCTTTGTTTGGCAACGTAAACAATAATAGCCTATGTAAGATATTGAAGCGTTCTGTGCGGGCTAGCATTTATGACTCAACTGTGCAGGCCCTCATTACTGCACAGAATAACGCTACTGCCCAAAATCGGTGAATGACCCGTCGTTTAGTTGTCATTATCATAAGAGAACAGGTAAAAATGAGCGACAAATTGAGTAGATCTTAAGGTAGATAGAAGGGTACCCTAGAATTGCAAGGACACAGCACGGCTACAGCAGTCCAGCCGTCTGTAGACCCATACATCTTCGTTTTAGGAAATTAAATTCAGTTAGTCATACCTTAGAGACACAGCACCGCCAGCTAGTCCCAGCTGTACGTCCACGTTTCCTTCTTTGCACAATGACCCATAGACACCGTTGTACAATTTCCCGAAATCCAGACACCTGTACAAAAATCACTTCGTTGCAACATGGCACTTCACTAATGAGCCGACGACGTTTGTTTGTCCTGGGTGTACCAGCCGTGAAGTCATATCGCCCCCCTCCCCCCCAGTCGACGACAGAAGGAACTACCAGGTGAAAGCATGCCTTTGGAGCAGAAGTGTCCATCGATATGTCGAAAAGTAACAATTTTTTGCATTATTTCCATGAGTGTGGATATTGAGGATGTTCGTCACAGTGCACCTACCCACGGCCTACTGCAGTTGGCCCAGCCTATGCAATGACAGGCCAAGAGCGCGTGGAGAAGGGACATGTAATCCCAGCACTTGGCAAGACAGCAGTCCAGTGCGCCAGGACCAACACCCCCAAAATCTACACCCGTGGTTATTTCTACACATTTTTCAGCAATCCAGGGTTTAAAATATATTTAAAGTCATTTTCTTTCGATTGTCTCAATCACCTTCATTCAATACCCAAGTCGCAGCCATTAATGCGATACGAAATTCGTGTGTATCTATCCTCCAGCGGCGATGGCCAGCACCAATCAGAACAAGGGTAGGCCAGAGCAGAAGGCAACAACGATCTTTTGGTGTATTTGAATGGAAAAGCACATGAACCGGCCATGCATGACGAGACGGCGTATACAATTGCACACTGTTAATGTCCCTTTTAGGGCCTAAGCCAAGGGGGATTAATGTAGTCTAGATCCTCCCTGAAGGTCAGCGGTCGCCCCCTCCGGAGGCCTCCGCGGGAGGCCGCGGAGCCAATGGGCACTGTGATAGAGCCTGCCCTCCTGCTTTAACACGCGCACTGGAGGGGGGCCTCGGAGGCCCCCCACCTGTTTTTCCAAGGTGGCCGGCGAACCGCTTGTAGCCGAAAAACGAAACGTGGCCACATTTAACAGAATTCAATTACGCGTCGATTGGTGAAGATTTTTTTGAAAATCGGCCGAAAATTTTTGACTTATAGGCTTTCAAAGTCAGACCTACATTTTGAGATCGCCGTAAACGCGCGGTCGGACCCGTTAGCTTGCATTGAAGACCGAGTGGTGACGTCATAACGTCATATAAGCGGGACTATATGTCAAGGTCACTTCACATGAAAGTCAAGGTCAAGGTCAAAGGTCACATGTCAAGGTCATATCTGCACTTTCAAGGTCACTGACCACTGTGCGTCCGGCCAAATGACATTACCCCGTCTGACATATATTATGCTATGACGTCATCGGTAGGGTACCCCAATACAAAGGTCAAGGTCAAAGGTCAAGGTCAAAGGTCATTGGGAAAGGTCAATCCTCATTTCCCGCCAAACAGTGGCTACAGTGTTAGTCAAAGTGTAAATAATAAGTAGTATACCATATGGTGACCTTAAAGGTCAATGACCTTGAATGACCTTGACTCAAAAGTTGTGGGGAAGCCTCTTAGAGACCTCTTCTCTATGAACCTTGTCCGCCTTTAGCTTATTCCCGCCATTTTCCTGCATAATCACAGCATTTACCAATCGATCCCAGCATGGCCAATATTTGACCTTTACGACCTTGTTTGACCTTGAAGATATTGACCTAGGTCAATGAAAATTGGTCATCATGTAGATCACCACAGCCTCCACCCACCTACCAAGTGGCGTTTTTCTAACCCTCTTAGTTTCCGAGATCTTAGGGGGGCCTACCAGGCCCCTCCAGTGCGCGTTAGTGCCAGACCCCCCCCAGTGCGGGTGTTAAATACCACCCCCGTTACCAGCTGATGTCTTATACCGCTGGAAGATCAAGAAGATGTGATAGACTCCCTATTGTGTCTTCACGTCCCCTTAAATATTTACGGCGCCCACTGGCACTTCCTACTTTTTCCCAGATCGCGGGTGGCGGCCTCTGCAATTCTCTGGCTCAAACGGTGCCACCCGACCAAGCGTGCCGGTGCGTGCGATACAAAATCCTGGATCCGCCCAATTTCACGGTCGGCCGCCCTCCGCTCAGTAGCCACCCTCCACACCGTGGGTAGTCTCCTTCTACATTCCGTAAGCTGTTCGAACTTTTCCCACATTCCTCCACTCCTCACTTGACACACACACACTGGAGGGGGCGGGGGGCTCGGAGGTTTCCACCTTTTTTACCGAGGTGACCGGAGAACCGCCCGTAGTGGGGAAACGATACTTGACCAAATTTGAGATAATTTAAGGCGCGTCGATTGGTGAAAATACTATTCAAATCTGACGAATTTTACTTATAGACTTTCAAAGTCAGACGTGCATTTTGAGGTCGTCACAATCGCACGGTCAGACCAGTTCGCTTGCATTGGAGACCGAGTGGTGACGTCATAACGCCATATAAACGGGATGGTACGTTAAGATAAGCTCACATGAAGGTTAAGGTCAAGTCAAAGGTCAAGGTCATAACGACACTTTCAAGGTCATTGGAACCAGTGCTTCTGTTCAAATGACGTTACCCAGTCTGACGTGCATTATATGACGTCATAGTTGATGTAACTCAATGTAAAGGTCAAGGTCAAAGGTCATGGGCAAATTCCAATCCTCGTTTTCCGCCCAACAGTTGCTATAGTGCTGGTGATAGTGTAAATCATAGGTGATATACCATATTGTGACGTCATTGGTCAAGGACCTTGAATGACCTTGACCCCAAATTTTTAGGAAAAATTCTATAAGACCTTCCCTTTATAATTCTGGTCCATCTTCAGCATATTTCCGACTTTTTCCCGCATAATTACATTTCCTGATAAGTCAACAGCACGGCCAAGGTTTGACTCTTATGACCCCGTTTGACCTTGAAGATGATATTGATCTAGGTGAATGAAAATCACTCAGGATGTAGATCACTATGGCTCTCATCCACCCACCAACCGGTATTTGTCTAGGCCACTTAGTTTCCGAGATCTCCAGGGGCCTACCAGCCCTCCTCCAGTGCGCGTTAGTGCCAGACCCCTCTCCAGTGCAGGAGTTAACCGTGCAGGTTTCAGCTGTTAATTTTATTTTATCCTGCACAATACAAACCACCACGGAGGGCTCCAGTACGTTCCACTTCCCTGACAAAGCACTGGAATATCCCCCCATTTCCCGGTATTGATCTGACTCTCCCAATCAAAAGTTTGTGTGTTCAGTGCGGTTTAGCTTGGCATGACTGCATGGCAAACGACCCTTCAAACCGACATGAATGCTTGATTAAACACGATTGGTATGCCATCAAACCAATAGATGCCAAATATGTCGGGTAGCGTCAAATTCATCGCAAGATTATGACGCAAGGCACAGCCAATATGGCAGCAATGAGTGTGCAGCACATACAGGCTATTGGGTCGAGTTTCGCCAATAATAGCCTCGGCATTCACCAGTCCACCGCACTGTGCGGTAACTGACCGCAGCATCATCACGATATAACAACATTTCTGGTAGGATGCTTGACCAGTTTTCTCTGGATATGATAATGGAGGGGGGATGAAAACCATTTGTGAAGAGCTGGGTTCACCGGATCGGTCAGCTCCCCGAACCATGCTGCCATGGTGCGGACTGGTACTATCTGAGCCATGGGCGCCAAAAGCGGAGGGGGAATGAAAACGGGGCGCGTCCCCCTGTTGGCCATCCAGGGGGACGTCCTCCAAAAATGTTTTGGTCCATCGTCATTAATGCTGTCAGGTACCAAATATGCTCAAATTCGCCTCCCCCGGGCAGTACCAGCCCGGGTCAGTCCCCCCTGTAAAAAATTCCGTGGCGGCGCCCCTGATCTGAGCGATGTCGGTGGCATCTTCAGGTCTGAAAGACATTTGAAAGACGAGCGCGCGGACAAGGAGCCACGGGCGTGTTTAGCCTGGAGGCGGTCACGAGATGCGCGTGCCTTTGAGGCCGACACCGACGGACGCAAGAACCGGGCGCAGTAAGAAAACGCCCGAGGCGGCGCCGGAGGCGGGAGGCAGCGCGTGCAAAGGTCGCTGGGCAGGCAGCACCACTGCCGTCAGCGAGGTCGCTCATCCACAACAGCAGGACACGCACCAGGGCCACCAGGCCTGCTGATCAGGCCGGGGGCTCGGCATTGGCCACCCACCGGCGTAGAACTCCCGAGTAGATCCCCGCGACAGTGGCGTGCTGGGAAACACGTTCACTCACTGCACTCCGGCTCCGTCCCTGGTCTGCGATCCTAAACAGGCAGCACACGATCATCGCCTTCCACCTCGGCTCTTGCGATCGAGGAGGGATCGGCGACACAGAGCAGTTTCCGCATGCAGGCGGTGAATCTAAGAAAAAATGAGCATCAGGAACGCGCACGAGGAGCAATGAGTGGTCACGGGCCGTGTGGTCATGGCTGTGTGGTCACGGGTCGGTCCTGAGTCCGTGAGGTCACGGGCGTAGAACCGGGGGTATGGAGGCTGTTTCCCCGAACTTTCCGACTGAAGGCGACTGTGCCCTATCATAGAACAATCATTGATGTGTCTCGTTTGGTTAAAAACATACAGCAAAGTTGTCGAGAAGTACGACCTGCTTTGAACTCATCGTTCACATGACCCTCAAATGGCCAACACTGTACAGATTACACAGAGAGCGCGATTTCTGATACCAATCTAAAACCCAAGACTCCCCAAAAAAACCAGTCAGACTTTGGCCAAGCTTTCCACCTAGTACGAGAGCAAACTCATTAGGCATGGGATAACAAACAACATTGCGTTATAATGTCACAGCGATGCAACTCAGATCAAATAAGCTCGGAAATATTCGTGAAAAGCCAAGGCCTGATAGGTCGCTATCCCAGCGTTGAAGGGCTGTTGCAGTAAAGCACATTAACAAATAAAAACCGACTGCCTGTAATTTTGGCAACCATTAAAAGCAGTTGCGGAAAAATAATGTCATTTTGGGGAGATCAGCCATGATTTCCCACCTCATGATAACACGAGGCATAAGGTACCACACATACAATACCCCAAAATACAGCTAAGAAGAGGCCCTTGAAATAGCGCCTCAGCCATCACACACAAAGACAGCATAGGGTACGGTATTTTCGCTGGCTTCTCTCCCCCCAGAGTGGCATTGGCTGTCACTGATTAGGACCCAGTCCTTCGCCGGGGCGCCGGCGTCCTCAGACTCGCGCCCTCGTCACGGTCGAGCCGGCGCGCCAGTGCTGCCACGCCGTGACCTTAACCGGCGCCACTCCTATCGCCACCGATATCGACGCCATTCGCTAATTAATACCGCCGCCGCTGCGCCGACATCGCAGCCGTGGTTGTGAGGAGCGCGGCCTGTCGGCCCCCGATCGCCATCGCGTCAGCACGTCACCGTGATGGAAAGGCCGCGATGGCGCTAGCACGGTGCTTCATCGTACGTAAGACCGGTAGCAGCGTGGGCTGCGGTCGCGACACGGCTGCACGGTCGCCGCGGCCGGGGAGTGGCGCGCGCTGGCGCGAGCAGAGTTGCCAGCCGGATCTAGAGGGCTGGCACCAGCTAGGCTGCTCGGCTCGCTCGCGGCGAGGCCCTCTGGTCAGCTGGAGATCAGCGTTTGCGAGCGAGGCTGCTTGCGGCGTGACTTGCTTGGTATTGAACAGAGCCGTGGTGTGAGGTCACTCGCGCGCTATTACGACGCCACTGAGATGGCCAGCCGGCCATGTCGGGTGGGGAATTCCTACTAGATGTTTGCCAAAGATCTTGGGCAGCTTGCACGCTAGGTTATAAAGATCGGACAAGTAAATAAGCGGTGTGTTTACCGCAGAAGACGCGCTGTGTTGCCCGGCAGCCAGCTCTGCCGCTCATCCCCAGGCCATTCCGTCCGTCGTTCGCTCGTTCGCATCGGACTCGGCACCGCGCCAGCTCGCATCGTCATAACGTCAACCAGTCCAGCCGACCGGCCGTCTTTGCTGGTGTCTGCGGTCGTCTTCCACAACTCCCACGTCGGATTAGTTGCGGACACCGTCTGCGACTCGGCGACTCGGCACCTTTCCACACCAACGCCCGCGGCGTTCCGCAATCTACGCTCAGGTTGGAAGACGAGCTGCAGTCTCTTGACAGTATTCCAGTGGGTGACACTCAAATGACAGCTATACTCAGTACCTGTTCTAGCTTATTCCATAAATCTATTCGATTTCCCAAAACAATTTTAAGGAATTCACGAAATATTCAAAGTTCAAAGCGGCTTCTAGGCGGAGAGCGTTTCTTTCAAGTTTCTCCAACCAGGTCAGCTCTCAACGCAAACAATAGTCACTGATCACCAGGTCAGGTTAGCAATCTCCAGGTCAGGTCAGTCAGCTGGCATTGCCAACTGCAGTCAGTGATCACCAATTAAGGTCAAGTCAGCTCTCGTCACTAACTGCAGTAGCCTCTGATCCATGATCATCAGGTCAGGTCAACTCCCATCAGTGCTAGAAGTCGGCCCTCGTCGCAGGCTGCAGTCACCTCTGATCCATGATCATCAGGTCAGGTCAACTCCCATCAGTGCTAGAAGTCGGCCCTCGTCGCAGGCTGCAGTCGCCTCTAATCATTGATCACCAGGTCAGGTCAACTCCCATCAGTGCTAGAAGTCAGCCCTCGTCGCCAGTCCTTAATCATGATCACCAGTTCAGGCAACCCCACAGTCGGTCGGCCTGTCGCAGGCTGCAGTCACCTCAATCATGTCACCAGTCAGGTCAACCCCACAGTCGAATGGCCCTGTCCAGGCGCAGTCACCCTAATCATGATCATCAGGTCAGGTCAACCCCCCATCGGTGGCCCTGTTGCAGGCGCAGTCGCCTCTAATCAGATCACCAGGTCAGGTCAACCACCAGTGCAGAGTCGGCCTTCGTCGCAGGCTGCAGTCACCTCTAATCAGATCACCAGGTCAGGTCAACCCCACCAGTGCACAAGTGGCCCGTCGCAGGCTGCAGTCGCCTCAATCATGATCACCAGGTCAGGTCAACCCCACCAGTGCTGAAGTCCGCCCTCGTCGCAGGCTGCAGTCACCTCTAAGCATTGATCCCCAGGTCAGCTCAACTCTCGCCGCTGACTGTACCCGCCTCTGGCCATCAATGGACGGCACCCGACGCGGTGGTCACTAATGGCCACACTGTTCGGCGAACTAACGGCACTTCTCCTCACCTCTCCTCTGTGCCGGCAGCCTCCGGACAGTGCGGCCGGCAGCGTGGTACACAGCGGCGGACGCCAAATGCAGGCCTACCCAGGTGCAGCATCAGGCACCAGTGACGTTTTGTCCAAATGAGTCATCGCGGACACTACTGCCAGGTAATGATTTAATCTAGCGGGAATCCACACTCATATTTGACGTTAAGACTAGTCTTTTACTAGGGATATGAACTTAATCCCGGGCTTGCAAGTGGTATTCCCGTATCTCATCTGAGTTGGTAACTCAGGAGTCTCGCCAAAAATGTCCGGATAATATCCTGATCTACAGAAGAGGCATTCCACGAAAAACTATACGCCGGGATACCAGAGTTTGTCAGGGCGGACTGTCCTCAAATCAGGGATGTTAAGGAAACCAGTCCGTCGTTGTCGGTAACCCAGAAGCACCTCTGACAACTTCAGTCCTATCTTACCAGGATTTTTGAAATAAGAGCCGCCTTCTATTCTACAGCATCAACATGCAGTATTATTCTTGAAGGGATTCTTAATTTTGGTTTATAAATTTTGTTCAAATTGTTCCTAGTACGGTTGCTGGAGTCGGAGTCTCACTAAAGTCATCACAGGACTTGTGACGGAGACCCCGGCCTTATCACCCGAACGAGCAACTCCCTCAATGGAGGGTTAATTTAGAAGCCAAGTTTAACGTCCCATAAAGCACAGGGACGGCCGCCCCGCTCAGGTCACCCTCTCACCAGTCAGTTGCCAGCCGACCTACGTCGGGCAAACCATTGAGCGCCGGAGCGTCTCAGGGGAACCGATCCCAAGCCCAGACATGCACTGCCACTGCATGAGTCTGAGCAGCGGGCTGGAGGCCAACGCTCTACCAACTGAGCTACCGGGGCGGCACTGAGCTACCGGGGCGGCTGAATTATAAAGACATACGGCATAGGTGAAAAATTACATAAAATTTTGTAAAAAAGGCCGCCGAAATATAGTGGCATTAGGATTCACTTCTTCTTAAACATACAGTTTCAGCTGGATGAAAAATTAAGCTCATTTTTAACCTTGCTTTCTTCAGCTCATAAATACAAAAACGTGTTCAATTGAAAAGAGATTTGTTTGAGCTCATGTATTCATTTATAAAAAATACTGGTTATTGTATTACGAGTGTACGTTAAAAGCTTGTGGTGCAAAGGAAATCTGAAATCTCACCGGGCCAGTGGTTGCAAACTCACCCGACCCGTTGCATTGGTTGAGCGCCAGATCCGCGTGTGAGGAGGGATCACCGGTGCGGTGGGGCGGGGAGGGACAGTGTTTGATGACCTTGACAGTGCACACAGCAACCCAAGTCATGTTAACACACATTAAAAAAGAACAATTATGGTTTGTAGGGATGCATGTTTGAATTGTATGGTTGTATGTTTGGCTTGTATGGATTGTATGCTAAAACAATTTTCTTCACACGAACATCTTTTCACGGTCAAGTGTGAAAGCGAACAAAGTAAAAAAAGCACTTAGAGGGGCGTGTATTTCCGGGAATCATTAGGGGTGTCCAAATTTTAAGCAATGTCCGAGAAGCCACCATATAAAAACCGATATCATAATATGATATCGGTTTTAGCGCTCACAAATACCGTTCGAAGCAAATAAACCTATTTAAAGTCCTGAGAATGACAAATAACAAAATTCAAGGGATATTCAAACATCAAGTACACCCTCTATTAGGGTTCATGGCTACCCTCAAAGATAAACAAATCCACAGTCCTGACCCTTTGACATTTGTTCGGGGCGTATACCTCGGTTTTTGAAACGTTTACTTTTTAAACTCTTACCGATGTGTCGCTCAGTGTTTCCCCAATAAAAGCAGAACTAATTTCTGACGTTAGCTTCTGGTCTTCACAATAAATACTGCAATCAAACATGTCACTTCGTGTCACTAATGCAAATGGTGTGAATTCGCCCCGGACGGCAATTTTCAAACTGCTTAGCATTCAGAGCAACAAACGTCACTCACGCTTCGACGGAAGCTAATAATCCCGGAAACAAAGATAGATATGAGGATTTAATTGGGTTGTCAAACCGTCATGGAATCTCTAAGAACAGAGATACCGAGACGGAAGGTCACATGCCCCATGCATTTATATCCGGACACTCACCACGAAAGAAGGGCATGTATGTGTCGCATGTAAAACTCTGGTAATGATGATGATGCCGATGCTGATAATGCTGAACTCTTACAGCACAAGTACGGAATGCCAATGGTTACCACTCTCTTGCTGCATGGCAAGGTTTTCCCTGTAGTCTTACAGCTACCACGTTTTAGGGATATTATTACTATCGCTCTGGTCAGTCTAAATTAGCTAGCCCAGCATAACGCGGCGCGGCAGAACGGTCAACACCTGGCAACAACCTGCAAGCTGCAAAGAGATGTAGATTAATCACGTTCCTGTTTACAGTGATGACAAACCAACACCACTCGAGTGCACACAGCGTCCGTTTGTGAGCATGGCTGTAGTATTTTCCACCTCTCCCGCGCGAACGGCCTTCTGGGGGCCGCCGGGCGGCAGCTGATACTACGCTTAGCGACTCCTGCCGGCCGCAGCGGTCGACCGCGAGCTCACTGCGGACGCGCTGATGCCACTCTCCGCTTCACGAGACAAACAGAACGCGACAAGCAACAAACATGTACAGGTTCAGGGCGTGGGTCTGTGGCTGGTTGGGTCTCACGCAAATAAAGAAAACAGAGCAGTTGAAGGCCAGATGGGTTCGCGACGATCAAGCTGGTTCGCCCGCACGGGACAATGACAGTTACAACCACCAGTGGTCATGACGTGGACAGGCAAGCATATGCTGTCACACACGCTCAAGCGTTCAGCCATTACACACTACCAACGACAGCAAAAAGAGGTCAGACACTCACGTGGTTTGACGCTGCTCGGGTCAGAGCCTCGTCACCCGCTGCAATCCTCCGCCGCCCGGTGCGCCCTATCTCTGACGTCGGCGCCGACGATATACAGCCGCGTCGGCAACGATGGGAAGGTCGCGTCGGTCGCTGCACCGTCCGCGACTGAAACCGACACACACAGCAGGTGCTGGTGCACACAAGCGGCCCGAGGAGTAAAACCCTCCACTACCGATTCGGCACAAGAGTTTGCGAGCAGGCGGGGCCGTTCTCCGACCGTGCCCTCGCCTCCCCGGTCGGCGCAGGCATCAGCTGACGACCCGTGCCAGCCCTGGGCTAAATCTCGGCCGCCGCGCGCGCTCTCGGCGCCGACTTTCACCAGGCGCTGGGAGCGACGCTCTGGCTGCCAGCTCGCGCGGCCCGCGCGGCTCCGACGGCCGCCGCTGCCGCGCCCGCGTCACGTGTGTGACGTCATACTTTACGCGGCAGCCCGGCCGTGCACACCCGCGCGGCTGCATGATTGAGCTAGCGCGGTGATCTCTCCGCGAACGCAGGCCACAACTTGGTTCACTACTTGCTGTAATTTGCTGGCTAGAGTGACGAATCCCCCAATTCCTGTCTCTAGAATGCACAAGATCTAAGAAAGCAAAATATGTATCTAAGCAACTTTTACTTGTCAAGTATTCTACAGAAATTGCATGCGATGCTATTCACATATGTCATGAGTATTTTCCAATAGGTATCGCATACTTTACAGAGCTGCAACAGTGCCAATGGCGTAGCACCAATGAAAGTTTTCTGGACATCTGTATGAAAATGAACACTTATCTGATTTTCCAATCAAACGACATTTCCACCTGTTTTCGCGCTGCTCCGTTGCATACCAACGTTAACTGCCGAAAATCAGGTCAGAATAAGGGCAGAATAGGGAGCTAAGACAGTATCAGTAGCATGCGTTTGGAGGGCCCCTGGGACATCTCTGTCCCAAGGCAGCGCGATACCGGGATGATTGACAGCAGCAACGGCAGCACCGAGACAGACACTGAGGTCCTACAGAGATCGGAGACGGATCAATGACGCCGGGAAATGCACGACGTGGCGTTCCTTACGAGTCGGCAAAATTACGAGCCAGAGCATATCAGTCCCAGGCACCGGCAAATAAGCGGGTTGGCTACTTTTGAGACTGAATGAAGGAGCGGAAAAGGAGTAAAGGAGCACGAGTCCAGTCCAAACTGAAAGGTCGATTTATTATCCTCTGAGATGAGTAAAATAATACAATAGTAATAATAGTATATAAGTAATAATTATAGTAAATAATAACACATAAGTAATAATAGGAATAGTAGAAATAGTAGATACCCCAATAATTCGATGCTTAGCGTGTTGGGGTATCGAGAAACAGCTACCCCTGAAAGTAAAAGATGCCCCGGTTTCCCCACATAGCTACCGTCAATGTATTTAGTGTTGACAAGATCACAATGTTTTAACCCCCCCGGTCACAAAACGGCCCACCCGGGCACCCCCATCATTCCATCATCAATTTAACCGGGTCCCCAGTAGGCCCCGGTCAACAAGGCACCCACCAACAAGTAGTACATTCAAAGGATACCCCATGGCCCCCCAGGACAAGGTGATTCGATATTGGCGAGGCGGCAGGGCACCCCCCATGAACAGGAAAAGCTGTTTTTAAACCACAAAAGATCAATCCAGCGCCAACAGCGGTTACACCCACGTCCCAGGTAATTCCCTACCAAGGCAACCCAGGGTCAAAACAGTATTTAACAGACTGACCAATCCCAACAACACCGTCGTGTTGCACGGCTCATATAACACAGCCACCGCCCAGGCAAAGGCCGGCCAGGCAAACCCGGCGGAGGTCTTACGTCACAGCAAAAACGCATCCATCAAATGTATTACCAACCCAAACTCAATACAAAGAGTATCCCAGTGCATCACATATTGGTAAAAACCGACACCAATACCCAGGTCAAACCAACCACACAAAACACAAGTAATCACGAACACGCACGCCGCAGGCCACGCCAATTGAGTAGGGGAGGCCGGCCCCCCGTGGGGCGAGGTGGCGCCGGACCCCGGTGGGTAAACGGGTTAAAGCTGCAGAGCTGCCGTGACCTACACTTGTGGACGCGAAAGGCCTGTGGATGGGTGTACGGATCAGACCAACGCCAGCGCCATTGGCCACGGATTCTGTCGAGGGCTCTGCAACAGTACCGTTACCTGCGCGCTTCCCAATGTGACTCCACGGGCACCAAATAACGTTGTCAGCCTACTGTCGTGTACATTTCATTTCACGTTCCATCATAAAATAACGGTCTTTGTGTTACACTCTGTTTGCTTGGTAAGCACTGAGGGCACTCAACAGAAAAAGAACAAAAGAAAAAAACCACCCACATCGCGATTTGACGACAAACGGCCGTGGGGGCGCCTCTACATACTTCAGATGACGACGGCATCACCACCGGAAGTGGACTGTGAAGCTTTCTGACAGCCGTTGGTAATGCATGCCTCCCACCGGCCGTCCCATCACGGGACACGCGGCCCACAGGCTTGGCAGCCGCGCCGGCCAACAGCAGCGAAGTCGCCAACAATTTCCGCCGCTGCCGTCGTCGATTTTTGCATAATCGGCTGTCTGGAGCGAGGTTGACGCCGTCAGCAGCGGCGGACCGCCCACGCGCCCGGCGGCGGCGCCGCCGGCTTTGATCTGAGGTCGCGTGACGCCGCTGGTGTTCTGGACGGCCGCCAGAGCACGCGCTCCATTCAGCTGGAGGACAGGGAGAGACCAATGCGCCTGCCGTACCCGCCAGAGTGCGTCCGGTTGAATGAACAAGGATGGAGCGTTTTATATGTGAACAATGGAGAAATGGACGCAAACTCAATCAGACAACACGGCCCAAAAAGAAGACCTAAATTATACTGGCGATTAACCCCACTAACACAGTTTTGCTGATGTTTTTTGGCTACATTAGCCCTACGCCCTCTAAAAACCAGGGGCAAACTATGGCTGAACAACCAATAAATTGCGTATGAGAATCTAACATGTGACCACTGTGTAGTCCTGTGGCGATGATGATGATGATAATTGGAGTTTTAGGGCACAGCAGCTGCAGAGGCTATATGTGCCCGTAGTCCAGTGACGAGCCGAGGTGAGGCTATGATCCCTCCCCTTTGGTGCCGGAGTCGCCTCTGTTGGAGCGACGGCAACCCCACCGGCGACGACGTCACCAATGCAAAATAGGCTACACGGACACTACAGTTTAAATGAACGCAAACTTTAAACAGGGCACCTCTTTCATACAGAAGACCCTCCCCACCACAGAAAGGCTTGAAAAATAATTGCAGAAGTATATATTTAAATTTTAAGGACTCTTATTCAGAACATCCAGTAAAATATATCAGGGGCCGTTTGTTTCTACGGAGTGCATCGCATGGAATCAATTCAGCCATGCCATTAATTTTATCTGATTTAGAGGCGCCCATGGGGACCAGAGGCCCTCCTGGTCCCCAGAGATGTCCATTTCGGTATCCCGTCTGAGTTTTGAGAATAGTCTGAACATACTTATGTAGATACATCAAGCTGTGTAGATGCTGCTGAGCGAAATGCACCGATCAATTTGTCACCATGGTGAATCGCCTTCTTTTTTGGATCTCCTTATCGGACCCTCAAAGAAGTTCCTTGTGTGAGTTTGACTGTAAATGTTTCTCCTGGAGATCTTGGAAGGGCCTCTACCCAAACACAGAAGAAAACAACATGCTGGAGCTAGGTTTAAAGGCAGCCTTACTCCACCTCCTTAGGACCCACCGCTGCGGACCTGATCTTAGCGTTTAGGCACGTTCTCGCCTCGATAGTTGCGGACCTCTATTCCTGCATAACGACAGGTGCCCCCCCCTCCTTCCTCCCGGCGCCGAAGGAACGCCCTCTAGCTTGTTAGTGCACTACCTATATGTTCTCTCTTACTACTCAGAGAGACATCTAGTGGTGTCCTTATGCGTGTATCAGGGTCATAGATACCAAAATTTGGCACCCGAGGAGCCTAGGGTGGAATGGCTCTGCCACCGGTAGCTTCATCTCTAGGACACAATAAACAACACAGAAATTCGTCTAGTGCTGAGGCCGACATCCGTTTGAGAGTATATCCGGTGCACAGCGCAGCTACACTCATCTAAGACACCCCTCTTTCTCCTAGGGATGCCTCCAGGAGACATTCTCCGCCATATCCTGAATTGATCCACAACCATTCTGACGGGCACAGTTTCTGCAGAGGAGGGCATCCTGTCGGCTTTACTTAATTTCGGGACACATCCAGCACTCAAATGGGTATGCTGTCCTCGTCGAATACTTCTCTTATCCTTCCCGCAGGAGCTCGAGGAAACATTTTCTTCCACGTCTGATGGTTGTTAATCAATATCTATGAAATACATCAGTTCTAGTTAGGAGGAAAATTTGATCGTCTTTATTATGTTTCAGAGCGTGTGGACGTCTTGTGGATCCCAGGTGTAGACACATGTTCAAAATTCCAGAAGATAAGACTACGACACTCTATATATGAGGAAATGTCATCGTTGGAAGCACTTGTGTTTGATGCAGAGTGCCCTTCTAAAGAAGAGCAAGTTGTAATTAAAATCTAATGAGCCAAGGGACATTTTAGTTGGCAGGTCATCAAGTCCACGGGTGACAATGCCACACGACTGAAGGCGCCGGAGATCTGTCTGGGTATAACACGCAGTTCCCAAGAGCATGTGAGGAATGGTCGCGAGCAGGAAGAAAGAACTTTCAGAGGCGTAACAGCTCCCCGGAGGAAGGGAGAAAGGAGAGATTGCTCCTCTGATTGCCCTTTGGATGAATAGTGTAGCTGCACACTCAGCTATACATTTTGTTTTAAATAATCATCTGTTTTTACGTTTCTTGACAAAAAGAAAAATGTTGAGCAGAGTCTTGACGATGCAATGCATGTAACTGCACTCCAAGCAGGCAGGCTATTTAGCTCCACAGCGTACGGGAACTGAACCTGTCGTGTACTGGAAATTACTCAACAAATCGACTTCCAAACCACATAAATACGTCCATGCTGACATGATGTAAAAAATGAATGCATCAGTTCAATCTAATCCTACCGTTACCTGTCCCCTTTCCGTTTCCGTATTTTTATTTGTACTAATAACCAATATCTTTTGCACCTCCTTCAGTGACCAATGTGGCATCAGAATTCCTGGTTCTTCCTTTATTTTCAGAATTCCTGGTTACGATAATGGTATAGGCCAAAATCTTTACCAGCATGATCTCCGTACAATCTCTCGGAATTAAGCCTGGGAAGGGCAGTTTTCGATAACCCCGCAGAACAAAGGGGTGCTCAGACACTGCATAGTCATTAGCAGTTCACGTGCCCCAAAACCCCGATAAAACCACGAACAAAGGAATGCGAATTGAATGTGCGGCACTGGTGTTTTCGGTCAGAGCCCGCAATCGCCCACTTAGCTCGGTTGCAATCCATCAACTCAAGTCCTTAAACTGCAATAACTGCGGCATGCCTCTGCATCCCCCGTTCCCCGAAATACCTTCTCCCGGGCTGCCCCGTCCGCCCCCGCATATTCCAGCTGGATTTCCATAGCTGGAACCAGTGAATGGCTCAAGGATGATTTATCTTTTACATCAGAGCCACAACACTGCATTACTTCGCCTTGAAAGATGCATACTGGTACAAGCAAGCCAAAGTGTGCCAGTCACCGGCGGAGATGAAGAAAAATGTTGATGTGCGCTTTGAAAGAAACCACTAGTGTTAACAGTTTTCGTCATAGAACAATCATGAACTTCTAGAACAATATCTCCTATAAAAATAACAATATGTTACGTTTCATTGTGTAAATTCATTCAGCCCTACCGAATTTCAACATTTGCAAACGGATCAACGGACCTAGATAAGTTTGCACATTTTAGGTATGTATTTGTTACAGGAAAAATATTTGCGAAACCAAACGTTTCCAAAACACTATCCACTAACCGTGGAAAACAACAGAATACAGCCCAGCTGCAAACGGAAATCCTTCTCGAAGAAAGGAACAATATTTCGAATCATTTCTCAACGAGCACATGCATGAAGTGTTTGATGTGGTTGATATAGCCTGGCAATATCCTAACCAGATCCAAACCATGTTCTGATAGACATTACCAAATCGGTCCCGGCTAATTCTCGGTATCCGATCAGACTGATTACAGATCGACACCTCTACAACAAAACGTTTGATAAACAAGAACATATAAATAAGAATGATACAAATATAAACGCAGACTTCCCGGACCGAGTATATGACCAGAGATGAAATATGTACAGTAAGATACGAGATATATTTTCGGTATCTGTAGCTCTAATTTGAAATCGCAGTTTTGAGCCACACATAACAAAATATATACCACGATATTTTTGTACATACATACGAAGGTTAACACAAGGAAAAATACGAAGCATAGGGAACTCTATTTAGGCTAATGGGTACCCTTATAGATGTTATATAATTCGATTCAGATTCGTCCGTTCAATAAACAATAATGATGCAAATTTGATAAAACATTATGGCATGGCAGCCTTGGCCTTCGTACCACCAGAACGAAGAGTACAAACGAACCCGTACGTGCGCACACCATGCTGCCAGGATGAGTCCCTTGACCACTTCTGCTCCAAGGATGTCCCAAGCAAAATTTATATTTGGAGGTTTCAGTATAATTAAGGACAAACAAGATGGCTATGTCTAAGGGGATATAAAGTCGGAGATGATAGTTTGTAAGCCGATCAGAGTTCAGGTGTTTATGAATATTAAGTATCAGAATATCATAACGATATTTTTAGTACCGTATACTTAAAATAAAGTACCGTAATTTTCGTTGCGCCGTTTTACCTAAATCATACAGGACCATAGTGTAATTTCGTAGCGTGGCGATAGCGAAGGTCCACGTATCTTGCGACAAGCCGACCAAATAGATGACGTCATCAATGACGTTTCCCGGTCAGTACCTGAGTTTTCACGCTGCGACATGACATTTGTGACGCGTCAACGTTGCGTAATATAGGCACGGGCGGTCCCAGGTGGATTAGTGTGCGGGACAGAAAATGGAAACAACAATATAATGAGGAAACATTGTTTTCAATCGGTCGATCGAAGGGTATAGCTAACCTTATTACTCCCGCCACCACTTCCGAATTCGCAAATGTACACGGTAAACACGAACTGGCGCGCAATGATAAATAGTTCAGATTGGGTTGCACTTCAAGTACTTCAAGTATAGACAGGCACAGACGATAAATCAAACAACGCACCTGTTACTCATCATGACAAGACATTTACGATACAATGAAAGCCACAAATCTAGCCGATTACTCACTCGAGTAGGTAGCTTCACACGGCCCATTCATGAAATAAGGAAAGTAGCGATGCTGAGAACGAACAGCTATCATTTTGAAAATTTTTTTATGATAGTACTCTTTGCCCATCTAAAAATGGTTCAAATGTAGCACTTTAACTAACTAATTGATAATGAAGCCTTAACTAATTAAATCATGGAGTGTACCAATGCAAGAGGCTATAACATAGGCGGGTCTACGGGGGCACAGAGACGGGGCACTTGCCCCCAACGATTGACCTTTAGCGCTCCCTGAAATGGTCACGGCGCCCCCTGAAAGGTCGATGGCACCCTCCCGAAAGGTAGCTCACATCCCAGGATGCAAGTTCGCACCCCCGCGATAGGATTTGGCATCCACCTGATAGGTTTTTCTACCGTAAGGTGGCGTCCCCCTGGTTTTGGTGCCCCCCCAACCCCTAACGGAGGTACTGAAATTGCCTAACGGCTATAAAGATATATGGTAGGTGGGTACGGGCAATGACTCTTAAGCTTTCTATGCGAGATGGCTTGCATATATTTTCATCCCAATCATATTTCGTCGCGTTGTGAAGTAAATCAAGAAACGTTTTAGCCAAAGGTCGATGAGCCAACCAAGTGATCGCCAAATCACATCATGGGGGCAATTATATTTGCATCCCGGGGGTATGGAAAGCAATGCTTCAGAGGGGCGCCGAAGTGGTTTCAAGGGGCGTTTGGGCGCAGTGCAAGGGCACCGAGTGCTCCATAGGGGGCACGCATCCGCCCACTTAACCTTGGCGGACGCAGGGGAGGGCATTCCGGCCATGCCCCCCCCAAAGCGCTGGAGGGGGTCCAACAATGTTTTGCCCCCCAAGGCCGGATAAATTAAAAAAAGGTGTTTACACTAGGTCTGTCGAGCAAAAAATCTTCGCTCTCCCCCCCAGGAGCGATCATATACTTGGAAAGGTAGCTTATACTAGGTCTGTCGAGGACCCATATTACACGTCCCACCCCCCACCCCTCTCCCCCCAGGAGGAAAGGCAGACATGGGTTTGCCCCCCAAACTCGGGTCTGCGTCCGCCCCTGCCTGAATCCCCCTTCGGCTTGCAGCACTCGGGGAGGAGCAAAAGTCAAAGACCTGTCCAAAAGTATTCATTCGCAAACATAATTTTGAAAGGAGATAGTCAAGATCGCCATTATGTGTAGCCGAGCAGATGGCTAGATCCAGGGGTGTGGATTTCTATCTCTTTGGGGGTGCCTCGGCACCCCAATGATGTGCTGGGCACCTCCTATGGTACTTTGGGCACCCCCACCAAAAGGTGAAACAAAGTCATTATAAAGTGCATAAATAGAGAAAATTAACAATAAACACCTGTTCGACAGAGTGATAGTGGCATTCTGCATCTGACGTGCAACTTAGTATGTTATCAAGCAACGGAAAAGCAGACATAATGTATGTACAATAAACATCGATAATGTTTCGAGTCCCAAATTCTATTTTGTGCCTTTTCACCATCCAACACGGAGCAAAGCAGCACGTGTTTCCCTCTTCTGGTATATTATCTGGTTGTACTTCGGCAGCGCTCCCTATTAGTGCTCACTCTCTCACTCGTCCGACGGTTAAGTTTTGGATTTATGAACGTCTCTCTCCTCCTTCCGTCGGTTACCTTGGGACTGGACCCCAATCCTCTCCACTCAGCAGAAACCCATCGCGACCCTCCCGACTTCAGCGAACTCGGCCGCCGGCTAGCCTGTGCTGACTGCCGCCGTCTCACCTGTACCGAAGAGTAGCCTCGGATGGTGTGGCAAATAACCAAACTAATGAGAGCAAGGTATTGCTATAATTTTTTCTAAACATAGTGTTTATACATCTCCTGGTTCATGTTTAAGGCTCTATCATTTTCATGGATAAATTTCCGCTGAGTTTCTCGCGATACACGTGAACTCTCCTACACCAATCAGTGGCCGCCATCCGCCGGCAGCCGCGATTGTCCCGCGGGGCAGAGGTTACAGAGGTCACGCTGGGCGCCGCTGACGCCAAGTTTAAGCCTCGGTGGGGAGGGGGTCGCGGGCGGATTGTAATGCTTACATGTGTGGCGCTCGAAAATGGTGGTCGTTGTGCCTGGTGGCAAACTGAGGGAGGGGGCCGTTGTAGGAAACATTCTGTGCACGTGGGTGGATAAAGTGTTAGGTGTTGGTGCAATGTGCAGTGCCGATAACACTGGAAAAACATGAGTGCGCGTTCATTAAATGAGTTCGGTATATGAGTATGCTTGGCGGACAAAATTGCGGACACCGATTTCAAGTCCATAGTATTTTTCGGTATCAGGGTAGGTAATGCAGCTTGTCAATGTGTTTTTTTAATTGCCACACTCATTAGTAATACAGCACAAACGGCGTATGGGGCATACACGCGTACCTAAAATGTCATGCGTATTTATTTATTTATTTATTTATCTGCATCATTGCCAACGGGATGACCCCAATAAAAGTCAAAGTACAAGAGACAAAACATTAAACATGTACATACACCATAAAAGTAAAGATGCCAAAAAACGTGAATAAAATGCCCAAAGAGGCACAAGGTTACCACACAAAAATAGGAAAACCTATTGTGGCAGCACACACAAAAATTAAAACCATAAAATCGATACAAACCCTAAGAGCGATAGAAATCCATAGAACCATCCACAACATAAGATGCAATCACTGGCTCATACAAAACTACGACGAGGAGACATAGGTTTTCACTTTTCCATGTGAAACGATTGCCAGGTATCTGTAAATACATCTGCGGCCGGGCACATGCGTAAAAACATGTTCAGCTGCCTCGGAAGCCTCGTAAATAGACCTTCCTTTACAGTGCCAACTCTTGCATAAGGTACACTTAGCAGGGTCCGTGGTTGCTGACGGGTGACACGAGTCGGAACACGCAAGTGGAAGGACCCGAGAAGAAATGAAGATGAGATTCGCCCTTTAAAAATATTTCGGATGAACAGGAGATCGTGTTGCTGTCGCCTAGCGCTTAATGAAACAAGGCCAAAGTGCCTCAACAGGTCTGTGTACGCCAGTGATGGGGATCGCTGGTGACTGTGCGCATTGAGCCACACTAAAAACTTATGTTCCACGCGGCTCAGTCGATCAGTGTAAAATGCAGCCGCTCCGTTCCACACAACGCTACAGTACTCCAAGTTCGACCGCACATAGGCTAAATATGAAGTTCAGACAGGCGAAATGCTGAGATATCCTCTCGGGTTGGCTTTCTGAAATGATCTAATAAGAATATCAACCGCAAGATTAGATTTCTTCACGGTTTGATCAATATGTGGCCTAAATGTTAATTTGGTGTCCAGGATTATGCCTAAATCAGGAATGTGTTTCACTTGCTCTAGGACAGAGTTTTCTATAGTGTTTTTTGTTATCAGTGGTTTATTTTTCAATGTTATCCAAAATGATTTACATTTAGCTGCGTCCAATTTCAGTTTCCAAATTTTTGGCAACTGGCAGAGGTGGAATAGGCCCTGTTGGAGAGTGTCGGCATCTGCTTGGTTTGAGATTTCCCGGTATAGTTTTGCGCCGTCAGCAAACATAAGAACCCGAGAGGATATCCCAGCTGGCAGGCCATTTAAATACAATACAAAGAACAGTGCTGAAATTACCCCACCTTCAGGTGTCCCAGACTTGACCTGACACCATTCTGAGCACTTTCCGTTCACAATAACACGCTGCTTTCTGTTGTACAGGTAAAATGAAAACCAATTTAGAACTGGGTCCGAGAGATGACAATAATTTTTCAGTTTGTAAATGCAATTCAGTAAGCAGCACTAGAAGTTTAAAATGCTAAAATTACAATTTGAGGCGGAGAGATAAGTAGTTCTGATTGTGTAAACAAGGAGGGTCCAAGGCAAAGCACAAGATGCCCGAGGGAATTAACTGATAAGCATGTATATTTTAATGGCATGAACATCAATGTACTCCTTTAGCATACGCCATTCCCCTACCCAGGGGCGTAGGAACGGTTTGAAAAGTGGTAGGGCCAACCGCAGAGGGGGTCCATTCCACGGGGCCCATAATTATGAACATTTTTAAATAGCTCGTTTGGTGTCAGTGAGGCACGTATGCACACTAGGTTGTCAATATACGAAAAATTGATAAACTAAATATTGCCCTATGATTTCGAGTTGTACTATGATCTAATAAATCATAGAAAATGCAAAAAAATACTTTTTACTATTGCTTTTTTCGAATACGAAATACATTTTAAGCTCTCTATGAGGATTTCAATAGTTTTACCAAGAGGACGTTTTTCTTTTGTTTAGAGATATTTAGGACCTTTTCATCATATTTACAAAATTAAAAACTTTTAAGAAAACTACAAACAAAGCTTTGCTACCAAATAACCTCACTTCACTATCCTAATCACCTTTTTATTTACGTATTTAATGACAAAAACGGGAACATCTATCTAGGTTATTACGGATCCCTTCTTTACAACATTAGATATTGATTTAGGTAAAGGTTGGTCACAATAAATCTTCCTAGCTATATTTCGATGCCTAAAATGTTGAGTTCCAGCATGACTGCCAGGGCAATGTACTTGATGGCCAGCTTTGTGATGCCGAGGAGGTTGGCGCATGGTGGTATAGTGGTTAGCAACCTTGCTTTCCACGCGGCTGACCCGAGTTTAAGGCCCGGCAGATTCCTTGTGCAAGGAGCAATTTGACTGCCAAGAAACGCCTCCAACAGGGAAATAGTTAGCGACGCCATATAACCCTAGCAGTTGGTGCGTCGATAGGCCCCAACAACTATGCTTGTTTCCATAAGCGTCGGAAAAGGGGGGCCAGGAGGGCCTGAACACCCACTTTTTACCAAAAATTTCCTGATCTCAGTCAAAATGGGAGAAAACCGGATATTTTTATAAGCAGCCGCTGCGGAAGGCAACGAGGAGCCCAAATTCGAACAGTTTTTGGTCCTAACGTGGGAAGTTTTTCGTCAGCATCAGTTTGAAGTTTGGCTGCCTCCTCACTTTTTTGCCGGTGGCGACGCTTATGCTTGTTTCCACGCGGCCAACCCGGGTTCAAGGCCAGGCGGATTCCCTAAGCGAAGATCACTCTGGTTCCCGAGAAACCCTTTCAACTGGCAAAGAGTTAGCAACCGGCAACGTCGTATAACGCTGGTAGTTGGTGCGTCGATAAGCCCCAAAAATTATTGTTATTATGCCGAGGAGGTCCAGCTTGCTGTTGATCCTGAGCACCAGTTCGATGTGCCATACCCTTCGCCCGATGAATCCGTCCCTCCTCTCAGCATTACAGATTGAACTGACTCCAGCTGTCACTTCCTTTACAGCTCTCTCTCTCTCTCTCTCTCTCTCTCTCTCTCTCTCTCTCTCTCTCTCTCTCTCTCTCTCTCTATCTCTATCTCTATCTCTATCTCTATCTCTATCTCTATCTCTATCTCTATCTCTATCTCTATCTCTATCTCTATCTCTATCTCTATCTCTATCTCTATCTCTATCTCTATCTCTATCTCTATCTCTATCTCTATCTCTATCTCTATCTCTATCTCTATCTCTATCTCTATCTCTATCTCTATCTCTATCTCTATCTCTATCTCTATCTCCATCTCCATCTCCATCTCCATCTCCATCTCCATCTCCATCTCCATCTCCATCTCCATCTCCATCTCCATCTCCATCTCCATCTCCATCTCCATCTCCATCTCCATCTCCATCTCCATCTCCATCTCCATCTCCATCTCCATCTCCATCTCCATCTCTATCTCTCTCTCTCTCTCTCTCTCTCTCTCTCTCTCTCTCTCTCTCTCTCTCTCTCTCTCTCTCTCTCTCTCTCTCTCTCTCTCTCTCTCTCTATGGCCGATGTGTGGGCGGCAATGGAAGTACTTTACCTTCATGTGCTTTCCTATAAACTCTAGCGACTTGCACTTGGTCAAGCTGCAGGTCATGATAAACTCGGCTGTGGCCTCCCGTTCGATTATATTCTTGAGGACAGACGCCTGTGTGTTGAGGCAGGGCATGATCCATAGCATGAGGGAGTGTTCTCCTTTTCCTGCTCTCCTCTGATGGAGATAATCTTGACAAATACAAACTTTCTCCTCCTCGCTGTAGAACATGGTCATCAGGATCACCTGCGTGTGAACGAAATATGCAGAGGAGCACACCGAGGGCATGACATTCAACTGCACCTCCTTGGGCTGGGTACGAAGGCAGGAGAGCTCGAACATGACGTTCCGAGGGCCGTCCAGCCAGCCGTTGCTGGTCTACGCCTTTAGCCAGTAGGGAAAATAAGGCTCGGTAATGATAGCGACGATCTCCTACCGAGCTCCAATTTTCCTACTGACTCCAGATGAGGTTATCAACAACGTGGTAGACGGTCCCAGAACCGTCCTATCCTAGCTCTCATGCCTCAGGATCCAGCCCTAGATAGTGTAATTGACTGTCATTCCGACCGTGTGCTCCTCTGAATGGTTTGCTCACTCAAAGGAGATACTGATGACCATGGCATGCTCTGCAGTGAGGAGAGAGGAGGACCACCTTCCACAAGATCATCTCCATCAGAGGAGAGCAGGAGGTGGGGAACACCTCCCTCAGGCCGCGGACCCTGCCTTACGTCAAAACACAGAAGACCTTTCTCAAAAAGATGATTGACTGGGACGGGGCCACCGAGCCTATCATCACCAGCAGCTTGATCAAATCCAAGTTCTTAGGGTTAATGGGGAAGCCGCCCATGGAGGTAGAGCACTTCGTCTGCCACACGCAGGCCATGACTGTAGCTGCCACGTCTGTAAGGCAATGAGCTCAGCACACCAAACTGATGGCCAGGATCAACAGCACACCAGAACCCTTGAGGTTGTGTCTAAAAGCACGTTCAGGATCAACAGCAAGCAGGACCTCCTCGGTATCAAAAAGTTGGCGATCAAGTATATGAAAGCTGCAATCAATCTGAAACTCTCTATTTTAGGCCTCGAAATACAGCTAGACTTATTTTGACCATCCTTTCCATGAATCAATCACTAGTGCTCTAAAGAAGGAGTCTGAAATGACCTGAATAGCTCTTCTCGTTTGTGTCATGAAATAGGTGATTCAAAGCTATCTAGGCATAGAGAAGTGTGGCCGTTTCATATCAAGGCATTGTCTGTGGTTTTCTTAACATTTTTTATACTTTGTAAATGTGATAAAAAAGCCGAAACATCTGCAAATATAAAGAAACGTGCTCTTGGTGAAAATGGTTTGAATGCCCGAAAAAAACCTAGAAATGCATTTTTCAGTCGAAAACCATAATAGATAAAAAGCCTAGAACATTTTTGGCTTTGATTATTGTTTATCAGACCATAATAGAACTGGAAACATGGGGCAAAATATCATTGTCCAATTTTCCATACATTGACACAACCTCATACACACCGGCATGCACCAGGTATTTCCACACATGGCTTCTTACGTTATTTCCCGTTGTGTTCTTTCATTGAATAATTCCGGGTTGTTTTTTTCACTTCGTAATAGAAGACGGCCGTTCTCCCCACGCCTTTCGATGGCTCAGGGACGACTATTGCTCGACATTTGGAGCGGGGTCCGTGTCCGAATTCATACTTTGTGTTGGGATTGATTTGGGATGAAGTTTGATTGGGTCCAGTTCTCGGGGTTTATTTGGAAAGACTCGGGTAGTAGGTGCCTTGGCCTTTTTCACGAAGCGCTCCCCCATCCAGAGGCTTGCAGGGGGCCTCCTACGGAACTGGAACTTTCCCAGATAAGCTATCGGGTCCGTTTGGGTTTCTTGTTTTATATTACAGTGGCTGATATTTGTATATTCGTTGTGGGGGCCCACCATAGAAAAGTGGGCGGGGGGAAGTATTCCCCTGACCCCCGGTTCCTATGCCTATGCCACTCAGGGGCCGCCAAATTATCTTAGAGGCTCCCAAGGTCTAGACCATGGCTCAGGAACCCAAAGTCAGCTCAGGGGGCCCAGACCAGTGCATTGGCCTCGGGACCAGCTTATCAAGAGAACCCACATAAGCGCAGGGCCCCTAGAAACAAAGGGGAGCCCCAGATTCGCACAGGGGGCCAGATTAGCTTAGGGACCCGGTTCAGCTCAGAGGTCCTTAGGATGGGTTATATAGGGTCTCAAAATAGCTCAAGCGGCTTGTTCAAGCTGACAGATCTCAGCTTAGCACAGTGACGCTAGAACAGTTCAGGGGCCCCAGACCAGCTCAGGGCCCCTGTTCAGCAGAATGAGCTTTGGAGGGCCAGTTCAGCTCAGGGGCCCCCAGATAGGCTGATATAGGGTCTTGTCTCATACCAGCTCAGGGGGCTCCATTCAAGCTCACGGCCACCAGCTTAGCCCAGGGACTCTAGAAGAGTTTTTTTAATTTTGTTCAAGTTGTTCCTGGTAAGGCTGCTGGAGTCGGAGTCTCACTAAAGTCATCAAGGGACTTGTCACGAAGACCCCGACTCCACCACCCGAACGAGCAACTCCCTCAATGGAGGGTTAATTTAGAAGCCAAAGTTTAACGTCCCACAAAGCACAGGGACGGCCGCCCCGCTCAGGTCACCCTCTCACCAGTCAGTTGCCAGCCGACCTGTACGTCGGGTAAACTATTGAGCGCTGGAGCGTCTCAGGGGAACCGATCCCAAGCCTGGACATGCACTGTCACTGCATGATTCTGAGCAGCGGGCCGGAGCCCAACGCTCTACCAACTGAGCTACCGGGGCGGCTTCAGGAGCCCCATACCAACTCAGAGGCACCAGTTAAGCACATGGGTACCCAGATTAGCTTAGGGCCCAAGCTCAGCTTAGGGGTTCCAAGGTGGCCTATTTAGGCTTTCAGAACAGCCTACGAGGCCATTTAAGCTCATGGCCCCCAGCTCAGCTCAGGGGCCCCAAGCTATGCAGGGGGCCCCAGACCAGTTAAGGGATCGCCCAGTTACGTACAGGGGCACCCAGATTTGCTTGGAGCCTAGACTAGTTTTGGGGGCCAGCTCAGCTCAGGGGCCCCCAGGTCGGCTGGTGTAGGGTCTCAGAACAGCTCAAGGGGCCCATTCAAGCTCACGGCCCCCATGTCAGTAGCTGTAACGCCTTATAGGAGTCCCAGACCATTTCAAGGGCCCTCAGTTCAACAAAGGAGCCCATATTAGCAAAGATGACCAGATTAGCTCAAGGGCCCCTTGTCAGCTTACATAGGGTTTCAGAACAGTTCAGCGTTCCAATGAAAGCTTATAATCCCAAGTTCAGGTCACTGTGCAAGGGGCCCCAGATAAGTTTAGGGCCTCCCGTGCAGCACAGGGGCCAAGATTAGCTTTGCGGTCCCAGCTCAGCTCAGGGGCCCCCAGGTCTCGGCGGATATAGGGTTTTGACCAACTCAAGGGGCCCCGTTTAGGTTCACGGCTCCTAACTCAGCTTAGGGATCCTAGAACAGTCCATTCTGCCCAAACCATCTCGGGGGCACTCAGTTCAGCTCAAGGGGCCCAGATTAACTCGTACGGTATCAGAGGCCAATTCAGGGGCCCTGAAAAGCTCAGAGGGCCTTAAAATCTACTCATAGGAACTCAGATAGGTTTAGGGGCACAGGTAAGTTTAATAAGATTCCCGGGCAAGCTATTGGGCCAGTTTCGGTTTCTTGCTTGATATTACAGTTGCTGATATTCTTATCTCCGTTGCGGGGGCCCATCGCAGAAAAGTGTGGGGGGGGCAGTGGCGCCCCTGCCCCCCCGTTCCTACGCCTATGCCCCTACCAGTTATTACATCCTTTCGATGCGGCTGCCACTCGGCCTCCAGGCAGCCCGAAGTCACTGTGCACTGCCGTCTAAACATTATTGTCCGACCTGCTATATTTAGGCCTATAAAATCGGTTTGTATGCAATAATGCCCTGCTATTAAAGGGAACGAGGCACCTTTATAACGTGATTTTAACTGAGATAGCCAAGTTGTAAAGCATGCCGGAAAAAACCCGGTACTCAATCTACCATTTGTCTTGAAACTAAAAATTTCCGCGGAGAAAAGCTAAAAACCTACCTGAAATGTACCTCAAATCTACCCCAGCCAGGCGGTCACAATTGTCAGCTGTTGGTGTGACAACAGCGCTGACGTCACGGTGAGTAATCAGCCAATTGAAGCTCTTGAAGCCTATTGGATATGGCAGAAGCTGCCCGATCATGACGTGATCCACAGGCAGAAGTTTACTTTCCACCCTAGAGGAGCATTTTAAAATCAAAATATTGAGCTCATTGTACACTTTTCAGAGAAATCATGGACGTTTTCATGATTTTCGGATAAAAATACCCTTATTTACACTAAATTTCTGGATTCGACCAAAGTGCCACACTCCTTTAAATCTCCCGGGTGGTGTTGCCGTTCCTAATTAGTTATTGTTTATTATAAGCATTAGTTGTGAAAAGTCATCTACCGTTGTTAGATCAAGACGTTCAACTATCAGCATTCGTATTATGCCTAATTTGGTGAATTGAGGCAGTGGGTGACCTCACAAGCAGTGTCAAGCATTAAAAGGGTGAATCCTAGCGAAAGAAATTATTTTGATTGTAGATGTTTATCAATTGTATGATGTTTATTGAGTGTAGATGTAGATGTAATATTACTATTTTGGCCTCTGAAACAAACGTGACGTCTTTGAAAAGCTCCTCCATCCGAGACATCTTCGGCTCTAAAATATCTAACGGCGTCCTGAATAATATTGCAAATAAGTTGACACGTAATAATGCACAGCCATTCAGTAGCAATTCATTCACACCGTAGGTGCTGGACTTCTAAGCAAGGATGAAATACTTCCCACATATTAGAAGAACTTATTAATCCTATTCATCTTAAACGCAAACCGAGCGATGAACACTTTAAAAATAAGACCTGAGAAACAAAACGAAGAATCACAACGTAAAGCCAAGAACGAAAGGAACCAGCCGAAAAGAACAAGAATGATTCATCATCACCGTCATCGTCACGCCTTGTTTGTTGTCTTCCATGTTTTTTCACCGGATCCCTTCATCAAGTCCCACTACCTCACCCCATGGGTTGAGCGCGGCGCCTGTGGCGACCCTCCCCTGGGGTAATCCTTGTCCTTCCCCATCAACCATCCAATCCTTATCCTTATCCTACAGTGTGTTTTTGCTTAAGTTGTCATTTATATCCCTCATCTTCATTACGACCGGCGTCAGAATAGCCACATGAAAAGTGGAGATGCCGTGTATGTCATATAAATAAATGTTGATTTGTCAGGCCAAAATGTCCGTTCTGACCAAAACAATACAGCGTACTAGAATTTTGATACGAGGAAGGGAGAGGACAATAAGGAAACATCTAGCAACGTTAATTAAATACTTTTGAGAGGGGGCACCGTGCCTCGGTGCCCCCCCCAGTTGAACGTCTTAAACCCAAGTGATGAGCGGTACCATGCAGGGCTGTAAATGTATATCTCTTTGGGGCTGTCTGGGCACCCAGGATGAAATATTGAGTTAGTGTTAAAATACGGTTTAAGTTTTATTGCTAATCATTTTCAATATTCAAAAGGACAGTGATGGCAAAATAATATTTACAGATTCAAATGCCGCCATACATTCTTAACAGATTTAAAGATAATATTATGATATCTCCTTTGATGTGGTGGTCATTAAAATTTTCCTCCTCGATTTTGGGCACCCCCAATGGCGCCCCAAATCCACACCCCGACTATATCCAGTATCCATGCCTTGACACACGGGCTTACCAACGGGGAAAACAGCCCCTTGAAATTTTAGACTTGAGCTGAATATCTATGGTTCTGAATGAACAAAGATCTTACAACACCGTATATCTCGAGTATTCCTGACATTTCCACACTTGCGCACTGATTAAAGTCATGTATAAGTGGCACCTATTGTAAACATACCTATTGGAACATGTACTTTGATTGGTCCAATAATTTAGCAGGTACTCCCCGACATAGGACAACCGGCCTAGAATATTTCCTTGTATTGCAATATCGGGGACTACATTAGCCATACGAATACAATTAATATTTCAGACAGGTAGGTATTCCTATTCCAGATCGATAGGGATTCCTATTCCGGACCAGCATCACATTGTAGAGCATGCCGGTATCTGATCAACATCTGTCGGTTCCCCCGCGACGTTTCTTACGAGCGATCCGACAATTACGACGTGTGTACTGGTTACATCGATAATATCATTCAAGGTCGCCACACCGATGAAATCGGGTGTGCAACACTGTGGAACTCATCTTATCTCACACTGTGGAACTCATCTTGTCTCGTGAAATATTCAGTTCTTTTAGTAAGTATAAGTCATAAAGGACAGCATAATCCGCGGAACAGACGAAAATATATCTAAACTTTTCTTAAATGGCTGTTTCACAATTGCACCCACGCCTCAAAAGGGCGCAACATGACAAAGCAGTCGAAGCGCCCTAAGCCCCCAAAACAACAGCGGCAGCGGCCGTCAATAAACCTGACAGCGCCTGCGTCTGGTGGCACCGGTCCAACGGGGCGCCATATCAGGTGCCGCTGGCCACGTGTTTTGCATCCTTTTCCCATTGTTGGAGGTTTAACAACGAAAAACACGCGCTGTGTTTATGAGCTGCGCATTCCGTGTTGTGAGTGCGGTGCGTGGTAGGAAGTGTTAATGACTCGTGCTTTTAGTCTACTGCGGGAGACACGACAGCCGTTTTTGTGTATTGGCCATGTCTGATCCTGAGTCCACAGCAATCGTCACGAGTCCGAAACGGCAGGCCTGCAGGGGTGGGGATTTTTTGGAAATCACTGGGGATACCTGAATTTGAAACAATATCAAAACCATCACCTAAAAAGAGATAGCATGACATCAATTTTGTTTTAGGCATCATCCAGACACATTGAACGAGATAAAACAGATTTCAAGTCCTGAAAATGAAATAAGATAATAACAAAAGGGTATATTGACACTAACTCAACATTTCATTGGGAGGTATACATTCCCCGGGCACTCCCAGAGATACACATCCACTCACCACTGCAGGCAGGGGTGTGGATTTATACCTCTCTGGGGTGCCCTGGCACCCCAATGGAGATTTGGGCACCCCCAACCAAAAATTGCAGCCAATTCCTAACAAAGTGCTTAAAGAATAGGAAGTTTTCAACAAATATGTGTTGCAGTATTATAATGGCATTCTACGTCTGACCTACAACCTGATATTTTACCAAGCAACGGAAATCCTTAGACATAATGGACAGTGGCGGATCTAGCCGGTAAGTTTGGGGGCAAGCCAAAGCCGATAAAAAATGTCACGCAGTGAGAGTATGCCACAATTTAACTAGGCGGTAGGTTTTGGGGGTAAGCCCAAGAGTCGATAGGCAAAAAAGGCGCCGGGTTGTCAAACATGGGGCCACAAGTTGCTTGTTTTGCTCCCCAAGGCCCAATATTTAAAGGGAATGTGGCACCTTGGTCGAATCCTGGAATTTAGTGTAATTAGGCGTACTTTTAGCCGAAAATAATGAAACCACTCATGCTTTCTCTGAAAAAATGTATAATAAGCTCAATATTTTTATTTTTAAAATACTCCTCTAGGAAAAGAAATAAACATCTGCCTGTGGACGATGTCATGATTTGGCAACCACTATCATACTCGAAAGGCTTCAAAGGCTTCGATTGTCTGATGCTCATCGTGACGTCAGCATATGTCGTCACACCAGCAGCTCACAACTGTGGCCGCCTGACGAGAGGTACATGAGAGGTATATTTCGGGTAGGTTTTAGTCTTTTTTTCTACGGAAATATCGAGTTCCAAGACAAAAGATATATAGAGTACCAGGTTTTCCGACTTGCTTTACAACTTGGCCATCTCAGTTAAAATCACGTTATAAAGGTGCCACTTCCCTTTAAGCTGAAGTTGACTGGTCCTGTTTCAAGTTGAGAGTTGATGCACCAAAACCTTGCTTGTAAACTAAAAAGGAGTCGGGGCAAAAAGAGGTCGACAGCTTTGGGGGGGGCAAAAACATAGTTTTGCCCCGAGCTTTTCCGTTTGAAAGGGGAAAATACCTTTTTTGACCCTCTTGGATCCGCCACTGATAATGGAAAATTGGCAATGAATGCACATACCTGCAAGATAACTTATTGCATCCTCCATACTTAAGCAGCGATGCAGTCCATTAGATGCAGCAAAGTAGAAATTATTCACAATAGCTGAATTACGTGCATATTTTTCACTACACAATTCGTCCACACATTGCAAGAAGTATTTGAAATCTACAAAAGACGCAGCATCATGGAGACTTTGGTCTGTGATGCCAGGTGTTTTCAAATATTTGTACAAATTTGCAAGTTAGAACTTAAATTAATATATTATGGACCTATTAGCCAGGAAAAAAATGGGTTTATACTTTTTTAGTTGTATTACAAAACCCTGCAAGTTTCGGCTTCCGCCATCTTCTTGGAGTGATAAAATTGCTAAAAAAATATCAGCACAAAAAATCCAAATCGTGACACAGTATACATGGTTTACAGTCGGGAAAACTTCATTCTTCGAGGGCAGAAAATAAACGCAAGGAACATGGTAATACATTTTATTTTATTTTTGGGAGAGGTTTAATGAAACAACTGCGATACCACTGAATCAAATTGATTTCCACGGGTAAATTACGCTGCTCATGGTGGATTTTAGTTCTCGAATGTGGATTGCCTCAGCAATTTTTAGGTCTGCGTTTTCCTTTGTATAGTAAGAATTTCTATGGAAAAGTTGTCGTTAGTATCTTTCTGTTCCATGACTGGGTGAAAAATTAGCATGTGTTCTCCTAAGGGTGTATTTAGACGTCGAAGACGGGCATCGATCAGGTGTTCATTAACCCGCACCCCACCGGGGGTCCGGCGCCACCTTCGCGCCACCGGGAGGCATCGATGGCCCCCTCTAACTCAGAAAATATGGGCGTTAGCGCAAATCTGCAAAGTGCACTAGAAAGCTCGCGTGAATTCAGTAAGAAATTACTTGCCATGTTTTAGTGCTCAGGATGGTTTGACCTCCAGATGTCAAATTAGGTCAAGATCGGTTATTTTCACTCCAATATGCAATGCTTAAGCAAACTGGGCATAACTCTTATGCCATTAGAGCTATTGAGGTCTGGTTAAGTACATTTGATAGGAAATTGCCGGTCCTTTTTCCGTTATGTGACACGTAAAGACCTCCCGCCAGAGGTTTGAACTCCAGAGGTCACCTCGTGACCTAATATGACCTGAGGTCACGAAAGGTCAGAAAGTGATCTTGCCGTATATCAAATGGAAGCCAGTAACAAGACAAACACGATGGTGTTTGTTTCAACGCTCTAGCTTATTTAAGTCAAAAGTTATTGTCAAAATACTGTTTTTGACCCCTGATGACCTTGGATGACCTTGGAGAGGTCAAAGGGCATATATGGCCCCTGGAATCCGTGAAAGGGTGTCCAAGAACGCTTTTCTGATCAAGCTGAGCATTTTCAATCGTTTTTGTGACTTTTAGATCATAAGACAGCTTTTCCCCATGCTTTTTCAATGGAAGAGGTCACCTCGTGACCTGACCTCAGGGTACGAAATCGAAAAATCCCGGATATACACCTTGTAGACCCTGGAGGGGTCATGAAGTGTAGGAAGTTTCAAATCCATCGACTTCAAAATGTACCTCTTACAGAGCTCTAAAAATGAAGTGAGGTGACCTTGGTTGACCTTGTCTGGTGACCTGACCTTGGGTGACCGGGGATAAAAAAGTTCAGGGATGATGGGAAAATGATACATTGAGAGGTAGAGCCCTCAAACGCGGTGCTGCGCCTCATCGTTTTTCTGCTATCCCGGAAAAACCTTAGGGGGCCATCGATGGCCCCCGGTGGGGCGAGGGTTAAACCTTTCCCTTACAGGACGTGAACTTCCACCAATGTAAAATTATGGTACCAATGATGGTAGCGCAGTGAAGTTTTCCGGACTGTAAACCATGTATACTGTGTCAAGATGTTGGATTTTTTGTGGTGATATTTTTTTAGCAATTTTATCACTCCAGGAAGATGGCGGAAACCGAAACTTGTCGGGTTTTGTAATACAACTAAAAATAAGTATAAATTCATTTTTTCCTGGTCAATACGTTCATAATATATTAATTTAAGTTCTAACTCTCAATGAAAAACCAGGAAAAAGTACGATTTTTCCATTACATTAACAATACAAATTTGTAAGCATTTCTATACATCGACATATTACTTACTGTCCAATATTGATGAGCAGCGCCTCTTCCTTTGCGTTTCTGCCGGCTGATATCATGCCATGGCGTTACAGTCCGAGGGACTTCTATACTTTTTATTGATTTGCAAGTGTTACCAAAGATGTAAAATGAGAAGCGGTTGCGCGACCACTCATTGTACAGATAACCAAGCACAAATCAAAATCCAGGATGGCATCCCTGCCAATATTAAACACTGGTTCTTTATTACTCCTATACTGATCCCACCTGCACCTTAAAAACAAACCTATAAGTCAACCGTGTGCCCTAAGTATAGTTAGGAATATATATATATATATATATATATATATATATATATATATATATACATACACACACACACATATATATATATATGTATATATATATTTGGTGAGCACAGGGACGTAGGAGCCGGAGGCAGGGGGCAGCTGCCCCCCCAACTTTCATGATTCTTAACCATTAACCCTATGGCGTTGACTGGAAAGAAATGACTTGAAAATTCCCGCTGCCCCCCCCCCCCCACCCCAACTTTGAACATAGTTCCAACGCTCCTGGGTGAGTATGTTTTGATATTTTGCAAACACAGTTATTTGACTTGTATTGATTCACAGGGTTAAATTATGGCATTTATGAGGCGGATGCAGGGCCATATTTTTACAAAATATTTTATGCTTTAGGAGTATGTTCTTAGGTATATGATCAGTGCCTAGCCAAATGGAACTTTGAAATTACCTACAGGGCTGGGGTATAAGTTTCTATCTCTGGATGTGGAGTACCTCTAATTTTTCATATTAGACAGTGCAGCATAGTTTCATGTATTTAAGGGAGTGTATTGTACAGCGTTTACAATACAATGGTTCTTTTAACGCTGTCGTAGTTGACAGTTTTCGGATTTGGGCACCCCAATGGTTTTTTTGAAAATCCACGTTATTATGGTGGATTGATTAAGAGTGCCCTCATTTGACAAAAAAATATGTTGCCTGTAACCTTAGGGGTTCAACATATAATTTCAAATGTGGTGGTATGACGTATGAATGGCAAAATGCATTAAAACATCGGAAATGTTTTGAGTCCCAAATTAGGCTTAGTGCCTTTTCACCATCCAATATGGAACAAAGCAGCACGTGCTTCCCTCTTCTGGTATATGATCTGGTTTTACTTCGGCAGCGCTCTCATTACTTCACACTCTCTATATCTCGTCCGACGGTTAAGGTTTACTTTTATGTACCTACGTCTCTCTCCTCTCCCTTTTTCGGTTACCATCGGGCCGGGCCCCACTCCTTTTCGCTCAGCAGAAACCCATCTCGCGACTCTCCTGACTTCAGCTAGCCAGCTACTGACTCTGCCACTGTTCCGCCTGTACCAAAGGGTATCGGATGACAGCGCAGATAATCAAGCCAATGTAGGGCAAAATATGACTAGTATTGCTTGAAAAAGATACTGTTAATATATTTCTTGATTTATGGTTTAAGCTCTATCATTTTCAAGGAGAAATTTCCGCCAAATTTATCGTTATACAAGTGAACGCACATCCATCAATCAGCAGCCGCCATCCGCTGGATGCCGATTGCCCGCGGGGCACAGAGGTTAGAAAGGTCACACCGCTGGGCGCCGCTGGCGCCGAGTTCAAGCTTCGGTGGGGAGGGGTCGCGTGGCAGATTATAAAACGTACGCGTGTGGTGTCGAGGTTGTTCTGCCTGCTGTTGGACTGAAGGAGGACAGATGTAGGAGACATTATGTGCACATGGGTGGATGCATTGGTTAGGTGTTTGTGCAGTATGCGGTGTCAATATCACTGGAAAACACGAGTATGAGTTCATTAAATGAGTTCGGTATGTGAATACGCTTGGCAAGCAAACTGCAGGTACCGACTTAGAACCTTTAGTATTTTTCGGCATCAGGTTAAATGATGCAGCTTTTCATTTTTTCCTTGATAAACACTTATTTTCAATACAACACACACGGCACATGTGACATACACGAATTGCTTACTTTATGTGTGTGCAACACTAGAATTTTAAAATGATAAAATGGATATTTTAGGAGGAGGGATAAGTAGTTGACCATTCAAACAAGGAGGGTCCAAGGCAAATCACAGGATGCACGAGGCAATATACTGAGTAGGTATGTATATTTCAATCGCATTAACATCAGTGTATTCCTTTAGCATGGGCCACTTCCCTATCACATTCTTTCGATGTCGCCGCCGCCCGGCCTACAGGCAGCTTGAAGTCACTGTGCACTTCCGTCTAACCATGATTGTCCGACTTTCTATTTTGAGGCACAGAAAATAGTTTGTATGCTACAATACTCCACTGTTTACCTCCCGGATGACGTGGCGTTCCTAGTTAGTTATTGTTTATTAACGTCATTTGTTTTTATTTGATTTTTCATTATACTTTAACGATCAGCACTCAGTTTTTTAATTATACCTAAGCTGTCGGAACTGGGGCAGTGACACCTCACAGGTCATGTCAAGCATTGAAAGTGGTGAATATTAACAAAATTAATATTTTTGCTGTATATTTTGAATTTTTCAATCCAGAAATTTCGTTTTGAGCGAAACAATACAGCACACGGAAATTTTGGTACGAGGATGGGAGAGTACACTTATGAACATCAAACAATGTAAGGTAAATTATTTCGAGCGGCGCTGGCGGTTCCCCCCACGCCCCCCCCCCGGCCCGGGGCGCGCCCCGCCCGGCCCGGCCCCCCCCCGTGCAATTCCCCCCCCCCCCCACCCCCACGCCCGGCCTGCCGGGCCCCCCCCCAAACCACCCCCCCCCAACCGTCCCTCAACACGCACCCATCCTCACCTGGGCCACGCGTCAACCCCCGGCCGGGCCATGCGCGGCCAGCCGCCCGTGCCCAGCCACAAAACCCCGGCCCACCCCGGCACCGGCAGGAACACCCAACCCCACCCCCCACAGCCACGTTCCTCCCGCTAGCCGCCCCCCGCAGCCTCAATAAACCCCCCCTACCCCCCCCCCACACCCCATCCCCCCCAAACACCCCCATAAACCACCCGCCACACAAACCCACCCACCCCCACGGGCGTCCCACCCCACCCGCGCAGCGCAAACCCATGAAGCCAACCCAGGCCAACACAACCCCGCACAAACCCAACCAAGCTACCCACCAAACCCCGACAAAATTACCCCACCAAAAAAACCCACACCCCTAAAAACACCATGATAGTAACACCCCCCCACACAACAACAAATATCTCATAATACTCGCAAAACAAAAAATAAACAAGAAACACCAGCACTACCAAGTCACCCACAAGGTATATTTTAAAACTCTATTTCAAAAATTCAAATCACCCGTCAACATACTAACCCCCACCCCAAACACAAACCGTAAAAAACAACATCACCGTCCAAACAAACCAAAAACATCAACCTAACTAAAACCTAACAAATCAAACCCAACCTCGGAAACCCCGACGTCCCAGGTTGTAGTCGTTAAAAAAAAACCATCGTATCCACATCCACGAACACCCAAACACATAACTACAAATCCAAAAAACCTACCCGGCCCCTCGGCGGTAGCTTTTAAACGGCTAGGTTTTTAAATATGTTCAAAATGTTTAAAGTTGCATTGTGAAATCTTGTTAGTACGGTGCATGCCAGTGGAAACGATAGATGAACGGTCTCGAATAGTGATGGGTTATTTCTTGGACATTAACCCATTACCGCCTAGGGGTTCCGATCTGATCCCCCCTCGGTTTCTCGCAAATGATTCTGAGCCGATGCAGATCAGACCCGCGTCGCTTTGCAGGCATCTAGGGATATCAGTTCGGAAACCTATGGGAAAAAATTGACATCAGGTAGGTCAGGTCAACGAGTTGTGACGGCATTGCTAAGCCCGTGCACGGCAATTTCGTTTTTTTCTAAAATGAGGTTGACAAAACCGGGATGTAACTCGGCTTTTACAAGAGTTCTAACTCTTTATCTTTTAACTTTATCTAAAGATAAAGTTTTCAAAACATCGTTCGAAAGCTCTTGAAAAATATGCATGCTGTCATCCATATTGAGGTCAGATCGATACCAATGTCGCCAGACGTCACCAAAGGTCACGGTTTGCGAGTTTTTTTGTGCCTATAACTTTTGAACCAAACAAGATACAATCTTAAATGTGGTACCATAGTAATGGGCATGACCAAAGGATTCAAACAGTAAGTAACATGACCTTGAAAGGTTAATATTTAGTCCTGACCTAAGGTCAAGGTCATAGTGTGACCTTACAGGGTTAAGCCGCATAGCATTCGAATCCTCAGGTCAAGGCAAACACATTTATGACTTTTTTTATTCTAGGTCTCTGGTTCCCGAGGCGTAATACATTTTCTAAATGAGTCTATATTGGACCCATTTTGGCCTACTGTAACGCCACTGGTCAACGGATACGCTTCAAACTCGGATCCAGACTGGAAGAGGGTTAAGGTGCTCCCAGCGCCGTTCCAATTTTTCCGTTATCACCTCCAGTTCCCGAGATCGTAGGAGGTCCCATCACACCCCGGCGGTGGTGTGTATGAAAAAGATCCCAGGCAGTGCCGGGCTAATGAACAGTACCTACCATATAAGGCTGTAAATTTATATCCCTTTGACGCCCGGGCAACTGTAATGAAATTTTCATTTAGTGTTAAAATATCCTTTAAATTATATTGTTGATCATTTTCAGAATTCAAAAGGACTGTGTGATGGCTCAAACAAAAATAGAATATGCTTCATTCTTTCATGTAACATTTATTTACTCTTTTCTCAAATTTAGGCACCCCCAAAGATGTTTGGAAATCCACACCCCTGACAGTTGGTCTGTATGATAACGAGGATTTACGCAAAATATTTTCTTTTCTATGTGGCTGTCATATTAATCATCAGATTGTGGTTCATACAAAAGTCCACCAGCCCAGAGTAAAATCCAAACGTAAAACATATTATAATACCTCGCCTTTAAGTCTGCATTCCCCGCTTCAAAGACCCCACCGCGTCCCAAACGTTTTTATTTGGATTTAATGACCTAAGACGAAAACAGATTTTCGGGCAGTATTTTCAATTTAGTAACATATGTTCCCAAATAGTTTTAATGAGGGGACCAAATTTCACTTGTAGTATTTCAATTATAATTCCAAAGCAATAAAAATATATTTGGCTAGTCTGATCATCAAAAGATGCTGAAAAAGAAAAATCCAGCGCTGGAGGTCTCGTTCTTTTTTCTGTTCCGCTGACAGATACATTAACGGCCTGATCAGTCATCCAGGATGGAGCACCTCATTCAAATCGATGACGTAGAGACTTACGACGAAATCGCGGTAGTGTCAGCTCAGGCTTCTAAATTCCAACAATATTATTTACGTGCCAAGGGCCTTATAAAAATATTGTCGATATTATCTCCAAGAAATGCGGCAATTCGGTGATGCCACTGCAGATTGTGGAAACCAATGGCGCTGCAAAAGGTGCAATAAAATAAAGTGTTTTGTATGGGAGTTTTTTTAAAAGGCTTGATACGCTCACCATTCTGACAGTTGCGTTTCTTTATGTCGAAGCAGAAGCCAGGCTAAGTGAATTCAAATCTCTAGTGCCAAGAATGACGCACAGGAAATGTCTCACGAACTGGCCACAATTCACTCGTGATGTTAAGTCTAAATATTTGATCCGCGCCAGAAAAATCAGAAAGTCGGAGGTCCGCGTAAGCTAATAGCGATTCATGGAACAGTCCTTACAAAAGGAAACATCAGCGCGGACACCCCATCGCCCGAGAGTGGATCTGGCTCCAAGCGATTTGTAACGTAAAGGACAAACGGGCATCTTGATGTTTCTTCGGAATCGCTCAGCTGCAGAAATGATTTCGAAAATTCGGAAACATGTAGAAAAGGGCAGCACAGTCCACACTGACGAAAGTGAATCGTACAGACTGCTGTAGACGCTGGGTTGTGAGAACACAACGGTGAACCACAGAGAGATTGTGTTAGAAGACAGGGTTCACGCGAACCATATCCAGGTCTATTTCTCACGAGTCAAAAAAGTTACGGCTGTAAGCCTGCCAGCAAGCCAAGCTTCGTTGCATTCAAATTTATGAATCTTATGACGTCATCAAAGCTCAAGCGATCTTTTGTCGGGCTTGTTGCTGGCGGGAGACAGTGGTGACGCATCTCAGGGTGATATATCATTTTTTCCGTCGTGATGGAGCCGTGGAAACATAGGCAAATAAAAAATTGAATCTTTTGCCGTTGCGCTGCTCCCTGAATTGGCGTGTGAACAGAACGAGAAGATTGTGCTGATCCTGGTGATGCATCATTTTCGTAGAAAATATGTCTTTGAATTCCTCGTGATTGTCCAGACCAGCCTATCAAACCCCGAAAAATAAGTGTTTTTCGTTTTCATAGTGCAATGTCTTCGCCATGCTTGTAAGCATGTATGTGCATACAAGCACTCAAAACATTATCTGCAGTATTTTATATCATGCAGAATTCGCCATCAGTCCAAAGCACGAGTCATTATCTGACCAGCATTCAGTCCTCTTCCAATATTCCTGTTCCGCATACTCACACTGCTTTCAGGCTTAGTTAGTTAGTTAAGGGCTTTTTCATAAGGCGTTCTGTGCAAAGCACCTTTTGCCCGCCTCTAAAGTTGTTTTCAGGCAAACACCAGCAGTCCAGGTGGAGATAACTATCTGCCATCCGTGCGCGGGTTAGCAACAACAGGAAGCAATCGGGGGTGGTAAAACCGTCAAACAGGCCCCCACAAGCCAACACAGCCGCAGCCGCATCAAATGTCGGACGCGTTCAAAAGGACAAACACGGGCTGATGCCCGCTGACAGAGGCGTGACCACGGCTCAGATGGCAGTGAAACATCACAGCCCAAAGAAAACCCTGAAACAAAATGGTTGATTTCAGCTATTTCTATTCAAACTCATAACAAGACGAGCGAGGAGTACAGATGCCGCCGCTGCTCCCCGGAGTGTGCGCCTGGATGCGCCCCTGACCAGGTGCGCGCCGCCGGAAGGGCCAGTGGGGACAGTGTCTGTGATCATCCGGCGACCGCTGACCGCCGTCACCCGACTGTGAAAATGGTCCCGGTGATGTGACGAAGCTGGCGCATCCACGTCCGGGGGTCCTAAAGGATAGTGCGGATAGAAGTGAGGCGAAACAGCCGCGCAGACGCGCCGATAACAGCTCGACACAGGACGAGATCCTGCGTCGTCCGTCAGTGCGCAGAACGCGGCAGTAAAAACGACTTCTAATCAACCTTTTCATGGAAAACAACAGGAGCCGTAAAATCTCCCAAGACATACAAACCAATAAGCTGTGTCTTGTGTGCTAGCCAGAACTACTGAGTGAGATATGTGAGCTGGTCGTGACCACTGAAATTGTATAAATGAATTGTAGGTGTGTGGAAAATGTGGGTAGCTTAGGCCAGGATATGATATTTTCTCTTTTATGACATGGAACAGTATCCAATTACTGAGTCCAAACAAAAAAGTATGTCTGTCTGTCTTTCATTGGCTTCACCTTTCGCTACTATTCTCCTGTCAAACCTCTCCATGCCTTCTGTTCTACAAAGGAACAGGACTAAGACTGAGGCCATCAACTGCGCTTAAAGACATTGCATTATATCTAATAAGGGGAAGGAGAGGGATGTAATGATAAAGACCTTTTCCGTTTACCACAATTATATTCATTTGGCCAGACATATGCGTCATGACCAGGGGTGTGGATTTCCTAGAATCATTGAGGGTGCCCAAATTTGAGAATAGCAAATGACCACATAAAAGGAGATGGCGTAGTATAAAATTTGTTTCAGTCATCACAAAGTCCTTTTCGATACTAAAAATGATCAACAATTTCATTTCAAGTGTTTTGAAACTAACTCGATATTTCATTACGGTTGCCCCGGTACCTCCAAGAAAATTTAAGCCCAAACACATGCAGAGTACCACTCATTCAAGTCCGAGCAGCGACCCATCGCAATTCGAGACCGTTCTGCTGCCGTTTCCACGGATGTTACCGTACAATAAATATTTTACTTAATTTAAGAATTTACTTTGTAAGAATTTAATTAATTACTTTATTTACTGATTTAAGATTTTTAACATATTCAAAAACATAGTCGTTAAAAAACTCGCCGATCGGAAGAATCTAATCCACGTTGCTTGATGTTTCGTTTATGTCCTCCCATCCTCGTACCAATGCTTGTTCAGTACGGGACACTTTGACGTGAAAAAATCAACATCTTTCAAATAAGTTTTACTTTGACTAGGATTCACCATTTGCAATGTTTGACATGACTTGTGACGTCACTCACTCATCATTTCTTTCAAATTCGGTTCCACTGAGTGCGGAACGTCACTATCTAATTAGGGCACATCTCTAACCAATGATAATGATAAACCATAACTTCTTAGGAACGCGACATCAACCGGGATATTAATACCGGAATATTGTAGCATGCAGACCAATTTTAGGCTAAGAATGGAAATTCGAACAGTCACGGTTAGACGACCCTACACAGTGGCTTCTGACTACCTGGAGACCGGGTGGCGGCGGCATCTAAAGGATGCAATAGAGGGATGGCCCATGCAAAATGAATACAGGGATGTTCATGCCATACAAAATATGCATGCCTACTCAGTTAACTGCCTCGTGCAACCTGTGATTTGCCTTGGACCCTCCTTGTTAAGCGGTCAGTCAGAACTACCTATCACTCCGCCTAAAATAAACATTTTAGCATATTATACTTCTAATGTTGCATGCGCATGAAATGTCAGCTAAGCGTGTGTCACATGTTCCCCTTGGTGTTGTGTTACCAATACATGTGTAAAAAATGAAAAAAAGTATCTTGAGAAGCCCTAACATGTACCCTTATGTCGAAAAATACTTAACACGAGCATTGACGGGGGTCTGAGCCACCTTCACCTTGACGGGGGTTACCCGCCCCCCCCTAAGATCTCGATGACCGCGCTAGGTAGCGAAAAACGGAAAATAGTGTTGGATAGCCCATCCACTTCTCCATCGAAAATATTTGAACTATTTTTCATCAGGTCACATTTAAGGTCACTAGAGGTCAAAACATGCCGTAATAGGGATAACATGTAAATCAAGTTTTTCGGCCATTACATCTGAACAAGTAAAGATAGAGCAAAACGATTTCAACTATATGAATCCTCACAGCAAGCCGAATCGAATGATAAATAATATGACCTTGCTAGGTCAAATCAAGAATTTGACCTGACCTGAGGTTAGGTCAAGGTCAAATTTGGCAAAATACATATCATTAGAACTGCAATGACGAGGCAAATATAATGCAGTTAAAATAAACGCTCTATCTATCTATTACTAAGTTATTCAGTTAAAACCAATTTTCCCATGTATTTCCAATGGAGAGGTCATAGCTCGTACCTGACTTTAGGTCATCGATATCAAAAATACGGGAACGTATTTTAGAGAACTCGGTGGGGCCATTATGTGATATGAGTTTCAATCCGATAAGTTTACCCTGTTCCGACTTATGCGACCTTAAATTTTTTTGAGGTCAGGTCACTTGACCCGTACTGGTGACCTGACCTGAGATGACCTAACCTTAAAATTTTGAAAAAAGCTGTAAAAATGATGAGGGAAAAGGTATGCCAAGTACGGCGCCGCTACGCGCCGCCGTTTTTATGTTGTCTCTGAAAAACCCGAGGGGCGGGTACCCGCCCCCGTCAATGCGCGTGTTAAGACTCAATGTCAGTGCCTGCGATTTTACCGCCAAACAATTTCACATACCAAACTCAGTTAATGAACTCGTGTTTTTCCACCGCTATCGAAATCGCATGCAGTACAAACACCTAACCCTTATGTCCACCCACGTGCGCACGTCTCCTACACATGTACCCCCTCAGTCAGGCAGCAGGCACAATCACCACCGTTCTCAACACACACATGTAGGTTTCATAATCCGCCTCGCGACCCCTCCCCACCGACGCTTGAACTCAACGTTAGCGCTGCTCAGCGTGACCTCTCTAACCTCTGAGCCCGCAGGCAATCGGCAGCCAGTGGATGGCGGTCGCTGATTAGTGGAGGCGCGTTCACTTGTATTGGGAGAAATTCAAGAAGAATTTATCCATGCAAATGCTAAACGTTGACACTATGAGCCAGGAGATATATACGAATCATATTTGTCAAACATTTCTAGCCATACTTTGCCCTTTATTGGCTTGGTTATCTGCTCCAGATCTGCTCCACCGTCCTAGGCTACCTTTCGGTGCAGGCGAGACGGCGCGGCGGCAGTCAGCACAGGCTAGCCGGCGGCCGAGTTCACTGAGGTCGAAAGCACTGAAACATGAGTTTCTGCTGAGTTGAGAGCAGTGGGGCTCGGCCTGAAGGTAACCGAGGGAGTGAGAGAGGCGTATATAAAACTAAGACTTAACCATAGGAAGGGTTATGGAGACTGAAGACCGATAGAGAGCGCTGCCGAGGTAAAATAAAACAATATACTAAGACAGGGAAGCACTTGCCGCTTTGCCTCATGCTAAATGGTGAAAAGGTACTAAGTTTCAGTGGGGACTCAAAACATCGGCTATGTTTTAGCGCACTTTGCCTTTCTGACGCCATACCGTGAAAACTGAAACTCTATGGCGAAACCCAAAAGTCATACCTATACGACAGAATGTTTTTGTCTGAGGAGGTTACTATGGATTCATCATATTAACGCGAATTTTCGAAAACTATTTGGGGCGCCTAAGTCCGAAAACTGTCAATTACGACAGCGTTAAGAAAATAATTGTATCAAAATTATTACTGAGCCGCCCCGGTAGCTCAGTTGGTAGAGCATTGGGCTCCGGCCCACTGCTCAGTAACATGCAGTGGCAGTGCATGTCCAGGCTTGGGATCAGTTCCCCTGACACGCTCCGGCGCTCAATAGTTTACCCGACGTAGGTCGGCTGGCAACTGACCGGTGAGAGGGTAACCTGAGCGGGGCGTCCGTCCCTGCGCTTTGTGGGACGTTAAACTTTGGCCTCAAAATTAACCCTGCATCGTAGGAGTTTCTCGTTCGGGTGGTGGGGTCGGGGTCTCCGTGACAAGTCCCTTGGCGACTTTAGAGAGACTCGGATTCTAATAGCCGTACTAGGAACGGACAAAATTTATAGAAAAAGGGTGTTTTCAGAACACTACAGCTAGGGTCATCGTCACATATTTCTTACTGAAGGGGGGGGGTAGGAACCCCACACTGGCGATGACCGGGGTAGAGAGGAGGGCTGGCAGGCGAACTTTGAGCATATTTAGTGCCTTTGAAAACATCTAACGACGATGCACCTCCACATCTACGTGAGTTCATGCAGGTAATAGGGGAAATACAAAAAGCCTAGATCAGGTTAAAAATCTATGGGGGACGTCCCCCTGATTCGTGAGTTCGAGAGACCCACTCTCCTGCCCCACCCCCGCTTTCGACACTCATGATGACTGGGCACCCCACATCTTGAGGCAGAAATCCACAACCAGCCCTGTAAGTAGTTTCAAAGTTGCAATGGTGGTGTAACACTTACTGGGCACTGAGCATGTACCTAGAAAACATCCTCCTTAAAAATAAAAGTATTTTGTAAAATAATGTAGAATAATTAAAAAGTGGAGGAATCATATACCTACCGGTCAGTTAGAGCTTCCAGCTCAGTGGGAATATTCATCTAGCAGTATGGGCGCCAACGACCAAAGAATTTGCAACATCTAAAATCTATCATTACTATGATAATGACGTTACTGACCATTTTAAGCTCATCTCCAGAATATTTTCCTAATCGTATTAGACAAAGCTTGATCTGGACCGTTCTGGCTATTCCAAAAATGTCATTTCTCCATGCATGATCTGTTCAATTTCCGGCGATTTTTGTTCTGATTATTACGTTCCATGTGCATCATTACTAGACCTGTACCTTACTAGGCAAAGCGATTTACGTGCAGGTTAGGTGGCTAGGGTACCGGGAAATAAATGCAGTGTTATCGCAGGTCTATCTTGATAACATATTTGCTGCAAGATTATAAATAAACTTCTGCATTCACAAATGCATGTTGGACGAAGCTGTCCGAAAACTCTGCGTACTGAAGAAATTTTGAATATGTAGTTCAAAAGGCGTAAAAACAGATGACACTTAAAAATAACTCTTTATGGGACCTTTTGACGCTGTCGCGGGGGCTCTTTTTGGTGCTACCCCACCCCCGCCCCTGAGAGATTCTGGTTACACCCATGGACGTAACCTAGCAAGGTATGCATACCTAGCACTAAACAAGGCACAACGACGGGGAATGTAAAATTATGTTCAGGTAATACCATTTTCGGAGCAAGGACGGTCAGGGCCACGGTCAAGTCTTTCCAGGTGGAATTTCCACCATGGAAGCCCAGAGGGTGGTTGTTACCCCCCCCTTACATATTGGCTCCCGTCGAGCCCGAGAGGACCGTTCTGATGGCTAAACAATTTCGTCAGCTAGTAAACCATAAATGTTACGGGTCCCCTTTTATCCGACGAATACGGACAAGTGATGGATAAAAAATATATCATACAAGCACAAAAGGCTGGCATCATGCCAGGTCGTCGTGCTTAAAATTTAATTTTACCCCATATATTATCAAGTTTGTTTGGGTGGATTGTTGATACAGCCACAGGCTTGGTACTTAAAACAGCTAAATACAGAAAAAGACATCATTTTAGGGCCAAACCCCATTCTAAAACAGATACGACTATCTTATCGAATAGAAACTACCTGCGAGAACGCAAAGATCAATATAAGACGTACTCAGAATATAAGCGAAGGCCATGGAAGTAACTGGACAGTCAGTCAAGCTCATTCCCTCCCCCCTCCCCCTGCCGCTGCCGGAGGAGACCGAAGCGCCTCAGGGCTGTTGCCGGGCGACCTTTGCTGGCCTCGCGTGACCCCGCGACCACACCCGGATGATACCTAACTCATTGAGCGGAGCGCTTAATAGACTGCTAGTGGATCGCATTTTCTGCATGTATGCTGGGGAGAATTTGACTAGGTGTACCTATATAGTCGTTTTGGAGAATCACATGCCTGTGGATGTTTCATAACACCCGCTGCCATCACTTTTTATATCTTCACACATTTGCGACCATGTTTCAGCCAAGGGTTAATCCCCTGCTTGCATCTTTTAAGCCTGCTTTTAGGCTTGCATCAGTTTCCACCCGGGGTTTGTTTCTTTCACCAATCATACGTATGGCCAAGTAGCCTCTTTCTAGCTAAGCTGTCACCAGTGGTGGATCTAGCCCGTCGTTTTGAGGGAAAGCCAAAGGAAAAAATCACGGAAAACAAAACGCCACGCGGTTAAAGATTTTGTCACAATATCACTTTGTGGTAGGTTTTGGGGATAACCCAGTCGAAAAGCAATAAAAAAGACCTCACGAGGTGAAAGATATAGGGACAAGATGTTTGTTTATGTTTTCCAAAACCCAATGATTACACTGAAGTTAACTGATTCTGTTTGAAGTTAAAATCATGAAGCACCAAAGGCTTGCTTATAAACTAAAAAGGAGTCGGAGCAAAAAGGAGGTCGACCGCTTTGGGGGGAAGGGAATAACATAGTTTTGCCGCAAGCTTTTCCTCCGTCCGGGGGAGGCAAAAGCCTTTTTTGCCGCCCAGGGGTGTAACTTTGTGAAAATCTTTAGGGGTGCTTTTTCCTAGCCAACCCATAGCATACTGGCAGTGTTAGGGGATGAAAAACGTAAAAAGGGGTAAAAACCTTACACTTTTCTCCTGACACCTTTGTTCTGCGACATTAATGTAAACATCCCTCCCACAAATTTCTCCCACACACTTTAGACGCGGGCAAAGGTGCTTTGCACAGAATGCGTTATAAAAGCCCTTAACCAACTAGCTAACACTTTTGTCGAAACATCTCTAATGACTTCTTTCTTGCCTTATTTGCACTCCACACTGTTCCCCCTCGGATAAAAAAATAGTTTGGCCCCCTGGTTTGAGCGTTTGAGGGGAGTATGGCCCAAATGCCATCCCCCTGGATCCGCCAGTGACTTAACACGCGCCCCGCTGGGGGCGAAATTCGCCCCCAGCGGGGGGCATCATGCCAGGAACCAGCGGGGCGCGTGTCAAGCTTCCTGCTCATCAAAGGTCACAGCTCGAAAAGCTGCAAACGTGGTCATGCCAGGAGTTTTTGGTGTCTTTTTAAACTAGCGCGCAGACAAACGGCTATCTATTTAGTGTTATTGTTTGCATTTTACCACCATTTAAAGCCCATCTATGGTGTTACATTGTTCTTGAACTAACAAAGCTTTGAACACTTATTTAACCCTCGCCCCGGGGTAGGGGTGTTTGAACACTCTCCTTGGGGTTTTTGGTGGCACGAAAAACGGCAGCGCCGCCAAAAGGATTTTCCATATCAATGACCTAAGGTCAAGTACGGATCATGGCCTCTCTATTGGAAATACATGGGGAAAACCGAAATTAGGCCGTATTTGTGTAGATGCAGCTGAGAATACCTTCCTATTCTCCAAATCGTAGTATACTGGGCCCCTTTTCAGGTTCATGTTGCAATTCTTGACCTATGACCGCTGAGAGGTCATCTGGGCTAATCAAGCAGTTTTCAGAATTAGGGTCAATAACTTTGCATGAAATGATGGTGCAACTTTTATTTTGATACCATTGCGCTTGGATTGCTATTGCAAGTCGATTGATATGCATATTGACTAGGCTAGATAAAAAAGTGAATTTGACCTGACCTGAGGTCAGGTAATTTTTGTGTTTTGACCTAGTATGATCATATTATACATCATTCGATTCGCCGTGATGAGAGGAAACGAATGGTGCCTAGAAAATGGTTCTAAAACTCAACTCTTTCAGACGCTAGAGCCGAAAAAATATACTCAAAATGCCACTTTATTTGACGTGCCATGACCTCAATATTGACCTGAGCCTAACAAGAACTAATATAGTTTCTTCCTGAATTTCTACGAGCTATCCACCAGCCTTCGCGTTTTGCGCTATCCTGCGTAGGGGCCGAGTTCGAGGGGGCAGGCGTTCAAACCCCCCACCCCCCCCACCCACCCACCCACCAGGGCTAAGGTGGCTCGGAGGCCCACCAGGGCGCGGGTTAATAGCCAAACTGAGGTCGAAAACTGCGTTAAGCTAGAACCATAACGTAGGCGAATCAAATTATGTATGGTATGAACATGCTGTGTCAAAATCTAAGAATGACCTAACCAAAGGTCAGGTCAAGAGCATTGTCTTGTCTGAAATAATCGATATGCATACCAATCGACTCGTAATGACAAGCTAAGCGAAATGGTACCAAAGTGAAATCTCTATTATCATTTCCTGCCAAGTTGTCCAGCGAAGTTGTCAGGTTTCCTGCAAACATGTCAAGTTGGACCTTTGGGGTGGCCCAATATACTTACATTACGAGAACAGGAAGCTTTCTTAACCCTTGCCCTACTGGAGGTATTTTACTCCCTCGCCCTACCGGGGGATCGATTCGACCCTCATCCGTTTGAAAACTAAGAAAGCTGGAAAGACGCGGTAAAGCACGGCCTGTTGCCCGAGACCTGAACTCTCCGACAGTGTACAATTATGTTTACCCTAGGTTAACTAGTAACCTGGTGAGGTCACAAAACGGTGACAATTTTGACACATTTAGAAAATCCTTATGATTCGGGAATCAATAGACCTAGAACCAGGGTTTCAATGTGTTTGTCGTGACCCAAGGAGTTCCGCAGTATGCGGCATGACCTTGCAAGGTCACGCGTGACCTTGGCCTTAGACCATCTAACATAATCTTAGGTCAAGGTCGAAGTGAGGTCGCATACCATTGAATCCTTGGGTGACGCTCGTCACTATGATACCAAATTCATTGCCGCACCTTGTCCCGTCCATGAGTATAGCCAACAAGAGCTTCTAAAACGGTAACCTTTGCTGACCTTTGGGGACCCCTGGTGCCTTCGTCATGGACTTGACCTCAAAATAGATGGCGTATTCCAAATTGCCCTTTCAGGAGCCTTCGAATTCTGTTTAGAAATCTGATCTAGCTCTTCTAGAAGCTGAGTAACGCCCGGTTTTTCAGAATTATTTTTAGGACCAAAATTGCCTTACATGGGCATAGAAATGACGTCATAACTCGGTGACCCGACATGATATTCACTTAAAATTTGGTCAAGATGTGTCTAAGTAATTTTGTTTTACAATTCCCACGCAGCATTGGGCTAAACGAAACTTTTTGTGTCATCACGAAAAATAACGAGGGGCGTCGAATCGGCACCCGAAGGACGAGGATTAAGCAATATGAGCCAAAACATAGCTATTTTACAGTTTTTATCATGTATTTTTATTGAAGAGGTCGCCCGTAAATTAACAAGGTATATCACCAATTTCATAAAACCCGGAATATATTTTGCAGCACCCGGTAGGCCCATAATGGTTTTTAAGTGTCGGATTGCTAGGTTAAACGTGTTCTTACTTATAAGTAACTTAACTTTACTTTACTTATTGCATAAATGCAATCCTAATTTTTTAGATGAAGTCCCTTGCCTTGGCCTGATGACCTGACCTAACATTACCAGACTTGATTTTTTAAAGATGCAGAATTGATCAAAGAAGAGATATGAAAGATACGGCGGTGCAGCGCCGTCATTTATCCGCTATCCTTAAAAAGCCTTATGGAGACCATTGATGCTCCTCTCGGACGGGCGAGGGTTAAGCACAAGCTACGTTTCCCAGATATTGGCCCTGATTTCCCTCCTTTTCTAAACAAGTTCCAATAGATGCACAGCTACCACATGTTGCTTTTTGGCCCTCCTTTGGTACGTATATCAGCTATGGACAGGTCTGATCTACATACAGCCTAAATAAATTCAGAAATAAATTGTAGCATGCACTATGGCATTTTGGAAAAGAAGTCCAGCAGCGAACTTTGTTTTTTCTGTCTGGAAGACATGATCAAGGAAACGACGAGTGCACTCGATGGTACTGATTCTGAGACAACGGCGACACGGCAATTAACATTTTGGAAAATGCGCTCTTTCGGCTTTGGTCGCAAGTGGCAGCTACCTAATTTCCACAGTTACTCCCGCGGCTCACCGTCTAAATATGACCTCGTGCGGTCATATGAAATCTTCAGATCACTTAAGTAATCTTTTAAGCACAACATTATCTCCAGATGAATAGTTAGAAGAGAGCTCCGAATCTCTGATACTTATTATTTAATTGCTACATAATCCTGACATTATGTCCTATTAGAACGTCGCAGAATAGTTTTAGGGGTGCTTTTGGAAGTTTAGGGGTGCTTTCAAAGTTTTAGGGGTGCTCGCGCACCCCTAAAAGTATACAAAGTTACACGCCTGTTGCCGCCCCCCCCATGGATTCACCACTGGCTGTCACTATAATAATAATTGTTGGGGTTTAACGACGCACCAACTACCAATGTTATACGGCGTAGTCAACTCTCACTCTGTTGGGAATGATTTCGGGGATCAGATCGACTTATTCAGAGGCTCTGCCGGGATTTGAACCCGGGACATGTGGCTTAGGAGGCTTTGATGCTACCCACTAAGCCACCCATCCCCCGAGCTGTCATCATCATATCATTTGTATCACGATCCGATAATTCCCAACTTAAAGGGAATGTGACACCTTCATAACGTGATTTTAACTGAGATAGCCAAGTTGCAAAGCAAGTCGGAAAATCCGGTACGCTGTATATTATTTGTCTTGAAACTCGAGATTTCCGTAGAAAAAGCTAAAACCTACCTGAAATGTACCCCTCATGTACCCTAAGCAGCAGGCCGCAGTTGTAATGGCTGTTGGTGTGACGACATATGCTGACGTCACGGTGAGTAATCAGCCAATCGAAGCCCTTGAAGCGTATTGAATACGGTAGTGGTTGCCAGATCATTACATCATCCAAAGGCAGGTATTTATTTATTTCCCTAGAGGAGCATTTTAAAAATCAAAATATTGAGCTTTTTGTACATTTTTCAGAGAAATCATGGACACCTCCTTGAATTTCGGCTAAAAGTTCCCCCTTATTACACTAGATTCCAGGATTCGACCAAGGTGCCGCATTCCCTTTAAAGGGAATGTGGCACCTTGGTCGAATCCTGGAATTTAGTGTTATTAGGCGTACTTTTAGTAAAGAATAATGAAACCACTCACGATTTCTCTGAAAAATGTACAATAAGCTCAATATTTTGTTTTTAAAAAAACTCCTCTAGAAAAAGAAATAAATATCAGCCTGTGGATGATGTCACGATCTGGCAACCACTACCATACTTGAAACGCTTCAAGGGCTTCGATTGGCTGATGCTCATCGTGACGTCAGCATATGTCGTCACACCAGTAGCTCACAACAATGGCCGCCGGCGACGAGGGGCTGAGGGGGCTGGTGTCAGGTAGGTTTTAGCTTTTTTCTACGGAAATATCGAGTTCCAAGACAAATGAAATATGGAGTACCGAGTTTTCCGACCTGCTTTACAACTTGGCTATCTCAGTTAAAATCACGTTATAAAGGTGCCACATTCCCTTTAAGATTCTGTTCGACAATCCGAGCAAGTAAACATGGGTAAATACATTCCAAGCTAGCGAGCTGTTATCTCTATATTGGTTTGGCCCCGGAACAAAATAGAAGCACACGCTAGCGCGTTCATCTTGCTCGACATCAAAATAAAATATTTCTAGCTTCTCCAATGCCCCATACTAGAAATTGCAACTCCGTGATCGACTAAGGTTGAATATTTTGTTTGCCACCTTCTCTCCTTCACTTTACTCTTCACAGAACGCTGGCGGGGAAGACAATAACATTTGCATGTGCCAAGATCAACCCGTTGTGAAAAGTCATTTGCATTTAAATTGAAATCCTCGCGAAAAAATATATAGATCAAACCTTTCATCAGCGCATATTCTAAGAGGTAAAACTCGCTGACTGACCTGTACATTGGATAACCCACAATTTTCTGACCGGAAGGGTTTTGAATCATGAAGAAATACAAATGTAAGCAGCTATCCGTTAGGCTCAACATGAGTAGTTGAGCGCAACGATAATTATCTGTGCCCTACTGTAGCGATGTTGACACTCTACCGATCAAAAACTCGCGCCCTCTATGCGGTTTTAGACGAGTTCTCGGCGTCAGAGCATTCAGTGGAAGGGGGACGCTGCCGCCAGGCCAGTGGCGACCGCCTGCTCTGGAATGCCGGGCCCTTGAGAACGACTCCATGATTTACACGGAAGAGTGGCCGGTGTTGAGCAGAACAAGACAGAGCTCAAACACGGTAACCTGACGGCAAACATGGCCAGGAGTGTGTGTGCTGAGCGCGGGTGGGGACTGAAGGTGCACACAACACTGGACAGCAGGACAAACAGCCCAGCGGAAGCCGGCCGGAGCTGGGAGGGTAGCGCTCGGAACAGCGCCGCCGCCCACTAGCAAACACTCACTGGCCAGCTGTGGTGGACAAACAGAAAGACGGCTGAGGTGATGAGGGGTGAGAGGGGGAGGGGTTCCAGTGGGAGGTGGAGGCCTCAGAAGCAGACCCTGCAATTTAGACACAACTGGTGCACCAGCTGCTGCGGAGGACTGACCACTAGGCGAAATCAACCCAGAAAATATTTTCCCGGCGATACAATGATGTCACTTCAGAAACAGCCCAGTCAACTTGAAGCTGCACACAACACTGGACACATAAGTTGAGTGCGGAAACAATGACTCAGAAAAGGTAAAAGAGTGCACGTAAATACACAATGTGACCGTAGTAGCTGCTTCGTTGGAATTATCAGCCTGGGTATCAGTTTGACGTGTTATTTGTAGCGCTCAACACACTTGAGCATAACGAAATAGACAAGGCTGCAAGCCTGAAACAACTCTCAGGAGCGTTCAGCAAGATACATTACCCAGGGGCAAAGTGCAAACAGCTGTCCGGCGTGTTGTAAAAGGTTGTTGCACAGAAATGAAATCCCTGAAGATTCAGGGTCATGACCTTGGATGGACAACCGATACAGCGCCTACTCGTTGACCGCAGGAGGTGCATTTGTCAAAGGATGCACGCGCAAAATCGGCCCTTGCCTCTTGGACTTAAACGGCTTATAACTAAGCTAAAAAGACCGTTGGTGGCAAAAAACATAATTTAATTTTCAAGCTCAAAATACACTACTTCTACACATGTCAGTTTCTGTATTCTGGTTTGGTCCTATCACGTCATTTTTGGCACGTGCAGCTCAGCGAAAGGGGTGTACGTCAACACCCCTTCTGCCTCAAAACCTATATCTCTGTATGGGTTAAACGAACAGCCGTGAAATTTGTACACATGTCGCTCAACATGTTCAGTATAATTGCACCAAAAATTGTTTAGACACCTAGAAGAGTTATTGAGATATGACGTCATATCAGAGCGCGTGCAAATGCACTATTTTCATGCCAATTGGGGAACTTAGTCCCAGATGTTAGCTTCTTGCTTCAGTGCAGGTAACAACTGATTGGATAAGCAAATAGTTCCAAATATCATCTTCCTGATTCAAATCAACCATTGTTCTCCATATTGAATAGGAAATTGCCCAATGGGTGTCCTGCCCAATACTCCATCACGTGCAACATCGCCTGAGAGACATCGTTACACCCCTTTCAGTTAAACTCAAGTAGATTAAACTCAATTCAGTTAACAAACACTAAATTTTGCAGATGTAATGGTGCACATGCTTGATATATTAATACAGTTTTGTGAGACTATAATGATTATTGAAAAAGTTATGGCCATTCATCAAAACACATGTATATGCGTGGTCTAATGCAAAATTTAGCGCACTGCAGTACCCTTATTGACAGTGATGTTTGGGAGTAATTTGGTCCGCCTGTAGTTATTATGTGCCGCATTGCAGCTCCCGTCTGAAAACTGAAGAGCTATGCTGTGCCCCTGAGCATATGTTCCCTGGTATGAATGGTAGCGCAGGGTACCCCCGTGTTTGCCCGGTCTCTTCCATTGTAGCACCAAACCTTAGGAGTTAGATCAAAAGATCCTTACCCACATTTGACCTGCATAGACCACGTCCAAAGATACATTACATGCAAATGCCAGGCCATACATGCTTCTGTCGCTAACTAAGGTCGACTTTGAACCTTTTTCTAAAAAAAAGATTACCGAAAGAAATAGCGCGGGAAGCTTGCAAAAGGCGAATCACTAACAAACACGAGAAAGACGCCCCAGTAGACAATGCCAAAATTGACCATCTCGTCGGTTAGAAAGTAAGACGTTAGGCTTAGAAATGTTGAAATATATTATTTTCTAGGTCATCTCCAATGGGGTTGTTAAATGAGGCACCGCAAAAATGTGAATCCACGTGCGCTGGGTTGATGTATTGTATACAAGTCTTACACGAGTAGCTCGAGATTAGAATGGATTTGAAGCGATGGAATAGAGTGTTTGCTGGTAGACTTTGGATCCTGAATAGATATTACATTGTGGAACCTGATGAAAATATCAGGATCTATAATATTTTAGCTGAGTTTTTTGTAGAAAAAGAATTGGAACCAAGATGCATAGCCTTAACAAATAACGTTTATGTTCTAGGAGCTCTGATGAGCGCAAAAATGCGACAAAAATGTCACTATTACGCAAGAAAGTTGCTCAGCACGCCAGCAAAAAAGGACTCGCAGTGATTTGAGTACAGAATATGCAGGGCGCATCATTTTCCAAGATAATATTGCAGGCAATTTGTGCTGCGTTGAGTGAGAGATGACATCAAATTTCACAAAGGTTGGCCACGGAAGTTTACGAAGGATCTGCGATGACGCATTATCAGGAAATTGTCAGTCAGAGAAAGAAGTGGCATCCCTGATATCAGGATCGGTATTTTCACAAAAGAGCTGTCATTATGCTGACAGGAAGCGTCTCTCTGATAATGAAAAAGCAAGTAGATACGAAAGTAAGCTAATTGAAAATAAGCTAAGCCTCCCGAGTTGATAACGTGATTTCCTGAGCAGCTTTGGGGCCCTCAGCTGAGCTGGGCCCGCCGAGGCTGATGAGGACCCCTGAGCTAGTATGGGGCTCCTGAGCTAATCAAGTGCTTCCTGACTTGATCTGGATCTGGATCTGGTAATCAGAAAGAGTCGCGATAAAATTGTGTTTCAAGAAGAGGACAGCTTAGAGCGAGCTAGCACGCGACTGTACAGTGTACACTGACACGAGTATGCACTGTAATATCTAATTATTTATTTTTGTTTTATTACGGCCACTCCCAACAGGAACGCTTGCCCAATTACAGAAAGTATTGGCGTGGATGTTTAAGGATCCCCTCCACCGGGTCAGATCGGACACGGAAGGTGGTTTCCCGCCGTGGGGATTGAACCCATGTTAATCCATGCTGTCCGATCTGAAGACGGGCAACAAAGCCACTAGGCCACCCTGCCCCCCAACAGCAGGGCACCTTATCATGTTATTAATACCACCTTTCACATCTGTGATTTCTTCTGACACGCACAGTTTTCTAACCTTAATGACAAATTAAAAGTCTGGTATGCAAAATAACGTAACAGTTTCAGGGAGGTGCCACAACTTCGACCTTCGCATCCTAATGGCCCATTCAAACCTGACAGAATCTGCCACGATCTCTGCCGGCCGCAGCTACAAGAGCACGTGAGGTAATTATCGACAAAAATATTGGCAGACTCGGTCGGCAGATTCCGCCACGCGTGAATGGACTTTGATCGTTATTCAAACATGAGGTTTAAATATCGTGGTAGTATTGAGATTTAAGGGCACACCGGTAGTTAAAGGGAATGTGGCACCTTGGTCGAATGCCGGAATTTAGTGAGGGGTATTTTATCCGAAAATCATGAAAACGTCCATGATTTCTCTGAAAAATGTGCAATAAGCTCAATATTTTGATTTTTTAAATGCTCCTAGGGTAAGAAATATACCTCTGCCTGTGGATGACGTCATGATCTGGCAGCTACTACCATATTCAAAAGACTTCAAGGGCTTCAATTGGCTTACTGTTCACCGTGACGTCAGCCATGTCGTCACGCCAACAGCTGAAAACGGTGGCCGCCTGGCTGGGGTACATTTGGGGTACATTTCAAGTAGGTTTCCAGCTTTTCTCCATGGAAATTTTGAGTTCAAAACAAATGGTATATTGAATACCAGGTTTTCCGGCATGCTTTACAACTTGGGTATCCCAGTAAAAATCACATTATAAATGTGCCACATTCCCTTTAAAGGGAATGTGGCACCTTGGGAATTCTGGAATTTAGTGAAATTAGGCGTACTTTTAGCCAAAAATAATGAAACCACTAATGATTTCTCTGAAAATGTACAATAAGCTCAATATTTTGTTTTAAAATACTCCTCTAGAAAAAAAATAAATATCAGCCTGTGGATGATGTCACGATCTGGCAACCACTACCATACTTGAAACGTTTCAAGGGCTTCAATTGGCTGATGCTCATCGTGACGTCAGCATATGTCGTCACATCAGTAGCTCACAACAACCGCCGGCGACGGGGCTGATAGGAGCTGGTGCCAGGTAGGTTTTAGCTTTTTTCTACGGAAATATCGAGTTCCAAGACAAATGAAATATGGAGTACCGGGTTTTCCGACTTCCTTTACAACTTGGCTATCTCAGTTAAAATCACGTTGTGAAGGTGCCACATTCCCTTTCAAGGTCACGCAGTGTCAAGTAGATCTGAATGTCTAAAAAAATAGTATTTACATCCTGCGGCGATGCTTAATAATAGAGCAGGAGCGAAAGTGCGCAAAATTATACCGAAAGCCGAAACGCAAGCTGCTTTCATTGGCCAAGCAAGGCTTGAGACAAGTAGGTGGATACACTCCGATCCACCAACAAAACTCTGCTCTTCTAGAACTGCAGACTTATTGGATCCGTGGGGGGCCCAAATCAATCCTATTCCACGTCGAATAAGTTGCACTACAATGCTTCTCGAGCACGTGCTAAGGAATCCCTCGGTTTCTACAGGCGCCTCTGCAAGGTTCGTTGAAGCGAAATAGGATCAGTGTAAGTGAAGAGCAAACAAAGGGGCACGTGTCTCGTCTGCACGTCAGGGATCTCGTTTGCACACATCCCAGCTGTCGGCTGCAGCCCGCCGTCTTAAACAACTGTCTGACTATCGACACCCAGACGACGTGTGTCATCCGGGACGGCCAAACAGCTTCCAGACTCGTCTTGGGAAAAGGGGCGGAGACCTGCCGCCCCAGAGGCTCACCCTGCTTGCATCTCCTCGACAGGGGAAGACAAACACATCAAAGCGGCTCCGAGATTGATCGAAATTCTCACATCGTCCAGAGCGACATGGAGAACTGAGTCTGTCCGTGTCCAATGGGATGAACAGACCCGACGCCCAGTTGGGTGACCTCGCGATGCCGGGACCGACCCTGGCTGTCGTCCGGTTAGCCCTGACGGGGCGCGGCCAGCCGGCCTAGACAGCGCGACGACCTACCACTTGAGCCCATCAACGCTGCCAGCCAGCGAGCAGGCGCGAGTCCAGTGCACGTGATGTCATTGCCACACCGAACCGTCAGAATGGACCAACGGCTTGTTAAACTGTTTGGCGAAGAGTTGTAAAAAGTGGTGACTTCTAGCCGAATAGCCCTGGTCCCAACCGGACGCAGCCCCTGAACTGACCCGAACGGGGCGCAGGCTGGCGTCCAAAACCGTCGGGCAAGACAGACGGGCTAAGTAAACACGGCGTCTAAATTATGTCATGGCCGCAGCTGGCGGTTGGATAAATTACCGCGCTGTATTCCTACATAGCTAGAGCCCCGGACAAGGTCAGAACACGGTATATCTCAGAAGCACAACATTACGATGACATTTCTTTTATATTGGGTCACTAATAATAGCTCCTGCCTGATTCGTAGGGCGATTCGCCTGATGTACAAAGTGTTGGTAGGAACAGTATCCCGTCTTATTCTTGAAGTTTAGCTTTTCCATCCCTTCGCCTGGGGACATAAATTGTCCACGAAATGAAAAAGACATGTGTCCCGGGGTTCAACAGTATTCCCATTTCTCCACTCATGGCCAGCGAATAAGAAAGTAGGCGAGTGCCAAACCAGGGTCAGCGCTTTCGTCCGACCTTGTTCTCAGTACTTCAGAGGACACTGTGCACAAAGAAGATATTATGACAAAATATAATGCAGAGACAGATATTCGCAGGTGAAACTATATGGCTCCAGGCTCAATGACGTATGTAAGTCACACACGACCTTCACTCATGGATCCATTTAGCACACATGTCCACATGCACTGTCTTATTATCTTCCAATCTGCACAGCCTTCAGTGATATTTGCTTGTATGTATTGTACTTGCATCCAAAAATGTATTTGGTAAGCCGATAAAGTGCACTGAAAAACTAAAGAGGCTATTTTCGAAGGAGTGATCTGAAATATGCCTTGACGTTAATTTAGAAAATTTAAAAATCCAGTTGACAGCAATACACATACAAACTTCCCTGCAAATTGAAATGCAGCATCAATATATAAGTGATAGTTGTTTCGACTGGATGATCTCCCACTCTTACAGAGCAAGCGGTCCGCATCAGCCACTGTTATGCGATACACGCTCACTATCTGAATAACACCGCACGCACCCTATGTTCGCACTGTGGCGGCCGCCTCTCTGTTCAGCAGGTTTTATCTGAGACAGTTAGCTGCGGCCAACTCAAGCGATATCTGCGTAGATTCTGCCCGCCGGTTACTTTAGAACACAGCTTAGGTACTACCGCTACCATAGACATCGGGCAGGCTTTATCATACTCGAGGGAGATACAGTTTGACATAGTTTACAGCCCCATCAAAGCTTAATTTGTAGAAGTTGCAACCCCGGTATAGGAATCTTCAAGCAACCAGAACGTTTCTAATCTGATTTGGATAACGACGGGCACATATAGCCTTAGCAGCTGCCGTACCCTAAAACTACAATCATCATCACAAGCTTACCCCACGAACACCTAGCCCAGATAGATGGGCAGCCTCAGTACAGTACCGACCGCGGGAACGGCCCAATCGGCTCATGTATGAGTGTGTCTGGAACCGTTCTGTCACTAGGTCCTGGTCCTTATCTACAAAAAGGATCATGAGTATGGGCCGTACCACACCACTGGACAAAGTTTTGATTCAAAATACAATATTTTGAACCTGTAAACGTATATAGGCAGCTGAATGCACATACACATACAATACCCAAACACGGAAAAATAGAGTTAAGTGTAATCCCTTCAAACACTCGTCTCTCCACCTCTCATCATTATGCCCCAATACGACGACGATTTTCATTTGATATCGGTGATTTTACTGTAAATTATTTCTATAAGTGACAGAAAATGAAGTACTGAGTACAAGTACAGACCTTATTGAAAAAATTTGTTTTGGCTCAGGGACCGGGGTATCGTGAGGTAAGAAACCCCCTACTGGATCAACCATTCTCAAATAGGAATTACCGCCTTTACGACCCCTTGTTTGGCCCCAGTTGTGGAATAGTATATTTTCGATAAATTCAATCTGTTGAGGAAATCCCAAAAGTAAACTAATTATCAAGAGAATGTGAAACAATATTTCATCGGTCAAAGTCAATAAAATATTAAATGTAGAAACTTATAGTTCATTGAATGAGTAGAACAATAATAAATAAACAACAGTACAAAAATAAATTGTAGACTTCAGTGCTCTCCAAAATATATACTGTCTTGAATGACTTGAACATGTTTAGAAATATCAATCACGTATTCAGTCAGCGTATGCTTAAATTTAGTCATGTTCCCCTAATCGTGCAGATAACATTTATGTTCTCGCGAGGGTGCCGGGGCCTCCTTGGCTGTGATTTTGTTCGGCGGCAGCCTGGGGTGGGGAGCTTGAATCACCGTGCCATACGATATCCATTAGGGCAGCAATGTTCCAACACCAACAGATTTGGCTCCCTTTGGGTCTGTCAGGTTTCGGTCGGGCGGGTTGCACGGGAGGTCTGGCGCCTTTGCATCTCTGGAATGTAACGCGTTATAACAACGTATATTAAACATGTTGTGGTTCAGCACCCAGTGTCGAGTCAATTTGGTGCTCCACGCCTGACACATATCAATTCATGCCTACTTCATGCCATCTTCAGTCACCACCCATCTTCTTCTTTTCAGAATAGAAACCGGGGAGTATAAAGGGTGAGTATAGACTACTTTTCTTTTCTGACATCGACATCATTTGGATCGACAACCAAACGGAAATTCATTTCTTCGTTGCTCGGGGCGGTGAACAACAGGTTTACCTCGCTTGCTGGCAACGGAGGAGTTATATCATTCATGCTTCATCTTCAGTCGCTCCTCATCATCACCCAAATATACAAACACGTCGTTTACTACGGGCAGTAAATATATTCAGGCTCAGCACCAGTGTCAAGTGCGCACTGGGTGTTTCGAAACAAACATTATAAAAAAATTTTATGACCTCACGTGAATATTTCATTCAAGTAAAATTAATTTTCTGCTTACAAGGATACGTTCCGCCTCGCCACATTCGTCTGAGCCGCGCCATATTTCGTCTGGAGGTGATGGTGCGTACCAAGGGCTTTGGTGCCGAGGCTGCTCATGTATCTGGGCTAACTGTACCAGGGCTCTAGTGACCAGCACACCAGGACCAAGAGGCGGCGCCCTGCGTGATATTGGCCGTGTTTGCGCGGCGCGCGCAGGTTGGATGGTGTATGTGCAGCTGCCCAGCAGTCAACGCAGTTGGACAGATAGCCAGATGGACAAACAGCGGCTAATAAAGCAGGAGAGCTTTCCAAGCACAACTGGAGTGGCGCTGGGCTCACTGGAACCAGCCGAGCTTTCCACACCGCCAACATATTCACACGCAGGCTTTCAACTGAGGAAACGAATGTTTCGTTGTGCTAAGTTCAGGACGAGATCATCCACGAGAAAAGCATAGTTGAAACGGTAGGACTCCAATTTCGCAGTAGAAAATGTTCATCTCCACTGAGACAGCGGAGATTTAATTTTGGTCACATTATTGAACGACTGAGAGAAGGCAATGGCATCTCCCTTATGGTGGGTGCAACCACGTATCCCAATTATCACGAGGTATAGTAATTGCTGGGGCCTCACGACGTACCAACAGCTGATGTTATAAGGTAAATACCCGCCCGGTGTGGAGGGACTACTAACATCGTACATCATATCATATATGATATATGGTATGATACAGCATCATATCAGGAGCCTTATTCGGTGGGCCCGTTATCACCTAAAAAGTCAAATATGGGATACTGAGCTACTTGAAACTAAAAGGGTAGCTTTCTTATAATCTTACTAAAAATATACTAAATATAATCATAATAATATATATATATAATATAATAATATATAATATATATATATAATTATATTTATAATATAATATAATATCTATATATATTATAAAATACCAAAGTAAAATGAGTCTTTCCTTATCGATCGAGTGTCCTGCTACCAAAAGCTGACTGGGTGCAGACGGGAACTTGGAAGCTTTGACCTGTACGCTGGAATCTGTCAAGTATAAGCCAACATACACATTTCTGGGCGTGATTACATTTTTATTATAAGCCGTAGGAATAAAAGTCACAAATCGACCTCTCTCATCGAGTGGATTCAGATGAGGTGCCACATTATAGGTTCATATTCACTGAACAAGATATTGAAATAGCTAATTTCCCTGAGAAATGTTAATGCCTTGTCTTTTTTGCGCGCAATCCTGAATATTTATCGATTTCGTTACAAAAAAAAAACTTACCAGGGGACTAGAGATGACAAAGCCCTGGTGGGATAGAAGCTAAAGCCACCTACGAATTGAAAAAAAATCATCCAAATATTTGCAGCCTTAATGTTCATGACTCGAGATAATCTTGCTGAAGGCTAATCACCACAAACGCAAAGCACAAGCTACGTATAAACAGTCTGAGTTACAGGTTAATAGCCTCTATAAACATCAGCGCTTGTCCAAAACACGTCGGCATGTGACGGTTCAGGCGTATACGAGCAGTCCATCCTCGATCACAATCGTTCCGTTTCACGAGAGAGATTGCCCTCCGATAACAGTGTCGCCTCTCCCACCGTCTCCGCAGTGCGGGCGTTGACAGCTGTGACTGAAAAATCACCGCCGAAAGCCCCACTCCGCCGATGGTGTTAATCAATCGGCTTCTATCACCGCCCGTAAATATAATGGACAGCGGCACTGGAAAAAGCATCGCAAGCCATGCCAGCACCGAGAGCCGCAGGGAAAAACCGCCCACCGAGCCCCGCACCGCATCTAATCTTAATGCTGAATCGCCGACCGAGCCAGCTGCTCTTCGGCCCCCAAAAAAAGCCAGCGCGCTTTGGCGCGCTCTTGACGTTGTCGGGCGAGATGGGGGGAGGGGGAGGGAGGAGGGAGAAGGGGAAGCGAGCGGTCCAGACAGCGAGGCTCTGCGCTGCGTCAGCCCTGGTCTTCACGTGACACACCACTTCCCCGCATTTGGCGCGAGCGTGAACAGTCCGTTGGTTTTGTCAGCCATCCAATGCTAGAAGTCTGGGCTGATAAAAGGATTCCGAAACGAGCGCTTGCATCAAACCGCTGCAAAGTGGCCTCAATAAAATGGACCATCGCACCATCCTCTGCATGCTTGCATGTTTGAAGTACAACGGTTCTATGCGGTCTATTTCTGTGAACTGCACCGCTGGATGGTACAAAAACGTTCTGAACTTTCACCATCCCAGCATAGAGATAGTGAGTCATCTGATCGTCGCAGGCACAGTCACCTTTGCCTCCCTGCGCTCAAAAGTAGCCGACAACACATCTAGTTGGTGAAATGTGCCAGTAAGATAATCATGAGTGGACTGAATACTCATAGACATTCAGAACACCCTTTCAAAGTCAGTTAATTTTGCACCTTGTCCTTTCAAGAACGACTCAGTCCACTCAGCGATCGCGTGCGATGACAGAGCACGCTGGCCAGGTGATCGCGCTCGAACCTTTTGGAAGTGGCATCAATAACCCTGATCCTGACTCATTCATTGAAGAGGTCGGCCGACACGCGATCCAGCCGCGTCCCGAGCAGTGAGCTGCCTGACAGCAACGCCGTGCCTTTTGGCGGAGCCCCTCGCCTCGGCAACGGAGCAGCGCGGTCAGAATGCCCCGCCGGGATCAGGCGCTGCGGTTTATAGCAGGTGGCAGGCGATTCAGTGCAAGTGGACAAAGGCGTGCCACTGCAGCCGCGGCCGGCCCGGCACCACCTCCTTGATTGCGGTCACTCCGGCTGCGGCTGCTCCATCCATAACACAGCTCCCAGGCACCGAGCGAGTAGTCGACTGCAATGTCTGCGGCCGCTGCCCCCATCCGGACAAAGGTCAGGGGGACGGCGCCGCGCAGACCAGCCTGGCACACACCTCATCCAGCTCAGAGCTGGCCGCCATCCATTTGGCTGGACTGGGCTGGACAGGGGATGGCCCCCGAGATTGGCCGGCGGACCGTGAGGCTGCGGCGGCGCCGTCTGTCTCTCGCTGGCTTCCGTCCCCAGGACGGCTCAACCCTCTCCGTCCCGGCGGCGGCCGGCCCGCCGCGACCGATGGCAGCTGATGAAGAGACCGGCGGTCGCCGCGCGCCGCTGTGTACACATTCACGTGCGTCATTGTTTTTAAGCGGCGCGCCGCGGCGGATGCTGGCGCATTCCTTGGGACGCAGGCCGCCCCTTTAATCAGCGGTGGCCGGTCGTATCGGGCGGGCCATCTGGCGGGTCTGGGCCGCCCTCGGTGTCCGCTTCAGTATCGCCGGCCGCGATCTGCCGGCCCGCAGTTGGCGGCAGGGTGGTCCGCGCGGCCGCCGCCCGCCGACCAATCCTCCCATAGACTGACAGGTCCTGCCGGGCCGCGCCCTGCCCACCTGGCCCGCTCTCGACCCCAGCGTGAGACGGTCCAGGCTTTTTGTAGGCTTTCTGAACGAGGCGGTGTATGAAATGAGTCTGAAAGCGTTGCAGATTGTCTAATAGAAAGCCTGCGGTTTCCGGATGAAGGACGCTTGTAGTTAGTGGAATTCCAAAAGTATTTGTTCTATCACAGAATAACAAGAATATACATACCTGTTTGATGACTTGTATTAGCCGGTTTTAGCCTCCAGAAAGATGTATCTACAGAAAACAAACAGCATGGAAAAATGCTGTTTGACTATACACATTGACTATACACAGCTTGCAGCTACCAACAGCGATACTACTCCGAGTATCACTTGATATTACGCCAAACAAACGTTTGGATCGCATTTCGATAGATTTGAAAACTGCGTTTCTGTTTCCGCATACTCACAACATTGTGTTGGGGGGTGGTGGTGACACGCTGTTCGAACGAGCTTTGAAATAATAGGATAAACGGTGGCCCGAAAAAAGGTCCAAGTACGGTTCGTTTGTGATGTCCCTGTAAGCAATGCGTGCATTACCCATATTCCGTACGACATGGTAGATGTAAAGTGAACACAACCAGATCTCGTTGAAGCTCCAGCTAAGAATATAGTTGAATAAAAAAATGTTCTTAAGTTAGATTTGTTCATCAAAAGTTAGAACATTTCTATTACTAGATTCGAATGTGAGAAAGCCGTCCAAACCAGTATAAAGAGCTGTTGGAATATTCTTGAAAAACATGCACTCGAGGAGTGGTTCAATGTAGGAAATTCAACATGTAAATACATTGCAAAGGTCTCTCAGGACGTCCACGGAGCTGCATAGCCGGGCTTGCAGATTGATTAAGGGCGTCGGTCCTACCGAGCCCGAGAATATCGGTCAGCGAGAAGAACCACCCCGTACAAAACTCGCACATTTCTTTACCCGAGGCTGCCTGTTCGGATAACTGAGAGTACGAAGGGAGTCCAGCCCACTACAGAGGAGTCCAGGAGTTTACCGCACTCCAGGAATCCTTTCGTGAAGAGCACAGAGTCACTCCTCATTTCTTGCAAATGTATGTAGTGTTAAATGGGAAACACATACTATGAGGTATATAATCAAGACGGAAACGCCCAGGGTTATGCTATTTTGCTATCATGTTCTAAACATAATACGCTATTTGAAACCGGGGCTTTATTTAATTCTGACAAAAACTTTAACGTGATGTCCAGTCAAACATTAGGAATTATTAGGCCCGTTTTCTTGTTACCTTGTATTTTCAACCATTTTTCACAGGAGTGCTCAGTATATCTTTAAAGATCCAATTTAAAAAAGGTGAACACTTCATTTAAAAAGCCGAGGCTCAAACTGAAAAGCTGCGGCCCAATTTGAAAAAAATAAACTAAACGTGAAATGAAAAAAGCCTAGACAGGAAATTAAAACGGATGGCCTGCGCTTAACAGGCCAAATTATTAGGCGTACTGCGGAGACGGTGGTAGATGCGGCATTGGATTATCGGGCCTCATTAGGCGCCTGAAATTATTTCATCTTTATATTAAATGTTTATCGTTGCTGTCCCTGAGCGGCACATGCATTTTGATACTTGCATCCTATACTATATGCCGCAAATATAAGTATGCGTGCGTTTGATAAGTTTGTGCTTGATCTGAGTGTGAAGGAACGCAAAAAATACATAAGACTAAGCCAGTGATCATGGTTCAATTCAAAAGCTTCAATTTTGAAAAATATACCTATTTACTATGTCCATTAATTCCCCCTTATTATCCTCCCGAATACGAGAAATTGACTTATTTTCGATAGAAATTGGATGTAAGGACCAGCGCGTTGAAACAAAATTTGATTTTTTCGTACTATGGACCAGATAAACCTAGAAAAAGGTTACCAATATTTCAAAGTTTTCTTGGGTCGATAGTAATTTATTTACTTCGTGAGTACCTGGCAAAAACTAGTTCCTTCTTCACCCGTTTTTCACTCACTTTCCCTCAGCAATGACATGCTCATCGTCCCTAGAAAACTCGGGAGATTCTACAGGGTGTTTCAGAAAGAATGATATTTTTAAATGTTCAGTGAAGTACTACAAATCCTTCAAATCCGTTCACAAAACACTCATTTTAATGGTAAATTGTAGGACATTTTATGTAAATATGTTTCATTTGCATCACATGTCTTCTCTCGTCTTAAATGTACTCGGAAAATGGTGCAAGAAACATAATATATGCCCGCTTATATTTGAGAAAACTGAACTTGCAGCACTCTAAAGGCTTTAGCACACACAAATGGCACGTGAGCATGCACATCAAAAGCAAAAGTCTCAGTAATATTACAAGTTAAAAGTTTTTGGCTCAAGCTCCGTATGGCTCATTGGTTTACCTTCCATATCAATGACCGGATGCGGCGGACACAGCGCAAAAGACCCCACTGTTCACCGCAGAACAAGGGACATGGACCAATTGGGGATTGCTTGCTTGGACCCGAGCTTTCCTAAGCTTGAGAGATGTTTTTTAGAATTAATCTCCAGAGGCAATGCGCATGTGGACTGAGACGTACCATAGTGACGATATCATGTTTGCAGTGCCATTGGCGTGATACTTGTCACGTGATACGCACGTGATTTCTACGAACATTTTCGATGAAGGCAAGATAGACAGTGTTTCTCAAGTCATTTTTAAGACAACTTTTTACTAGCAAAAATATCCAAACAGCTATCAAAATACGAATAATCGTAAATGTCCCAAAATCATCTTTCGATTGATATGTAAATCATACCACAGCAACCTATTTATAACCGCATTATGATCAATTCAAAAATATCATTCTTTATGAAACACCCTGCATATGTCTTGGCATTGTATGCTTTCGATATTTTAGGGGTAGGTTTATCATGTTTTACTATGCTTTCACTGACTTATTCGAACAACAAAAACGACTAATTCCCTCACTCAGAAACACCGCATATCAAGAACGGCTTATACGATGCCCTAACCAAAGCGCACGTAGTTCTCGCAGGTCGCGGATCTGCCTTAGCGACCTGCGTGCTTGATTAGGACACTAAACGTACTGCTACAATGCGACGCAGGACGTGTTAACGCGTTACAGCAAAGGTTAAACACTGTCCAACTTCTGTCGCCGACGGTCTGCGTCAGAAGGCCATCTCCGAGTTATTTTGGTGTGTGTTAGAGTTGTATGGTGCTTCAGCGTCATGACTATATTCCGCCAATCACTATTATTTCATTTCATTAGCCGACAGTACGTCTGGTGCCGATCGTGTCAAGATGTTTTAATGTTTGCAGTGTCAGAGGCCGTTGCACAGTCTATCATTATTTTATATTTCTTAATATCATTGAAAGCATATATTGAAGTAAAATGACTACTTTTTGTTTTTTTGGCAATAGAATGTAATACGCGTTTTTGAATAATATTTCATAATTAAATTCAAAGTGAAAAATACATTGGGATTAGACACGATCATCTATTTCTCCAAAGCCATTCTGTCATTAGTTCTAGCCGCCAGCAAATCTTCGGCTGTTGACGAAAAACAGTTAGTCGCAACTTGAGCTGCCAGATTGCTGCCAAAGCTCAACATTTCCTCTTTACGGTCAAATTTCCCGAAGACAGGTCAATAGCCCTGTTCCAGCTGTCAGCAGAGTTTTGTCACCACCAATCAGCGGGCCGTGTTGCGCCTACGTCACAGGACTGTAGCCTCTCCCCGGGAACTAGTTCTAGAGGTTTTACGGGCTGACGGCCTGCTTTTTGTGCTGATGAAAAACCGTAAGTGCACGAAGTGGCAGCCTAATATTTTTTAATGGTATGGAGGTTTAAGTTCCCTTTGCTTAGCACAAACAAGAGGCGATTATGGCGCTGATGCTACTTTTCTGGAGGAGAGGTTAGAGGTCCTGCTGACAAAACTGTGCTGACAGCTGGAACAGGGCTAATGACCGCTCTGCAACTGCTGCCGACTGTCCGTGACGTTTCTGACACATTCGGTTAGAACAGCGCATAAGAGCGCTCGGTCTTCCGACGCGTTTCTATTGCCATTGCCGTGGCGACATGGTGAAAGTATTCCAGCTCCTAAACGGGGGAATCGACCAAGACCCAACACAGTTTTTTCTGTAACAAACCAAACACGCACAAAAGGCCACAAATGAAAGCTCACGAAGCAGCCAGCTGTGACTAGAGTCCGTCGGAACTGTTTTGGTGTCAGTTGTGTCAAGTTGCTAGACTCTACCAGTCAGGGTGGTTCAGTCTAGCTCTGTGAACCAGTTCAAAGCGCGACTCGATACCCAGTGGGCCCATTTAAGGCACGAAATACCATCACAAGACTAAGCCTAGTCCACCCGACAAGAGCTCGACGAGACCGGACCCTACAGGCGCATTAGGCTTCAAAAGTTCCGCTAACTATATTGTCTTGTATTGTAACTGTGTTGAACAGCATGTCATCCGACTCGGTTTTAAATTCCCGGGTAATCTTGACGTCACTGATGAGGGCAGCGCTCCAGTGAAACCATGACTGATGCAGAAAAGCAAGCGGAAACACGCGGTTTCAAAATGGGCGAAAATATGTAAAGAAAGTTTGTGTAGGTGGCCGCCAACGCATCATTGACTGAGTTAAGGCAGGCAGAGATCGAAAAATGGCCGCCAACGCCAACGGTGTAGCGCCCCCCCCAAGCATCTTACGGTTACCTGAGGAGAGGAGAAGGAGACAGCTCACGAAAACAGGGTGGGACAACTTTCAACAAGGTTAACTTCGCTAGGGTTGAAAGAATGTTGGAAGACATCGAGGACAATTACCAAGTCTCCCTTACTAAAATCAAACAAGCTTTGCCAGCATTCGCAAACAAAGACGGCGTACAAATACCTCCAAGGAAAACTATATACGTTGAAAGTGGCTCTTCCCAGTCTGTGGCAGTGAAGAGTCCTGAAAACAAGCAGAAGAAAGCAACGTTTGTAAGGAAGCCGATGGCGGAAAAAGGAAGCGGGAAGACGGTGGTTTAGTCTGATGAAACCAACAGAACTATTTTCTCCCTCGATCCCAAGGCCAGGGGTTTATATCATTGGTCGTCACTGCAGGGCGTAGCCAGGATTTCGCTGGGGGGCGGCACCCCGAAAAAGGCCCCTCAAGCGCCAAAAGGGCCCTGATGGGTAAAAGGGCCCTGCTTGTTACAGAATAGAGAGGCTTAAGAGGGCCCTGTCTGGCATGAGATTTCAAATTTGGGCACAGAGCATAGTGCGGGCGAGCCGCGCTTCGCGCGGCCCGTGTTCTCAGGGGGCCCTTTGAGCCCTCACGGGGGAGGCGGCTGTCCCTGCCGCCCCCCTTGGCTACGCCCCTGCCCAGGGCCGTTCCCGACGTAGGACATGTTCAGCCAGGATCGCCACCAGCAAGACGGCCAACATCCACGTGATCAGAGCCATCTCCCAGACGGGGATGATGTATAAGGAGCGGCGCCGTGGCTCCTTCAGAAAAGAGAACTGCCGCGAGTGGCTGCACCGAGCACTCCATAACTGCCAGGAGCCGCTCATGGAGAGGATCGCAGTGGCGTGTGATAATGCACTGGTTCAAAATGGCCTGGAAGCAGTTGCTGCAGTACCGGAGTTCCAGGGTGTGGAACTGCTCCACACTGCTCCCTACAGCGCACCGCTGAACCCAATAGAAGAGTGCTGGTCTGCCATGTAAGCAGGCATGAAGCGGGCCATGTCCTCTACGTTTTTGGAGATGATGCAGGCGCAAGGACGGCCTGAGCCAAACGGAGCACCGGCTCTGTTACCTGGAAAGGCAGACTGATTTGCTCTAATTTGCTCTAATCCAATAACATGCACGCTTATTTCCTATTGTTTACATTGTATACCTGCGAAGTGTTTTCTATCCTGTCGCTACTTATTGTTTTGTCTTACTCATGTCTTGTTTTGCTGTTCTCCTTTACCTCTGTCCCCTGTCTATGTAAGCAAAAATGAAATAAAAATTGATGATGATGATGATTACGATGCTATGATCCCGGTAATCACCCCGCTCCTGTGCCTCCAGGCATGCAGCCACGTGCAGCGACACTACGCCAGCTGTGTGGCCCTGGATAACCTGTCGATCAGTGTGTGGTTCGAGCGGAGCACATGGACTGAACTTCACAGATGAAGACAACTGTGGCCTTTCGCTCTATCGATCCTCTAATTCATTCATTCACATATTAAACACACTTCCACACTATTTATGTGGCTATTAAAGTGGTGATGATGATTATTGGGGTTTTTGGGCACCTCAGCTGCTGAGGCTATATGTGCCCATATTAAAGTGGTGTCGTGATGAGAACGAAGTGATTAAAAACTATGGGAGGAGACAGTAAGGATGAGGAAAGATGAGGATAACGGTGGATTCTACTCGGAGGGATCGCTGCAGCCACAGGCGCATGCGCTCGCAGCCCCCAAGTAGAGAAAGGATAAGGGCAAGGATTAACGGTTATAAAAACACACAATTGCACACACTCTTCGAGCATGTAAACAAAAAATCATGTCATCAGGGTGAAAATGGTCAATTCTTCGGCTTCGTATTCATTCCGTATTCATGCCTAGCATTCCCTAACGGAGACTGCCGGTTCGTTGTCTGCTGTTGGTCGTCCGTGCCTACTGTACATTTCTGAACTGTACCATTTGGCGGATACAAATACATTCATATGAGTTGTGCTACTACTACAGCTAATTTGCATACAGCTCAAGTTAGCAGCTGCGGAGTTCGAAAGAAAGCTTCTGAAAATGTGTTATTGCGAATCGTTGTGGGGTCAAACTTGGGCCCGGGGTCAAACTTGTAATACATCCAAACTTGTAATATGCGTGAAAATGTAGAACTCCATATCCACTTCCCACAAAAATAAATCACAATCGATAGCAATTTGCTACGGAGTAGAAACCGGGCACGGAAACAGACAAGGCGATTTTCTTCAAGCCGAGTGTCTAGCCATGCACCTGTCGCATGGTACAATCATCAATCATGTACGCGTTCAAACACATATACATTCGGATGAGGGTCCGCACTGTACAACTATATTTCAATCATTCATTTTATGCACAACATGATTATACAGATCACCGAAGTGTTAAAGGGAATGTAGCACCTTGGTCAAATCCTGGAATTTAGTGAAATTAGGCGTACTTTTAGCCAAAAATAATGAAACCACCCATGATTTCTCTGAAAAATGCACAATAAGCTCAATATTTTGTTTTTTAAAATACTCCTCTAGAAAAATAAAGAAATATCAGCCTGTGGATGATGACACGATCTGGCAACCTCTACCATACTTGAAACGCTTCAAGGGCTTCGATTGGCTGATGCTCATCGTGACGTCAGCATATGTCGTCACACCAGTAGCTCACAACAATGGCCGCCCGGCGACGGGCTGATGGGGGGCTGGTGTCAGGTAGGTTTTAGTTTTTTTCTACGGAAATCTCGATTTCCAAGACAGATGAAATATGGAGTGCCGGGTTTTCCGACTTGCTTTACAACTTGGCTATCTCAGTTAAAATCACGTTGTGAAGGTGCCACATTCCCTTTATCGTATACATATGTTGATGCAGTTCCTTTGAAACAAAGACGTTGCAATTTTTAAATAAGAATTAAGGTTTTAAATGACTTTGGTATTCAAGTTGACAAGATGTTTTCTGGCCTGCTTCCTCCAATCCTGGTCACAAATGAATATAGTATACTTTGATTATATATTCGGGCACAGTCCTTTATCACAATCACCATAATACGAAGTTATTGGTCGTAGTGTAGCAAGACCTCGAGTTCTACACAATGACTACACTACACTAAACAGATTGTGTTCTAAACCGCTCTAAACGCACTACATTACACCATTAATACACTATGACCACTAATTTGTGTCCTTACCTATCGTATTATGCTGATTCTGATAGAGGGCTGTGCCTGAACATACAATCCCGGTGTATTAGATCCATTTCGCAACCAGGATTCGAGGAGACAGACCAGTAAAAATATTGTGAACTTATAATCATGCTTCTCGCCTCAGCACTCCGAAACCTATCGACTTTGATAGTTTTACTTGCACTTGATGCCTTAATTGTTCCTCAGCTGTTTTAAAGTGAGTTTTGACATCCTTAATCTGGAATTCAACTTCATCGGACTTGTGCTCCAAAACTATTTCCCCATCAAGGAGGCAAGTGGCATTGCTCAATTCTCGCAAAATGGCTGAATGGGCATGGTGTTTTCAGGGGCTGCTATTCATCAAGCCTATCTAACTTTTTGTGAGGGTAATTAAATGTTAAAACGAGAGCACTCATGCGTTTTTCATAATAACACCGAGGTTAGCCGCACTGCCTGCCGAGACGGGCTACTCCGCGAAGCCCAGCTCAGACACCCGCCCTGATGATGGCGGAGACGGTCACCTGGTTCTGGCGCTAAACCCCACCAGGATCAACCCACGGAGAAGGAAACTCAGTCCATCTCCGGTTTCATCCTAATCTCTCTCCGGAGCGATTGCTCCCGACCCTGAGAGCGTGCAGGACCGGATCAGCCGGACCGCATCCGGATTAAGCCAAGAAACATGACCCGGAAAAGCCGGTCAGCCACCGCGCGGCAGCAGAGCGACGATGATTGGTCGCGACGGCGCGCCAAACCCTAACTTTCCGCGCGGAAAACGACGGTTCGCCGCCGCCCGATCCATCGGATCAGCCGCCTAGCAGCGGCGATGGCCCTTTGAGTGGTTCGCCGCAGATTCCCTGAGTGTATCAGCCCGAGACGACCCGAATCGAGGGAAAAAGTACACCAACAAGTCATGGGACGTGAACGGTTTGGTTTTCCTTTGTTATTTGCTCAATAAGAGCTAAACGTGGTCGTGCGGGTTTCCACAAGGGCAAAGGCAAGTGCAGTGCATTGTAATGAGAATTGACTTAACATGCCTATCATCCAGCGTGATTAATATCTCATTTCCGGCTGAGAAAACGCATGCCTGACGGCTGAGTCATCTATGCGGCAGTGCACAGCCCCCCACTCACAAGCCCCTGGTCACTCACACAGCGGTCACAGCAGATGGATGGAGTGCTCAGGAGGCCTCTCTCCTCGACATCTCATTGTTGCTGTGAGTGGTGCAGCTCGGGCGCTGGTGTCGGCTGGCTTTTGTCTGCCACTGAGAGGTGTCTGACCGCCGGCCGCGCCGGCCCGCATAAAACAAACACAAAAACCACAGCCTGTCTCCCCGCTACACTTTCAATAAAAGCGCGCCGGCGCGGCGGGGCGCCGCCGGAGGGGGCGGCCCGCTCTGGACCGCCAGCCCACCTGGATGCGACCACCACCCGGCGGTAAAACACACACGAGTTATGGCTCAATTACAGAGGGATCGCGGCCGCCAGGCACCGCCAATTATCTGACAATGAAGGACCGGCCCGCTGCTGCCCATCCCCCCGCCACAGAGAGGAGCAGCCTGGCGCGGCGCCGACAGAGACGCCGCTGCGACACAGCCCCCCCTCCCCCCGGCCACCCGAGATGGCGATGATGGGCTTAACAAGGCCGGCGTTTCCGGTCTCACAGGTAAGTACCTGTGAGCTGTCGGCGCGCCGCTGGTGCAGCGCCGCTGAGGAGACTCACGGTTCCACCGACGGCGCAGGGGATGGCCATGTAAGGCAAAGACGTGGCCGGCGACACGGCAAGCTCGAGAAGCAGCCGCCAAGCCTGAATATGTTGCTGTCCTTCAGTTCACAGGTTTTTCATGGTTATGTTGGCGGAAAAAATACTACGACGCCCATCTCCCTGAAGGTCCATGGCTGGAGGTATACGATGACTTACATTTCAGAGCAATTGCTTGCATACAAATTAGGGACCACGTTTGGTCCCCAGTCCTTCAAACTTCCCTTCTCTGGGGACCAGTAGGTACCCTTCTGGCACTAAAGAAATGCAAACCCAGTCTGTCTTCGACAAAGATTCTTATGCCCTACAAGAAAATACGAAACATTTTCTTATTCATTGCGTAAATTATACAGTGCAGAGAAATGTCCTCAACCGAAATATATCGACCATAATCGCCACAGAATTTTCCAATTTATCAACTGAACAAAAACTTAAGATGCTGCTGCATGGAGGAAATGGAAACGATGACACAAATCGAGCGATAGCGAAAGAAACCCTGAAATTCATATCAAACACCAAAAGATTCTCATTGAACTCTTGAACAATTTATGCAAAGGACGCCGACGCCGTTGTGGGTATCCTGTGTGTGAATGTCGGGTGAGCGGCCATGGGCCAAGGGCGGTGCGACCGTGGCACTGAATTCGCCAATGTTGTCGAGAGACGCCAAGAGTCAAGCGCTAGACGCTTTTGCGCCAATCGATAGAAATCGAACTGTCATTGTACTTGTTGATAACCGAAATAAATGTATGTATGTATGTATGTAAGGCCGCCCAGTGAGAGTCCACGACGATACAAACTCGGCGAAATGTACCACGTGTGAATACTGGTACACACCAGTCTGGACTTTTAGGTTCGTTTCATTCGACTTCACTCATACCGCACCTACGGCGACATTATGACTACGCCCCAACTAAGCCCACTGTGCAGAGTAAAAAAAAGACATAACCACTAAATAAAACAAGAGTACTCTCTGAACTGCCAAGATGCTTTGAGGCCTTAAGAACGGCCCCTTCCTGCAACCGTATCACTGCCCCGTACTGGGGGCGCACTGGCACCGACATAATATTCTGAAAAGATGGTCTTCGCCACGCTACGCTACGCTATGGAATGACGCTAGGCTGCGGTTCTTTAGTGGCCAAAATTAAGCTATGAAATTACAATTTTGGCTACGGCTGAAATAAAAAGATATCGTAAAACGACATTTAGGGCTTGATCATGGAAATCAAACATGAACACCGTATAGTTAAAAGTGAGATAGATCATCGAGGGTCGAAAGGCTCTGACAGTTACATCAAATTGATCAACTGTTTGACAATGCCGAAACGACATTATTTTCGCACGCACCGCGTCTCCCGAACAAAAGGTACACCGCGTCTCCCGAATATCGCGTACATTCTGAAAAAACGGTGTTTGATAACGCCGAACGAACTTGTTTTCGCACGCACCGCGTCTCCCGAATAAAAGGTATCCATCGCGTACATTCTGCAGAGAACGCCGAGTGAGAGTCCGCGACGATACAAACTCGGCGAAATGTACCACGTGTGAAAGCTGGTACACACCAGTAGGTTCGTTTCATTCGACTTCACTTATCCGCACCTACGGCGACATTTTGTTGACTACGCCCCAACAATCCAAGAAATGGAAGTTGCCAATACTGTAAGAAAGATTCTGTACCACAATTCCAGTTACGAAAAGAAGATTGCACTGCGTCTTAATTCATAGAAAGTTCCCATATGTTCAATGGTTGGCCTGGTTCCATTGCACATAGCTCAATGGAAAAGAGCATAGCTACGCTATTTTCAATTTGTAGATCTACGGCTACGGACATCGCTTCGTAACGTACCGTAGGCCATAAAAAAAACTACTCTTTATAAAAATATTGTTCCACTGATATAATTTTTCATTTATGAGATAAATTTAAAGTACGCTATGCCGTAGGCCATCTTTGTTAGTGACGTAGGCGTCTGTAGCATGGAGGCGGAGCACACTTTTTAAAACACTAGTTTCAGGGGCTGCCTAGTTCTTAAAGGGAATGTGGCACCTTCATGGCGTGATTTTAACTGAGATAGCCAAGTTGTAAAGCAAGTCGGAAAACCCGGTACTCAAGATATCATTTGTCTTGGAACTCGAGATTTCCGTGGGAAAACCTAAAACCTACCTGCAATGTACCCCTCGTGTACCCATAGCAGGAGGCCACAGTTCTCATGGCTGTTGGTGTGACGACATGTGATGACGTCACGATGAGCATCAGCCAATCGAAGCCCTTGAAGCGTTTCGAGTATGGTAGTGGTTGCCAGAAGATCATGACATCATCCACAGGCAGATAAATATTTATTTTCCTAGAGGAGTATTTTAAAAATAAAAATATTGAGCTTATTATACATTTTTCAGAGAAATCATGAGTGGTTTCATTATTTTCAGCTAAAAGTACGCCTAATTAAACTAAATTCCAGGATTTGACCAAGGTGCCACATTCCCTTTAACATGTTATTTGCGACGAGCAAGCCGAGTACATCGTGTATTTCAACATGACATTACTTGATCGCGAGCTTTGCATTAGAAAATTAGGACAGAATCCACCATCTTAAGTCATAAGGCTGTTTACAGGACAAGATTAAAAACACTTAATCATTTTATGTAAGAAACACTGTAAAACAATTACCAGGCTTTTTGTATGCGCTGGCATTCACAACACCTTGGGAAAAACCGGGGGACGTTCAGCCGACACCCATGGGAGCTGGGCGCCCATTGTTGGCCAGGGGAGCAACCAGAGCCACCCTCTCACCCTCCGTTCGGTCCAGTTTCATAAGAACGTCGCGGAATGCTGGGCGCCTGTACGTTCAAGTGTGAATACAGTATCAGGTTCCTTTGGGTGAAGATTCAACAGTTTATTCGTAACCGTTCCTGTTACTTTCAAGAGACAATAACTACACTGAATCTTTGGATTTAGGTTGCAGGGGGGCAGTGACGGCAAGAGGGGGGGGTACCATGAGCTTTTCAACCCATTTCTTTCCAGTCAACGCCATAGGGTTAGAGTTAAAATTTCTGATTTTAGGGGGCACCGGCCCCGGTGTCCCCCCCGCCACTCCGCCGCCAGTGCTAGGGGACTTTTTTAATCGTTGGGAATCTATCAGGCGAGATGTCTTTGAAATTTCAGACTTGCCTAGCAGGATTATGTATATTCATCCTATCTTATCGCAGGACTTTCGATATGGGGCTGGTCTCTCGGTAACTTTGTCTGAGGATCCTGAAGGTGACACAATATTTTTAAACATAAGCATATGTCTGCAATCAAACCACGCATAGAAACCGCAGGAAGCAGAGGACACAGAGAAAAGCAACGCTAGGCAGACACCAACCGCTACTTCGTTTCTATTAAAACAATAGAGAATCCACAACTAACGGCATCGGGGCGATTGGACTCGGCAGATGAAGGATCAGACCACTATGACCATCAACCAGCGTTTAGCGACCAAGCCAGGTCCGCCCGCACACAGGCCCTTTCACAAAGTCACGAGTTTGAACAAGACCACCCGAATTGATATCCCCAGCGAGCAGAGGAGGAGCTACCGCCGGACTGAATGGTGGGTCTGACAGGCGCCCTCCTTCCATTCAGCAGCCTCGACCTCCCCACCGCAGCACGGTTTATGACAGGCAAGAAATGGCTACCGTGTGACGTCTTGGTTAATGGCGGTTCATGGCGAATGACCCGACCAACACGACCCAAGCACAAAGGACTGAACATTCCAATTATCTTCTGCACAGAAACGTAGTCAGATAGTCTTCAAGAGGGGACGCAACAATAGAACTAGTTGGCTACAAAGGATCAGGATACTTCTGGATGGGAAAATTCGGCAAGAGGGCGCATGGCACAAAGACCACTTTGCCATGCCACAGCTTCCATATATCCTTCATCCTTAGTATATGGCATCGCTATCGCAAATGCCATATTAATACTGCAGAAACTTCCGTACAGGACTCTTCTAAACTTCACAATATATACGATCGGTTTATGGCTAACTGTCTCCGTCCTGCGGCGCAACTTAAGCCCTGTTGTCATCAACCATGAAACGTTGGCGAGCAGAAATATATTGAGGCTTCAATATAATTAGGGGCCAACAGGTTAATGCAAATGAAAAGCGATTCATCGAACCACAGTTTGATGCTAGCGCGCAGAAGATTCCATATCTGAAAACGTTAGATAGAGCAAACAGCAGTACAAACACGCCCAGAAATAAGCTTCCGAGAAATAAAAAAGGAAATCGCGTTAAATCAGGAGTAGAAAGTTCAGTCTTCCATATTTCTTCCGGCCTTCCGCCCAAGTCGGCATGTCTTTAAAACCAGCCGTGGTTCGTTCTCACGTGTCAAATACGTGAAAACGAACCACCTTTTGAACACGGAGACTGGCGTTCCAGATTTTTCCGAGGAAAAAACTAGAATTGAATGCCGTTACTTTTTATTTGGCCACTGGCATTCTTGCCACCGACATCACGCTATCCTTCGATAGATGACGCTGAAAACCTTCCCTGTATATAGCGTTGTTTGGGTCATAGCGAAATTTGTAGTCGGGAAGGCATCTTTAAATAGTCCAATAAGGTGTGTAAAAGAACCGGTGAGAATGGACAAAACCAGTGAACCGTTGCCGCAGCATACTTCTGACCTCCTGAAGGAGGGGGAGGAAAATTCGAAACCCAAAAGCGCCTTTTATACTTGTGACTATGGCGTTATTTTAAAGGCAGCTTGGAAAGAACATACGAACAAAAGCTAGGCCCTCCTCAAGGCTTCAAGGGGAGCGCGATGACTACCACGCCCTCCCCCTTCGCTAGCCTTTTACTCCTTGGCTACAACTTTCTGCGAGGCAAAAGAAATTATACGGCGTTTTCACTGGGGAGGGACATGGGACCGAAGTCCGAACTTGGTGGTTACTATGGAAAGCGATACTGACGCACCCCATCTAGACAAAATGTTGGGGGTATTTGCTTATTTTTGCCTTGATAAATACGGCGAAAAACTGCTGGAGAAGGAAGCGTTCGGATCTACCTCGGGTGGATGCCAATAATTTGTTAAGGCATCCTCCTGATTCCCAAACTAGTCGACGCCTCCCCGATATCAATGGCGAGAGTATGCTCCCGGCTTGCTTTTGATGGCTGTGCCTAAGAGAGTTGAGGTATTTTCCCGGTCTCCAGTACATAAGCATGCACTGTCGTCATGAAATAGGGTTTCAATAGCATCACAAAGTGTTTCAATAGTTTTCGTCTACGCCTGCTACAACCAGTTAGTGCAGTTAAGCAGGCGCAATGATGATTTCATTCTAGAATCATCCGCAAGAGAAAGAGAATCAGCTAAAACGCCCTGGCAAGCAAGCCCAACACACATACACAATAACAAAGCATCCCGAGGAAGCAGCAGAAGGCACAGATGAATGCAGGAAAGGCGGAAAAGCGAATAATTACTCTAGCGTAATGTTCATGTCAGCAGCCCATACGCATTCCAAGCAAGCCCAGGTGCAAGCAACTAAAGGTGTAAAATTTGATGCTTAGCCCAAATTTGAGTGTGATCACGGCTGAGTCATACATAGTGCAGAAAGGAAACCGAGCACTTATCGCGGTGATATCGTTCCATGCAAACATGCAGCCAGGCGTTATAGCGTGCATTGCACGGCATACCTGGAGTTAGGGTACGGCCACGTTCAAACCATTCTCAGTCTCGCTTCCGGCCATCAACCCGTCTTTCATGCACCTGGAACGGAGCTCACGTCACAGGTCTCTTCACAACACGCATGCTGCTGACACGAAGCCGCACAGATGAAGCAAACATGACAGGAGTGTTCCGAGGATAAGGATCCCCACTTCCACCCAATGCACAAGGATAAACACAAACCACCAGCAATTGATGGCATCCTGAATGATCCGTAGCGTACTCCACGTCACTGTGCCCACACATGTGATGCCTAGTCAGAAATACGAGCCGCAGAAGACAAGACGCGGACCCAGAACGTCATGCAAAGAACAGTGGTATATCTAATGCATTAGCAATCAATAACACCCTTTTTCCCTTGCGCTCATTGCCGTGCAAGGGAATAGGGATTCACAAAATGTATTAATAATGTGATGCTCTTTTTCCTCTGCACGGCATCAGCTGTCTCGTCAGATATACCCCTATGCACATGACCTTCTCATATAGTAATTCCTTTCTGTGGCAGTAACATGAACAAGGAACAACATGAATCCATTGCAGAATCTAGAACCTGGCTGATGCATAAAAAAACGTTTCCTGACGAAATACACTGAATCCAAGGTACGAAGGACAAGAACTGCACACACACACGCACATATATCGCCAAGATTACCAATTAGTTCCATGTTCTTCCCGGTGTCACACAGATCAGCAGGATTACTCATTAGTTCCATCTCCTCTCCGGTGAAGAGCCCTTCGCCAGAGACGGCGATTCCAGCAGCCCATGCTGGGTTCCGACGTCCCTGTATTATCATCTCAGCCGCCACCTTGGTTTCGAAGTCAGCCCGCCGCGGCGCGCGCAGCAAAGAAACGAGACAAGAAGTGGCGCGCAAAAAGGCGGCGCAATAGCCGCGCTGTGACAGCGGCGGCAATTACCCGCCAGATGAGCTAATAATGGCGCGGCACGCACTCTGGCTGGGAGTAACTCACGTACGACGGTATAAGTGATAGGACTCAGGGGACCCGCCAGGTTATAAACCACAGCTGGACGAGGTTATTCGGTTTCTGATCATACCTTCACACCTCCACCTCTGGTCATTTCTTCCCACAATGTGAGCAGGGGAATGCGAGTCCTCTTGATGAAAAACAGAAATAAAAAACAAACAACAATGACACCATCTAGGCTTTTCTTTTGCTTCGCGCTTCACAACCATTTGCTTCCTCCAACATTCATCGCTTGGTAGGTGAAAAGATAAAGCGGTGAGAGAACGGAAAAAGCCTGACCTATCAAATCAAAAACCATCCCAATCCAACACCAAATGATTTTCCGATCGAAGACGTTTGGTCGCAGTTAACAAAAAGTGGTATATAGACACTGCATCAACTGTGAATGGCAAGCATCCTACCAAAAACAGTTTTGAAGATCACTTGGACTCGCCTACCCCCGGCTCGTCCGTTTTCGTCGTCAAAATTTGTTACAACGTTCATGTGTATTGTAAGCCATCGACAACTTTTGTTTCAAAGACAGCGCCTCTTGTCACTGGTTAAAAATTATGAATATACAAAAGCGTTAGTATGCAAGGGTCACTACCTGCCCCTGTTGCCCGAAAAATGGGTACCAGCGGCCGGAGCAGGAAGGGCACCGGGGGACACAGAGTCTGCCGTGACGAGATTCATCTCAGCTGACGCGTTCCACCGCCAACAGAAGGCTATCACTACAGCTCTGGGGCGCATTCGCCGCAGAACAAAGCAACAAGAGCAAAGGCGCCAACGATTCCACACGATCTAAATCCATGCCAGGAAAATTGGCATGCCATGTTCAGAACGATACGCAACATATTTCCTTCCAATGGACGGAGGACATGCAGGACTCGGGTCCATTGGTACACGCAGCGCCACCTGTGATAAGTTACGGAACTTAAGCTTACGGCAGCGGCACAGAGCGACGGAGTTCCGGCGGCACCCCCAAACAAAGTGCGCGGTAGCAAAAATGTATCACTGCATATGTTACCTTGATGGGTTTTCGTTTGGCTTATTCCCTCGAATATCTGATCCATGGTTTAGTGATTACATCAATCACATGTTACTATTCTATTCCGGATTCGAGGATATCAGCGACATAACATTTCAGCAAGTTAACACCATGTTCCTCGCTATAGCACGGCGGAACCTGTCACTGCACACATTGTTTTAAATGGACGGAAAGATCACATCAGCTTCTCAAACAGCGCAACGGGCATAGAAAATACAACCGACCAACAAGTCAAGGTTTCGCTTGAGTAATAGAAATTATTTTACCGATACATATACAGAACATCCGTGGGCTCATATCATCGTGACAAGGCCTTGCTTTCTATACTATACAGTATCAGCAGAACAAACATTCAGTAAAACTATGAAAATATGAACAGGAGTAGAGTTTCAACTCCTTGAAAACTATCAATTGGAAGATTGATGCACATATAGCTGTGAAAAATCCAAGACACTGCCGTAAAGGACAGGACTACCTAATCGTACCGTTGATTCGTTCGCGGCTCCATGCCGTGGCTACGAAAACTCACTCGCACTCCAGTCTTATTATGCATAAATTATGCAGGAAGCGGAAATAAGGCAGAGCTTTTGGGAAACGAACGGAAGTATACAACACAACATATTAATTCTAGGTATTAGCGCAAAATCGTTCCGCGCCAATCAAGATCGGGAGATGGAAGCTACGCAAACACGTCACACAAAAAATTGTTGCTGCATCATAGTTCGAGTCGAGAAAATAGTTGCGATACAAACGATACGCAAAAAACCATTGGGCAGCAGACATAAGTTCAAGGGGCCCCAAGCCCAGGATCCCACAATCAGGCTTCGAAACATATAGTTTTCACAAAAAAATCGACAGAAACGAAAAATATAGCAGATGCCATAAAACTCCAAGAGAGTATCAAAAATATCAGAGATGCCACAAAACCTCCTAACACGAATCCACAAAAGGGCATGGATGGTAGAAAAACCATAGCGTGGATACCACAAACCACCATCATCTTTGGAACATTGGCACTTACCCACTCGACAGCCGCCCACACACACTCCCAACTTCCACTCCAAGACCTGGCGAGTCTCTACCCCGTCTGCACCTGAGCAGTGGATCCACCTCACAACACACCCTCTCCCACCAGGAACTGTTCAACGGTCCCTACAGCAGCGCCGCCACGCGTAAACTAACTGCAACTGACGACAATGCTCCCTTCTCTCCGCAACGGACTTATTCTCTCTGCTTGAATGGCGATGGCAGATTCCTCGAGGCGAGTATTCACAATACTGGAGTTGTGTGTCGTTCCGTCACGATCAGTGTCGTGCCTGTTGAGGTTCTCGCGCCTTGTTGGCATATCGCTCCATGGCGGAGCCAGGATCTCAGCTGGGATCAAGAGTCGATTCCGAACATGCTACGCTTCCATCACAGATGAAGCAGTCTTCAGATACCACTGGTCCGGACGCTATGACCAAAGTTGAGCAGCGTTGACAACAACAGTGTGCGCTAAAACTGTGTCTCCTGTCGCATATTATTCCAATCACACCATTCTTCCACAGCACGCGCACCAGAGTAACCATTCATTTCACCTAACAGTAGTATCCGTGATGATTTGGCAACGTTTGTATGAACATGGACGGAGAGTTTAGTTGTACATGAAGCCACATTGATTGCGCATATGAAGGCTCTAACGTTCACATACTGCGCACAACATCAGATCAGAGACGTAGAACAAATTTCCCAACATAATCTCTCTCTCTAGAAACAACCAGCAATTCCACATGCCGCACTTTTCTTCAACCTCGAGCAACGGCAGATGGTGTTAACACGAAGCATGATCAGAAACTACACAAAGTAGCATTCCAAAAACTGTAAGGCCTCTGAAAATAACGTCAGAGTCGACATCTCAACTCTAGAAACGGAACAACCGTGCGCCACTGCGCTCTCTCCCGGAGGCCTCGCCCTCCCCACCAGACGTACCCTCAGACACCGGGTCCGCGTTCAGAGGTGCAGCACGCCATTGGAGCGGTTGGCCAGCAGCGACACGTCCTCGCGCTCCTCGTCCCAGCTGCGCGCCGAGGCCTGCGACTGGGCCGACACCCGGCTGAGCTGGGAGGTGCGCGCGCTGTCGCCCCGCTCCGGACTCAGCGGGTAGCGCTGGTTGGCCGGCTTCACCGTCACGATCAGGTTGGAGGAGTTGGCCACCATCATATCGGTGACCTGAAGGCCGGGCGGGGGCCAGCGGTCAGCAGAAGTCGACACGGATCGGCGCTTAGTACACCGCCAGTGGCGAACAGAGCGCGACTAGATTAGTTTCGCTTTTATTATGTTAATTTTCACATACAAAAACAGGAGGGCCGTGGAGGAAGCTATTAGTGGTTGGAGAATAGTAACTGCTGTCCTCCAAACTCCAGTACCCACGCAAGCGGTAGTGAGGGAATTTCAGTATCGCAGGGTAAAACTTTTTCAGGTAGCACCCGATAAAATCATTATAAAGCCAGCCAAAGATGCGATAGCAGCCTTTCGCTCACTACTTGACAAATGAAAAAAAACCGAGATAAAAGTCAAATAAAGCATTACCCAAATCAGCATCTCATAAGATTGCACGGATGAATAAATCAACGGAAAACGAAGCCTGGCATTATCCTAGATTACTCAACACTGACCTAGCCGGGATATAACAACATCGTGAACAAACACACCATGTATGGTCGTAAGAGGTTCGACCTGGACCCCACGGGAAATGGGCACGAGGCCTCAGTCAACGATGGCAGCATATTTCGTATGATCTTCCGACATTCACGAGCAATTGAATATGCTTGTCAATAATATTCGCGAGCCGTGACTACTTTTACCTCGCCATCGGATTATTTGGGAGACATTTTCTGCATCACAACTGGCACTTTACAATACAGACGTGGTCCCATACTTAAGTTTTTATCAATCAGCACAATGCTCTAAAAACAACATCTGTGGTTTCAGTGCTCAGAGGTAAGAGAACTTATTTCTTCTGAAGATAAAATATTTTCAAACTGCTATTATGGATATTTAGAGGTGAAATTGGGTCTATAATGCAGTTTTTATTTCACTTCCTTTGGGATTTTTAGCAGCTGAGATAGCGGATAAAGCAGACCTGGCGGATGATATTTCAAAATGTGCGGTCCATTGGTCAACTTTTGAATCCACTTGCAAATTATTTATCTTTTCTAGTATCCAGGCCCATGCTACTTTCGTGCTAAGTGCTCCTAGATTAAGGGACTAAAATTATCGCCATGTATTCTCGATCTTAAAGCAAAAAAAAAGCATTAACGTGAGCTCTCCATTCACGAAGGGCCGAGCTCCGCACGGCAAGAACATACCTGATCCAGCGATTTTCCGATCACTTCGATCCCGTTGACCTCCAGCACCTCGTCGTTGACCGCCAGCAGACCTGTGCTCTCGGCTAGGCCGCCCGGCACCAGCCGCGATATGAAGATGCCCGGCACCTGCGCGCCATCTACACGTTAGAAACAGGTACTCGCGTGCTGAAGGAGAGAGGCGTGTAAGACTGTTCAACCTGGAACTGCGGTGGGTACTTTGCAAGTTCCGCAAAACGCCCACGTGGCTTGGGTTTTCATACTCGTGACGTCATCACCTGGTCGTTTAGTTAAACAAAACTGATGGTAGGCGCTAGAATCTTTCCCTTGTCGGGGCGAGTTCGGTAGAAGCTCATCGAGTCCACGTAGCATGAAACAGGTACGTTGGAAATAACATGATCAGTATGACGCGTCCACAGGCGAAGTATCTCTACATGGCATCCAACAGACTTTCATCAGGTAATCACCTAATAAATAATGCATAACTGGATGTGACGCTAGCGCTGCAGCACGAACGTTCTCGCCCTTAAGTCGCCCCTCGCCTTACTCATAGGGTTAACACGCGTTAATAGGACAGCACTACGCTGACGGCTACACATAGATTTATCGAGACTTTCTCAAGATTATCACGATAATCTCGCAGCAATGTTAGGGAAGCGATTGAAATTTGAGAATATAAATATGCTAAAGTGTAATCAGGCGCGGCAGGGGGGTCCTCTTTAAGTTCACATTGAGCCTGGCCCTATGTTAATTATTTTGGTCGAATCAATGGGCAGGCCAGGTCCCCAGTCCCATGCGTATGACTCGTCTTTGCCAGTCCTAAGAGAGTGACATACCTTCTCCAGTCCTGTGGGGGGAGGTGACGTACCTTCTCCAGTCCTGTGGGAGTGACGTACCTTCTCCAGTCCTGTGGGAGTGACATAACTTCTCCAGTCCAGTGGGGGATGACATACCTTCTCCAGTCCTGTGGAGAGGGGAGAGGGACTGACGTACCTTCTTCAGTCCTGTGGGAGTGACGTATCTTCTCCAGTCCTATGTGGGTGACATACCTTCTCCAGTCCTGTGGGGGTGACATACCTTCTTCAGTCTTGTGGGAGTGACGTATCTTCTCCAGTCCTATGTGGGTGACATACCTTCTCCAGTCCTGTGGGGGTGACATACCTTCTTCAGTCTTGTGGGGGTGACATACCTTCTCCAGCCCTGTGGGAGTGACGTATCTTCTCCAGTCCTATGTGGGTGACATACCTTCTCCAGTCCAGTGGGGGATGACATACCTTCTCCAGTCCTGTGGAGAGGGAGAGGGACTGACGTACCTTCTTCAGTCCTGTGTGGGTGACATACCTTCTCCAGTCCTGTGGAGAGGGAGAGGGACTGACGTACCTTCTCCAGTCCTGTGGGGGTAACATACCTTCTCCAGTCCAGTGGGGGTGACATACCTTCTCCAGTCCAGTGGGGGATGACATACCTTCTTCAGTCTTGTGGGGGTGACATACCTTCTCCAGCCCTGTGGGAGTGACGTATCTTCTCCAGTCCTATGTGGGTGACATACCTTCTCCAGTCCAGTGGGGGATGACATACCTTCTTCAGTCTTGTGGGGGTGACATACCTTCTCCAGCCCTGTGGGAGTGACGTATCTTCTCCAGTCCTGTGGAGAGGGGAGAGGGACTGACGTACCTTCTCCAGTCCTGTGGGGGTGACGTACCTTCTCCAGCCCTGTGGGAGTGACGTATCTTCTCCAGTCCTATGTGGGTGACATACCTTCTCCAGTCCTGTGGGGGTGACATACCTTCTCCAGTCCTGTGGGGGTGACGTAACTTCTCCAGTCCTGTGGAGAGGGAGAGGGACTGGCATACCTTCTCCAGTCCTGTGGGGGTGACGTACCTTCTCCAGTCGTGTGGGGGTAACTTACCTTCTCCAGTCCTGTGGGAGTGACGTACCTTCTCCAGTCTTGTGGGGGTGACATACCTTCTCCAGTCCTGTGGGGGTAACTTACCTTCTCCAGCCCTGTGGGAGTGACGTACCTTCTCCAGTCTTGTGGGGGTGACATACCTTCTCCAGCCCTGTGGGAGTGACGTATCTTCTCCAGTCCTGTGTGGGTGACATACCTTCTCCAGTTCTGTGGGGGTGACATACCTTCTCCAGTCCAGTGGGGATGACATACCTTCTTCAGTCCTGTGGGGGTAACATATCTTCTCCAGTCCTGTGGGAGTGACGTACCTTCTCAGTCTTGTGGGGGTGACATACCTTCTCCAGCCCTGTGGGAGTGACGTATCTTCTCCAGTCCTATGTGGGTGACATACCTTCTCCAGTCCTGTGGGGGTGACGTACCTTCTCCAGTCCTGTGGAGAGGGAGAGGGACTGACGTACCTTCTCCAGTCCTGTGGGGGTGACGTACCTTCTCCAGTCCTGTGGAGAGGGGAGAGGGACTGACGTACCTTCTCCAGTCCTGTGGGGGTGACGTACCTTCTCCAGTCCTGTGGGGGTGACGTACCTTCTCCAGTCCTGTGGGGGTGACGTACCTTCTCCAGTCCTGTGGAGAGGGAGAGGGACTGACGTACCTTCTCCAGTCCTGTGGGGGTGACGTACCTTCTCCAGTCCTGTGGGGGTGACGTACCTTCTCCAGTCCTGTGGGGGTGACGTACCTTCTCCAGTCCTGTGGGGGTAACTTACCTTCTCCAGTCCTGTGGGAGTGACGTACCTTCTCCAGTCCTGTGGGGGTGACGTACCTTCTCCAGTCCTGTGGGGGTAACATACCTTCTCCGGCCCTGTGGGAGTGACGTACCTTCTCCAGTCCAGTGGGGGATGACATACCTTCTTCAGTCCTGTGGGGGTGACATACCTTCTCCAGTCCTGTGGGGGTGACGTACCTTCTCTAGTCCTGTGGAGAGGGAGAGGGACTGACGTACCTTCTCCAGTCCTGTGGGGGTGACGTACCTTCTCCAGTCCTGTGGGGGTGACATACCTTCTCCAGTCCTGTGGAGAGGGGAGAGGACTGACGTACCTTCTCCAGTCCTGTGGGGGTGACATACCTTCTCCAGTCCTGTGGGGGTGACATACCTTCTCCAGTCCTGTGGGGGTGACGTACCTTCTCCAGTCCTGTGGAGAGGGGAGAGGGACTGACATACCTTCTCCAGTCCTGTGGGGGATGACATTCCTTCTCCAGTCCTGTGGGAGTGACGTACCTTCTCCAGTCCTGTGGGGGTGACATACCTTCTCCAGTCCTGTGGAGAGGGGAGAGGGACTGACGTACCTTCTCCAGTCCTGTGGGGGTGACGTACCTTCTCCAGTCCTGTGGGGGTGACGTACCTTCTCCAGTCCTGTGGAGAGGGGAGAGGGACTGACGTACCTTCTCCAGTCCTGTGGGAGGTGACCCGCAGACTGGTGCCGTCGCGGATGTAGAAGCCCAGCGGCCGGTCCGAGCCGTGTTTCAGCAGTCGTACCCGCCGGCACCGCTCCGGCACCGAGTCCACGTCAATGATCTGCGCCACCTGTCGCACAATGCACGCACGCTGATGATCCCGTCACCTCCACAAAAAACCGGATCCACGTCAATGATCTGCACCACCTGTCGCACAACACGCACGCTGATGATCCGCGTCACCTCCCACAAAGGAAACCGGATCCACGTCAATGATCTGCGCCACCTGTCGCACAATGCACGCACGCTGATGATCCGCGTCACCTCTCGTAAGAGGAAACCGGATCCACGTCAATGATCTGCGCCACCTGTCGCAAAACGTTTCCAACCGTTTACAGCTGTGTGACGATTATTCAAATTATGATTTAGTTCATGTAATTTGCACCCAACCACTTCTCCCAACAAATTTTACAATATTTTCCAGTTGTACCCTATGCGATCGTCCACACTAACACTTCAAAATCTTTCATGTGATTTCATTTACGCACATTAACGTTCGTTGCCACCAGATTCGGGGCCTAATCCCAATGGGTGTCTCCCACACAAAAAGGCTCCAGGTCACATTAGTCAAAAGCCAGGTACGTCATTTATCGGAAAAGTTCCAGGCCACATCAAATGCCTCCTGTACTTGTGAAAGGATATGAGACCCCAATCCATGCAAGACACATAAAAGTGATCTGCATGGACGTCACTTGACCCGAACTTGAGTTGACCCGTCACTTGACTTGAGGCGGGGTAGATCACGTGACCCGAAAGCCTATTAACCACGACAGGGACATCCACCCAATAATTATTGGGCTCGACCTACCGCTTCTGTGTGTGTGTGTGTTTTTTGTACCATTGTTCTCTTACCATTGAGGGCCCACGTATGTATACATATTCTCAGCTTTAGTGTTGGTAGGCTGCCTCGATAGCTTTCCCCCAGACAGCTAAGTCTAGGTTTCGCTACCATTTCGGTTCTTTCCAGGTTGGAGCCCCCCCCAAAAAAAAAGAATCCGTGGTAAAGCCCCTGATGAACTACATCTTCACAGGCATGTGAACAAGATTCCATGGACAACCTTCACCACCCAGGACGTTTTTCGGCATGAAACAAATTATTATACCCCAAGATTGCCGCATCAAATGCAATTCCCATGTTCAGATATATTCATCATGCGCGCTTGCGAATTCGACCGCTCGGTGTGCTCAAAGTGATAGCATTCTTAGGAATGGGTACCCGTCTTACCTGTCGAAAATTCTCCGGATACGAAATGGGCAGCTTGTTTTTCGGCGAGCTGATCAGTGTTGGAAGAAATTTCCCACGCTTGAGGGTCAATTGCTGTCCACTTGTGTCCCAAACGCTCTCACCTGTACACAAAACATCATGTCACAAAGACGCACTTGGAGACAAACCGCTGAGACGTAGAGCCACTTCGGATAAACAGCTGACAGGCGTTGGGCCCCAGCCCGCTGCTGAGGGCCCATAGAGAGGAGGGCCTGGAGGCAGCGGTGCTCAAAAATTTACCCAACACAGGCCAGAACAACTATAACATGCAGCATGTCGTAGGACGGCCAGCAACAACGGCATGCCAGGGTGACTGGAGCAGGCCAGCCGTCCCTGTTTTTGTGTGTTGGACGTTTTAAGTTCACTTTGAAATTTGCCAGCTTTGGGAAGCACTTCCTTGGATAATAGGGTCTTTTGGGTCTCTGACACAAGTTCCTCTATAATGTAAAGTATCTTCGATAAGCCGATCTTGCAGCAATTAAAAGTCACTAAAAAACACTGCTTTGTAAGTACTACAGAAATTGTACATGCTCTAGATTCGACTCTTGCGCACAATTTTGTATGCGCAGGCAAAACTACACGTGAAGAGCAGTACATAGCTTACATATATGGAAGCGCTTATATAACTCCATAGTTTATCACACATAAACATATAATATATTAGTATATTACAAAATTCTTCGTCACCTTTTTCACCTCCTTGCTCGAAGCAACGCACACAGCCGAGTAAGAGCCGAGCGCCAAGCAGTGACCTCATCATACAGTTCACAAAATCAGCCTACCAACTACTTCTTGTGATCATTTACAACCCCATGTTTTAAAACGCTTCCTTTAGCTTCAAAACTGCAACACTAATCAGAAGCTAAAGGCTGTAACGAGCCAAACTAGTTGCTACAGTTTTTGTTCGCCAGCATCGAAGACACTTACCCTTCCTTTGCAATATAATGCGAAGAAGAGGTCTGGCGCAGTCCAGTGCTTTGGCGCAGTTGTCATCGTTGTTGATGGGTAAAAGATACCCGTCCTTAGGGTCCGTATAGCTCACCGTGAAGGCAATCTCCTGCCAGAGAAGGACTCACAGCTTAAAAAGGTCTCGGAGCCTGAAGACTATTAGGGCGGAACTTAACAGGCAACCTGTTGTGTGGGCTGTTGCACGGGCTGCTCCATTGTGCGCTGACCGTGACGTCAGCTCAGCTGGTCGCATTGTGGTTGGCTGCGGCTGACCCCGGTGGTCTCTGATCATCAATACATCAGTCGAGACGGAAAGCTCTTTGGACGAGGACGTGCTATAACAGTAGCCTATCAAAATAACAAAATCGGGCACAATAAATCGCCACAAAGCAATGCGATTTTGAAGTGAGCTTCCAAAAGGAATTGACACCTTTAGCAGCTTCTATGCCATCGTGGACATGTGCGGTAAAGAGCTATAACAGGGAGATGGCCCAGTACCCACCTGAAGGAAGTGCAGCTTCTGCAGGATCGTGTGCAGCTGATCGAAGCGCCGGGTGGTGGTACGGTCCACATGAATACGTCGAAACTCCGCATCAAACTGCCGCAGGGGCTACGCGCTGATGGCACTGGCCAACACTGATGCTGTCTGAGCGTTCCAGGGGATATTTCACGCTTGTAATGGATTTCGAACTGAGATAGCAGTTTTGTAGAGCGCGTCGAGAAACCACTATTGGCGTATTGTATTTCACCCAACGCTCTCTGCATTAGAATTCAACACAATTTAAAAGCCCAAATAAAGGGCAGTAATGCCCAAATTCAAAATATGAAGGAAGAACTTTTCAACTGGTTTCAACATTTTGATTTATCTAAATCCTAAGCCCCTCCCTCTGCCAGGCCTGTCACGTGATAAATGTCAACGATGGTAACGCTGAACATGCTGCGAGCGGTACCCAAGCGGCCAGCCTTGTAATTACACGCAATGCTTATGTCAACCCCAAGTGAGCCACATGCTGTTTCGATGACATTATTCACTGTAAGAAAAGACCATGTTTTGTTCCCAGCCATTAAAGATGGAACAAAACGTAGCTTCCTGGTTTCCAGACCTATTTTGTCGATAAATAGCCTTTTCAGAATTTTGAAAAAGTGGAAAACTCCGTTTAAGGTCATAAAAACCCTCTGCTGGTCGTATCTTCCCCACCCATACTGCCTGCACTCCTTTAAAGGGAATAAACCACAGTCACTTTGTCGGAATTCCAAACAGGATTACTTATGGACAACATAAGTCTGGAAATCTGGAAGTCACATTTTGTTTTCACTTTCAATCGCTCAGAACAGAAACATTTCATTTCTCCTCATTACCCTGGGCTTACCTAAGCATCGCGTGTAATTACGAGGCTAGCGGCTAGGGTGCCAATCGCGGCACGTCCATTTACCTATTGCTAACATATCACGTGACCGGCGTGGCAATAGGTTCTAGAGCAATTGAATTGTTGCAACCAGATGGCAAGGGTTTGGACTTAAAGCCTTAATGTCATTTATAAACTTTGATTTGTGCAGAAATATAATACCGAGAGCCCCCCCGGCGTTATTTAGAAGCCCCGCGACGGGGGTGTCATGGTTGCGTGTTTTGGTGTCTGTATTGTTTTATATCGCTTTACTACAAATACACAATGTGGACGTAAATGAAATCTACCAATAGTGGCTTCTCTACATGCTCTACAGAACCTATCTCAGCTAAACCCATTATAAAAGTGGACAGCCTTTTACCTATCTCAGCTAAACCCATCATAAAAGTGGGGCGCGCCTTTTACCTGAGACTCTCACCGTACAATCGAGCGTCCGAGAGGATAATCCCCTGTGCAGCTCTGGTCAAAACAGCATGCATACATAAACCATCCTTTGATACAAATTTCCACAAGGAATTGGCTTCCACATCTACATGAAAAGGAAGAGCAGCACGAATAAGTGCACAATGGTATAACCACACGCATGTGTGATACGGAATGGCAAGTTCGCCATTCCGTCACTCACGCCTTTCAACGTTACTAACTTTAGTGAAAATTGCTTGCATTTCCACTTGCTTAATTCATACTGTAAATAAAGGATAGCTTAAAAAATTGCAGTTTTGATCTTTCAAATTACTTCATCTTCACTTTTAAAGACTTGATATTCAAAATAGTGACAGAAATGAATTACAATCCTGACATCTCTAGTCAAATTAAAAAGCAGCGAACCGATCAGTTATCTTCAACAGCAGCATCATGATGTTACCTTCGATTTAACTTCAACCAACTGAGGCTGGGGAAGCACAGCATTCATCTTGACTTGCTTTGTTGACATGTTCTTCCTGATGGTCAATGGTTTACAGAACAAAGAAGAAAAGCAGAACCAAAGCCAATCACAGAGTAGAATAACTGTTCCGATAAGGCTAGAATATATTCCTGAAACATTCACAAAGTCATGATCAGTTATTGGGCATCTACTTCACTCACAAAACATACATCACCATTTCACAGTCCCAAAATAACAAAAAAAAGAAAACACCTAAAGTGGATTACTTAGGTTTGGTTGGGTCAGATGCAGATCAGTAAGCTAATAATCAATTAATTTAGGTCTAGGTGAGACCCTGCAGTATAGGGCTAGTTCTTGCACTGCCCCTAGCTATTGGGGATAGGAGAACAGAAACAAGGGAAGAGCGAGCACAAAAAACACAAACTTCATCGAAGAGGAATGCATGCAATGGCAGTTGAGAGTAAATAAAAGCAAAAGCAAAACCAAGCGTAGCAGCATAAGAGATAACATACAATACAATGCAAAGGATATGATACAAAACAAAAAGGTAGAATAGTGCATACTGCTTGAAACAAGTAATACAGCTAGTTGATTATAATAAGGTAAGAGCATGCACGGGACAAAAGAACAGAAATAACAAAATCAAATTAAGAACAAAACAAGCACTGCAGAGCGAGAACTTTACTAGAAGGCAAAGTAGACAAACAAAATATGGCAATAACAAAAGCAAGTTAAGAACAAAACAAAGGTATATTCAAAGCGTTTCCGCACGGGGAAGATTGACTGCAGGGACTGTTTAAATACATGGTGAAATAACACAGGACCCGCAACCAACAGACACAGGAGGGTGGTTTTCGCACCAACAATACCAACAGAGGGTGGTTTTCACCTCGTGTGGTCTCTGTCAGTCATTAACTTTCTTGTCAGTCATTAACCCCATTTCCAACACGGGGAGGAGGCAGATTCTCCCCACCTCCTCAGGTTTTTCTGTGGTATCTCCGAAACGATTCGAGATAGCCTCTAGAAATTTTGTGAATTTTCTTAAAACTAAATACCGCGTGCTCCCTAAACATTTTTAAAATATATATTCACCAGAGGCAGAACTATGGCTCGCTAATTTGGGGGGTTTTATCCACAAGCCGAGCATTGTCACCGGCGTTGCGTTTGTCCTATAATAAAGTTGTCTGTTACGAACTGGCGGCAGTTGTAATGTTTGAATGTTATTGCTGAGATAGATTTATGATGACAATCAATGTATATTTTGATAAAATTTTGGCCATGGGCGGTTCCAGAAGCTCAAAATGGGGGGCTTACAATGGTATCCATCCGAATTCTTCCAAAATAAATAGATTGCGTACAAAATGTTTGGGAGGGGTAAACATAACCATGCATTAATTTCATATGTGTATTATATGATGATAGAAAATCATAGGCGTGCTCAGGTACCGTAATTAGGGGGGTTCACTTGCACTCAAGTTCATGTAAGTTTTGTGTGCATTGAATTGGACAAAGCATTATAACTATGCATTTAGTTCTAACACTAAATAAGATTTGGGGTGACAGTTGATGTGTATTTTGATATATTTTTGTCCATAGGCCGTTCCAGGAGCTGAAAATTGGATCTACAATGTTATCCATTTGAACTCTTCCAACGTGAATAAACTGCCTACAGAATGGACGAGAGGGGTAAAAATAAGGATGCATTGACCCCATTCCTGTATGATATGATACAATGATACCATAGGCGTGCTCAGGTATCATAATTAGGGGTTCACTAGGTTTCAAACGTATTTCAGTGTTGTGTCTGCATTAAATGGGGCAAAGCACCTTATATATGCATTTAGTGAGAACATCAAACGGACACAATTAATCTATAGATGGATCCAGGAGTGTTCCCCGGGTCGGGCAGGGGTGGATAAAGACGGGGTAATTTGAAAAGTAGGCATATCTGAAAGGCAGAGTATTTTGTGCATTACCCCACTATTTTGCCTCCCTGAATCCACCTCTGATATATTTTAAACATTTGAGCACTTTGAGCACTTTAAGCACATTTGAGCACAAATATATCACACTGTACCTGGCGTGTGTATTTCTGCAAAAAAGAAGAAATCAAAAATTCATTTAACTACCCCCAAAGTTCTGGCCCTAGAACCGCCCTTGAATTTTGAATTTCACCTAAATGAGAAATATGACCATTTCCAAGCAATTTTCTGTCAATCCATGCTAGTTTCGTGAAAATCAAGCCTAAGAGACAAAAGTTACGGATAATCTAAAAAGGGAAATATTTTATATATTTTGAACCCCCTACCATCAGCTTTCAAAATTTTGAAATTTTCTTTTTTCAAAATGGAAGTTAGCGCAAGAGAAATTGATTGCAGTTTAAATTTTCAAAATAGGTCATGTAAATTTTGAAATCTTAGGGGGGCAGAATCTGCTAACCCTGTTGGAAATAGGGATAGCCAGGAACCCGTTGGAAATAGGGTGACCTTTCTTACAGATTTGCGCTCAACATGATGTCATTTTCTTACATCCCACATATCCACCTAACAAGTCTATATTCTCCACCCGGACACTCACACTTGCTTATTCGCATTGCAAGAATTACGAGTCTACCAACACGTTTACTCTCATTTCCGCACCCGTGCCCGCCCGGGCGTTACTGTTTAAAGGGAATGTGGCACCTTGGTCTAATCCTGGAATTTAGTGAAATTAGGCGTACTTTTAGCCAAAAATAATGAAACCATTCATGATTTCTCTGAAAAATGTACAATAAGCTCAATATTCTGTTTTTAAAAATACTCCTCTAGAAAAAAATATATATCAGCCTGTGGATGATGTCACGATCTGGCAACCACTACCATACTTGAAACGCTTCAAGGGCTTCGATTGGCTGATGCTCATCGTGAAGTCAGCATATGTCGTCACACCAGTAGCTCACAACAATGGCCGCCGGCGACGGGGGCTGAGGGGGCTGGTGTCAGGTAGGTTTTAGCTTTTTTCTACGGAAATATCGAGTTCCAAGTCAAATGAAATATGGAGTACCAGGTTTTCCGACCTGCTTTACAACTTGGCTATCTCAGTTAAAATCACGTTGTGAAGGTGCCACATTCCCTTTAAAGGGAATGTGGTACCTTCATAACGTGCTATTAGCTGAGATAACCACTTGTAAACCAAGTCGGAAAACCCGGTACTCCATATAGCATTTGTCTTGGAACTCGATATCTCCGTAGAAAAAGCTAAAACGTACCTGACACTAACCCCCCCCATCAAACCCTCGCCGGGCGGCCATTTTTGTGAGCTGCTGGTGTGACAACATATGCTTACGTCACGATGCGCATCAGCCAATCGAAGCCCTTGAAGCGTTTCAAGTATGGTAGTGGTTGCCAGATCGTGACATCATCCACAGGCTGATGTTTATTTCTTTTTCTAGAGGAGTATTTTAAAAATCAAAATATTTAGCTTATTGTACATTTTTCAGAGAAATCATGAGTGGTTTCATTATTTTCGGCTAAAAGTACGCCTAACTGCACTAAATTCCTTAATTCGACCAAGGTGCCACATTCCCTTTAACACGCGCATTGACGGGGGTCTGAGCCACCTTCGCATTGACGGGGGCGGGTACCCGCCCCCTAAGATCTCGAGAACCACGGTAGGTAGCGAAAAACGGTAAACGGCGTTGGGCTGCCCATCCACTTTTCCATCGAAAACATTTGAGCCATTTTTTCAGGTCACATTTAAGGTCACGAGAGGTCAAAACATGCCCGTCATAGGGATAACATGTAAAATTCAGTTTTTCGGGCATTACATCTGAACAAGTAAAGATAGAGCAAAACGACTTGAACTATATGAATCCTCTTAGCAAGCCGAATCGAATGATATATAATTTGACCTTGCTAGGTCAAATCAATGATTTGACCTGACCTGAGGTCAGGTCAGTGTCAAATTATATAAAATGCATATCATTAGAACCGCAAAGCCCAGGCGAGTCTAATGCAGCTAAAATAAATGCTCTATCACCATCCGTTACTGAGTTATTCCGTAAAAACCATTTTTCCCATGTATTTCCAATGGAGAGGTCATGCGTCGTACCTGACCTTAGGTCATCGATATCAAAAATACCGGAACATATTTTAGAGAACTCGGTGGGGCCATTATGTGTTATGAGTTTCAATCGGATAAGTTCACCCTGCTCCGACTTATGCTATCTCAAACTTTTTTGAGGTCGGGTCACTTGACCTGTACTGGTGACCTGACATGAGATGACCTAACCTTAAAATTTTCACAGAAGTTGTAAAAATGATGAGGGAAAAGGTATACCAAGTACGGCGGCGCTACGCGCCGCCGTTTTTCTACTGTCTCCGAAAACCCGAGGGGGCGGGTACCCGCCCCCCGTCAATGCGCGTGTTAAGAAGCCTCGCGCTGAACGGGCGATCACGGATGCGAGATACACGGCGCCTGTCGTATTGGCAGAGACCCGGCGTCCATCGGCCGTTATGCGCCGACCCCACATCACCCAACTCCGGCTACCCAGCTCCACTCTTGCCCGACAGACCTTCACTTGCGCCCCGGCTCCCCCGCCGCGCGTGTGTACGTGTGCAGGAGTGGCCGAAGGCGGTCACGGGTGCGAGACGCACGGCGCCTGTCGCAGGTTGGCGTTGCGGCGTCCGTTCGGACGTTTTTTTATAATGTTTGTCTCTTGTGGAAACCCTGTGACTGTATGTGTGCCGTGTTTGTAATTTTAACAGGTGTGCTCTCAATATACATACATGGATTCAACCTATTTTCCTCTGAGAGCGCCCGCTCTCATCATCAGTTTCATATTTGCTCACTTGCCACTGCTATCATGCTCTTGGTCCGCCCACCCATTCTTCAGACTTGAGGGAGATACACGAAAAAAATTATTGGCTGGATCAAAAGGTTACAAAAAGTTGTTTCAGAAGTCCTATTCTCAAAATTGCTCTCAGTCAACATTTCTAGACAACTTATCGAGAACTCTCACAACCGATCAAATAATGTAGCCTCAGCTATGACCATTAATTCCTCTAAGAACTAGGCAATATCTGTCCTAAACAGTGGTGTAGAACCTCGAACTATGAGAAAAAAATTACTTGAAAACAACATTCCAAAATTCTTTTAAAAGAGAAATATATGACTTTAAAGAAATCACAATTTACCGATTAGAAGCCCAGAAATTCTCATACCAGGGTCATGTGACCTATCTGACAGAAAAATTCTGCCATTCTGGGAAGTTTGAAGAAAACTACCTAAGACCTGTAGTATGAAACTATTCAAGACTTGAGTAATTATTTTATGCTCCATTTTTACGGCAAACTGATTCATTTTGTAGTTTTAATAGGCTAGGTAAAATTAATTAAAATACAAATACATAATATTTTTTGTTACAAGAACAATTATTTTCAAACATAAAATAGCTTTTGAAAACATTGAGATGAAGAGCAGCTTACAGCTTTTTACCAGTAGGTACCATTCACATATTTAAATAATAGTTAAGCGGCCTTCGAAAATTTTGCTGAAGATACAAAAACGATTGACAGTTTCATAATCAAGATTTTTCAATGGGCAAGAAAGCACAATACAAATTTTGTGTATCTACCTTTAAGCACTGGGGCAAAAACTGAAAGACAGATGGTGTTATGGTGTCCCCACTTATTCAGTGGGGAAAAGAAAATGCATATGCCTGATGTAAGGAAACAATTGCAGTTAGATTTGAAAAAAAATATTTATATTTTCTATTTGTTGAGGAGTTGTTCAAGACGCCACCCAATTTCGGATGTATTTTTCAAGTTAGATTTCAGAAGACTGCTTGACTGGTGTCTTGAACAACTCCTTAACGAGCTTTATATGTCCCAGTCAAATACGATCTACCGCAACATACAATATTTGTTTTGGCAAGTAGATTGGTGCGAATTTTTGGGGGATGGTGGTGCGAGAATTTTAGATGGCTGGTGCGACTCGTCTGGCCTGCTGCCATACTTTGCAGACTGGCCAGTGTGCAAACTATGGCATTTTTTACGATATCTCGTTGGTGCGAGTGCCCTTGGAGACAGGAGCAAGTGGCGCGAATTTACAAACCTGGTGCAAATTTGTAAAACTGGTGTAAGGAGGTGACACTGAAAACCAAACAAATAATGGCTATATGGTTAGAAAGACACAAGAATGGGCCTTATGAAAAGTCCTCAACTAGCTAACTAATAAAAGAGGTAGCATTGCATCGTGTGGGTGGAAATGGGTGCATTTTCTCCCTGGTATATGACAGATTGGTGCGATTTTCTGGTGGCTGGCTGTGCGGGAATTTTAGATGGCTGGTGCGGCTCGTCTGGCCTACTGCCATACTTTGCAGACTGGCTAGCAAGGTATTTTCGGCGGGTGGGCGTGAATTCATACTTTATAGGCGGGCAAAGGTGCCTTGCACAGAACGCATTATAAAAAGGCCTGAACTCCTTAACTACTGCCCTAAACTACTCAAGAACTGCGTCCGTGACCGCCCTCACCCAGTGGCATGCTGGGGGCAGCTACTGGCGATGCTGGAGACACCTGGTGCCTCCGCCCGACCCTCCAGATTCTCTGCTGGCACATGCCGACCTGAATGTAATGTGCCGGCCTACAGTACGTACCGTCGGCAACAGGCTCATGTAGAGGCCGCCTGAAACTCCAGCCGGCCTTGTCGCTCCGGGAGCTGCCTCCGCGACGACCCTCACTCAGCAGTGTGCTGTGGGCGGCCACCAGCTACGGCTGGGTGCACCTGGCTGCCTCTGCCTGGCCCTCATCGGACTCTGCCAGCCCGCCCCACGCAGCGGCTGCGGTGTCAAAGAGTCCACCAGCACTATCCATCGTGCAGTCAGGACTGGAAAATGCGGGAAGTACCATTGACAGTACTATATTCTCAGCTCCAGCCGGCTATGTCGTCGCATCAGGAGCTGCCTCCACTGCTGCCTGCACTCAGCAATGTACAGGGGCGGCCACCAGCGACGACTGGAGGCACCTGGCTGCAGTGCCGGCCCTCTTGAAATCTCTCTGCCAGCCCACCTGCATAACATGCCGACCTACAGACAGTGTGCCAACCTACAGTTAGCGTGCCGGCCTCGCACAGCAATATGCTGACGGCAGCCACCAGTGATGACTGGATACACCTAGCTACTTCTGCCCGGCCCTGCTCGGACTCTCCTTGTATACCTACAAGAGCGTGTCGACATACAGCAACGTGCTAGTGCTGTGGACGTTGAGTCAGCAGTCGACCAGCACCGTCCAACATGCAGACAGGGCTGTAAACTCAAGTAGCATTGGAAGCTCTCAAAATCTCAGCTCCAGCTGGCCATATCGTCGCCTCAAGAACTGTGTCCGTGACCGCCCTCAACCAGCGGCATGCTGGGGGCAGCTACTGGCGATGCTGGAGACACCTGGTGCCTCCGCCTGACCCTCCAGACTCACTGCTGGCACATGCCGGCCTACAGTACGCACCGCCACCACTGCCGCGATATAGGCGAGTCCACCAGCACTATTCAAAGTGCAGGCAGGACTAGAAGTTTCAGGGAGTGGTTGTGGCGGTTTTCGTGTTTCCAGCTCTAGCTGGACATGTCACTTCATGCACTGTCCTCACTCAGCAGTATGCTGGGTGCAGACATCAGCGCTGAACGGTGCCTCCGGCGACGACTAGAGGCACCTGAATGCCCCCAGCCTGGCTCTCTATGGTCTCTCGGCCAGCCCAATTGCACGCACATGCTGAGATACTGGAACATGCCCGTGCTGCGGCCTCAGTGGGTTCCGATCGAGCGATCGGTGCGCTCTGCCCCCATTGCTGTCCTCACTCAGCAGTGTGCCGAGTGCAGATATCGGCGACGAGCGGAGCCTTCAGCGAGAACTGGAGGCACCCGACTGCCCCCCGCCTGGCTCTCCTCAGACTCTCGGCCAGCCCGCCTTTCTGCTTGTTTTGTTCTTTTTGTCTTTGGTTCGTTTCGTTAGTACCTTAATTTGATCTCACTGAGCCCATCTTTTTTGTTTGCCTGCTTGGATGTGACTTTGCTTTGCTAGTGTTTTTAGCCTGTTTTTGCTTGTTTTTCGTTCTGGTTTGTTTCCTTTTGTTCGCACTGATCACATGCTTTTGTTCGCACTGATCACATGCTTTTTGTTCGCACTGATCACATGCTTTTTGTTCGCACTGATCACATGCTTGGATTTAATGTTTGATAGGTCCCTGCTCTGATTGGGTGCTTGTACTTACTTTCTGCTTTTGTTATGTTTACTAATGTTTTTTTAAGATTTAATATGTTCAACATATGTGGGCCCTATACTTATAACTACTTATTACTTAACATTGCTTTTTTTGTTGCCTACCCTGTTTTGTTTGCTTGTTGTTTTGTTGCTTTGTTTTATTTTGCTTCTTCAAGCATGTTTTTGGCATTATTTTTCTGTTCACTTCGTTCTTTAATGCTCTTCTCGTTTTGTTATGACATGTCAGTCTCTGTTTTGTGTCACTTTTCTGTTCGTTTCCGCTCCATGATTACTGCTTCATGCCAGGAACTTATGTCTTGTTCCTTCTATGTTAAACATTTGCTCTAATCTGATTCTGTTTGCTTACTTCCTTTTGTTTTATACTGTGTGCCTGTACAGTTCTATTCTGTTGTTCCTTATTGCTTTGCTTTGCCTTGTTCATGTCTTCTTTTGCTGGTCTCTTTATTTACTTCTATCCCCTGTCTTTATATAAGAAAAGAAATAAAAAGTTGATGATGATGATAAAAACTAATTAGTCTTGGGCTGGACACGGGACGGGGCATTTCGTCTTTGGGTGCCAGATGATGCATTGATGCAATATATCACTTGATGCAAGATGCATTGATAGAAAGAAGTCAAGATAAATGAACGAAAATATTGACTGAAAAGGTATTGAGTCTCTCAGAAAAAACCACTGATCAACAATAACTATAATTTACAGTAACTAATTATCTATCACGTTCACCTTCAATAATAACTCCACCACCACAACCACCACACACGCACCGTTGTCTAAAGAAAACAAATTGTGGCGCATTTCTCTTCTTGAAAGATTTAGTAGCTTCAGGGCAGAACCAGTGTTCAAAACCACGTGATAGGTCATGAAAGTTGTTATCTGTTTTTCCCTAATTTGATCATTCTTTTTCACTCTTCGCCTTTTGTGCGCCATCTAAAGCTTCTTTATAAAGTTTATCTATAACTAGAGGTGGGACTATTTGGTCCCGCGGTCCCGGCGCCGGGACCAGGTTTGGTCCCGGCGGGACTAAAGCCGGGACCACAGGCTAGACGCCAGGACTGTGCCGGGACCAGAGCCAGTCTGGACCAAGCAAAATTCATGGTAATGGTTTCTACATTTCATCCAAAACTAAAATATGAGACAAAACATAACTGTGACTTTCCAGAAATTCATTGCCTCCTTGATACAATTTTCCAACTTTATAATATGAGAAAAGTATCAATTCAGTTAGATGAAAGAGATAAAATAAGGTTGCACACACACAGTACAGAACTCAGCTCTCATTAAGTTTCATTCTTTGGAAACCACATTTTTAGATGCAATTCCTATTCCTTCACTTGACTACAAAGCAACTCAGTGACAAACCAAAATACAACCCAAAAATGGTGGGTACTGGGGTCAAAATCACTTTGAATTGAAGAAAAACGTGTTTGGCATATAGGTACATGGAAGGCATTGAAACAAAAGCTGGATTGAAAAGAGAATTCTGGAATTGATTGGAAACGGCTGTCCCTACCAACCGCACTGTTTCAATTGCCTTAGTTCTCTCTCTCTCTCAAAAAAATACTCAACGATATTTTAAATTACGTCTGCGAGTTATGTCGTGATCAAAACGTGAATGGCTTCAATTTCTTCAACCACATTCAACTACTGCACCACGCTTCGCGTTGTTGGAGCCAAAAGCAAAAAGAATAACAAGGATAAAAACAACTGTGCGCCATTGTTGTCTTTGAGGAAAAATTCAACCAAGTAGAGGCTCAAGCCTCAGTAGCCTCAAGGCAAAAAGTATTGAAGCCACGTGATAATTCATCAATAATTGACCCCGGTCACGCTCACCAGAGGCGCTAGTGCTCCCTCCAAGATGGCCGCGAAAGAGGGACTCCGAAAGGTAAACAACGTTAGTGGGGCCTGGGAATAGCATGGTAAGCGGTGAATTATACGAGTTTTATGTTTGGTATGTGGCAGCAGCTTATAACCAGCCACTGCGGAAGACAGAGAAGAATCCAAATTCGAAGAGTTTTTGGTCCCAAGGAGCAAAGCTTGCAGTCAGCATCAGGTTGAAGTTTGCTGCCCCCCCCACTTCTTTGCCGGTGGCAACGCTTGTGTTTGGAAACGCATTTTCCATCGTACATTCAAACTGGAATTTCAGACAGCTTGAAACAAATAAAAGGCGTATATCTACCGAATTATTTCAAGATGTCAGTTTTCCGGGTTAAAAAAGGAATGCAGCCACAAGTGGCTGCATTCCTGCAGGCATCTCCGGTGGCAACGCTTGTGTTTGGAAACGCATTTTCCATCGTACATTCAAACTGGAATTTCAGACAGCTTGAAACAAATAAAAGGCGTATATCTACCGAATTATTTCAAGATGTCAGTTTTCCGGGTTAAAAAGGAATGCAGCCACAAGTGGCTGCATTCCTGCAGGCATCTCCGGTGGCAACGCTTGTGTTTGGAAACGCATTTTCCATCGTACATTCAAACTGGAATTTCAGACAGCTTGAAACAAATAAAAGGCGTATATCTACCGAATTATTTCAAGATGTCAGTTTTCCGGGTTAAAGGAATGCAGCCACAAGTGGCTGCATTCCTGCAGGCATCTCCGGTGGCGACGCTTGTGTTTGGAAACGCATTTTCCATTGTACATTCAAACTGGAATTTCAGACAGCTTGAAACAAATAAAAGGCGTATATCTACCGAATTATTTCAAGATGTCAGTTTTCCGGGTTAAAAGGAATGCAGCCACATGTGGCTGCATTCCTGCAGGCGGATCCAGGGGGACGGCAAAGTGGGCACATGCCCCATAGGCAGATCCAAGGGGCAAATGGAGTATTTGCCCCCCACCATCGACCCTCGGCGCCCCCTGAAATGGCCACGCCCCTGAAAGTTCGCTTCCCACCACCACCCCCTCCCAGGATACAAAAGTAGGCTCCCACCGATAAGGTTTTGCTCCCATCCGATAGGGTTTCCCGGTCAAGAATGGTGCACCGCCCCCGGGAAGGTGTCCCGTGATCCGCCTATGATGACGGCCCAAGGATTAAGGCTTACTCCTGCTAGAAGCAGGCTCAATGGGAGTGGAAGGAGGCATAAGCGGAACTGGAGATTGCCTCACAGCCAGTCTGCAAAGTATGACAGCATGCCAGACGAGTCGCACCAGCCATCTAAAATTCTCGCACCACCAGCCTCCAAAAATTTGCACCAATCTGCCACATACCAGGGAAAAAATGCACCCATTCCTACCCCTACAATGCAATGCTACCTCAATTATTAGTCAGTTAAGGACTTTTTATGAGGCACCTCCCGTGTCTTAATGGCTATTCAGCCATTATTTGTTTAGTTTAAGTGTCACTAACCTCGCAAATTCGCACCAGGTTGATAAAGTTCACACCACTCGGTCCTGTCTCCAAAGGAACTCGCACGGACGAGATCTCGTCGAAAATGCCATACTTTGCACACTGGCCTCACAGCAGCGTACAAGGTGGATGTGAATGGAAGTCAGATGGCTGAAAATGTCTGCAACAGACAGCAGCATTTGAGCCTATCTTCTTCACAATTCTCAGTTTCGACTTCCACTGCTTGGACAGCACCTTATCCTGAGGAAATTTGTGAAAGCTGAGACTTGGACACTTTCTTCGGAAGGACACACACTGAGGAACGCAGCAGTTCTGATTGGATGTAATGGTTGTCCGTCTCACCTCCATTTTCCTTGAACTTTCCAAGATTATAAAAAACAAGAAAATAACGCCAGTCTTCAATATTCACGTCCACCCAACATGAATTACACTTTTTCACAGCAATGAGTTCACCACGACTGAAAATAAACTTTCAAAATCTATATCGCCTTCAACAATACGCCGGATATGCAGCAGCCTCGCCAGACGTCAGTCCCTCTACTGGCGTTTTCAAAAAATCCGCCAGGTGCCAACACTTTCGATGACCGAGGCCAATATTCTTTATTCTCCTGCTTAACGCGATAATTTACTATTTGTCTTTAGTGCGCCGTCTGCGGCTGCTTTTATATTTTGCCTATTACCAGCAAATATTGTTATTAGCATTAATAATTAACAATTTTGATTTGACTAGAGTAATAGAAAGCCGTTTCAACACGAATCAAAGAAGACAGTTTTTGCTACTAGCTTTTCTTCTCACAGTTTATGCTTGGCCTTCAAATCCATGCATGGGCGACATTTTTGGTGCGGGGGGTGTTGGGGAGGAAGGAGGAAGGAAGGCGGGGCTTCTTACCTAATTGTTTTTGGAGAACTACCTAGGTATGTAAAATATTAATTTTCAGTTCCTTCATCCAGCGTGTCAACTCACATAATTCTTCATAAACAGTCAAAAACAGTCGTTAAGTCACATACCAACTGTAAAAGTGATCTGTCAAATTGCTCCTGTGCTTTGGTGATTTGATTAACCCGCCCCCACCGGGGGTCCGGCGCCACCTTCGCCCCACCGGGGGCCATCGATGGCCCCCCTCTAACTCCGAAAATATGGGCGTTAGCGCAAATCTGCAAAGTGCAATAGAAAGCTCGCGTGAATTCAGTAAGAAATTACTTCGCATGTTTTAGTGCTCAGGTCAATGGTTTGACCTCCAGAGGTCAAATTAGGTCAAGATCGGCTATTTTCACTCAAATATGCAATGATTAAGCAAACTGGGCATAACTCTTATGTCATTAGAGCTATTGAGGCCTGGTAAAGTACATTTGATAGCAAATTGCCAGTACTTTTTCCGCTATGTGGAACGTAAAGACCTCCCGCCAGTGGTTTGACCGCCAGAGGTCACCTCGTGACCTAATATGACCTGAGGTCACGAAAGGTCAAAAGTGACCTTGCCGTATATCAAATGAAAGCCAGTGACAAGACAAACACGATGGTGTTTGTTTCACCGCTCTAGCTCAATTAGGCCAAAAGTTATTGTCAAAATACTGTTTTTGACCTCTGGTGACCTTGGATGACCTTGGAAAAGTCAAAGGGCAAATATGACCCCTGGGATCCGTGAAAGGGTGTCCAAAAACGTTGTTCTGAGCAGTCTGAGTATTTGCAATCATTTTGGTGGCTTTTATATCATGAAATAGCTTTTCCCCGTGCTTTTCCAATGGGAGAGGTCGCCTCGTGACCTGACCTCAGGGCACGAAATCGAAAAATCCCGGATATACACCTTGTAGACCCTGGAGGGGTCATGAAGTGTAGGAAGTTTCAAATCGATCGACTTTGAAATGTAGCTCTTACAGAGCTCTAAAGGTGAAGTGAGGTGACCTTGGTTGACCTCGTCTGGTGACCTGACCTTGGGTGACCCGGGGTAAAAAATTTCAGGGATGATGGGAAAATGATGCAGTGAGAGGTAGAGCCCTCAACCGCGGTGCTGCGCCTCGTCGTTTTTCTGCTATCCCGGAAAAACCTTAGGGGGGCCATCGATGGCCCCTTCCCGGTGGGGCGAGGGTTAAGGCTCTTGCAGGTATTTGTGTCCTGACCTTCCCTGATAAAACTCAGATATGCTGATTGATTGAATGTTTATGGATGGACAGAAGGGAGGTGTGATACTGCTTAAATTTGTATTGATGTACAGTTTCTTACATTTAAGGGTTTAAAATGCAAATGTTTCCTCAGCATTGTGAGATAATTGTAGTCATTTTTCATGATAGTAGGTATGGATTTCCTGAAGCTATGGTTCATACCTTATGTTGATTCACTTATGTACTGATGATATGAATTTTCTTAATATGTTTGGCTCTTAATCCACAAGAAATTATTATGTTTAAAAGCCAATAAGTGGGGAAAAAGGCTGCCGGGACCAGGCCGGGACCACGTCCTTCCTCGCCGGGACCAGGCCGGGACCAAGTAATGTTGGCTGGGACCGGGACCGGGACCAGCTTTTTCCAAAAAGTCCCACCTCTATCTATAACCTTACCTTAGTCTTGTTATTCTGCCGGCAGAACGCATACTAGTGTGCCACACGCATGCGCAGTACTGGATCTTGGACCATAAGATTCCGTATTGCGCATGCGTGCGGCATACTAGTATGCGTTCTGCACGGCAGAACAACACGGCTCTTACCCTACCTAAAGTTATCGGAAATTTAGAGGCACTTTGGCCCGCTGGATCCGGTCTGTCTCCGACGAGCTCAAGGGAAGTTCGAGTTGTTGACTCTGTCCTGATCGGGAAAACTTTCCAGAGCGGAATCACAGACTGTCCAGAGACATCCAGTGGTGAGTAAAGAAGGACTAGTCTGGACATTCGGGAGCATGATACACGAAGGAAGCCCAGCGCTCGTCGAGTCTTGCCTTAAACTGATTAACAGAGCAAGAAGTAACCACGGAGGCCGGCAAGGAGTTCCAATCATTTACTACTCGGACACCAAAAGATGAGCGGCGAGGCCTGGAAACTGCATCTGGTTTCCTGAGCTTCCATGGGTGACCTCGAGTACGGGAGCCTCTATCCCAGTGTGCAAAGTATGGCATTTTCTAGGAGATCTCGTTGGTGTGAGTGCCCTTGGAGTCAGGAGCGAGTGGTGCGAATTTTACCCACCGGGTGCGAATTTTTTAGACTGGTGCGAGGAAGGTGACACTGAAAACCAAACAAATAATGGCTATATGGTTATAAAGACACAGGAGGGGGCCTTATGAAAAGTCCACAACTAATTAATAAGAGAGGTAGCATTGCATCATGTGGGTAGGAATGGGTGTGTTTTTGTCCTTGGTATATGGCAGATTGTTGTGAATTTTTGGTGGCTGGTGGTGCGAGAATTTTAGATGCCTGTTGCGACTCGTCTGGCCTGCTGCCATACTTTGTAGACTGGCTGATGAGTAAATTTGAGGTATGTGGATGGTCAAAATTAAAAAGACAGCAGCTTTAAAGGGTTTTATTACTTTTAGTTGGCTTTTAGTAGAAAGTGAGTTTTGCTTGAACAAAAGCTTTCAGCAATAACTATCAAAGGACTGCTTCAAGTTGACAATGTGAAGTGATCCTTTGCAGACTATGCTGTGGACACACTAGAGCGATCCACAATCATCTCATAGATAAAATTCCTCCCCGGATCTGTGGAATATGCAGAGTCAAACTCTCTATTTGCCACATTTTACTTGAATGTCAGTATGATCTTGCATTGAGGACACCTGTCATACATTATGTCAGAGCCAATGGTCATGCTCTGAGTCTCCAAACCCTGCTAGAAAATGATCACCCAGAGTTACTAGATCTTGTCTTGAATTTTGTCTGTGCATCTTTGTGGGCTAATAAGCTTTGACTTCAATTATTAGCCGCCCTGTAGATTATAACATGACATTTCTTATCATTGTAATGAAGCGGGGTTTTTGTCATCACAAATATACAAGCCCAACAGTGAGCCTGCATATTTGTGATTTTTCCGCACCAGATTGCTCACCTCTTATGGAAAAGTTGGCGACTTGGATCGCCAGGATTGCGAAACATCAGGCTTACATTATTTTCTTGAGAATCACTTTCAAAGAGTGATTCTCACGAAATTCTGAGTGGTGTGATTCATGGATTAAAAAAAAACACTAGTGGCTGCTGGTGTCTGGCTACCAGCTTGCGAGCCGAAGTTTTTCGGCCCCTTCGCTCTTAACTGTTACCTCCAGATTCACAGTGTATTTCGGAAAACCATCTCTCGACTCCGAGGAATAGCCTTCCCAAAGCACTGCACATCTGAATTTTCAGGGTTGCATCAACCACGCGGCTCCTACTGCGAACTTCGAAATGCCGTCTGACCAGAACTGTGCCGGGGCACGGCACAGTCCTGATCATCCCCAAGACGGTGTTCGTTCCAGCTGCGCCGCTGATACAACCCGCCGCTTGGCCGATCGTAGGAAGGCCACTTATAAAAAAGGACTGTTTCAAATTGTTGTGCCCCCAACTCTGCGACGCATCCGGGTGTGATGATACAGCGGTGTTGTGCACTGTGCTGCAGGTGCAGTCGTAATTTAAACAGGTTTTGCGTCCTGGGAGTGCCCCCACTCACCTAACCTAACCTAACCTAACCTCTCATCTCTTTCCCTGCATTTTCAGTTGGCGCTGCTGGCACATTTCATGGTCAATTTTTCACACTCTGCAAGTCCCCGTGTCTGTTCTGATGTAATGAATGTAGTTGCTGAATACATGTGTCATGGTTTCAGTGACCTGCTTCTGTCAGAGTGCCTGGCAGTCTTGCCTATTATTGACTGTTGTTGGACACATGTACATGTGTATGGGTCTTTTGTCCGGCTTTCTGTGTGTGATGAAGACATGTGAATGGCTTCAGAAGCTGATTAGAAATGAAAGTGTTTTGCCCCTGTTCATATGACCATAGGCCGATCTGCAGAAGGGACAGGTATCGACTAGAGCCCATTGGGGCAGCCATGGGGCAGATCTACCACTCCTATCAGTTTTGGGCAGCTTTTGTCCATCTTTAGGGCAGGTAAGGAAACCGGGCAGAAACTGTCCCTTGGACAGCACTGACACACTGGGGCGGACATGGAGGCACCAAAAAGAAGAAAAATAGAGAAAAGAAATGGCGACTATTCTTTCTAGTGTTCTTTCTAAAGCATAAGATAAAAAACTGCTGTGGTGGAGGGAAGGGTCTGCCCCAGCAACCAAACTTATGCTCCAATTGGGGCATGAATTGAGCTGCCCCAAAACCTAATCGAGAAGCCTGCTATGTTTTGTGCACTGGACCATAAGTAGACTTCTAAAACCATATTATGTTTATATTAAGAAGACAAATTAATCCCTTACTTAAAGATCCAAACACCCCAACATGACCATTTTTCACTCCCAGGACGGAAATTCTGAGCAGAATTTTCAACCTCTACCCTAGCATCAAGCATGAAGCCTATTTTGGGACCTTCTATCTCCTGCATTCTCTTGCCTGATCTCACCCTTCTCTTATACCTTTTGGTTATAAGTTATAAAGACCAAGTGAGGAAGTGAAGCTTATGTGGTCCGATCAGAACGAGCTCAGGTACAGTCCAGTCAGTGGTTAGTCAGTATTTGGAATAGTGTTCTGACAGTTTTAGTGGGATGTGGTAAAGTGGCTGTCTAATCGTGCCTTGGAAACGCTCACAGACTGTGCACTCGGCCATTTCATTTTTCAATTCTTTTTTATTTGTGTCTAGTTTCGTGACTTTTCCCGTTCTATGGTCCAAGTGGAGTCGATCGGTGCCATTTTTATCGAAATCGGACAATATTTAGGTCTGCCTCATCGGACCTGAAGATATCGAGTTTTCGTCAAAAATGGCTATAATGGGGACCAATATGGCTGACGCTGTAATGATCATGATAATTCCAAACATTTTTTTAACCTTCGCCCGGGTGGGGGTCTTTTTAGACCCCCCTCGGGTTTTCCCGAAGTGACCAAAAAACGGCGGCGCGCAGCGCCGCCAAACTTGGTCTAGCTGTTCCTTCATCATTTTTACATCTTTCCTGAAAATTTTGGCTCAAGGTCATATCAGGTCAGGTCACCAGGCCAGGTGAAGTGACCTCACCTAAAAAATACTTAGGACCGCATAACTAAAAGAAGGGTTAATCGATCAAGTTGAAACTCATACCACATATTGGGCCCACCAGGAGCTAAAATATTTGTTCCGGGATTTTTATATTGGTGACCTAAGGTCATGTGCAGAGCATGACCTCCCCATTGTCAATACATGGGGAAAATCACGAAATGAGCTTTTCTCAGTAAGTATGGATGGAATCAACTTCAAACATTGGTTGCGACTTGCTCTTAGCCCATTTCTGGAGCTGATGCCAAAATTTGTGACTTGTGACCTTTAAAAGGTGACCTTAGGTCAAATAAGCATTTTTTGGTGCTTTTCTCTATAAATTTTGAATAAAATAAGATAGAGCTTTTATTTTGTCACCAAAGTGTTTGTATAGTCACTGGAAGTCAAATGATATACATCATGACTATACCAGGTCAAGTTGGGTCAGACCGTTGACCTGGGTCAGGTCAAATTCTTAAATTTGACCGTGGGGGATCGTGAGATTGAGATCGTGGGGGTCTTTTTAGCCCCCCCACCAAGGCGAAGGTGGCTCGTACCCGCCACCGGGGCAAGGGTTAAGCCTGCTATTGTAAAATGTTCATACAGTCGTGATGGAGGCCATAGAATGTCGTAAACCAAAGGAACAAGGTCTATGTAAGCTATGGTATAAAGGGTAATTCTCGTTTATGATGCCTCGACCAGCGGATTCTTGAGCTCACTACTGGAAATGCTTCCGGTGGTAAAATGCGTCAAAAATATTTCTGGGCAGGACCTTATATTGCAGTTGCATATGCTGATCGTGAATTATATTTTCGTAGTGCCATAGCTGTCTTCATGCTGTGTGCACCCCGGCAGGTCACGCGCCTTAGTGGTGAGAAAGTCCGGGCGCATGACGTTGTCGCTACTTCGGGAAGTGCACTCTCCCATAGACATGCTTTGAAACTTCCTTGGAGACTAGGGAAGTTTACTTCTGCGCGATTTTCCACCTGTAGAAGTTATTCAACCTGCTATTCATATTTTTATCTGCTAGTCAAATCCTTCAGCATACCAATACCTCGTTCTGCAACATCATTTGCCACTTTAAATACAGTACTTGATAAGGGTGTGAATTATGTTGCACTGTTTAGCTTTGTACCCCATTCCAGAAGCTCTTTTGCCAGCCAGGAGTGATCTGTCGGGCTGACAAACTCGCAGGTTGTCCAGGTCGACTCTTGCACCAGGTCAGCGGGCTGTGTGGTCTTGACCGGGAACACCGACGAGACATCTTCTGTCAATCTTCCACTGGGGCAAATCATAGTGAGAAGCTTTTTACATATTTCTTCTTTTTGGCATTATTGACAAAGTCGCTGCAGAGACTAAATAAACAGAGCAGCCTCGGAGCGCCCCCTGCGTCGGAGCGCCCCCTGCGTTGCGCGGACCCGCCCCCTTGCGATACGTTGGTTGCGCGCCCTGCGATGCCCTGCGCACAACGAAGGCATGGTGAGGAAGCCCCACCGGATGACGCAGTTTCGTCTTCTCTTGTATGTCTACGCATGACTTCGTGCGCCAGTGGCAGCTGATGCACCCAGCAACGACATGCACTTTTATCAAGACCTCATCCGGCACAAGGGTGTGAACGACCAAGTAGCCAAGGCTGCTCTGTGGGTCCTCCGACGTCACATGTCGTAGGAACATTCAGCCACCAATTGTGTCGTTCAGTCTCTGCAGCGACTTTGTCAGCAATGGCAAAAAGAAAGAAATATGTGAAAAGCGTCTCAGTATGATCCGCCCCAGTGGAGGATTCACAGAAGATGCCTCGTCGGTGTTCCTGATCAAGACCGCACAGCTCGCTGACCTGGTGATAGAGTCATGCTTGGACAACATTAGACTTCGTAACCCCGACAGATCACCCCTGACTGGCAAAAAGAGCCTGTGGAATGGGGTGTAGACGAACAGTGCAACATGGTTCACATCCTTATCAAGTACTTCAAAGTGGTAAATTAAGTTGCAGAACGTGGTATGCTGAAGGATTTGACCAGCAGAGAAAAATATGAATAGCAGCTTGAATAACTTTTGCAGGGGGAAAATCGCAGAAGCAAACTTCCCTGGCTTTCCAAGGAAGTTTTAACCCGCGCCCCACCGGGGGTCCGGCGCCACCTTCGCCCCACCGGGGGCCATCGATGGCCCGCCCTCTAACTCCGAAAATATGGGCGTTAGCGCAAATCTGCAAAGTGCAATAGAAAGCTTGCGTGAATTCAGTAAGAAATTACTTCGCATGTTTTAGTGCTCAGGTCAATGGTTTGACCTCCAGAGGTCAAATTAGGTCAAGATCGGCTATTTTCACTCAAATATGCAATGATTAAGCAAACTGGGCATAACTCCTATGTCATTAGAGCTATTGAGGCCTGGTAAAGTACATTTGATAGCAAATTGCCAGTACTTTTTCCGCTATGTGGAACGTAAAGACCTCCCGCCAGTGGTTTGACCGCCAGAGGTCACCTCGTGACCTAATATGACCTGAGGTCACGAAAGGTCAAAAAGTGACCTTGCCGTATATCAAATGAAAGCCAGTGACAAGACAAACACGATGGTGTTTGTTTCATCGCTCTAGCTCAATCAGGTCAAAAGTTAGTCAAAATACTGTTTTGACCTATGGTGACCTTGGATGACCTTGGAAAAGTCAAAGGGCAAATATGACCCCTGGGATCCGTGAAAGGGTGTCCAAAAACGTTGTTCTGAGCAGTCTGAGTATTTGCAATAATTTTTGTGGCTTTTATATCATGAAACAACTTTTCCCCATGCTTTTCCAATGGGAGAGGTCGCCTCGTGACCTGACCTCAGGGCACGAAATCGAAAAATCCCGGATATACACCTTGTAGACCCTGGTGGGGTTATGAAGTGTAGGAAGTTTCAAATCGATCGACTTTGAAATGTAGCTCTTACAGAGCTCTAAAGGTGAAGTGAGGTGACCTTGGTTGACCTCGTCTGGTGACCTGACCTTGGGTGACCCGGGGTAAAAAATTTCAGGGATGATGGGAAAATGATGCAGTGAGAGGTAGAGTCCTCAACCGCGGTGCTGCGCCTCGTCGTTTTTCTGCTATCCCGGAAAAACCTTAGGGGGGCCATCGATGGCCCCCGGTGGGGCGAGGGTTAAAGCATGTCTAGGAGAGGGCACTTCCCGAAGTAGCAACAACGTCATGCGCCCGCACTCTCTCACCACTAAGGCGCGTGGCCTGCAGGGGTGCACACAGCATAAAGACAGCTGTGAAATTCTGAAAATATATTTCACGATCAGCACATGCAAATGCAATATAAATTCCTGTCCAGAACTGTTTTTGACGCATTTTACCACCCAAAGTATTTCCAGTACCGAGTTCAAGAATTCGCCGATTGAGGCCTCATAAACGAGAATTGCCCTTTATGCCATAGCTTATAGAGACCTTGTTCCCTTGGTTTACGACATTTTATGGCCTCCAGCATGACTGTATGAACATTTTGCAATAGCAGGCTGAAAAAAACATGCATGGAATTATCATGACTATTACAGCGTCAACCGTATTGGTCCCGAAAACCCGATATCTTTAGGTCCCATGGGGCAGACCTAAGTATTGTCCGATTTCGATAAAAATGGCACCGATCGACTCCATTTGGACCATAGAACGAGAAAAGTCACGTAACCTGGCAAAAATAAAAATAAATTACGAAATGGCCTACTGTGCACACGCTCAAATCGTTGGAAAATCATTCCATTAATTCACAACCCTGGCACTGAATTCATTGTTTTCATACACGGGACAAGGCTCTGGGCTGCAGCTTGGATGAGTGGCCTCTGGTGCGAGTGCCCCTATCGCTCGTGATGAAAATATCAGGGTCAACATTCGTTCCAGTGTTGAGAATCTGATACACCCTGATAATATCGCTGCGCCTACCGGCTAGATGTACCGGGGTGGCAGCAATCGTACGTATGTGTTTGTTTTACTTTAATCTTTATTTTCTTTTGTTTGAGTTTAGTGATGAATTTCCAGGAGAGGCGCTTAGATATAAGCTGCGAGTTTGTGCGCCAATCTTTTCATGGTGCTCATTCAAATGCAACTGCCATCCCCGAATAAAATATCTACTACTACCTGCGTCTGTAGTAAAACGATGACATCTTAAGGGTCTACAGGCGCTTTGTGTTTGGGTCTGTGTTTGAGGTGGAGTATCATCTGGGTGGCACACCTCTGGGCCCTACCTCATTGTCTTTTGGTCTGCTTGATTGAAGGAGCTCTATAAACAGGGCGTCATATTATAGCATGACCTAACCAGGGTCTGATGCAGAAGTGGGAGACTTACGTCGATCTTTCGGAATAATCAAAGGATAACTGCCAGAATCTAGTCTCATTTTGGAGGCTGCGGCCGCTGCATGCTTCCCACGTATCGGATCACCGTGAAGACTGATGCCTTAATCCTTCTCTATGTGGAAGACGTGGAACGGATTTGTGCTTCACATATTATTGCTTTAATTCAGATTTTACAATTAGGACGTTGAGCTGATCAAGACCTGGGTATGACTGTAGACTCATGCAGGGGACAAAGCCGCACTTTATGCGGCCAGAGCCCGATCGGGCAGAGTCTGATGTTGGTGGGGCTAGGCCACAGAGTGGGCTCTGCCTGCTACAGAGACCGAGGGTAGAGCTGGCGAAAGTCTGACTAAGCCGCTTGATGGACTCCACCACAATAAGCTTGAATCGAGCCCGATCTGGCTTCCATTTGGGCAGAACCTGGTCCTGCTTGCTCATAGTCTATCCGAGGCTGAACGCATTTCGATTTTGTTGCGAGGTACAGCCGGTTCCACACTGATCGGTAGGTATTACTGTCAGTTGTGTTAATAAATATCTTAAAAACTTTTACACTTCTCACAAAAGGCTGCTTCTCTAGTAATTTATTTTGATGAGCTATTTAAATGTGGGCCCATGCGGACTGGATGAGACGTCAATTTGGAAAATTATAGACTACAAAATGTTTTCACCGATCCCGATGATTTTCTGTGTCTTTTCTCAATTACTTCCGAATTTTGAACCCGATGAAGTATTTTTGCACGTCAGTTCATGCAACCAATTAAAATGCAGCAGGTGAGGCAACATTTGTGTCGGCAAGAAGTATCACTTGAGAGATATTTCGCAAAAACGACCGGGGCCTAATACCTACCAATCAGTATGGAACCGGCTGTACGTTTTAAGGTGTTAAGTGAAAACTCCCAATATATGGGACTGGGGATTAGCACATCTGAATTGCCGACCGGGTTCTTGGGACTTCTACTTATGACATATTCTTTGGTGATATAATTTCACCTGGGCTGGTGACCTGACTTGATTATATGTGATTGTATTTTTGTCAGTTATGTATTGAGCCAAAAATGACTCTTGCCATAGTATTCGAGGCATGATGTTATTGTACTTTGGGTTCAAAGCAAGGAGCTGGTTTGATAAGATAGCCATGCAGTGTATCACTGAAACCACAGTTCACAAATCGCTTGAACAGTTTTGATTGACATCACTTTTCAGTGGTTCATCCATTCACAGTGGTTCACGCCATGATCGAATGAGTGAACCCCCTGGAAATTTCTTTGTCGTGAAAGAACCTTTTTGACCGCTAAGCCCTGCAAAACACAGAACACGAGATATTTTCCCGGCATTGTCCTTCAGCCTCCTAACGCCGTACCTCTCCCGTCAGATGACTGAACACGCCGCCGCACAACCGCATGACCCCACCGTCCTGCCCGACCGCATGGGCGGCGGGCCGCACGGCCTCGGTGACCCCGAAGACCGCTCCTTGCGCCGCGTCGAAGTGGACGTTCTCATTCCAAAGCTGATGCGGGACCGGGCTCGCGAGGAGAAGTGCGCCGAACTGGTTGAGGCGTTTTCACAGTGCAGCAGGGACAGCGGACTGGCGATGGTGTACAAGTGCCGCCCGCAGAATAATGCCATGAAGGACTGTCTGACACACTGGTACCAAGACGCTGAGTTTAAGAAGGAGTGCACTGCGGTATACCTGGCCGATCGGAGCGAATACCGAGCCACGGGGATCAAATCGAGGCTAAGGCAAAAGAGATTGGGGTAGGAAGTGGAGAGAAGAAAGGGACGGCTTTTACTGTTTGTTTGAGGCTCCCTAGATGCACTTTATCGTGGTTGTAGGAATGCCAGTGGACTCATCGAGATGCTGAGGACTTTTGTATTGGTACTGTGATCTGTGGAGTTGTGTTGGTAAATAATAGTATGGAAATCATTGTCCGGTGAGTATGCTATAATGTTACTGTTATTTCTCTATGGGGATATGACCCAGCGAAAATATGAGGTGTACGGAGAGGCAAGCTGACAATGGCCGTAGTTGAATTGATGGCGCTAGCTTTGCCGCCGAATGAAATCTGACGGATATTAGTCCCAGAGAGCAAGTCGGATTGCGCATGGTTATTGAACTTGGACTTGCAGTCGGAATAAAAAGAGTGTGGTTTTACCAAACGCTTTCGAAAAGTGCCAAATCGCATGTGTTTGAACTAGCTTAGTTGAAATCTTAACTGATAGTTGTCGCCAAGCCAACTCGGATGGACGTAAACCCCATAAATAACATTTGACACGTTTCATATCCACCCTCCCCCTCCGTCGTTCCGCAAACACGATACACATATTGTGGTTTCTAGGCTGGTTATATTGTTGAAGTATTCATCAGGATAGAAATACGGGCTGGATTGCATCCTTGTTTTGCCTCCTCAGAAAATATCTGCAAGCTGCGGTGAGGAGTGACACTGTCTGTGTGTTGGGGGTTTTTAGCGCTTCCAGCGCCTTGTCTGTTTCGCACCCATTATTAGGATAACTTCTCAAATTCATTTACGTCTAGATTAATATATTTAGTTTGGACCATGTCTCCATTTCCAATGGAGAGGTCATGATCCGTACCTGACCTTAGGTCATCGATATTAAAAATCCCGGAATATATGTAGTAGTATTCGGTGGGCCCATTGTGCGGTATAAGTTTCAATTTGATCGATTCACCAATTTCTTACTTATGCCACTTTAAACATTTTAGGAGGTGAGGTCACTTGACCGGACCTGAGATGACCGAACTTTAAAATTTTGTAGAAAGTAGCGGAATTGATACAATGTGTTAAGTACGGGGACCCTTCATGTCGCCGTTTTTCGTGCCGCCGGAAAAAACCCGAGGGGGTGTTCAAACACTCCCCACCGGGGCGAGGGTTCAGCCCTGTTTACTATATTTCATGCACCTGTTACTTTACGTGCCTTTTTGGTCTCATTTATGACGACGTAGCCGCAGCTTGACGGGATTCCTCTCCTTTTACTATTATGTTTTTCTTTCTTTATGCCATGGGCGGAAAATTACCCCAGTAGTCGGCGCGCCTTCAAACACCAAAGTTGCTAATGGTCAGTGCATTTTTCCTCCGATTTTTACTGGGCACCAAAGAGAGAAAAGACACACTTCGGGATTCAAAGCGCACATTTCGACAGTTGAAAGGGCACTTGTTTTCATCAGCAGGCGTGTGGTTTTTCTATTCCACGCACTACACGTTCTTAGAGGGCCATAACGGTCTTTGGTGAAGGGCACAGGGGAACCTTTGCCTAACGAGGAACAGACATGCAGGTTTTTGAGACTAGAAGGGCACTGGTCCCCAGTGGAGGACAATGAGAAGGGCTGGGGACCAAAAATGGTGCCCAGTTTGTACAAAAAAATGTCATGCTAAGGTGATGATAATGGAATAAGGAGGTCAGTGTGGGCCTACCCCTCCCCCCAGCCCCCTCCAACAGCAAGCGCCGATTACCGGATGTGACGTCACACCTCGCGGCATATAACATAGGAAAATTAAATGATTCAATGTCAAAATTTTTGCAAAAAGGGACCCAGAATCGAAGGTGAAATGCTTATTTATTGCATTTGGGATAAACATGATTGCCGTGTGTTCTCACAAATTCGTAAGCGGGCAGTGCCATTAGCGGCAATTTGACACATGAACCAATGGTGAAGGAATTCCTCCACGCCCGTGTGACGTCAATCGGGCGTGGAGGAATCCCTCTTCAACGTACATTTAAGTAAAGGTATCTTGCCCCTCCCCCACTGTTCTTGAAAAAGGTACCCGCCCTATTTCAGACAAATCGGGGAAAAGACTTGAAGGTATCAAGTGTCCAGAATTCAACGAGCTTATAATTACAGAAGTGTTCTTTTTTGTCAGTATGAGGCGGTAAATTAACACGCGCCCCGCTGGGGGGAGCGAAATTCGCCCCTCCCCTCCTGGTTTTCCCCAGATAACGCAAAAACGAAGAGACGCAGAGCAACGAAACTTACAGCACCTTATACCCTGATCAATTTTAGGCATTTGACCAAATTTTTTAGGTCAGGTCATATCAGGTCAAGGAGCTATCAAAGGTCAAGTGACCCGACCTCAAAACCTAAAATCACGAGTTTGAAGCGGCGCCTAAGGAACATCTGCCAACCGATCAGTTTGAAACTTTCACAATATGTAAGGTCATTAGGGTCTACAAATCTGCTATCTCGAATTTTGATATTGTTGACCTAAGGTGGGGTCAATTTTTGGTTACCCCATTTTAACACGCGCCCGCTGGGGGAAATTCCCCCTTCTGGTTTCCCAGATACCAAAACAGAAGCCGATCAATTTTACACATCGAACAAAATTTTGAGTTCAGGGCATGTCAGGTCAAGGCTATTCAAGGTCAAGTGACCCGACCTCAAAACTTAAAATCACGAGTTTGAAGCGGTGCCCAGGGAACATCAGTGAACCGATCACTTGAAACTTCCACAATATGATAAGGTTATTAGGGTCTACAAATCTGCTATCTTGGAATTTTGATATTGTTGACCTAAGTTGGGGTCAATGTTTTGGTCACCCCACTATAAGTCTATGGTGAAAAATAGAATGGGCTCGTTTTCAGTAAATACTGGATAGATAAAGCTGAAAATCCTCAAACGGTCTATTCTTACCACGATCTTGACCATTAAGTTGAGTTTTTGAGCATCTAACCTCTCAAATGTCATGTCCGGTCACGGGAGCTTAGAGTGATTGTTTTGCCAATGTCTTCTCACTGAATTGAGATAAAGCTCCCATTTGACTTGTATTTTGCGTATATTGTCACGGGAGTCGATTGATATGCAACATGACCATACCAGGTCACTCTGTGACCCTGACCTAGCTCGAGGTCAGATCATTTTCACTATTTGACCTAGCAAGTTCATATTATACATCATTCGATGTGCCGCGATGGGAGGAATCCAATGATGCATGAATATTTGCTCTAGCTCCCCTGAGGGCAGATCTAGAGAGAGAAACGTACACTGCTCTGTTGTAAGCCTATTAAACCTTCTTTGACCTATGCTGACCTCAATATTGACCGAACATAAAAATTATTAGTAAAAATTATCAATCTCTTCGTCTTGTCAAGAGCTTTCGAACGCCGCCCGTAATTTTCCTTTAGCTTTCGTAGGGAATGAGATACGGAGGGGGGCGAAAAACGCCCCCCAGCGGGGCGCGTCATGCCAGGGACCCCAGCGGGGCGCGTGTTAAGTCTATGGTAAGAAATTGAAAGGGCTCGTTTTCAGTAAATGCGGGATAGATAAAGCTAAAAATCCTCACACCGTGTATTCTTACCACGACCTTGACCATAAAGTTGTGTTTTTGACCATCTGACCTCCCAAAGGTCAATTCAGGTCACAGGAGCATGCAGTGATTGTGTTGCCAATAACTTCACTGAATTGAGATAAAACTCCTATTTTGCTTGCATTGTGCTTATATTGTCACGGGGAGTCGATTGATATGCAGCATGACCATGCCAGGGCACCCTGTGACCCTGACCTAGCTCAATGTCAGGTCATTTTTATAATTTGACCTGTCAATTTCATATTATACATCATTCGATTTGCCACGATGAGAGGAATCCAATGATGCATAAATATTTTCTCTAGCTTTGCTGAGTAAATATCTAGAGGTGGAAACGTACACTGCCTTGTCGTAAGCCTATGGAACCTTCTTTGACCTATGCTGACCTGAATATTGACCTGACATAAACATGCTCCGTATAATTGCTCTTCGTCTCGTCAAGAGCTTTTGAACGCCGTCCGTAATTTTCCTTTAGCTATCCTGGGAAATGAGATACGGAGGAGGGGGGCGAAAACGCCCCCCCCCCCAGCGGGGCTCGTCATTCCAGGGACCCCAGCGGGGTGCGTGTTAATTGGCCCCTTCACTTTTCATTGGTGGCGCTACTCATGAACTGGATTACCTTATCCTTGACCAATTCCGCAACTATCCCTAAAATTTTAAGGCTTGTTCATATCAGGTTAGGTCACCAGTGCAGGTCAAGTGACCTCATCTCCAAAAATTTTAAGGTGGCATAAGAAAGAAAGGGGTGAATCTATCGAATTGAAACGTGTACCACATAATGGGCCCACCTGTACTGCAACATAAACTCCGGGATTTTTCATATTGGTGACTTAGGGTCATGTGCGGATCATGACCTCTCCATTGGAAATGGACGGGGATAACGGAAATTGGCCAAAACACTGCTCTTTTTATGTAGATACCGCTTGGAATACCTACGTACTATCCACATCATGGTATCCTAGGCCCCTTTATAGGTTCATATTGCAAGTTTGGACCTGTGACCTCTGAGAGGTAATCTGGGGCGACTTAAGCAGGTTTTCAGACTTGGATCAATAACTGCAGGAAATGATGGTAAAGCTTTTATTTTGATACCATTACGTGTTAATTGTTATTGAAAACCCATTGATATGCATATTGACTATGCTAAGTCAGATGGTAACCTTGACCTTATCGTAGGTCAGGTCAAAATTATTTTTCGACCTAGTATAGTCATAACATCCATCACTCGATTTGCAGTAACGAGAGAAAGAGAATGGTATTTAAAAAATGATTCTGCCTCAGTTATGTCAGACGCCAGATCCCAGAAACTCTTCTCTAATATGCCACCTTTTTGACATGTCACAACCTCAATATTGACCTGAGCCAAAAAGTGACAGATTTAGTTCCTCCATGAATTTGTATGGGTATCCACCAGCGTTTGCGTTTTTTCGCTATCCCGCAGGTGAGTTGAGTTCGAGGGAATGGCGAAGGTGGCTTGGAGGCCCACCAGGGCGGGTGTTAAGATTTGACTATTTTCTACAGCCCAATGTTATGGAAGACGAATAAGAGTAAGGAACATAAGCTTCAGCGGCGGAATAGGAGGAACAATGACGAAACACCGACGCTGCTTCGTTTTTCCCGTTTTAGCCCCACCGCCTAGTATTTATTATAGATTGAAATAGCATGCACATTATCATCTCTTAACCTGCACCCTGGCGGGCCTCCGAGCCACCTTCGCCCAGGTGTAGGGTGTTTGAACACCCCCCTCGAACTCGGCTCCTATCCAGGATATTGTGGGAGTGAATATTTTTTGCTCTACAGAGCTAGTGTAAACACCTTATTTCAAAAATTTATCCGGTGTTTGGGGGCCCAAAAGATAGTCTGGCCCCCCTCCAGCGCTTCGGGGGGCATGGCCGGGAAGCCCCCCCCTGCGTCTGCCAATTTTAAGGATAGGCCATTATTCTGTACCTGACCCTAGGTCATCGATATTAAAAAATATTGGAATATGTTTTGTAGCACTCGGTGGAGTCATTATGTGGTATAAGTTTCGATCCGGTATATTTACCCATGTCTTACTTATGCCACCTTATACATTTTTGAATATAAGGCTTTGAATTTTGCAGGTGGCCAGGGTGGGGTTCCGTTTCAGGGTAATTGAGAATGCTTTGCATTTCAAAGGATTTAGTTGGAGTCTCCAATCATGGGACCATCGTGTGAGAGCGTTCAGGTCTCCCCGATGCCGCTCAGTGTCCTCCAAAGAGATAATATGGCTGTACAACCTTACGTTTTCCGCAAAAAGAAGGCAGTTCGTTTTGATCACGTCCGGGAGATCGTTCGCAAACAGAGCAAAGAGCAATGGTGAAAGAATGCCACCTTCTGGTGTTGCAGAGATTACCCTAGTTTAATCCCAACACTTTCCGTTGACAATAACACGTTGCTTTTGATTGCCCAAATAGGATGGTAGCTAATTTAGTGCCAGTGATTTGGTAAGAGTGTTTGAGCTTGTATAGGAGAAGTTTGTGATCGACGCTCCGGAACGCCGCGGAGTAATCGGTATAAATGACATCGGTTTGGTGGCCAGAAGAGATTGAATCCCACGCTGTTTTTAGAAGAGAGGTTAAATTTGTTTCGCAAGATCTGTGTGAGACAAAATCATGCTGTTTGTGTGACAAGACGGGTTGAACATGGAGTATTAATGAATCCCGCACACACCCGTATATGTAAATTCTTTTTGTATATATGTATGTAAACGAGCTAAATAAAACGATATCAAAAGAAAACAAAGTGTAACGATGGTAATTCGAAACCAATCACTATAAAGGTGCAAGGTAACTTTAAATTCTCCAGAAAAACGTGGAAAATGTTGTACACTGTTCTAACCCGAGATCCGATATTTAAATGCGGGCTCTTTGTTCAGATGCAGGATCCTTATTCTTGATCTTAGCATAGGCCCGTCTTAAAGAAATAAGGACGAAGTCTCAGTTCAACATTTCTTTTCCGATAAAATAAAGAAATCCCAATGGTCTGTTTTTGGTGGCGTTTTGTTCTCGAGCTTTACAATGTTTAATTTCTTTCTAAAAGAAGATTCTCAATTCTTCCCCATGAATATTGGCACGAGCAAATATCACAAAATCAAGTTTTATCGTTTTTAGTCGCTCGGAGAAGTTCGTCTGTGGTAATGCGGTGATAATATTATTCCGTTAACTATGAGTAACATCTTAATGATATATATGTGCCGTTAATTGAACCAAATGTAACGTGTGGTATGTGAGGATAGAGCCTCCTTTATCTCACAATGGTAAGTGAACTAAAAAAATGGAATGTTACAGGGAGTCTCTGAACTGAGTTTACAGTGCATTTTACCGCGGGCAGTTGTTCTAAAAAACACTTTAATTGAACGTTCAAACGTGATTGATTTTTTCGTAACATGCAATTACGCAAGATGAAAAATAAAGAACCGAAAAACACATCTGAGGAGTCATTCTGGATATGTTCTTTCACCCATCAAAGTATGTCTTTGATATCGCTTCTCAGTAGGTACACACAATGGCAGCAGATACCAAAAACTGTGTAGTTTTATCATTGTTAGTCGCTCGGAAAATTTCGTATGTGGTGATATGGTAAAAATATTTTCCGTAAATTATGAGCAACATCTCAATGAGCTTATGGCCGTCAATTGAACCACATTTAACGTGTGGTATGCACTGGCGGACGCAGGAGAGGGGTTTGGGGGGCAACTCGGGAAAATAGTAACAAACATGGTGTTTTTTTTTTGATCGGCCAAAATGTTGCTATTTTTGGGAGGGCATGGCCCCATGGCCTCCCATCTGGATACGTTAGTGGTGGTATGTGAGGATTTAGTCTCCTTTGTCCAAAATCGTGAGCTTAAAGAAATGTGGAATGTTACAGGAGAGCCTCTGAACTGTGTTCACAGTCTTATGACTGCAGGCATTTTTAAACATCTTTGAATTGAAGGTTGAAACGCGATTGATCTTTTTTTAACATGCAATGGCGCAAAATGGAAAGATTAAACGAATACAATACAATTGATGGGCTTTCTGTGGTCCGTGCTTTTCATCTATAAAAATGTATTTCTGCTATCACCTCACACACATCTTAGAACGGACAACATGGACAACGGAGACCAAAAACTGTTATATTAGAATCCGTCACGTTTCGTCAACGGTTTCGGAGGGTGGCCATTGCGCGCCTCAGCCATGGGTGGAGATCCGTTGGGCATCGGGTTTTACATCTGGCTAGATAATGTGAAGGGACGGTGGACTGGGGCAGGGACGGTGGATTCCATTTTCGAGCAGGTGTGCAAGATTTTCGGGAGGGTGTGCCTTCGGCTCCCAAGGGGCGCCCAGTCGGGGTGGGGTGGGGGCGCCGACCCAAGGTGGTGCCGTCAATGTTTTCCTGCTTTTAGTTGATAAAAGTAAGTGATCCAAGTTATTCAAGGGTGCCCATGCTATCCAGAGCCTTTTTGTCCTGGGAGGGGGGTGCCTATTCACTCTCCCTGACGCGGCTTTGACGTCAGGGCGCCATTCATATGTGAAAGTGTCTTTATTTCACATGAAGGGTCCCCTCTTCAGGTAGGCGGTGTTTAGACCCGATTTTCTCTTGATTGGTCAGGGGCAGCGACCAAATCTGGGGGGAAGTTGGCGCCGCCCAACTTTAGGGGAGGGGGTGCCTCCTGGACAAAGCCAAAACGGAGTGTGGAAAAGTATATTTTTGCACACCCGGTTTTGGCTTAATCCAGGGAGGCGCCCCGCCCCTCCCCGAGCGGGGCGGCGCCAGCCCGTCCCCCCCAGATTTGGCCGGAACTCCCGACCGGTCAATAGAAAATTCAGGCCTAAACACCGCCTACCTGAAGGGACCCTTTTTGTGAAATAAAGGCACTCACATATGAATGGCGCCCCTGACATCAACGCCACGTCATGGAGAGCAATTAGGCGCCCCGTGGACATCCCTCCCCTCCTCCCCTGTCCTCTGGAATCTGCGTCCCTGAGATGGGGCGAATACTGAATAATTATTCAAATTCAGTGGGTGGTAGGATTGTGTACTCGTTGCACAAAGAACACGAAGATTACAGTCTTACTACGAACCCCTTTGCTTGGTTCCGATGGTGGTACATGACGGGCCCAGCACGTGGATTACTGCAAAAAGAAGTTATTTCGATGTAAAATGGAATATTTGTGTGGTAGCCGAGCGAAGCGCAATGCCCGGTCTCTCCCTATACATGGATACAATTTTACAAATGATCCAACCAGGAGTTGCAGATTTATATCTCTTTGGGGGGGTGAAGTAGATGTTAGTATCGTTTAGATTTTCGCTTTTTTCTTTTCGATGTTTTTTTAATTGGTGTTGTGCTTTGGCAGGCTTGTGAGAAGGCTGCTATCACCTTTGATTGAGTGGTAATTGGCATCGTCTCCAATTTGGACACCCCAATTATTTTCAGAAATCCACGCCCCTTGAGCCACTGTCACGCTAACGAAAATGTTACATCTCCAAAAGTGTGCACCGTACCTTGATGGAATCTTCATCATCATATAGCCTGATCAATTCAACTACTGAATGAATATAAACGAGCTATATGGGGTTTTGGCGAAGCCCGTGGTACGTGCAAAAGCTAAGGTCTATAAAATTATCAACCGTTTGCGACGTATTTTGTCATAACATGATTATGGCTCATCTGAATGAACCCAATCTTGATGTGCAGTGAGCACCAATGCAATGAATTAACACTCGCTCCGGTGGGCCTCCGAGCAACCTTCGACCTGGTGGGGGTGTAAACAGCCCCATCCCCTCGTACTCGACTCCTATGCGTAATAGGAAAAAACGCAAAAGCTGGTGGATGGCTAATAAAAAATAATGAAGAAACTACATTGAACATTTCTTGGCTCAGGTCAAAATTGCGGTCATGAGTCAAAGAAGGTGGCATGTTAGAGAAGAGTTTCTGGGCTATAGCGTCTGACAGAGTTGAGGTAGAATCAATTTTTAAGTACCATCCACTTCCTCTCGTTATAGCGAATCAATAATGTATGGTATGACTATGATAGGTCAAAACACAAATGGCCAGACCTAAGGTCAGGTCAAGGTCACCATCTGACCTAGCATAGTCAATATGCATATCAATCGATTTGGAATAGTAACCTAAACATAATGATATCAAATAAAAGCTTCATCATCATCATTTTTTTACAAATTATTCACCCAACCCTGAAAACCTTCTTAAGTAGCCCCAGATGACCTGTCAGAGGTGACAGGTCCAAAATTACAAGATGTATCTGGAAAGGGGCCTAGGGTATTATGCTGCAGGGAATATGAAGGTATATATATATATATATATATATATATATATATATATATATATATATATATATATATATATATATATATGTATAGAGAGAGAGAGAGAAGGAGAGAGAGAGAGAGAATTTTTGCAATATTCCAGTTTTTCCCATTAATTTCCAATGAAGTGGCCATGATCCGTAACTAGCCCTAGGTCTTGGACATAGAAAATTCGGAACTATATTTTGTAGCGTTCGGTGGGCCCATTATTTGATGAGTTTCAATTGGTTAGATTAATCCTGTTCTTGCTTATGGTATTCTAAACTTTTTGGGGGTAATGTCACTTGACCTGAACTGGTGACCTGATCTACCTTAACCTATTTCGGCAGGGCAATATTGCCCCCCTTCAGGTTTTTCAAGAATATCTCCGAAACGGCTGCATAGAACTTGAAACTTCCACTTTCCAAAACTAGTACAGGCAGGTTTCTGAAATTTTCAAGATTATATATTTACCAGGGGCGGAGCTATGGCTGGGTTTTGGGGAGGTTCTATCCACAAACCAAGTATTATCGTATGCGATGGGTTTTTGTAAAAGGAAGCCGTCTCTGCTGATCCTGATACCAGTTATATGGTTTTATTATATCATTTTTTATGTGAGATGATAGTGCATTCACAATGTCACTATTTGTATTCATCAGGGCGGTTACAGCAGTTCAAAATGGGGAATGTTATCAAGAAGGACTAAACGTTAGTAAGGAGAAGACTGCTTCCAGCCGTGTCAGGGCGAATACAATTGGGTATATGAAAATTCAAAAAGTTATAACCCAATTCTAGATTACCAGAGGCGTGTCCAGTCACTACACATTTTCAAAAGTATATTCCCAGCCAGTATCACCGCCGCGACTCAATATCGTTGTATATTGAAAATGTGTTCCAATCACCCCCACCCCCACGACGAGTCCTTGATCCGCCTATGTCACCCCCTTTCCCAGAGCTGCCATGGAGGGTAAAAATTATCAGAAATTAAATTTCAACTAGTCGAGGACTAATATACTCATGCATACCATTCGCATATTGTTGGTATGTATTTTACCCCACTGTTTTACCTTACTGCATCCGCCCCTGATGAGTTTTTCACTTTTTTCTCATTTATTTATGTGTCAAAGATGCCAACAGTATATGACGGCTTCTAATCCGCGTAACAAAAACTTTTAGGTTGTATATATTTCCCTTCATAGTCCTGGTCCTGGAACTGCCATTGAATTTCGAATTTTTGCGTAACTCGAGTATATGAAAATTTTGGGTCAATTATTTGTAAATCTGAACTAGTTTTGTGAAAATCGTACAACAGAGACAAGGGTTATGGAAAATCTAAAAATACACAAAAATTGTATATTTTGCACGACCTTCTCCTAAAAATAAAAATTTTGAAATTTTTTTTCAAAATAAAGTTTAGCAGCAGAGGAATCTATGGCACTTGAATTTTCAAAATCGGCCGGTCAGATTACGAGATCTTAGGGGCCGATATTGCCCCCTGCCGGAAATAGGGGCAGCCGGGAGCCTGACGGAAATAGGGTTAATAATTTGGGAAAAGTTGCAGAATTTTTAACACAATGTATGGCAAGTACGGTGGCGCGATTTTGGTGCCGCCTGAAAAACCCGACGTCGTGTTCAACACCCGCCCTCCCCCGGGGCGAAGTTTAACACACGCATTGACGGGGGTCTGAGCCACCTTCGCTCTGACGGGGGGCGGTTACCCGCTCCCCTAACATCTCGAGAACCATGGTAGCTAGCGAAAAACGGTAAACGGCGTTGGTTTGCCCATCCACTTCTCCATCGAAAACATTTCAACCATTTCTTGTTCAGGTCACATTTAAGGTCACGAGAGGTCAAAACATGGGGATAATATGTAAATTAAGTTTTTCGGCCCTTACATCTGAACAAGTAGAGATAGAGCAAAACGACTTGAACTATATGAATCCTCTCAGCAAGCCGAATCGAACTATATATATTTTGACCTTGCTAGATCAAATCAAGGATTTGACCTGACCTGAGGTCAGGTCAGGGTCAAATTATATAAAATACATATCATTAGAACCGCAAAGCCCAGGCGAGTCTAATGGGGCTAACATAAACGCTCTATCACAATCCGTTACTGAGTTATTCCATGAAAACCATTTTTACCATGTATTTCCATTGGAGAGGTCATGCCTCGTACCTGACCTTAGGTCATCGATATCAAAAATACCGGAACATATTTTAGAGAACTCGGTGGGGCCATTATGTGATATGAGTTTCAATCGGATAAGTTCACCCTGCTCCGACTTATGCTATCTTAAACATTTTTGAGGTCAGGTCACTTGACCTGTACTGGTGACCTGACCTGAGATGACCTAATCTCAAAATTTTCACAGAAGTTGTAAAAATGACGAGGGAAAAGGGATAGCAAGTACGGCGGCGCTACGCGCCGCCGTTTTTCTGCTATCTCCGAAAAACCCTAAGGGGGCGGGTACCCGCCCCCCGTCAATGCGCGTGTTAAGTGGCTTAGGTTGAATAAATCCCGGGTCCAACCGCTTGCAATCCCGGGTCAAACCACTCCCGCTTGCGCATGTGCATGAGAAGTGTGTTCGCTGATTCCACCCCCAGGCTGTAACTTTACAAAGTGAAAACATGATCAAGCTCAAATTTACATATTTTCAAACTGATATACGGACTAGATAACATTGGTTTCATTGAGCGTCCTACGCGGCTTGCAGATGTGCGCAACTCTCCTGGGGAAGTCAGAATCTACTGTTCTGCTCCGCAAAAACTACTGCAGTGTTCCCGACTTTCCTTCTTTGCTTGTACTCGTTACAATGAACAGTGTTATACATTTTGTGTTTAGTACATACACGTACGCACTCGTGGTCGTAGTTTAAATGTTTCATAAATTTTATTACTTTGACACTAAATAAAACAACAAAAACCTGCCCTGTATCAAGTATGTCTGAATATATTACAGATAGCAGTTTTGAAATCAAGAACTTCATCGAATTGTTAACTCATGATTTTGAACTGCATGTTCCAAACTTCTAGCTTTATATTCGTATACATTCCAGAATGATAACATGGCAGAATCAGGAAGGTTTCTCTGTTCTATAGGAGCGGGAGCAGTGGCGGATCTAGCCGGTCGGCTTGGGGGCCAAACAAAAGTCGAAAAACAAACAAAAAAAACGTTGCGCAGTGCGCAGTGAAAAATTGTGCTACAATATGACTCGAATGTAGAATTTGGGGCAGTTGAGGCGAAAAGCAAAACAAAAACGTCACAGGTGAAAAATATAGGGTTAAGATATTTGTTTCCTATTTATGGCCCAATATTTAAATTGATCTTAACTGGTTCTGTTTGAAATTGAGAATTGAAACACCAAAATCTTGCTTATAAACTAAAAGGAGGTCGGGGCAAAAAGGAGGTCGACCGCTTTGGGGGAAACATAGTTTTGCCCTGAGCTTTTCTGTTTGGGGGCGGGGGCAAATGCCTTTTTTGTCCTCCGCTCTGGATCTGCCACTGAGTGGGAGATATGGCTTGACTACTCAAACAGGCTAATTTCTTAAATCTTGGTTTCTGAAAATGTGTTTTGCAAGCTTGGAAAGTACCAGGTCATCAGCATTGCCTGTGGTTTTGTGATCACCCCATTTTGTCATGCCGTGCGTGTTTACTAGTATTCAACGTTGTTTACAGAACCATTTTTATTCATCTTTATTGAAAAATTGGCTAGCCTGAACCGTTTTAAAAAGATAAGGATGAATCAACGATCGACGAACTGCAAGACACATGTTCCAGATATTCACAAACTAAAAAAACTCGAAATGAAATATTCGTGTTGCACTTGACATTGTAAATATCTGCTGTATGTCCCCTGTGCCAGCTACGTGGATGTGGAGGTTTGTGTAAATTGCCGTAACCCTCGCCCCGGTGGGGGTGTTTGAACACCCCCTCGGTTTTTTTTCGGTGGCAAGAAAAAACGGCGGCGCGAAGCGCCACAGTGCTTGGCACACCTTATTCTTGATCAATTCTGCAACTTTGCCCAAAATTTTAAGGTTAGGTCATCCTAGGTCAGGTTACCAGTGCAGGTCAAGTGACCTCACCTCAAAAAATGTTTAAGTGCCTTAAGTAAGACATGGGTAAATGTATCGGATTGAAACTTCTACCACATAATGGGCTTACCTAGCGCTACGCAATATGTTCCGGGATTTTCATATCAATGGCCTAAGGTCAAGTGCGGATAATGACCTCTCCATTTGAAATACATGAGGGAAAACAGGAACTGGGCTGTATTTGTGTAGATACAGCCAAGAATACCTTTATTTTCTTCAAATCGTAGTATCCTGGGCCCATTTCCAGGTTCATCTGGCAATTTTGGCCTGTGACCTCTGGTTATCTGTTATTACTTAAGCAGTTTTCAGACTTAGGTCAATAACTTTGCATGAAATGATGGTGCAGCTTTTACTTTGATACCACTGTGTTTGAATTGTTATGGCGAGTCGATTTATATGCATATTGACTATGCTAGGTCAATAAGTGGCCTTGACCTAATCTGATGTCAGGTCAATTTTGTGCTTTGACCTAGTATGGTCATAGTATACCTCATTAGACTCTCCGTGACGAGAGGAAGCGCATAGTGCCTAAAAATTATTATCACGACACTGTCCGATGCTAGAGCCCAAAAACTCTACTCAAAATGCCACCTTCTTTGATCTGTCATGACCTCAATATTGATCTGAGCCAGTGGGTGATGTAGTTTATTCATGAATTTGTATGAGCTATCCACCAGGGTTCGTGTTTTTCCCAATCCTGCGTAGGGGCCGAGTTCGAGGGAGGGGGTATTCAAACACCCCCCACCAGAGCGAAGGTGGCTCGGAGGCCCACCAGAGCGCGGGTTTATGTCTTTTCTCGACACATTTGACGTTATTTGCATGCTGGGATATAGTAGTTTGATATTTTTGTTTTATTTGCTCCTAATTCAAAGCTGACTATCTTATTTTTATCATGCTGTGTCGCGAGTCTATATTTCATAGAGTTCAGTGGCTTCAGTAACCTTCCTTGTCCCATTTCCATCACATCACTGGTCGGGTAGTACAGTAAAAATTCGGGATCGAATGCACGAACCCTACTTTAATTAGTGGGTGCATAATGTATTGATTCAGAATTAGGGATAAGTAATGAAAAAATAAATTACCAGTTGCCCTCTCCGATTGAAGAAACCCCAAGATCGGTCGAAGAAAACGATTTGTCCGAAAACGTAGCTACAAAGAAATTGCGATTCTAAAAAATAACAGAATCTGTGGATTCAAAAATTTTCGCGTAAAGAAAATTTCATTCCGAAGATATGCTGGAACCAATTCACGGTACGAAAAACGTATATACGAAAAGCCTGTAGGCGGAAATTGCATTCTGAGAATTTGCGTAAGAAAAGATTCCGTCCCGCGGACTTTTTCCCCCTTTTATCGTGGTATTCCATGCCATAACAAAAACTGCGTTACGAAATCTTGCTCATGGAAAAATGAGCATATCAAAGTAATGGGGATACGAAAAAAACATTTTTTTGTATAAAATGACATGTTACGAAAACTTCTGACATACTTTTTCCTGTAGCCTTGAATTTCTGATATCCGAGGTGCTGGGTTTCCTGCTCCTTTAACACGCATTGACGGGGTCTGAGCCACCTTCGCATTGACGGGGGCGGGTACCGCCCCTAAGATCTCGAGAACCACGGTAGGTAACGAAAAACGGTAAACGGTGTTGGGCTGCCCATCCACTTCTCCATCGAAAACATTTGAACCATTTTTGTCAGGTCACATTTAAGGTCACCAGAGGTCAAAATATGCCCGTCATAGGGATAACATGTAAATTCAGTTTTTCGGCCATTACATCTGAACAAGTAAAGATAGAGCAAAACGACTTGAACTATATTAATCCTCTTAGAAAGCCGAATCTAATGATATATAATTTGACCTTGCTAGGTCAAATCAAGGATTGACCTGACCTGAGGTCAGGTCAGGGTCAAATTATATATGAAATGGATATCATTAGAACCGCAAAGCCCAGGCGAGTCTAATGCAGCTAAAATAAATGCTCTATCACCATCCGTTACTGAGTTTTCCGTAAAAACCATTTTTCCCATGTATTTCCAATGGAGAGGTCATGCCTCGTACCTGACCTTAGGTCATCGATATCAAAAATACCGGAACATATTTTAGAGAACTCGGTGGGCCATTATGTGATATGAATTTCAATCGGATAAGTTCACCCTGCTCCGAATTATGCTATCTTAAACTTTTTGAGGTCAGGTCACTGACCTGTACTGGTGATCTGACCTGAGATGACCTAACCGTAAAATTTTCACAGAAGTTGTAAAAATGATGAGGAAAAGGTATACCAAGTACGGCGGCGCGTAGCGCCCCGTTTTCACTGTCTCCGACAAACCCGAGGGGGCGGGTACCCGCCCCCGTCAATGCGCGTGTTAAATGTTCTTGGCCGGTGGTGACACAACCGCTCAAATGCCTTGAGGCTGCTGAAATACTTTTAGTTATTACTACTACCTCATCCATCGATTTAGGCACCGTGCCACCCTCCAAAAAGATTGGGTTTCAATTTTTCAACAGAAATCAAGCACAATATGCCAATGTCACATATGGTATATGCACGAGTGCATTATTACTGTAAACTGTTTCTGTTTCAGGCTGACTCCAAAGTTAGCCAGCTCAGCCAGAGGGCAAGTGTCCATGCATCGGCGACCGTCATTAAGAAGCCAAGTCGCCGATTGTCCATTCAGCCATCAGTAGAGGTCGCCTCCAAGCCCAAATCGAGCCAAAGAGATCTAGAAGAACTGAAGCGGGAGTTGGAGCTGGACGAGCACACAATATCTGTCGAAGAACTATGTAACAGGCTCAAAACAGACCCTGAGCATGGAATAACAGACAAAGAAGCGGAAGAAAGGCTACTTCGGGACGGACTCAATGCCTTAACACCGCCAAGGCAGACGCCGGAGTGGATTAAATTCTGCAAAAACATGTTTTATGGATTCTCCATGTTGTTATGGGTCGGAGCTATCCTGTGTTTCAGCGTTTACGCGACGCAAAGCGCCACGATGGACGATGTACCACCGGACAACTTCTACGTGGGGGTCGTCCTTACTGGGGTCGTAGTAGTTACGGGAATATTCTCTTACTACCAAGAACGTAAAAGCTCGAAGATCATGGAATCCTTCAAGGACTTGGTGCCACCAACAGCAAACGTAATCAGGGGAGGCGAAAGTAAGAGGGTTAAGGCGGAAACCCTGGTTTTGGGTGACATTGTGGATGTTAAGTTCGGCGACAGAGTACCAGCTGACATCCGTATTTTGGAATCGCATGGCTTTAAAGTGGACAACTCATCGCTGACGGGTGAATCGGAACCGCAGTCTCGTTCGCCGGAAATGACCAGCGATAATCCGCTGGAAACTAAAAACTTGGCCTTTTTCTCCACAAATGCCCAGGAAGGAACTTGCAAAGGCATTGTCATCAATTGCGGCGACAATACGGTAATGGGACGCATTGCCGGACTGACATCTGGCTTGGACGCGGGAAAAACTCCCATTGCTATCGAAATAGAGCACTTCATTCACATCATTACGGCGGTAGCTGTATTCCTAGGCGTTGCCTTCTTTATAATTGCCTTATTACTGAACTACTCTTTTGTTGATGCTGTTGTCTTCTTAATTGGAATTATTGTTGCGAACGTTCCAGAGGGACTTCTGGTAACAGTGACTGTCTGCCTCACCCTGACTGCCAAGAGAATGGCGCAGAAGAACTGTCTGGTAAAAAATCTGGAGGCGGTAGAGACGCTTGGTTCCACATCCACCATCTGTTCCGATAAAACAGGAACCCTGACTCAAAATCGAATGACGGTATCGCACATTTGGCTTGATGGTAGAATTAAAGAGATGGATACAACTGAGGACCAGACTGGTGCTAAAGTAGATCAAACTGCCGAATCTTGGCCAGCACTCTCACGTATATGCATGCTCTGCAATCGTGCCGTGTTCCAAAAAGATCCACCTAACACACCGATCATGCACAGAACCATCAAGGGAGATGCTTCTGAGGCGGCCATTCTCAAGTTTACCGAATCTACCATTGGTGATGTTATAGAATACCGTAAAAAATACAACAAAGTTTTTGAGGTTCCGTTCAATTCTGCTAACAAGTATCAAGTGAGCATCCACGAAACTAATGGCGAGATCAAAGATGAAGACGGAAACGAGTGTCCGTATCTTTTGGTGATGAAAGGTGCTCCTGAGCGAATCCTTGAAAGATGTTCCAAGATTCAGTATCATGGCAGAGACATCAACCTGAGTAATAAGTGGAAGGCGCGGTTCAACAAGGCTTACATGGAGCTTGGAGGAATGGGTGAGAGAGTTTTAGGCTTCTGTGACTTGGTTCTGCCGGCTGAGGCCTTCCCTGTAGGCTACAAGTTCAATGAGGAGGAGAGCAATTTCCCTTTGGACGGGTTAAGGTTCGTTGGTTTAGTTTCTATGATCGATCCGCCTCGCGCAGCCGTCCCGGATGCCGTTGCCAAGTGCCGTTCGGCAGGAATCAAGGTATTCATGGTGACGGGTGACCACCCGATAACTGCGAAGGCCATCGCTCGCGCAGTGGGAATCATCTCCCCGGGGAGCTACACCACGGAAGAACTGACCACGCGAATGCGATGCAAGGTTGAGGATATTGACCCCCGGCTTGCCAAGGCAGCTGTTATCCACGGTGGGCAGCTCAAAGATATGACCGACGCTGATTTGGACTCGGTGCTGAGGGACCATTCTGAGATCGTGTTTGCTCGTACCTCACCTCAGCAGAAGCTGATTATCGTTGAAGGTTGCCAAAGAGCTGGGGCTGTTGTGGCTGTTACTGGAGATGGTGTGAACGATTCGCCAGCTCTGAAGCGAGGAGATATCGGAGTAGCCATGGGCATTGCAGGCTCAGATGTGTCAAAACAGGCTGCAGACATGATACTGCTGGACGACAACTTTGCTTCCATCGTCACTGGTGTAGAGGAAGGGCGTCTCATTTTTGATAACCTCAAAAAGTCTATCGCCTACACACTTACATCAAACATACCAGAGATAACACCGTTCTTGGTGTATATTGTCGCTGGGGTCCCACTACCTCTTGGAACCATCACTATTCTCTGCATTGATCTAGGCACTGACATGGTGCCGGCGATTTCGTATGCCTATGAATACGCTGAGTCTGACATTATGAAGAGAAGACCTCGCAACAAAAAGATGGATAGGCTTGTCAATGAAAGGCTTATTTCCATGGCTTATGGTCAAATCGGGATGATCCAGGCAGCTGCTGGATTTTTCACTTGGATTGTAATTCTGGGTGAGCACGGATTCTTGCCTGCCTCGCTGCTCTGGCTACGCACTGAATGGGAATCTCGCGAACTCAATGACCTCGAAGATTCGTACGGCCAGGAATGGACCTACAACGCGAGAAAAGTACTGGAACATACTACTCAGACGGCATTTTTGTCACGATTGTTGTTGTTCAGTGGGCTGATGCCATCATCTGCAAGACTAGGCGCAACTCCATTTTTGTACACGGCATGCGCAATGGAATGTTTAATTTTGGTCTTGTGTTTGAAACGGTGCTCGCCTGTCTTCTCTGCTACTGCCCAGGCATGGACATCGTCTTTAAAATGTACCCTCTCCGTTGGAATTGGTGGATCACCCCACTGCCATTTTTGTTCTTGCTGTGGACCTATGACGAGTGCCGGCGGTTCACCCTTCGGACAATTCCAGGAGGCTGGTGTGAACGGGAGACCTACTACTGATTGCGGCACCTGCGTATTGTGTCCAGTTCAATCTCAACAAGAGTGATATCTCATCTTTAAACAGGAAATGCCATGGCGATATAATATCAGTTCGGCTACTAAGGCCCCAACGAGAACACCTATGCAAGCCCATTAATTCTACCCCGAGTGTCGTACGATCTGGTCACGGCTGAGATCCGAAATAAGAATGTAAGGAGACTAATGCTTTGATGCGAGACGACGCTAGAGAAGCAAATAGGTGGTGCCTAGATGGCGGAGGCAACGCAAAAGAAATCCCGCAAGACCAACCGGATGCGGGACCAGCGAGTGACTCACTTCAGTGTGTCGTGTATTAAATTTACGCTTTTGAGGGAAGAATCTTAGGTACATGCCTACGCAGCTTTGTCCTAATTGGTTGATAGAAAATATGCTTTAATCAGCATTGATCCGAGTGGCGTGAAATAATCCTTATTAGGAGCCTGCTGACTTCTATCGGTCGTCAGAGTATTGGTGAATTGAAACAGGCTATAAAGGGGAAAACGGATGATAACACCTTCGTGCCTTTGCAATCGAGCAGAAGGGTAGGCGTTGGATTTAGATCCCTTTTTCACGACCGCAAAAGCTTCGGGCGAAGAGATAGCGTGATTTAAAACCAAGATGGAGCTTTCGAGGAAAAGTGTGAGCAAAAATGCGGACAGATGAAGAATAAATCTGATGCCGAGTCATTTTTTGTGCGTTTACGAGCCAGCTTTAATGTACGAAATGAAATTAGTGGAGGCGTGTAAGTTTACGTAGAGTGTTGGGACTTCCCCACTAGAAAAAACCGCAAAGGAATCTGAGCTTTTGGCTACATTTTACTAGCTTTCTTCAGCGGTTAACACGGCATTGACGGGGGCGGGTACCCGCCCCCTCGGTTTTCGAAGATAGCAGAAAAACGGCGGCGCGTAGCGCCGCCGTACTCATACCTTTTCCCTCATCATTTTACAACTTCTGTGAAAATTTTAAGGTTAGGTCACCTCAGGTCAGGTCACCAGTACAGGTCAAGTGACCCGACCTCAAAAAAGTTTAAGATAGCCTAAGTCGGAGCAGGGTGAACTTATCCGATTGAAACTCATATCACATAATGGCCCCACCGAGTTCTCTAAAATATGTTCCGGTATTTTTGATATCGATGACCTAAGGTCAGGTACGACGCATGACCTCTCCATTGGAAATACATGGGAAAAATGGTTTTTACGGAATAACTCAGTAACGGATGGTGATAGAGAATTTATTTTAGCTGCATTAGACTCGCCTGGGTTTTGCGGTTCTAATGATGTGCATTTTATATAATTGGACCCTGACCTGACCTCAGGTCAGGTCAAATCCTTGATTTGACCTAGCAAGGTCAAATTATATATCATTCGATTCGGCTTGCTAAGAAGATTCATATAGTTCAAGTCGTTTTGCTCTATCTTTACTTGTTCAGATGTAATGCCCGAAAAACTGAATTTTACATGTTATCCCTATGACGGGCATGTTTTGACCTCTTGTGACCTTAAATGTGACCTGACAAAAAATGGTTCAAATGTTTTCGATGGAAAGTGGATGGGCAGCCCAACGCCGTTTACCGTTTTCGCTACCTACCGTGGTTCTCGAGATCTTAGGGGGCGGGTACCCGCCCCCGTCAATGCGAAGGTGGCTCAGACCCCGTCAATGCGCGTGTTAAGTTCGAATCGGCCTAACGCTTAAAGCTGTTTCCGATTCGAACTTGCTGTGGCTCGGAGGCCCACCGGGGCGGGTGTTAACAGTGCAGGGGCCCCAGACCAGCTCAGGGGCTGCTAAGCTCAGCATAGGGTGCCTCATGTTAGCTTAGAGCCCAAATTAGCTTTCGGGGGCCTGGCTTAACTTAGGTGCCTCAAGTCGCCTGGTGTAGGATGTCAGAATAACTCAAGGGTTCCAGCTCAGTGACTCTAAAGCATTTTAGGGGAGGGGACCCAGTTTGGCACCCCAAGCCCCAGATTAGCTCAGATCTTCGAATCAGCTTAGGAGCCCGGCTCAGCTCAGGGGCCCCAGGTCGGCTTATATAGCGTCTCAGAACAACTCAAGCCGAGGCCATTTCAAGCTCATGAATCCCAGCTCAGCTAGAGGCTCTAAAAATCTGCGTGAGCCTCAGACTAGCTCAGGGGCCTCAGCTTAGCACACGAGGCACCACATTAGCTGTGGGGTCCCAGCTCAGCTCAGGCCCCCCAAATCGGCTTATATAGAGTCTTTGACTAGCTGGAGGGGCACCACTCATGCTCACGGCCCCCAGCTTAGCTTAGGGACGTGGCAACCGTTCAGCGGGCCCAAGCCAGATATTAGCTCAAGAAGCCCCAGATTAGCTCAAAGGGCATCAGAGGCTAATTCAGGGACCCTAAAACAGCTCAGGGGGTCTTAGGTCGACGCATAGGACATCAGATCAGCTCAGGGGTCCAGATCAGCTTCATAAAAGGTTTCCCGGGAAAGCTATAGGGTTCGTTTGGTTTTCTTGTTTATATTAGTTGCCGATTTTTGCATATCCATTTAGGGGCCCCCACAGAAAAGTTTAGGGGAGGTGCAGTACACTGCACTGGATACATTGCACTGGAAGTACTGCACTGCACCTCCCCCTACACTTTTCTGTGGGGGCCCCTAAATGGATATGCAAATATCGGCAACTAATATAAACAAGATGGCGTGGCTCCCTGCCTCCCCTCCCCCGGTCCCTACGTCTGTGACATGAGAGCTATACCCAGATTTCTTAACCCTCGCCCCGTGAGGGGGCCATCGATGGCCCCCAAGGTTTTTTCGGGATAGCAGAACAACGACGCGACGCAGCACCGCAGGTTGAGAGCCCTGTCTCTCACCCCATTATTTTCCCACCATTTCTGAATTTTTTATCCCGGGTCACCCCAGGTCAGGTCACCAGGTGAGGTCAACCAGGGTCACCTCACTCCACATTTTGAGCTCTATAAGAGCTACATTTCTAAGTTGATCGATTTGAAACTTCCTTTACGTTATGACGCCTTCAGGGTCTACAAGGAGTATATCCGAGATTTTTAGATTTCATGACCTCAGGTCAGGTCACGAGGTTACCTCTCCTATTGAAAAAGCATGGGAAAAAGCTGTCTTATGATCTAAAACTCATAAAAACGATTGCAAATGCTTAGCCTGCTCAGAAAAGCGTTCTTGGACACCCTTTCACGGATCCCAAGTGCCATACTTTCCCTTTGACCTCTCCCAGGTCATCCAAGGTCACGAAGGGTAAAAAAAGTATTTTGATATTAACTTTTGGCCTAATTAAGCCAGTGCGCTGAATCAAGCATCAACTTGTATGTCTCGTCGCTGGCTTTCATTTGATATATGACAAGGTCAATATCTGACCTTTCGTGACGTCAGGTCATAGGGGAAAGTGGGGGGTCACGGACACCGTGGTTAAGACGGACACCCCCTGTTGGAGACGAACTGACAGCACCACGACGGGGAAAAGCGTGTAATACGTTTCCCTTTTGTGCGCGTCGGTCGCAGAGCAACGGTGGGTCTGGTAAGCTCTCTAGGTCTTGTACAAGTTTCATAAAAGAAAAACTGCCACTCTTGTGTTATTTTCAAAATCGAATTCGTAAGGTCATTGCATGGATGTTTCTAGAGATACTTTATTGGTATTACGTAATATAGCTCTTCAAGATGTTATATTTTATTCACCAGAGTCGCTGACTGTGTAATCGCAATGACGTCCGATGCATGTTCAACTTTGTTTAGAAAGAGCAGCGCCAGGGCCGGTGTAATACTTGTCCGTATCAGTGTCCCAAATCTCAGGGTGCTGGGTGGAGAGTGACACCCAGGCAGGCTAAATTTTCCTCTCACTTCTGTGTCATTTTTGCTACATTTTCCACTCACTCTTCAATGGGGCTCAACTAAACGATTGTGGTGAAAATTAACTCTTCAAGAATTGTGCAATAGGGAAATGTTAATGAAGAATATGTTTCAAATCTTATATGAATGTTTAATAAAGGTTTTAACTGAGTCTCACAATATTGCAACTTCGGAATTTTTACACTCACTGATTATATTTTCCGATATTAATTTTACACTCAGCACCCTACAACAAAACCAATTTTGGGACACTGGTCCGTATAAACCGTACCGCGGCGTTCGTGCCGCGTATTGGTCAATCCCGGCACTGTGTGTGTTGTCATTGACCAACCCTGTAGCTTTTGCTAGACTAAGAGAACTGGAAAATATGGTTTAAAATGTTTGGTTAATGATGCCACCTTTATTCGTGACGACACTGAGTCGAAGCTCGATGTAATACTAGCATCTGATGCCATCTGCAGCGCTAGCCCTGAGCCCGTGTGTGTTGTAGAACCATGTGACTACACAAGTCACCACCGACGTGTTTGTCTTAACGTTACCGTGCCTCGAGCTAATGCTAAAGCTATGTATAAAACTAGTCGGAATTGGCGCGCCTTTGATTCTGATTCTTTCTTAGCAGATGTTCGTTCGACCGATTGGAACAACATTGTGAAACCAAGTGAAACTTGTGAACAGCAGTGGGATGCTTTTTCGTCCTCAATGACTAGAATTTTAGATATTCATGCTCCTCTGAGACAGTTTAGAGTGCATAATCCGTCGCCTCCTCCTGTTTCTGAGGAAGCATTGGCCTTAATGGCGCAACGACGTGAGGCTAGACTAGAGAATGACCCGTCTTACCAGCAGTTGAATAATTTGGCCAAAAGGGCTATTCGAAAGGACTTACGAAACAATATCTCTCAGAAAGTTCGAAATTCTCCTCCGGGTAATTTGTACCGCAATCTAAGACATGTAATCGCTCCAAAACGTGGACCAGTGACTGAGCCAGATAATTTAAGTCCAGATGATCTAAACAAGTATTTCACTTCAATAGGTAAAATCACGCGAGACGATGTGGCTACACAGTTTAGATGTTCAGGACGAGTGGCCCTCAGTACTCGCTTACCGAGGGTAAATTCAGGCAGCCTTAGACTTACCCCAGTTACTTTGAGTCAACTGCAGAAAATTGTTTTCTCGATGCCGAACAAGAATTCTCTAATTCAAGATGATATATCGGTCAAAGTTGTGAAAATCAGTTTCCCTATAATCGGGCGTTTTTTGTTGCGTATTATTAACTCTAGTTTTGTTTCGGAAACGGTACCTGCAAATTGGAAGTCAGCGTTAGTCATTCCGCTGCATAAAAAAGGCGATCCATCTATCGCAGCTAACGTTAGACTGGTCATAACGATTCCCACTATTAGTAAAATTGTCGAGAAACTAGCATTGAATCAACTTTCGCAATATCTAAATCGACAGCACCTCCTGGCTGATGATCAGCATGGGTTCAGATCTGGGCGTTCAACAGCTACAGCCCTTATCACCATAAGCGATGAAATTCTAAAAGCAATGGACCGTTCGGAAATTACTCTGCTCACCTTGATTGATTTGAGTCGATTTTTCGATGTGATTGACCACACAGCACTTTTGACAAGGTTAGAACTCTTGCAGATCTCTCCTGGTTGGTTTAAAAGCTATCTCGATGCCCATGTACAAAAAGTGAAAATCGGAGACAAAATTTCGGAACCCCTACCAATTGATATAGGCACGTTTCAGGGCACTTGTTTAGGCCCGATACTTGCAAACGTCATGGGCAACGACCTATCTTGTCACGTTCCAGATTACTTAAACGGGTTTAGGAGCCATTGTATTAGGTATGCAGATGATATCCAAATTGGTATCTCTGGGCCACGTGGACAAATATCGGACATGCTAGGAAGTTTAGAACAAGTCTTAGATATACTGACCACCTGGTTCCAACAGAATGGCATGAAGATCAATGCTGGCAAGACAGAGGTGATTCTCTGTGGAGACCGCAGGCAATTGAGTTGCATACCGCAGCCGCTACGGGTCAACTTCATTGGTGAAGAAATTGTAAGCAAAAGTGTTGTTAGGAATTTAGGTGTTTACATGGACTGTCACTTATCATGGTCACAGCATGTAAAATTTGTGTCAGATCGATGTTTTGGAATTCTGATAGCCCTGTATCATGCCAGACAATTTCTACCTGTGGAGGTGCTCCCACGCAGTATTGATTCTTTAGTGTTCTCTCATATCCGTTACTGTATTCAGGTTTATGGCAGCACAAATTCCGAATCCAAAGATAGAATCCAGAAAGTTTTCAATTTTGCTGCACGAGTTATATCCGGCAGGAGAAAATTTGATCATATTTCGGATGTTATTAAGGATTTGAAGTGGCTGACGCCCGGGAGTACTTTGACTATTTTGATTTATGTCTGATGCATAGGTTGATCACTTCCGGTGAGCCCATGTCACTTGCCTCTTGCTTGCACTTTAATAGGGACCAATTAGAACGCGAAACAAGACAGCCAGGATATTTGGCATTGTCAAGACCACGAAACAACCATGGCAAAAGAAATTTCATTTACTGTGGATCTCTGCTCTTCAACACATCATGCATGACCCTCGGATCTCCTCACGAAATGAGGTACGGATTGTTTAAAAAAGCTGTAAGGCAAATGCTGCTTGGGGAGTAGTCTTTCTTTTTAAGGGCGCGGTACCGTGTTTACTTTTAGACATTTTAGTTTTTATATTTTTACCTGCATTTTTGCCATTGCTTTTATTGTAATGTGTATTGACGAGGTGTAGCAGCACTGATTTTCGATTTTTGTGATGACAAGGACCTTTGAATAGCCCAACATGTGTGGAATGGTCTGCTTTTGTCAATACATACATGCATACATAATTTTCCTTTACATTTCGTGGGGAACGAGATACGGAGGGGGAGGCGTAAAACGCCCCTCCCTGTCGTGAAAATGTTTCACTCGGCTGTGATTAAGTTTTAGTGGTAAGACCTCGTCGCGCCATTATATGATGAAAAGATGTTGGTTCCTCTTTCTTCTGTATTGCCTCGCGTTGTGTAAAGGCAAGTGATAGCAGCGATGAATATAAGTCCAACAGGTATTAAAGCAGTCGGTCTTCACTCGGGATGGCAGCGCCAATTAATATATGTAGAGGTGTCGAACAAAAATACCCGTCGCTACAGATCACTCACTCTCTGTCAAACTATCTTCTACAAGCGTGATTAACGGTGACCTAACCCTAATCCAGCGTGACCTGGCGTGGTCTTGCATGGTCTAACGCGATGCCGACCGTCGCCGGCGCCTGACTGCAGAGGTCCGCTGGTGAAGACGGTTCTAAGCGCACTCCCCCGAGACAACAGCGGGTAGCCAGTTACATATGTCCATCTCACCGAAACAACAGGGAAGTGGACGCCCACCACACACGCCAATGAAATCACTGGATTTGTGAAAAAGATAGACGTCACAGCAACGTCAGAAACTGATGAAAGCTTTCATCAGGCAACTGTAGAAGCACCGGGTTACAGAAGTCATACGCATGACATCACCTGCCTGGGCCGTCGCTCGCTGTGCCAGAGCACTGGACACCGGATGCAAAGTCATCAAAACGCGGCGCGGCCGACGTCTCGGGCCAGCTCTGGGCCGTGGCAGCAGGGGTGGCTCGCCACACCATGCATTTATGACTACATGCTATGAATATTGAAGTAGAGTAGTAAGTTAGAACTATAACAGTAAAATATGGTATACAAATTAGCATAATTAGGTGTCATTATTAATTTTTGTTACATCACATCGCGAGGTCCTTAAATGAGATTTTGGTTTTTAATCATCCAAAATCTTCGTTTGTACGATTACACAACAATATGGTTCACTCGTCATTCGGGTACTTGCTCGAACATACAAACGTCACATATATCACTTTCCATCATACACTAGATCCATGAACGTGTCTCTGGAATCACTATTTGCACTGATGTCCATGATTGGTGCTTGAACCGAAGGTGATGCTTTTGGAGAGGATCGAAAGGTTTCCAGACGTTTCCGCCTGAGGTTACATTTTCGTAACCTGGTTGAGAGAGTGGTTAGTGGGAGTATGCATATTAGTATATGTTGAATCATCATTCTTTAGCACACAAGCAGATGAGTTTCTATACTGAAAATCAACTTAAACTAACATCGTTATACGACAAGTAGATGCGTTTGACCCGTTGTCAAACCTAAACTCATGCTATAATAAAATCATTTTCGCTGCAACCATCAAGGTCCTGATACGTCACCTTACGGTAACCAAATGGTTCTTTATCATAACCATTTTGGTCCAGATTACATACATTTTACTCTCAGGTAAAGTAGACTAACTGATTGCACAAAACTGATTGTGAAGTCAGTAACATGACTTGATTCTTTTACGTTATTTCTACTCATTTCACTTTCCAGTGAAGTACACTTTGCTATCTTCATAACACAATTCTTACTTTAACAACATGGCGACCATATTGTTCATATTTTGACTGAACATTTTGAACAGATCCATCTTTTGTTCAGCACTTAGTGAAGAACTGCTTGTCTCCACGTTTTCCTTCTTATCCTTACTCGCAGTATTTACATAATTTACATCTGTACAATCCAGATCCGATATTTCGGAATCTGAGGTAAAATCCTCTGCAAGGATTTTATCAGGGGGACAATCACTGTCAGAATCTGATTCACGGTCACGCTTGACTGGTACAATTTCATCCATACCTACTTCTTCATCCGAATCCACTGTTTCACATGCCCGTTTAGATTCAGGCAAAGGAGATTCTAAAGTGCGTTTTGCACAAGCTGTTTTCTCTTCTTTAATTTGTTTTGCCAATTTAGCCAACGGAATGTTGTCTTCTTCGTCTGAGGAAGAGTTATTCATTCGCTTTGCCAGCCTAGATAGCGGAATGTCATCCTCGTTATCGGATGAAATGTTCGTTTTTGGTGAGCCAGAACATGGGTTAAGTTGAGGGTCAGATGATTTTAGCTCCGAATGTTCTACTGACACAGATGAATCATCTTCATCGTCAATCTCAATGGGATTGATGGGAGTTCTCAATGGGATCCTTGATTTCATTTTTTCTTCATGTTTTCTATTGACATGGGTCGGATCATTGGAAACATTACACCAAGGGGTGTTAGGATCTGCGAGTCTCAGATTTTGAGCGTTAACTGTTTTTGTTCCTCCTTCAAGCTGATGCTTAATGACGAAAGTGACGTCACTAAGTGCTTTCACCACACGGTAGTAGGGTTTCCAATGGGAGGTTAATTTTGTAGTGGAGCCAGGAGCAGTGGAGGGATCGCGGAAATATACCATATCACCGACTTTAAATTTCACGGGTTTTGACTTTCTATCGTAATACATCTTGTTCTTTTCATGTCCTAGAGCCAAATTATGACGTACTTCATGATAAGCACGGCTGAGATTTTCAAGCATGGCGGGAAGGTACTCTTCACCTAGATATTTGTACTTCGGTGACAGTAACGTGTCCATGGGAAGTACGGGATCGCGGCCATGTAAAATGTAAAATGGGCTGTGTTTCGTGGTTTCATTTTTAGCGGTCCGATATGCTGAAAGTACTGATGAAAGTTTGGTATCCCAATCACGTTGATTTCTACTCACTAATTTAGCTAGCATGTCGTTTTGCACACGGTGATACTTTTCACACCGTCCGTTTGACTGAGGATGGTACACTGAGGTTCTGATGTGTTTGATGTTGAAAAAGGCCGAAATTTGATCAATGACTACATTGCAAAACTCTGTGCCATTATCTGACACTATGACACGAGGGCAGGAGTGTCTGGGAATGATGTGCTCTATGAGAACCTGAGCTACAGTTTCTGCACTTTTTGAGTCAGTTGCAAATGATTCAGGCCAGCCAGAAAACAAATCGACAATGTTGATTATGAAACGGTTTCCGTTGTAACTTTCAGGGAATGGTCCACATGTATCAATTGCAATCATTTCAAATGGGTATTTTGGAATCTGCATGTCCTGAAGGGGTGGTCTTTGTTTCTTGAGCTTTCTCATGTTACATGCCACACAGATTTTGAGATGGTTTACTACATCACGGTACATTCCTGACCAATAGTAACGAGACCTAAGTTTGTCATATGTTTTATCTATGCCCAAATGTCCACCAAAATATCCAGAGTGAATTTCCTCTACTAATGGTTTCTGAAGAAACTTGGGTATACAAATCTGAAGTCCAGGATGAGGGTTGCATTTTGATGTGTCTGAAATACGATACAGAATGTTGTCCAAAACCACATAATGTTTGAATGCGTCCTGATAATTCGGATCTTCTGGAGTTTGCAGGATCTGTATGATCCTTTGAATATACTCGTCTTCACTTTGAAGAGTTTCGAGATCTGGGTGCTTTTCTAAGAACTCTTTGAACTTCTCCTTGTGATCGGCTTTCTCATCAGTCGGGCAAGGTTCGACTGTTGGATCCAGTTGCACTGGAGGTGCATGATCAGAATCAATAATGTTGACCTCGTTCGGAGGTTCTAGCCTGGAAAGACTATCAGCCACTATGTTTTGACGACCAGTGACGTACTTAATATCGCAGCCATATTCATCCAGAATGATGGCCCAACGCTGAATGCGTGGATTTCGCATCTCAGCAGTAAACAAATGCTTTAGGGGCTTGTGATCCGTCATGATAGTGAATTTTGAGCCAAATAGATAAGGACGTAACTTCTGAACAGCATACACAATGGCATATGCTTCTTTCTCGATGATTGGCCAATTTTGCTGAGTTTTACTAAGCTGATGGGACAGATACTGGATTACACGCTCACCTTGTTCATCCGTTTCTTGAACGAGGGCAGCCCCAATTGAGTGATTTGAGCTGTCCGTGTACAATCTGTACGGCTTGTTTGTGTCAGGATAAGCCAAAATGGGGGCTTCAGTGAGGACAATTCTCAAAGATTCGAACGCTTCTTGACATTCATCTGTCCAAATGAAACGAGCATGTTTCTTTGTGAGTTCAGTGAGGGGTTTTGCAATTTTTGCAAAGTTTGGAATGAAACGTCTGTAGTAGGAGCACATGCCAATGGAAGAACGCACACCCTTCACGGTAGTTGGAGGTGATAGATTTCGTATGACTTCGACTTTTGACGGGTCAGGCTGAATGCCACTGGCCGACACGATGTGGCCCAAGTACTTGACTTCTTGTTTCAGAAAGTCACACTTTAACATTTTCAATTTTAGGCCAGCCTGGCGAAGCCTGCTGAAGACTTCTTCAATGTGCTCTAGGTGCTCTTCGAATGTCTTTGAGAAGATTATGACGTCATCTAGGTATGCCAAAGCGTACTTATGCTGAATTCCGTGCAGAACCTTGTTCATTAGCTCAGAGAACAGTCCTGGAGCGTTTGTGAGCCCGAATGGAAGACAATTAAATTCAAAGAGTCCTAGGAAGCATGTAAATGCGGTTCTATCTATAGAATCTTGGTCAGCCATAGCAATTTGCCAATATCCACTTTTGAGGTCAAGAGAGGTGAAGTATTTCGATCCTTCAAGGGATGCCAAGATGTCATCGATGCGTGGAAGCGGATAGCTGTTTTTGACAGTCACCTGATTGAGTTTTCGGTAATCTACACAGTAACGTTTTCCTCCATCTTTCTTCTCGACAATGACGATTGGACTAGCCCACGGGCTCTGACTGGGTTGGATCACACCTGCTTTCAGAAGCTCATTGAGGTGATCCTCTACCATCTGACGTTGACTGAATGGGAGGCGATAGGGCCGTTGTTTGATAGGAGGGTGATTTCCTGTGTCAATTTTCATTTTCACAAGGTCCGTTCGACCGAGATCGGTTTCACTTTTCGCAAAAAGATCCGAGTTTTGTTCGATAAGTAGTTCGATCAGCTGTTTCTGGCTCTCAGGCACGTGAGAGAGATCAGCTGTTTGGATTTTCATCGCAGGATCCAGATCAGGATGTGAACTTTCTTGGGGTTGTTCATTGGGTGTATTTTCCTGAATGCCATTGATCTCTGACGTCTCTACTACTTCGGCAAGTCCAATGACCTGGCGAGGCGGAAGAGTATAGTCACGAGTGGTTGTATTGACGATCACTGCTGGTAAGTGACCTTTTTGGTTTGGGCGGCTCACTGAATTTAGTACCAAGAGTCCTGGTTCCTCACAGAAATATGGGGTGTTGTTCAGTGGCTGCACTGTACAGTCCTGATCGATGAGTTGGACTCTGTTGATGTACGCAGGTACTTCAACATATGACTGCGCTGGGATGGTAGTTTTCTCAGGCAGCCTCACCAATGAGGTGATGGACTGACAGTTGAGGCGTTGTGGTCTCAGTGGGATGACATTGTTGTGGATGTTCATGGTTTTCTTTCCAAAATCAAGTTTTACACCAAACTCACTGAGAAAGTCATTTCCCAAGATGCATGAGTGTCTGAGACCTTTCACAATTTGAAACTTGAATTTTCTGCAGAATTTTGAGACTTCTACTGGCAGTTGTGCTGTTCCAAAATTTTTTAACTTGTGACCAGTTACTGACTCGAGAGGGGCACAATTTGTTGTGAAGTCAGAGACATGCTTTGAACAGATTTTGTCAAAGAATTCTTTTGAAACGATCGAAATGTCGGCTCCAGTGTCGACAAGGGTATAGGCTTTTCGATTTCCAAGATATGTCCAGCACATAGGAGTGTCCTGTTTGATGTAGATTCTAGCAATATTGTCCCTAGGACCATCGGGATCAGGGGTTTCCAACTGTTCGGTCCTGGTAACAGAAGGACATCTTAGTTTTCCGACTGTTGTTGGGCAGCTAAGTTAGCTTGTTTCGCCCTGCACACTCGCTGAGTGTGTCCAACTTTTTGGCAGAACGCACAGATCGGACGACCGTCTGGTGTCCATTGATATCTTTGAGGGGGCTGGTTTGGCTCTGTCCCCGGCTGAAAAGCTTGTTGGTGCTGACATGGGGCTCTTGGAGGCTGACTCTGAGGTCGCCTCTGCCACTGGTTGGGGCGTTGTTGCCTTTGGAATGGGCGTTGGTTCTGGGGTTGCGCCTGGTATTGGCGTCTTTGCTGGGGATGCGTCTGGTTTGATGGCTGATACGTAGGGTTGGTTTTCTGATTTTTCACAACATTTTTGGTCAGTTTATCTAGTTTTGATCCAACATCTGACAAACATTTCTCCAATTTCTCTATCCTGTCGTTTTGGGAGTCGTTACGAACCACATCAATCTCCATGGGCTCCTCAGTATCGAGTTTTCCTCTGCAAAGTTCGAAAGTCCTGTCGGTTTGCTGTTCTTCACTAGCAAATTTTACTGCATCCTGAAGGGTTGAGAACTTTTTCCGAATGAGGGCTCGGGCGAGGCGATCATCAGATACGCCTTTTTGGAACACTTCTACAAGTGTTCTTTGTGAGTCTGCACTGTTTGGGTCATCAAAGACCTCACTTGCAACGTCTTGGAGACGTTCTGAGAAGTTTTGCATCAGCTCACCCTTCTTTTGTCTGATTTTTTGAAGTTTTTCCCTCGCACAGTACAGGTCTTTAAGATCACTGTATCTGTCTCTCAACTGTCTCCTTAGTTCCAGCCACGTGATGTTAGGATTTTTAATGATCAGTCTGCAGGCAAATTTTCCTGCGGGTCCGCTCAATGTTCTAGTAGCCAGAATTTTCATCCGCTTATCATCGGCTGTGCAGGCTATCGAATCCATATCTCTTGCCCAGTCATGAAATTTGTTGGAACTTTCCCCAGAAAATGATCGAACGTGCTGTGTGAGACCTTGGACTCGAATTTCCATCGAAATATCTTTCATTGTTTCAACAAGAGTTTGTTCGGCCATGATTCAAATTATGCAAAATTTCAACACAATATAACAACAGCTTATGAAGATTCAACAGTTAAGGATGGATAAGGAATCACCTTACTTGTAGCTGATGAGATGATGTCAGAAGACTGAAGGCGAAGATGCCAGTTGCTGTTGTTCACCGATGGATGAACCGGAGATGCTGTCCACACAGTACTGAAAATGTAGAATGCTACGATGAAGAAGATGAAGAATGCTGTAATGAAGCACTCTTAACCTGAAAAAGAAATTGGCTGGAGCGGTAGAACGATGCTCCTGATGTCGGATGAAATGTTGGATGACCACGAAGAACTAGATGAATGATGAGTTAAAGTCCTTGAAGCCTGAAAAAATTGGAGTGCCTTGCAGCCTGAAAAAAATATCTTGAAGAGTTGAATCTTGAATAAGAAGTGAAGTGACAACTTGAAAAACGAAGAACTTGGGATGGCTGTCGCAGAAAACGGTGATGACCTCTAGTTGAGATGAATCCTGGAACTGATAAACTCGACGATAGAATTGAAGATCTCGATGAACCAGCTTGTAAAGTTGACAGATAAGTGTTTAAAGATGTTTCCCGGCGTAGCTGGAAAACTGAAGTCCTTGAAGTACTTGTTGGCGAATTTTCGATTTTTCTCGGTGTCCAATTTTATCACGGGTCACGGTGCCAATTTGTCGTGAAAATGTTTCACTCGGCTGTGATTAAGTTTTAGTGGTAAGACCTCGTCGCGCCATTATATGATGAAAAGATGTTGGTTCCTCTTTCTTCTGTATTGCCTCGCGTTGTGTAAAGGCAAGTGATAGCAGCGATGAATATAAGTCCAACAGGTATTAAAGCAGTCGGTCTTCACTCGGGATGGCAGCGCCAATTAATATATGTAGAGGTGTCGAACAAAAATACCCGTCGCTACAGATCACTCACTCTCTGTCAAACTATCTTCTACAAGCGTGATTAACGGTGACCTAACCTAATCCAGCGTGACCTGGCGTGGTCTTGCATGGTCTAACGCGATGCCGACCGTCGCCGGCGCCTGACTGCAGAGGTCCGCTGGTGAAGACGGTTCTAAGCGCACTCCCCCGAGACAACAGCGGGTAGCCAGTTACATATGTCCATCTCACCGAAACAACAGGGAAGTGGACGCCCACCACACACGCCAATGAAATCACTGGATTTGTGAAAAAGATAGACGTCACAGCAACGTCAGAAACTGATGAAAGCTTTCATCAGGCAACTGTAGAAGCACCGGGTTACAGAAGTCATACGCATGACATCACCTGCCTGGGCCGTCGCTCGCTGTGCCAGAGCACTGGACACCGGATGCAAAGTCATCAAAACGCGGCGCGGCCGACGTCTCGGGCCAGCTCTGGGCCGTGGCAGCAGGGGTGGCTCGCCACACCATGCATTTATGACTACATGCTATGAATATTGAAGTAGAGTAGTAAGTTAGAACTATAACAGTAAAATATGGTATACAAATTAGCATAATTAGGTGTCATTATTAATTTTTGTTACACTCCCCAGCGGGGCGCGTCATGCAAGGGACCCCAGCGCGTGTTAAGCCATTTAATGTCCCATTACCTGCCCCTGACCTGCTGCTAGACCGACTAATTATGGAGAAGAGCCTCCAGCGGAGGGCTTGGGCCCTCATCTTCCATTAACCCGCGCCCCACCGGGGGTCCGGCGCCACCTTCGCCCCAACGGGGGGCCATCGATGTCCAACTCCGAATATATGGGGGTTAGCGAAATTTTCAAAATGTATTAGAAATCTCACGTGAATTCAGTACGAAATTATTTGATGTTTAAGCGCTCAGGTGAATGGTTTGACCTCCAGAGGTCAAGTTAGGTCACGATAAGCTATTTTCACTAAAATATGCAGTGCTTAAGAAAACTGGGCATAACTCTGGTGTCATTAGAGCTATTGAGGTCTGGTAAAGTACGTTTGTTAGGAATATGCCAGACCTTTTCCGCTATGTGAAACGTAATGACCTCCCACCAGTGGTTTGACCTCCAGAGGTCACCTCGTGACCTAATATGACCTGAGGTCACGAGAGGTCAGAAAGTGACCTTGCCATATATGAAATGAAAGCCCGTGACGAGACATACACGGTGATGTTTGATTCAGCGCTCTAGCTCAATTCGGTCAAGTTATTGCCAAAATACTGCATTTGACCCCTGGTGGCCTTAGATGACCTCGGAGAGGTCAAAGGGAAAATATGGCCCCTGGGATCCGTGAAAGGGTGTCCAAGAACGCTTTTCTGAGCAAGCTGAACATTTGCAATAGTTTTGGTGACTTTTAGATCATAAGACAGGTTTTCCCCATGCTTTTTCAATGGGACAGGTCATCTCGTGACCTGACCTCAGGTCACGACATCGAAAAAATCCCAGATATACACCTTGTACACACTGGATGGGTCATGAGGTGTAGGCGTTAAGCGGCTCAACGTACCCCGGAGCGTGGCTCAACTTACCCCGACACGGGGCGAGTTGAGCCATTTGACTTTGACCTATTCATAATCAAATATCTCACACGGCGACAACATTAAAGCATTGTTACACGCATCAATTGAAAGCCAAAAGAATAGGCTTTCCACCAATGGCAGATTGAAGTCTATACCTTTAGCGATCTCTGAGATATGCGACCAAAACAAAAATCATGTTCAACTAGCCCCGGTCTCCCCTATATGACCTATTTAAGGTCATGCTTCAACTGCTGTAAGGATGCGATATTAGGAAAGGGAGCGAATTAAGACAAGCTCCCAGACTTGGTCTGGGGCGATTATAGCAAAACAATCGCCTGGCCAGGCACGAGAAAACCTTCCAGGGCAAAAAGATGGACAGGAAAGAAAGCAGAAATCGGACTGCTGGTATTACTTGGTCGTTGAAAAACGTGCGAACAAGTGACATTATTCTGACAGAATCAATTTACTTTTCCTGGCTGTCTTTACCCAACTGGATTGTTGCCATTTCTTTTTTGGTAAATACGCATGCTATCTTTTTATTATTTATTTCAGACCCAAAGACAAACTCTGGGGTGCTCCCGAGATTAATTCTTGGACCCTCCCATGGAGGTCAACCCTGCGTGCTCTCAAGACCTACTCTTGGGCCCCCGAAACCAACACTGAGGCCCTCAAGACCAACTCTTGAGGCCCCGAAACCAGCTTTAGGGCCCCGAAAGACTCTTGGAGGATATCCGAGACCAGCGCCTGGGCCCCAGACCAAAACTTTAAGCCACTGAGACCAACTCTTGTGGGCCTTCCGAAACCAACTCTGGAGGGCCCTCCGAAACCAGGTTCTGAGGGCACGAGACAAAATCTTGAGCACATCCCGAGATCAAATCTTGGGACTCCATGGCCCCAACTCTTGGGACCCCCAAACCAGCTTCTGGAGCCCCGACACTGACTCTGGGGACCACCTGAGACTAACTTCTTGAGGTCTGAGACTACAACTTAAGGCCCCCGAGATTAACTCTTAGGGGCCTCCAGAGACCAATATAGACAGGCTCGAAACAAACTCTTGAGGGCCCTGAAGACCACCGCGGAAGCCCTTCAAAACTAGCTCTGGGGCCCCAAGACCAATTATTGATCCCCCAAGAACAAATCGTGACGCACCTGAGACCACCACTTGGGGCCCACAAAAACAGCTGGGGGTCGACCATCGCTTGAGGGTCCTTCGAGACCAACACTTGGGCCCCCAGAAGAATTCGGGAGCCCCTGAGACCGGCTCAAGACCGACTGTGGGGGCCCAAGATCAACTCTCGGGATACCCTTTGAGACCAATTCTGGGGCCCCGAGACTAGCTTTTGACGCCCTCCCCCCACCTCCCATCCTGAACAACTCTTGGGCCCCCGAGAACGACTCTGAGGACTCCGAGACTGACTCTGGGGTCCCCCATGCTAACTCTTGAGGGCCCTACGGGAACAATTCTGGGGCCGACGACGAACACTCTTGGGACCCTGAGACTAATTAGACAGAATCTGGGGGCCCCGAGACTAACTTTTGGGGGCCTATGAGAGCAGCTCTGGGGACCTCTAAAACGCGTCGTCTAAACCCTGAGCCTACACGTTCTCAAATGCCAGTTAACGTGTGTCTAATGTGCTGTGTGTGCCCAAAGAGGTTTTTGTGTGTGTCCAAACTTAGAACCAAATATACAATGCAGCGGCATAGCCGGGATCCGGCCAAGGGGTGTCTAAAAAATGGGGGTCCGACAATCGTTGAGGGGCTCGCTTAGTAACCGGTGGTCATTTCTTATGTTTTTCGTATCGTCTCTTACCCTTACATTTCCACAAACAAAATTTTTCGGTGCCTTTTCAAGTGTTTGTTCTTATTTTCTTTATAGTTTTATTTTTCACAATCAGACCAAGAGTTAGTAAATCTTGGTCTCCAAAAATTAAACCTGGCCCATAGGTAAATGAAAATGTGACTATAAAAACAGCTAGCTTTACGGCACATTCCGGCAAATGTCATGTTGCTGCGTAAGTGATTTTAAACCTGACTCTACCTCAATTCACTCTGTTTATCAGACTGATCAGCCTTACAAGCTTTGATCTTGAAGGTATTGAAGGCCAATAGTTTGGAGCACAGATAAATTAGTCTCCTCAACGGGAAATTTTTACCGATACTTTGCTAGCACCGAATTCAGGAACTCTTTCAGAAAATTTCCAAAGAAACGAAAATAAAAATAAGGTAGAATACAGGGATATGGGAGTTCAAAGTTCAGTTCAAAAACATTTATTCGAAAACACTAACACGGCTGGGTTATGTATGAGATTGGCACAAAAGCCGTAGCTTAAGTCAGGTGCCTCTCTCCATATACAAAATTCACACATACACACACACACACACACACACACACACACACACACACACACACACACACACACACACACACACACACACACGCACGTACACTAACTATCGGCTGTCAGATCGCTGGCCGCCGCCCGGGCACCGGGCGACCGGGGATCCCTTGTGGCGATGCCTGTCGCTGCGTCAGTTTCTTGAACTGAATCTTTGGGTACGGATGAGAAATGATTGAAATAAGTAGGCTATGTCACGCTCGCTGCCGGGACTCAGGCCACTGCCTCGTAGAAGAGTTTTGATTTGTGCCGAACGCTGTAATGTTTCAAAGTTAAATTCGAGTTTTTGGGATATGGATCGGAAAAGCAGTGTTCTATGGAGATCGTGTGAGGGACAGTCGAGTATGAAGTGCGCAACAGTTTCAGATCGGTAGCCGCAGGTGCATTTCGGGGAGTCGGTTAAACTGAATTGATAAAGATGTGAGTTTAATTTAGATGCACCAACCCGGAGCTGAGTATGAATTCGATTTCCCATTTTTGAGCCTATAGCGAAGTATTTGGGTGGAGGCAGCTGTCCGTGATATTTTGCAATCTCTCTTTTGAAGTTTTGTTTAGTTGTCTGCCTTATGGTTAGGGAGTGTTGTCCAGTGGGGAGTGTGCCCCAGATGCTATATAATGCCTATTCCTTGGACGGTTCTACTGATGAAACCGCTTACCCTCCCTAGCCATGGGTGGAGATCCGTCGGGTTTGGGGGTCAGGACTCCCTTGGAAATTGGATATCTGATAGGCTTTGTATAGGGCTTGTATTGCTGTCCCAGCGCTAAGCCACGCAAGGACACCCCCTGGGTCGAGAAGAGATCTCCAGCCTCGTCCCTAGCACTTGACACGGCGTCAAAACCGGTTCTTGGGCATCCCCGAAACCAACACTTATTTCGCAAATCAGTACTTCGGTCCACCAAAACCAGCATTTGGGGTTACCCTGCGGCTGCCTTTGGGGGCCCCTGGAGCGTACTCTCGGGAGGCCTTGAGGCAACTCTGAGCGGGGAGAGGAAGGGGTTGATGCTCAGAGATGCTCGCTGAGACTAGCTCTCGGGGACACCTGAGGGCAGCACCAGGGGGCCCCCTGAGAGCAACTCCCGGAGGCCTCCTAGAACGACACCCCTGAGACTAATATAATTAATGTTTGGGGCTTACCGACGCGCAAACTGCCAGGGTTACACAGTGTCGCCAGCTCTTTCCCTGTTGGAAGGGTTTCTCGGGAATAAGCTTGCTCCTTGTTTAGGGAAACCACCGGGCCTTGAACCCGGGTCGGCTCCGTGGAAGTCAGCTGCGCTGACCACTTCACTACCGCGCCCCCACCCCTGAGACTAACTGCCGGGTCTCTGAGAATGACTCTCGGGCCCCCATTACACCAAGAGTGAAAGACCCCTGAAAATAACTCGGGCTTCCGAGATTAGTTTTTTGGGGGACCCTGGGACTAGTCCTGGGACCTCCTGAGACCAACACTTTGCGGCACTCATAAGGCTAATTTTTGGCCCCTCCGATTAGCTCGTAGGAGACCCCTGAGACGGATTCCCGGAGCCTCTTAGACCAAAATTGTGATGATGATGATTGAGTTTTTTTAGGGCACGTCAGCTGCCGAGGCTATATGTGCCTTAGACAAAAAATGAGGGGCCCCTAATTATACCCCTAAAAATAGGGGGCTGGGAATGACTCCCGACAGCCCTCAGAGACTAACCCACCCTGACCCCTTACACTAGCACTCGGGGGAAGCACCCCTGAGACTGAGTGTTTGGCGCCCCTGACACTAACCCTTGGATACCCCAGAGTAGCCCTCAGGGGCCTGAGGCCAACTCGGGCCCCCTGAGATATACTCTCGGTCCCGTGAGACCAAAACTTGGGAGCACCTCTGTGAATTACTCTCAGAACTCCAAGCTTAGCTTTCGGATGCCCTTGAGACTGACTCCCGGGGGTCCTCTGATACTAATTTTTGGCTGCTCCCCGGGACTGACTCTCGCGGGGTCCCCTAGACCAAAACTTGAGGGCACAACCTGAGCCTAACTCTTGAGAGTTCCCAAGATTACCTCTCGGAGGCCCCCCGAGACCAACACTCTGAGGCACCCATGATAAGGACGCTCGGGTCCCCAAATTAGCTTTCGGGGCCCTCTGAAAATAGCTCTTGGCCCCTGAGAGAGACGCCCTTGACACTATAAGGCCCCAGAGGGAAACACTTGGCGGCACCCATAATACTAATTCTCGGGTCCCCATATTAGCTTACGGGATCCCCTGAGGGGAGGTCCTCTTCTACCAAAACTGATGGGCACCTTATAATAACTTGGGTCTCCCAAGTTATTATATTAGTTACTATATAACTAATAGTTAAGATGTTATTCAATAATAATAATAATCAATAATACCAAGTTATTATTCATTAGTTCTCGGGGGCCCCTGAGATCGACTATCAGGGCCCCCAAGAACGGTTCTTGAGAGAGCCCTGAGACAGACTCTTGGAGGGGGAGACTCCTGAGACTGACCCTCGGGGCCACCTGAGACCTATTTTCGGGCCCCCTGTAAACAACTCTCGGGGCCCCCTGAGACCAACACTCGTTAGTCCCTCGAGACCGACTCTTGGGGTTCCCTGAGACTGACTCTTAAGGGAGCCCCCTGAAACAGACTTTCGAGCAGCCCTGAGACCGTTTCTCGGGGAATCCTGAGACCAACTCCCGGAGGGCTCCCTGTCGGGGGCCCACTGAGAACAACTCTCAGGGGCGCCATGAAACTGACTTTTGGGGGAGGGCCGGGCTGAGACCGACTTTCGCCCCCTCCCGCACCCCCTGAGGGCAACTCTCAGGGCGGGGGCCCTGAGACTGACTCGGGGTTCCCGAGAACGAACCTCGGGAGGAGGGCCCTAAGACTGACTCGGGGGCCCCCTGATCCAAGAGTCCTTTAAGGAGGTCCACGAATCCCCAAGATCCCTTTGGCCACGCCACTGGTCCAATGTGTGCCCAAATCCTGTGCGCCTCTAATATTGTTCAAGGTGTGCCCCCCCTCGAGGTGGGCCCCCTGATCAAGATGGCCTCCTGATCCGAGAATCCTTTGCTATGCTTAAGATCGGCCCAAAGAGGTCCGTGGACCCATAGGACCCCCTTGACGATGCCACTGATGCTATGTGTGCCCAAATCATATGTGCCTGTAATATTGTTCAAGGTGTGCCCCCCCCCCGAGGTGGGCCCCCTGATCAAGGTGGGCTCCCTGATCCGAGAATCCTTTGCAGTGCTTAAGATTGGCCCGTAGAGATCCGCAGACCGCTAGGACTCCACTTGACTGTGCCACTGGTCCAATGTTTGCCCTAATCCTGTGTGCCCCTAATATCGATCAAGGTCTGCCTCCCCGCGAGGTAGCCTGCCTGATCAAGGTGGGCCTCCTGATCCAAAAATCCTTTGCAGTGCTTAAGATCAGCCCAAGGGGATCCACAGACCCCTAGGGCCCCCATTGGCTACCCCACTGGTCAAATGTGTGCCCAAATCCTGTGTGCCCTATTATCGATCAAGGTGTGCCCCCCTTCTGATTCTTCCTGTTATAGCGCCATGTATGATTCTATTTATGATAGGTAGGTATCTATTTTTTCTTTTTACCTCAAGATGTGCCCCCGAAAATTGGGGGAGGCATGGCCCCCTTGGTTGCGCTACTGAGGGTGACCATGTTACCCCACTATGTGGGGGCAAAATGTACGTTTGCTACTTTTTTCTAAACCTTACGCAAATTGTATTCTGCTAATTACAGCTACGTAGCTGCTGGCACAGTGGTAGATAAATGTCTGATGTATCTCTACAGCAAAAACAGAAAAGAAACAAGCTCATTAACCCTCGCCCCACCGGGGCCATCGATGGCCCCTCCTAAGGCTTTCCGGGATAGCAGAAAAACGAAAAGGCGCAGCGCCGCGGTTGAGGGCTCTACCTCTCACTGCATCATTTTCCCACCATCCCTGAAATTTTTTACCCCGGGTCACCCAAGGTCAGGTCACCAGACGAGGTCAACCAAGGTAACCTCACTTCAACTTTAGTGCTCTGTAAGAGCTACATTTCGAAGTCGATCAATTTGAAACTTCCTACACTTCATGACCATACACTTCTTACATTACATGAAACTTCCTACACGTTGTAGACCCTTTCAGGGTCTACAACGTGTATATCCGGGATTTTTCGATTTCGTACCCTGAGGTCATGTCACGAGGTAACCTCTCCCATTGAAAAAGCATGGGAAAAGCTGTCTTATGATCTAAAAGTCACAAAAGCGATTGAAAATTCTCAGCTTGATCAGAAAAGCGTTCTTATACATCCTTTCACGGGTTCCAGGGGCCATATTTGCCCTTTGACCTCTCCAAGGTCATCCAAGGTCACCAGCGGTCAAAAGCAGTATTTTGACAATAACTTTTGACCTAATTAAGCTAGAGCGCTGAAACAAACACCATCGTGTTTGTCTTGTCACTGGCTTTCATTTGATATACGGCAAGGTCACTTTTTACCTTTCGTGACCTCAGGTCATCTTAGGTCACAAGGTGACCTCTGGAGGTCAAACCACTGGCGGGAGGTCTTTATGTTTCACATACCGGAAAAAGGACTGACAATTTCCTATCAAATGTACTTTACCAGATCTCAATAGCTCTAATGGCATAAGAGTTATGCCCAGTTTGCTTAAGCATAGCATATTTGAGTGAAAATAGCCGATCTTGACCTAATTTGACCTCTGGAGGTCAAACCATTGACCTGAGCACTAAAACATGTGAAGTAATTTCTTACTGAATTCGCGCGAGCTTTCTATTGCACTTTGCAGATTTGCGCTAACGCCCATATTTTCGGAGTTAGAGGGGGCCATCGATGGCCCCCCGGTGGGGCGAAGGTGGCGCTGGACCCCCGGTGGGGCGCGGGTTAAGTCATCCAAAACTCACACCATCGTTACGGTGTCCGTGACCCCCCCACTTTCCCGTATTAGGTCACGATGTGACCTGTGAAGGTCAAACCAATGGCGGGAGGTCATTACGTTTCACATAGCGGAAGGAGGGCTGGCATTTTCCTACCAAATTTACTTTACCAGATCTCAATAGCTCTAATGGAATAGGAGTTATGCCTAGTTTTCTGAAGCATTGCATATTTTAGTGAAAATAGCCTATCGTGACATAACTTGACCTCTGGAGGTCAAAATATTGACCTGAGCGCTTAAACGTGCAAGTGATTTCCTATTGAATTCACACGAGCTTTCTAATGCACTTTGTAGATTTGCGCTAACCCCCATATTTTCGGAGTTAGAGGGGGCCATCGGTGGCCCCCGGTGAGGCGAAGGTGGCGCCGGACCGCCGGTGGGTGCGAGTTAAGCATTGCATATTTTAGTGGAAATAGCCTATCGAGGTCCGACTTGACTTCTGGAGGTCAAACCATTGACCTGAGCGCATGTGAAGTACAATCTTACTGAATACTCACGAGCTTCGAATGCACTTTGCAGACGGGTTTATACAGCATCGATCTTGCGCTTCAAATCTGGCATCTTTCCTTGCACATGGATGGGCGGCCATTTAAGCTAAATCTCAGCTCGATGTGGCTTGCACAGATTTCTCCAGTGCCTTCCAAAGTGTAAATCATCGCCTACTGCTATATAAACTTCGATGTATGTATGGCCTGGATGGACAGGGGCGGACGCAGACCCGAGTTTTGGGGGAAGCCCATTTCTGCCTCTCCTGGGGGGAGCGAAAATATTATTTTGCTCTACAGTCCTTTTTCAAAAATTTCTCCGGCGTTTGGGGGAGGGGCCAAAAGATAGTTTGCCCCCCTCCAGCGCTTTGGGGGAACATGGCCGGAATGCCCCCCCTGCGTCCGCCAATGTGGATGGGCAAGCTTTGAAATGGCTCACCTCAGGCATCGTGTACGATACCGTGGGAGGCGGAAGCAAAGAGTGGTGTTAGATGGCAGACGTCCGAGTGGACTCCGGCTGTCTCGGGGACGCCGGAAGGTGGACATATCCAGTGACGGATCTAGGATTTCGTTAAGGGGGCCCAGGCTCGGAGGGCGCCGAACCTGAGGGGCACCAATTTCAGTGGCGGATCCAGCCGGTCGGTTTGGGAGGGGCAAATCAAAGTCGAAAAGCAAAAAAAACGTCACGCAGTAAAAAGTTGCGTTACCAATATCACTTCCCGGAAGAATTTTGGGTATTTGAGGCGAAAAGCTAAAAAAACGTCACAGGGTGAAAAATATGGGCTCGAGATACTTCTTCCTATCCAAGGCTGGCTATGCTAGACTGGCTATACTATGACTGAGAATTATTGATATTTACTCCATTATTCTGATGAAGGGCTGTGCCCGAATATATAATCTTCAGTGTTTTTTACATTTCCGGATTCGAGGGGACATGCCAGGGAACATCTTATCAACTTATGTTCTGTTTGAAGTTGAGAGTTGAAACACCAAAATCTTGCTTATAAACTAAAAAGGAGTAGGGGTAAAAAGGAGGTCGATCACTTTGGGGGTCAAAATATAGTTTTGCTCCGAGCTTTTCCGTTTGGGGGAATGCCTTTTTTGACCCCCCCCTGGATCCGCCACTGGCCAATTTACCACCCAAAAGGCGGCCAGTGTCAATGAAAAGCGCGTTTAAAAAAGGATTTGTAAATGCTTATTTTCCTGAAAGCTTCCTCTTAGTGAGGACATGTTCACGTTTACCATCAAGCCTATTGCGGGCCAGCTAACGACTGGCACCTTGGTAGAAAATGCTGAAAGCACCCACTGACACTAACTGAAGCACGATGAGCAAATAATACAGTTATCTTCGGTCATGGCGAAAACTGAGGTGTCGTATCCACCACCTCCACTTATCACAGTTGTCCTGGCTAACGGCTTCATACTGAAATAGGGGAGACTGGGGTCAAATGTAACACGGGGCAATTGTAACACTGGCCATTTCGCCTAAACTAATCAATGGATGACGCTGGTGGCACAACTGGAAATGCACAATCAGCTGCTGCCTTTGTTAACTAAGTTTCAACACGGTGCGGCGGGTAAGTCAGACGCTGTTCACAATTATGTGTTTTTGAGGGTGTTTTGTAACTTTTGAAATATTTCAAGATGATAAGCTTATTGATGGGTATGATAAGGTACAGCGGAAACAGTTTCAAAGCATAAAGAGTGTTTAATTAGATGCGAAATGAGCATAGAATCTCTCGCCTAGGCAAGCTCGTTGAGCGGCAATTTGGTTTAAAAATTGCGCGTTGTGACGGGGACATTTGTAACATTTTTCTTGGGGTCAAATGTAACAATGTTACAATTGACCCCTATGGCCTTACGACGTATTAAAATTGCTTCTACTGCACAAATGCAGTTGCTAGGTTAGTGATTTCATGATCAGGGGCGCACCCAGGATGTTCGTTTGGGGGGCTGACTAGGGGTCGTCAGGCCAATGAAGGGGGCGCACTTGCTTATCCAAAGGGGCCAATCTTCATACCCTGGGGGAGCGATAAACTTTTTTGCTTCGCAGACCAAGCGTCAACTGTTTTTGGGAAGAGGCACTTAACACGTACATGTTAAGTGCCTCTTCCCAAAAAAGAGTGCCTCTTTCCCAACATGGGGGGCAGGCCTTGATCCAGGCTGACTGTTGGAGGGGGGGAAGCTGCCTAAAATCGGGAAAACACGACAAAGATCAGGCGATTTGGGGGGAAATTGCCATGTTTTCCCCCTGGATCCTCCAGTGTGGAGAGGGGAGGGTGGAGTGTAGGCCCGCTGCCCCCTAGGTGCGCTACTGTTTATGATAATCACATTGATTTCGAATCATATGTTTGTTCGTAGGCTGGTATATGTTTCGGAAAAGTGGTAATGTGGGTTACCATATATATAATATTTCTTATCTTGAAAATTTTAATGAGGATATTTGGGGTTTATGGCCATGTCGCTGCTAAGGCTATATGTGCCCAGTTTGGAAAATTAACGAGATTTCAGTCAAATCATAAATATATCTTTGTAGGTAGTCAGTCCAATACTCAAATGTGCCCAAAGTAATACGTTTTTGGCTCCAGAAAGGGTTATTCCTTTTTGGCAAGAAGTTCAAGATTTACTGACCGGACTGATAAATAAATGTTTGCAAAATTTTTGAACGCGATAGATTCAGGCCATTTATAGGGATTATTCAAATCATGAGTATTTGTTTCTCTGTTCATCTTTCTGAAAAAATTGCATCGGCTGTTTTCAAACAAATGTCTCTCCGGGAGCGTAGCCAGGATTTCGCTCAGGGAGGGGCAGCGCCCCGAAAAGGGTCCCTGCGACAGCACCAAAAGGGCCCTGGATGAGTAAAAAATGTCCTGCTTGTTACAGAATAGAGTGCTGAAGTAGTCCTAAGAGGACCCTGTCTGGTATGAAATTTCAAATTTGGCCATAAAGCATAGTGTGGGTGAGCCGCGCTTCGCGCGGCCCGCGTCCTTCGAGCCCTCAGGGGGGTTGGCTGTCCCTGCCGCCCCCATCCTTGGCTACGCCCCTGTGTCTCGCACTTTTAGAGAATTTCTTGTTTTCGACCACGCATCACCGAGCGCAGGACTCGACTGGAGACAGTCCATGAAGCTGAAGCGAAGGCCAACGATGAAACCATACACGTGTATTTGAGGCCACACAGGTTGGACACTAAAAGGCCGGACCCCGAAGGGAAGGCCGGGCCCCCCGACGCGGCGCGCCTAAATTACGCCGGGGGAACCCAGAAAATTGGACAAGCATCGACAAAAATATAAACACTAGGAACACTAAAACAACACAGACAGTCAAGCGCACGCAGTTTTAAAACCATCTGGTAAAAGAGCACAACCTGGGCACACGCAGGCCAAGCCAGACGCAGTCGCCAATGCGGTCTAACTTATTTACCGCGGTGGGTCGCATCAGCGAGCGGTCACCACACGCACGCCACCGATCTCGGTACGGACGCTCCCGCCAGGCCGGCACCCAGCGCCGCCGCATGTCCCCACCACTCGTGCCCGCCGCGCGAGGCTCACACGGACGTCGCCATCGCGGCGGTCCTCCGCTAGCGAGGGCCAGAGCACCGGCGCATCTCCACCGCCGGCCGGGCTCGCCCGGGCACCACCACCGCAACCGCCGGGTGCAGAGACACGGGCCCCAACAGCCCACAGGGCCGCCCGACGCGTCCGGCCCGCCGCCGCAGGGCGAGGACCGGCCATAGGCCGGCGCAGCGCCACCGCCTCCAACATACAGATGTCCTGAGGGTTAAGATCACGTGTAAGACGGAAGGACGGACATGGTTTATTTTTTACAGACCGATTAGTTGAACGCAGAGGTATGTTAATAATGAAAACAGCACACTCGGGGGAAGAGGAGGGGCAACAGCAGTGCCGGAGGCTGGCCTGTTCGAACACTTATTGATGCCAATCTAAACATTTGGTGAGAGCTGCATTCGGTTACTTATTTTGTACGTTGCTTAGCTATAACCAGATTACAGGATACTGATGATCAGTTTTTTTTATTTTCTGCTTAATTTCATACTTAACTTAAATTTCATACGAGAGCTTAGGTCTGCACTGCCCCAAGGTAGTACCCAACAGTACGTGCGGTAGTCTGATTTTCTACATATCATGTATTCAATTCAACCTTGTAAATTTAACCTTGCTAATAGGTATCAATATACATTTTGGTAATAACTGTTTTAAAGAAGCGTTTGTTTAGTGGAATATCATCCAGATTTCTAATTTTAGTACCTACAGTCCTATTCCATACTCTAGGGGCCGACACAAAGAAAGATAATTTCTTGTACATGGTGGGTGCAAAGGGAACTTGGAAGTGCTGCAATTGTCTTATGTTATGTCTCACAGGATTTTGATTGGCCAGCAAAATTCGGTCAGACAGAGGACTTGGAAGGGAATTTTTGAGGTAGCTATGGAGTATGAAGAGCTTTGAAGCCTCAACTTGGTCTTTGAGTTTAAGGATTTTATACTTTTTGAATAAAGGGTTTGTGTGTGCCAGGCGGTCAGTTTTGTCAATGATACGGACAATTTTCTTTTGTAGTAACATTAATTTGTTCAGTTTATATTCAAAGGTACTTCCCCATACAGGTAGACAGTAGTTTAAATAAGGAAGTATGAGTGAGTTATACAGCAGGAGGGTGTGACCTGGATTGAAAATATGTTGTGATCTTCTTATTAGACCTATGTTTCTGGATAGCGTGTTTTCAACATTTCGTATATGTGCCGACCACCTCAGATCCTCGCTGATTGTGAGTCCGAGATATTTGGTAGAGAATTTTCTTTGTATGGCTACATTGTTTAATTTAATGTCTATGTCGCATAGACGGGTTGCAGAAAATAGTTGATAGATTGATTTATTTATGTTCAGAGAGAGCCGGTTACAACGGAGCCAGGTTGCGACTTCAGTGAGACTATCACTTATGGTTGCTACAAGGGATGTTTTATTTTCAGCTGTATAGAGAAGGGCCGTATCGTCCGCAAAGAGGTAGAATTTTGGAATTGACGAACTTTTATGGATATCATTAATGTAGAGCAGAAAGAGAAGCGGGCCTAGGATACTACCTTGTGGAACTCCCATGGGAATCTGATTTGCAGTTGACGACATAACACCATTGAATTTGACATATTGAGTACGATTTGCAAGGTAAGACTTGAAGAAGTGGAGAGGGGTGTCTTGGATACCATGATGGCTTAATTTTGACAACAAAATTTCATGATTTACCGTGTCGAAAGCCTTACTAAAATCTAAATAGACGGCTACAGATAAGTTTTTCGAAGCCATGGCGTTGGTAATGTCATCATAGAGCAGGGCAATGGGCATAAATGTACTGTGTTTTGACGTCACGATGCAGAAGCATTCGCGTTAGGATGTTTTTTTGGTACAAATAAATCATCGAAATTCATACGGCTTTAACATGGTACAATTGACCCCCACTGCTGTTACAATTGCCTCTCACGTGGGGTCAATTGTAACAATGGAAGTAAATTTTTAGAAGTGAAATTTTGACCCCTAATTTTCTTTATTTTGAAATTTTTCTACGTCTGTCACATTGTAAAATCTTCAAAGTGATGAAAATATAATTATAAGAGCTCTAACTCAAAACACCGTTTCTCCAGAACCAGAAATATGAAATTTGTTACATTTGACCCCAGTCTCCCCTACCCGATTGACGCTAACCTGAGCCTCATAGGCCGCAGAACCTCTGCGGGCCTGGGCCCCTCAGTTTTTGGTGACTTCCCTGAGTTTATATCGAGTCCCCTCAGCTGATCTGGGACCGATTTAGTTAACCAGGCCCTCACACTGAACTTGAAACCTATATGTCGCCGCTGAAGCCTATTAAGCTTTTCGGGGCGCTTTTATTGATATAGGGCCCCCTCAACAGGTCCTGGGCCCTCTGAGCTAAAAGCTGGAACTCTGAGCTCTGAGCCCCAAGCTGGATTAGTGTCCCTTAAGCTGGTACCTCTGGATTGGTACCGTTTTCGTTTAACTGATATAGATCCTTTCAGCTTGTTTGGGGCCCGCTGTGTGCATCTGGGCACTAGTTCGTTGAGGCACCCAGCTAGTCTCGCCCTGTTAGTTTTATGGGCCTTCTGAGCTGCTGCAGGGTCCCCTCAGAGTGTCTGGGCCCCATGAATTGAAAATTGGACCCCTGGGTTAGTTTTGGGTCCCTGAGCTTATTTAGAAATCGTTTAAATAGGTAGGCACCCAACGCTGGTCTTGAGAATCCTGTGTTGGCACTGAGGTCAAATGAGCTCGTCGGGGCCCTTATCTGGGCCCTCTTAACTGAAACGGGCCCCTCAGCTGATTTTGGAGACCCAAAATCCCTCCTACCGGATTCCACCCACGCCAGATTTCCTGACTCCCTGAGGGCCCCTGGGGGCCATTGGGGATTTTTCCCGCGATCAGCGCTGGGGTCTCTCCCCGAGACAAAGCTTTCAACATGTCTCTGTCTCTATACTCTAGGGTCTGCCAGAGTTGAGCTAGAATCATTTTTAGGCACAATTCGCTTCCTCTCGTTACGGCGAATCATCAAATAATGTATAATATGACTATACTAGGTCAAAACATAAAACTGACCTGACCTAAGGCTAGGTCAAGGTCACCATATAGCCTAGCATAGTCGGTATGGATATCAATCAACTCACAATAACAATAAAAAATGGTATCAAAATACGGGTTTTATCAATATTTCCTGCAAAGCCATTGACCCAAGTCTTAAAACCTGCTTAGGTAGCCCCAGATGAACTCTCAGAGGTAACATGTCTAAACTTGAAACATGAACCGATAAAGAGACCTAGGATACTATGATTTGGGGAATCCGAAGGTATTTCAAGCGGTGTCTGCAGACATAGAGCAATTTTTCGGCAAATTTCCGTCTTACCCCATGCATTTTCAATGGAGAGGTCATGATTCGTACCTGTCCCTTGGTCATCGATGGGAAAAATCCCGGAATAAATTTATTAGTACTTTTTGGGCCCATTATATGGTACAAGTTTGAATTCGATAGATTCACCTTTTTCTTACTTACGCCAACTTAAACATTTTTCGGGGTGAGGCCACTTGACCTGCACTGGTGACCTGACCTGAGATGACGCAACCTTAAATTTTGAGGGAAATTTGCGGAATTGATCAATGATAATGTGTGACAAGTACTGTGTCGCTTCGCGCCGACGTTTTTCGTGCCACCTGGAGACCTCGAGGGGGTGTTCAAGCACCCCCAACGGGCCGGAACGGGGCTCGAATACTCTAAAACAGGGCTGAGGCCAAAAGGGAAGGCTCTAAACAATGTCTGAAATTTTGGGGTCAAGGTCCTTCAAGGTCATTGACCTATTACGACACAACCCAACATATTATGCCTAATTTACGCTATAACTAGCGCTGTACCCAAGCTTACCAATGACCTTTGATCAAGCCTTGATCATCAAGGCCAGTCACCTTTAAAATTGACCTGTGACCTTGATCTAAACACTGAATAACCTTTACTTTGATATAATAGCATACGTTATAATAGGTGTCGTAACATTATGCAACGTCATTTAGCGGCTGTCCAGGAGTACCTGTGCTCATCAGGGACACCTATGCTCTCTGGAGGGGCCTTTGCTTCGATGGGGCACCTGTGCCACCCAGGGGCGCCTTCGCTTCCCAATGGACACAACCTAGCTTTCCAGGGGCATCTTTGCTGTTCCGGAGGTGCCTTTGATACCCAGTGCCCAAGGGGAGCTTTTTCTTATCCAGGTTCACCTTGGTATTGAGGGGCGTATTTTTATTCAAGGTAACCTATACTACCCAGTGGCGCCTACCCTATGCAAGGGGCGCTTAGGCTATCCAGGGGGAGGCAATTTGTTATACATAGGGCGCCCTTATGCTCTCCATGGGCACCTCATTCAGAGGGTGCCTGATATTCAGGGGCGCTTTTCCTATCAGCAGGGTACCTGTGCCATCTTGGGACTATTCTTATCAAGGGACGCTGCTGTTATCCAGGAATACCTACACCACTGTCGAGGGTCGCCTTTGCTACCCAGAGGCGCCTTTACTTCTTAGGAAGTTTGGCGCCCGTGTTTTAAGGAGTGCTTTGGCATCGATTGATTGCTCTATTATTGGGCTTAGGTGCGCGTGAACCTTGAGCTCATGTAGCGCCGATATTGTTGCTAAGGAACGCTTATGCTATCAAAGGGCGCCTTTACTATCCAGGGCCTCTGTTTTATTCAAGGCAATCTGTTCTTTCCACGGGAATCTGATATTTCGGGGGCGGTGCCTAGGTTATTCAGGAGGCGGCTTTTTTCTCCACAGGGGCGCACGAATGCTTTCCAGGGGCGCCGTTACTGCCCAGGGGTGTCTTTCTATCCAGAGGCGCATATGCTGTCTAGGTGTATTTTTAAAATCACAGACATGATTGAAATACATGCCCCTACGTTATCCTGGGGTGCTTTTTGTCTCCGGTGAGGCGCTATTTTTCTCTTCCGGGCACCAGTTTATTCAAGGGCACCTATGCTGTCCAGAGAACCTTTGTTATCTTGGGCTGCCTTCGCTGTTAACCCGTGCCCCACCGGGGGTCCGGCGCCACCTTCGCCCCACCGGGGGCCATCGATGGCCCCCCTCTAACTCCGAAAATATGGGCGTTAGCGCAAATCTGCAAAGTGCAATAGAAAGCTCGCGTGAATTCAGTAAGAAATTACTTCGCATGTTTTAGTGCTCAGGTCAATAGTTTGATCTCCAGAGGTCAAATTAGGTCAAGATCGTCTATTTTCACTCAAATATGCAATGATTAACCCTTGCCCCGGTGGCGGGTACGAGCCACCTTCGCCCTGGTGGGGGGGGGCTAAAAAGACCCCCACGATCTCAAAAACTAAGAGAACTAGAAAAAAGCGCAAAACGGCAATCGAAAGCTCTTCGAAAATGATATCGAAAATACTTCGGTCATTTTTCTTGTCAGGTCAATATCAAGGTCACCAGAGGTCAAAATAGGTCAAAATCGCTAATATGAGGTGTACTAAGAAAACCTCCTATATCTCAGAAACTATGGTAGCTAGAAACATTTTTTAAACACCATTCGAAAGCTCTTGAGATGCGCTTTCATTACAGTGGCATTCATTTTCATGTCAGGTCAAAGCCTAGGGAGCTACAGGTCACTAAATATTGGGCATATTCTTGGGAATGTCCATAGCCACCCATGCATAAGGGCGTTTACTTTTTCGCTAATAGCTTCCAAACCAAACAAGATACAGCCATAGTTTATGCACCATTGCAATCCTCTCGTCAATACGAATCGAATGATATATGATATTGCTATGCCAGGTCAAATTTAAGAATTTGACCTGACCCAGGTCAACGGTCTGACCCAACTTGACCTGGTACAATCATCATGTATATCATTTGACTTCCAGTGACTATACAAACACTTTGGTGACAAAATAAAAGCTCTATCTTAGTTTATTCAAAATTTATAGAGAAAACACCAAAAAATGTTTATTTGACCTAAGGTGACCTTTTAAAGGTCACAAGTCAAAAATTTTGGTATCAGCTTCAGAAATGGGCTAAGAGCAAGTCGCAACCAATGTTTGAAGTTGATTCCATCCATACTTACTGAGAAAAGCTCATTTCGTGATTTTCCCCATGCATTGTCAATGGGGAGGTCATGCTCTGCACATGACCTCAGGTCACCAATATCAAAAATCCCGGAACAAATGTTGTAGCTCCTGGTGGGCCCAAGATGTGGTATGAGTTTCAACTTGATCGATTAACCCTTCTTTTAGTTATGCCGTCCTAAGTATTTTTTGAGGTGAGGTCACTTCACCTGACCTGGTGACCTGACCTGATATGACCTTGAGCCAAAATTTTCAGGAAAGATGTAAAAATGATGAAGGAACAGCTAGACCAAGTTTGGCGGCGCTGCGCGCCGCCGTTTTTTGGTCACTTCGGAAAAACCCGAGGGGGTCCAAAAAGACCCCCCACCCGGGCGAAGGTTAAGCAAACTGGTCATAACTCTTATGTCATTAGAGCTATTGAGGCCTGGTAAAGTTCATTTGATAGGAAATTGCCAGTACTTTTTCCGCTATGTGGAACGTAAAGACCTACCGCCAGTGGTTTGACCTCCAGAGGTCACCTCGTGACCTAATATGACCTGAGGTCACGAAAGGTCAAAAAGCGACCTTTCCGTATATCAAATGAAAGCCAGTGACAAGACAAACACGAAGTGAGGTGACCTTGGTTGACCTCGTCTGGTGACCTGACCTTGGGTGACCCGGGGTAAAAAATTTCAGGGATGATGGGAAAATGATGCAGTGAGAGGTAGAGCCCTCAACCGCGGTGCTGCGCCTCGTCGTTTTCCTGCTATCCCGGAAAAACCTTAGGGGGCCATCGATGGCCCCGGTGGGGCGAGGGTTAAGGGGCACCTTTGCTACCCAAAGGGAGCATTTTACTTTCCTAGAGTGCTTATCTCCATCTAAGGGGCTCATATGCTATTTTGGAGCGCCTTTGCAAACATGGGGCGCACTTTTCTATCCAGGGGCGCCTTTTCACTTGAGGGGGCGCCTCTGCAATCCAGGAAGAGCCCAAAATAGATGGAGAATAAAAATTCTGAAATAAGGCGCTCGAACACTGAAATAAAGTGCCTAGTTATCGAAAAGAGGCGCTCATCTGCTGAGCGGGGAGGACTGCTGGTTGCTGAGGGCAGCGTTCTCGGAAGTGGGGCGCACATACTGAAAAAGGCACCCGGTTGCAGCGATGGAGCACTAAGCCTTCAGTTATAGGTTAATGAAATGTGGTTAAAGGCAGTCCATGCTCAAATTGAGCGCTCGAGCCGTGTAACAGAGCGCGCGACTGTCGGACAGGTGTGCCAAACCATAGACAGTAGGGCAGCTGAAGATGGAAAGGGACATCTATGATATCCTGGGGGCGCCTGTACTCTCAGGTGAGGCGCTTGTTTTCTTTATCAGGCGCCTAGTTTATCCATGGCTACCTGTGCTGTCCAGATCATCTATTTCAAGAAGAGTTAACTTTGCTGTCCAGGGGCACCTTTGCTATCCAAGGGCGCATATGATATCTGTATATCGCTTTATGAAAGGGCGCCTAGGCTGTCCAAGGGCGCCGTCCTAACCAAAGGCCACCTTTCACCTTCCCTGAAGTGCCTACTTCTATGTAAGGGGTGCATATATTATCTAGGAGTGCCCTTGATATACGGAGACGCCTTTTTGTCCAGCGGCGCCTTTGCTCTTAAGGGGCTCTGCTCCAATCCAGGGTAGCTGAAGATGGATAAGGGACATCTATGTTATACAGGGGGAGCCTGAACTTTCCAATGGGGCGCTCATTTTCCCTCTCAGGCACCTAGTTTATCTAGGGGGCGCCTAGGCTATCCAAAGGCACCTTTACTATCAAAGGGGTGCCTTCCTAAAGGCGCCTATGCTATCCAGGGGCGCCTTTGCTGTCCAAAGCACTTGTGTTATCCAGGGTTGTCTTTGCTGTCCAGTAGCGCCTTTTCTATCCAAAAGTGCATATGATATCCGTGGGTGCTTTATCCAGTGGGCGCCTGAGCTATCAAAGGGCACTTCTTCTACCCAAGGTGAGCATTTTACTTTCCTAAAGCGCCTATTTCTATCTAAGGGGCGTTTATGCTGTCCAGGGCACCTATGTTACCAAGATTTGCCTTTCCTGCCCAGGGGTGCCTTTCCTAGCCAAGGGCGCATATTGTATCCGTAGGGCGCTTCATCCAGGGGGCGCCTAGGCTACTCAGGGGTGGATTAGTTCCCCATGGCGCAATCCTGCTATCTAGTGGCGCTTTTTCGTTGCCGGGGTGCTTTTGTTAGCTTTCTAAATTTCATCTTCAACATTTTACTGGGGCGCAAAAGACCAGTAAAGGCGTCTAGTGTTTGGGCAGGGGCGCTTTGCCATGGTTTTAAGGACTATGTGTTAATTCAAGCGGAATAAGAGGTATCTACCACCTTGGTGCCCGACATATGGTACAGACGCGCCGCTCATATCGGACGCCTTCGGCGCCCGATATGAGCTAAGCTATACTGAGGCGCTTCGGAGCTAAGGGGGGGGCCCCTGGGCCCCCCTTGGATCCGTCACTGGGCATATCTCACCTTTCTTGTTCCCTTCTCTACGTGAATGATTGCCATCTGTTATCTCTACAAACTGTTTGATGTTTGCCGATGACATAAAAATTTTCGGTCAAATTGACACCCAAAACGACGTCTCAGGCTCCAAAATGACTTGGATGCGGTTGCGCGCTGGGCAGCAGACTAGAAGCTGAAACTAAGCGCATCAAAATGTAAAGCATTCAAAATCACTCTAAACCGGAATTTTATCCCTTTATCTTACAAGATCAACGGCGAAATTCTGGAAAATGTCGACACAATCCGAGATCTAGGCGCCATTCTGGACCAAAAACTCACTTTTATCCACACATCAATTCCATAGTACTAAAAGCCAATAGGGCATTGGGCCTTTTCATTCAAACCTTCCAGTCAGCTTCCCCCAGACACAAACTGGACAAGCGTGCGGTCGTATCCGTGTTCAACGCAAATGTTCGGTCAATTCTTGAATCAGGGGCATAGCCAGAGGGGGCAGGGACAGCCGCCCCCCCCTGAGGTTCCCCTGGGGATACGATACTGTAACAAACAGGGCCCTTTTTACCCATTAGGGCCCTTTTGGCGCTGTCGCAGAGCCCTTTTCGGGGCGTTGCCCCCCCCTGAGCGAAATCCTGGCTACGTCCCTGTCTTGAATACTGCTCCGTCATTTGGGGCGGAACTGCAGAATGTCATCTCATACGCGTGGAGAGGGTTCAGCATGAATTCCTCATGTGGCAAGCCATACGCGGATCCAGGATTGTCGATCGCGGGGGGCGCCATCCGGACCAGGGGGCACCACTTTTGGCCGGCAAAACCTATTAGGCGGGCGCCAAATCCTATCGGTGGGCGCAGATTTTTGCATCCTTGGGGATGGGAAGCGACATTTCAGGGGGGCGCCATCGACCTTTCAGGGGGCGCCGAGGGTCGATCGGGGGGAGGGGGCACGTGCCCCCTTTTGCCCCCCTGGATCCGCCTATGTGGTAAGCCAACCATCTGTGCTGGACTACAAGTACCTCCTTAGTTTCTACGATGTGCAATCCCTCCAGGCTAGGCGCCACCAAAGTGATATCTTGTTTTTATGTAAAGTTTTTTAGAGGCCTCATCTCATCGTCACATCTTTTAGAAGGTTTTAGGGTACAGTGCTGGTCAGAACCACTAGGATTTCACGTTCTACATTTTTAGTGTACCGCCGGCTAGAGTGAATGCTGTTGCATCAGGAGTTTTTAATCGTTTACCTCGTGAAGTGAACAGCTTTTTAAACGTGTCATCGCTCAGTGATATATTCTGTGATCCGTTCGGGGTACTAAAGGAAAATATAGCTGTGTTTGCGGCCGCCGAGATAGCACTGGTCTGACGTGAGTATTATGTTGTATTTAGGCCTCCATGTGTTTTTAATTCTGCTGACTTATACTAACATGTAATCAGCACATAATACACAACACATTATCTCATTTATAGCACAATGCAAGCACAATATGAGGGGAGCCGGCTCAGGGAGGAATGACATTAAAAACATTGATAAAAACAAGGTAAGCAGAATACATTCGCAGATTAAAAAACAACACCGAACCCACGGAGCCACACCCAGGGCCGCCCTCACCTGTAACTTCACCTGTAATTGGGTTTTTAAGACCTGTTGGTGATTTAATACACATACAACAAATACAACAGATTTGCGCCAGCACCCATATTTCAGGAGATATAGTGGGGGCCATCGATTGCCCCCCTCCCCGTGGGTTGAAGGTGGCGCCGGACTCCCGGTGGGGCCAAGGCAATAGAGTAAATGGGTGGGGATAGACATAGTCCACCAGGAAAAGTGGGGGGAGCCATCAACCTGATGCGAAAAAATTAACATCAGAACCAAAACGTTCATTGGGCTCTTGCCTTCCAGGGCTGGATAAAAATGTCCAGCTTTCTTTCATTGACTGAGATCAGAAATTTTAAAGTGGGGCGGCCCCTTTCGACGCGTAGGGGATAGGGTGAAATGTTTTGTATCCCAATTATTGGTGCACAGTTTTCCTGGGTGAAGGCATCCCGAAGTCGGGCCAAGGCAATAGAGTGCGTCGGGCCAGAATTCCTCTGTGGTTATCATGCAAAATGATTGGAATACTTCAGGGAGATGTATTCCACTTGCACTTTTGTTCACTAAATTCACAAGTTTCTACCTATGATTGGTGAATATACGTCATTTTCTCTACTCACCGAATAGGAGCGCAGTATTTATTCTACTAAAATATTTTTGGCTCTCCTTATTTCCCTGGCATCATAAAGAGACATTCATTGCGCGAGAAAAGAAGTCCACTATCCATTCCATAGCAGAGCAAAACAAAAGAAATAGAAACACAACAACATCGTAGTAGATAATATCTTAACCGATAATAAATACTAATCACGGCGGGTAGTAAAGAATAATAATAAGAAACTCAGGAGCTTTCAAACATAGACCAGTGTTACTAACAGTGCATAGGTCGTGGTGGGGAGCACTTTAAACAGGTAATTTCCCACTTAATTTGTGTGTTTCTGTTTCCAACGACCTTTTCAAGCCTATCTTTCATTGGAATATTCTGGTTTTGTAGACATTCAATATTGGCATAAAACTAAGACTTTTTCCTAATGGGCGTGATGGCGTCAGAGGTATAAAATTGCACTGTGATGTTTTCAATTTTCCTGTCATTCAGCGCTTCTGTTTGTTTTGTTTTACTGGGAAAATTGTCTGAATTCCGCAGAGCATTCAGTAATGTGGGGAAGAGCTCACAGAATGTACTATTCCCTGGTAGATTATGGTCCAATGGTCCAAGAAATGCAAGAGCTCAGATTCCTACCCTAGCACTATCTTCATTTTTACTCCAACTTTCCTTCCAGGCAAGAGTGTTAGTAACCTCTCTTCAAAAAAATGTGAGTGATGTAACCTTTTTCAAAATTGTGATCACTTGGCAAAGTGGGCTGCCTCAGTTTTAGAGAACTCAACAAAACTTGCCAATGATCAATGATGACAGTATGAGGTATGTACGATTGGAAAAATTTATGAGAGCTCAATCTCACCTCTTCTCTAAGAAAGTGTGCAAGATATTTGGTTTATATGGCTCTGACCGACATTCCCTAAAAATGTTTTGTTATTGACTGAAATCAAATATTGAAAAACAATATTGAAAATAAAAAAACAAACATGGATAGAAATTAGGGATAGCCCTTGATCCCAATTCACATTTCTCCAATATATGCCTGGAATCGATCAGAAACTGCTTCTTCATGCAGCATGTTGAGGAACCTACTTGTTATCAATACAACCAGACCTCACACATTTTGAACCTTGCCACCCTCTGATAGCCAAATTGTGGAAAACCTTCAGCATCTGTCTGGACTGGGCAAAAGTGACCACCTCTGCATCTTGTGCAGCCTGGTATGCGGGGCTCGACTTAAATCACCGTAGTCAGTTCTTGTATTATGGTAGTAGGAAGATCACATCTCACGGTTCAAAAGGATCACATCAGAAGGTCCACCAGTCAAAGGGTCTAATGTTCAGAGGTTCTACCCTATGAAAGTTAGACCTTTTGAATAAGAAGTCCAACGTTCAAAAGGTCCAAAGAGGCGTACTCAGACACATGAGTGTGAGGTGCATGATGCTGCAGAGGAGTGCTAAGACACATGATAATAGGAGGCAATAAGGGTTAGGTTTGGTTTGGTTTGGTTTGGTTTGGTTAGGTCAGGTCAGGTCCGGTCAGTTGTGTATGCCCTTGGTCCCTATTTCCTAGTCTGGGGATATCACCCCTCTTTCTAGAATCTGAGTATTGTGGGGACTTTGATGAAATGAGAATGCAAGTAGCCAAGATGGATTGGACACTTACTTTATCCACAAACATGAATTATCACTATAATGGCTTCTTGAACACAAAAAATACAAAATGGCGCAAGAATATTGATCATTGCAGGCAAATGGAAGGAATCAAGTTTGTGTACAAAAGAAATCAAACCCAGGCGAGTTCAATAATCATTCCCAAGTAACGACCCACTACACAGGGCCGTTGTACACGTCAAATAAGACCTCCGGATCAATTTAACCAACGCAATATAGCACAACGGCAGAAAACTGGTCAAAAACCATTATACAAATAGTCAAACAGACGGATGAGCAACAAAGCACTCAGTAGTGAGGTCGACAATAGGGCACAGATTTGAGGTTATCTCCGAGTATTTGACTGGCCAAGGTAGGACTGACAGATGTAGTAAAAATCCAGGGCGAGTCAGATCTCTTCGCGGTAAGATCAATGATGATGAAGTCCGAAGTCTGTGCTTGACAAAGCAAAGCAGCTGAAAACTCAGAGCAGTTTCATACTATCTTCATCCGTCGTGACCTCACATACAATCAGAGACAGTTGCTAAAGGCCAGACAAGCTGTAGCCCGAGACCCTGTGTCTGGCCCTCAGACCTTCCCGGACCTACTCGTAGAAACCCATCTGAATTGGTTACAGCCCAGGCACGACCTCTCCCACTGACAATACGACTGCAGCTCACGCTGAGACAATACAGCCTCACCTCTCCATCCCACTGCACCAGAGGAGACGGTCCCAAAATCTGTGTTCCCTGGTCAAGCACTCGCTTCAAACCAATAGATGTGGCTACCAGCCATGTTTGTAGAAGTGAGACTTTTACATTGAGAATAGGTTTATGCAATGTAAACTCCCTTATCAGTAAGGTCCACAAGTCCATAATCTTATGCAACAATCGCAAACACATATCCTAGGAATCACAGAGTCGCACTTGGTAAATTCAGTGCCTAACTCATTTGTGAACATGCCCTCATATTCAATTATACGGAATGATACTTCTGCCAACTTTGCAAAGCATGGCGTTTGTATGTATCTGGCCAAGAGCATCAAGTTTGATAATGTTGATGTTTCATGTCCCAACTGTATAGTTGCCAGACTCCTGAATTTAACATATATGTTATTACTTTTTATAGGCCCCTTCCTATCTGCAGGAGGAGAATAAAGTATTGATTGAATACTTATCCACAGTGTGTAGTGGGAGGAGGTTCTCCTGCTGGGGGACTTCAACTTGCCCTCAATATCATGGCATCCATGTGAACAGATATGCCCAATTTCCTGCACAGATAGGCTCTTCCAAGAACTCTTTGATGGGCTTGGATTAACTCAGTGGGTTGTCGAGCCGACATTCCCACGTTCTGGTAATATCCTTGACCTGGTTCTGACTAGTGAAGCTGACAGAATTGGTACTGTGGTTGTAGAACCACCACTTCCTGGTTGCGATCACTGTTTGGTCACTTGTGAGTATCTGTTCAGTTTTGCACCTGATCCACTAAACTCTGTGCCCAAGCCTTCTCGTAAATGGCACAAAGGTAGATATGATCTGATCTCACGGCATCTAGATGAGGTTGATTGGGATTTTGAATTCCGTTATCAAGACTCAACAGAGCCTTCTCCCGTTTTTGGATCTGGTACACCTATGATCAACAGGTATGCCCCTTGTACGAAAATCCCGCTGGGAGAGCCCGTCTACCCTGGAAAATCAACCCTCCTACTAGTCTTCACAACAGGAGAAAACGAGCATGGGAACATGCCAAGGCTTTGAGGCAGAGATTTGGCCGCAGGTCTCTTGCATCAATTGAGGCATTCACTGCCTTCTTTGAGGTCAATTCTGAGGTCAAACATTTTGCAACTACCTCCCAAGCCAGATACGAGAAACAGCTAGCGGATGAATTGAGATACAATCCGAAAGTGTTCCACGCTTATCTCCGCCGTAAGAAAGTGGGATGCCCTACAGTGGGCCCACTCAGGTGGACTGACGAAATCTTACTGATAACGCTACAGCTATGGCTGAGGCCTTTGCGTCAGCATTTGAAAGTGTCTTTGTCACTGATGCCCCCGATGTAAGTCCTGCTCCTCACCAGATAGTTGCAACACGGATGGCACCTCTGGATCTCTGCACCCAATCTGTGCTGCATGTGTTGCAGTCTCTTGACACCAGCAGTGCCTCAGGTCCCGACGATCTCCATCCCATGCTGTTAAAATCTTGCTGCCACAGCCTGGCGTATCCTTTGCTACTGGTATTTCAAAGGTCACTTATTGAGGCCATCTTCCTAAAATATGGAAGACATCACTTGTCAGTCCCATCTACAAGAAAGGATCCCGATATGACCCACTGAATTACAGACCTATCAGTCTCACTTCTGTAACCTGTAAGTGTCTCGAGCGGATTATCACTCAGCACCTGAATAGCTATCTGGAGAAAACAACATTCTCTCTGCCCACCAGTTCGGATTTCGCAGAGGCAGATCCACGATGGACCAACTTCTCCTGGTCTATCATGAAGTATCGATGTGGATGGATGAGGAAGTGCAGTAGACTTGATCCTCTTTGATTTTTCGAAGGCATTTGATGTGGTCTCTCACCAATCCTTCTCACCAAACTCTGTTATCTCGGCGTGGACACACAGCTTGTTAGGTGGATTGAAGACTTCCTCGTTGGCCGCACATTTTCGGTCTCCGTGGATGGAACACTGAGTGCTCCCCGCCCAGTGGGGAGTGGGGTCCCCAAGGATCAGTGCTAGGACCCGTCCTCTTTTTGATTTTCGTGAATAACATTGCTGCCAACCTATCTTGCCGTTATAAAGTATTTGCTGATGACCTCAAGATATACATGAAAATAGACCGGGACAAAGACAACACTATTCACGGCCAGACAACTGTTCAAAGAGACATTAACACGCTTCATGCCACCTCTCGCTCTTGGGGCTTATTTATGAATCAGAAAAAGTGCGCTATTATTAGATTTAAGAAAAATATACTCTCATTACCTGTCCCACATTACCATATTGACCAAGTTCCGATCCAAGCTGTGAACTCCCACTCTGACTTGGGAGTGACGGTTGACTCCTCCCTGAAGTTCCATGTACATATCTCAAACACAGCCCAAAAGCCTCTGCCTTGGCTCAAAACATATTAAAAACCACTGTGTGTAGATCCCTGACTTCATGATGCCTCTCTTTAGCGCTCATATCCGGCCAATTATGGAATATTGTTCTTGTGTGTGGCACACAGGGTACTCTGGGGACCTGCGAGTCCTAGAATCTGTACAGCGTCTTTGGACTAAAGGGTGGTCGGATTAGCCAACCTCGATTATAGATCTCGACTGAAAGCCTAAAGCAGTACTCTGTCCAGGGAAGGCTGCTACGTGCAGATCTGATCCAGTGTTGGAGGATATTTCACGGAAGTGTGCTATCGAACCTGCCGATATATTTGAGCTCCTGATTACACAGGCTTAGAGGGCACAGATACAAAATTCAACACTCCCGTGTGCGCACAGACTTGAAAAGCGTTCATTTGGTATCCGTTGTGCTACTGTATGGAATAGTCTTCCGGATCATGTAGTATCCGAAAACGATCAAAAGTCTTTCAAGGCCAAGCTGGCGTCTGCACTGGGCGAGTCACTCTATAACTTCCCTCCATGATATGGATGCTACACTTTGAGAGACACGAAGCATGTGTACTAGTCCTACCTGTCAATCTGTTGTCTGTCAATGTGTGGGCGCAAAATTCCAGTCAGAGCATGTTGCTCATGACATGGAGCGTCTTTGTTATCCGGGTTTCCTCTCTGATCCTGAAAGCCTTTCTGACAACCCTAGCCAAGCAGGGAACCTCATAAGGTAGTGAATAAGGTGAGTCAACAAGGTGAAGAAACTGATGGAAGATTGCATTCCTGTGTGCATTTCCAAGAAAATGTAGAAGAAACCTTGAATTACTAGGGAAGGTAGACAAATAAAAGCCAAGGAAATATTGCTTTAAAAATACCAGAGGGCGACCAACTTGGAAGACAAAGCTCTGGGAAAGCTTTGCCAGAAAGAGAAACAACCTTGGACAATTTACCAGGTGACGAAGGATGGCATATCAGGTCAAAATTGCTGAAAAAGTTAAGGAAACCCAAAAAATGTTCTGGACCTATACAAAAGCACAGACAACAGTCAGGAAGAACGTCCAGGAACTGGAGAGACCAGACAGATGAATCGGAAGTGAAGACCCAGAAAAGGCAGGACTACTCTCAGAGTTTTCTCCAGTGTCCATGCTTTAGAAGATCCTCACACACCTATTCTTCGCTTCAACATCTCAACAGCAAATGCTCTGGAGGACATTATTTTTCAGACAACTCATTATTTCAGAAGTCCCTTGAAAGCTGTACTGCTCCAGATGCTTGAAGGGTGGCTGAGGTGGTACCTTTTTTTAAAAAGTGTGCCAGGGTTAAACCAAACAATTATTGCCCTGTGAGCCTCAACTCTGTGTCCTCCAATAGTATGGAATCTCTGATAAGGAATCAGCTCCTTGATTGCATGTCTGATGTGGAATGGAGGTCTCCTCAGCGACCCCCAGCATGACTTCCCACCCAAAAGATCCTGTGTCAGCCAACTTCTCTGCTGCCTGGAGGACCGGAGTTTAGCCCTTCAGGATGGAAAACCCATTGATGTGCCTTACCTTTTAACCCTCGCCCTGGTGAGGGGGTGTTTGAACCAGTGACTGTGGAACGTCCAAATTTAAGGGGGGCACCATGGACTTTACAAACCCATTTCTTTCCAATCAACACCATAGGGCTAGTGTTAGAATTTCTTATTTAAGGGAGGCAGCCCCCTCCAATTCTGCTGCCAGTGGTTTGAAAACCCCCTTCGGGTTTTTCCGGCGGCACGAAGCGCCGTTTTACTTGAATTCTCACACTTGTATTAGTAATACTGTGATACACAATACCAGCTACGCACACAAACACACCCGCAGGTGGGATGATGGGCTCGTAAGTCGCCATCCAGCAGGCATAATCTGAGACCCCCAACCATGAGACCATGCACACCCAGCCAGCAGAGAGCAATGCGTCAGAGCACCCCCGAGACAGGACCCAAACTTGGCACACCTTATCCTTGATAATTTTGCATCTTTACCAAAAATTGTAAGGTTTGGTCATCTCCGGTCAAGTCAACAGTGCAGATCAAGTGATCTCACCTCCAAAAATGTTTAAGGTGATCGAAAATGTGTAAGAAAACTGTGAATTTATCAAATTGAAACTCTATCACATAATGGGCCCATCGAGTACTACAAGATATATTCAGGAATTTTTCATATTGATGACCTAGGGTCAAGTACGGATCATGACCTTTCCATTGGAAATGCATGGGGAAAACAAGACTTGGTCTGTATTTGCGTAAATACGGCTGAGAATAGCTTCATATTCTCCAAATCAGAGTATCCTGGACCCCTTTCCAGGTTCATGTTGCAGGTTTTGACCTGTGACCTCTAATAGGTCATCTGGGACTATTTAAACAGTTTTCAGACTTGGGTCAATAACTTGGTGGGAAATGATGATTCAGCTTATATTTTGATACAATTACGTTTGGGTTGCTATTGCAAGTCGATTGATATGCATATTGACTATGCTAAGTTAAAAATTGACCTTGACCTGAGCTGGGGTCTGGCAATTTTTGTGTTTTGACCTAGCATAGTCATATTATACATCATTTCATTCGCCGTGACAAGAGGAAGTGAACGCTGCCTAAAAATGGCTCTAACTCAACTCTATCAGACGCTAGGGCCCAAAAACACTTTCTTTCAAAAACACATGCAACATGCTTTGACCTGTCATAACCTCAATATTGACCTGAGCCAAAAAGTTACTGATGTGGTTTCTTCAATAATTTTGTTAAGCTATCCACCAGCGTTTATTTTTTTTCGCCAACCCGCATAGGAACCGAGTTCGAGGGGGTGTTTGAACACCCCCACCATGGCGAAGGTGGCCCGGAGGCCCACCGGGGCGGGTGTTTAAACGTTTGAGTACTCATGCTCAAACCAGTGTGGCACAGCTGAGTGAGAACTCAAAATCCCCATTGGCTATATCGGCGACCAGATTAAAGACAACAAAAGAAGACATCACCTCCAGATGCTGCAAAGCTACCACACCAACGCCTCCCGAAGCTGGAGACCTGTTCTAGTCGCCCACCAGTTCAGGAGTGGTGGAAAATTACGGTTTGCAATGTTGATTATGTAAACTTTGTTAACGATCTGCTGTTAACGACCAGGGCCCTGGCAATGCTACAGCTGTATTATAGGTCAGGGCAATGGGCCCGCCTTTGGGAAATGCACAGGGAAAAAGGATTAAGCTCGATAACTACGCAGATAACGACGATTGAGTATTGATTTGGATACCATCGTGTTTGGCTTGCCACTGCGGTTTAAATGATATCCATTATGACTTATGATAACCTTGACCTGGCCATAGGTCAGTTAAGTTTCATATTTACCCTGACAATGTCATAAGATAGAGGAAAGTATGTGTATTGCGCCCCCTAAGGGAAATAACGTTCTAGAAGAATGTCTCCTATTCAACCTCGCTACTGTGGATTAAATTACAAAATTTGATCACTTTTTGTTATTGAGAAAACTATTCCTGGCCTGAAAATAGCGTGTTCTAAGAGCGAATTCCGATTTGAGTGGAACTATGCAAAGGGCGCATTTGCCAAAGTGTGAGGGTAATTGCGCCCGTGGGAGGGCGCATTTAGATTTAATTGCATCCTCTCCCTCATACCATGTTAAGTCAATGGCACGGCAGAAATAAACATTAGTATAAGAGCAAATGGGGCTCGGCTAACTCCCAAGCCTTTCATCTGGAGGGTCTGGAAGTCATTTTAATGTGGCATTCTTGCATTCACAATGACTTGTAATAATAAAATCACACTCATACGGAAAGGCTTTGGGTTTGATTTTTCACCTTATATTTGGATAGGGCCTATTTGACCAGGGGCGCAATTACTTTTTTGCACTTTAAATCAGAGATGTTTGCCTTAAAATTTACCTCCAGGGGGAATCTATAATTGTTGCTCTCAGAATATGCAACGCATTTCTGGCTTTGAAATTAAAACCATCGGTTTTGGAATGTGGCAACCGTATTCTTATTTTTCGGGTTCATAAACCCGTGCAGATTTAAGGAAGTACTGCATTTATTTCGCTAGCTGATTAAAACACATTCTTAGGCACGAGTTAATTGAAACGCTGGGAAAATGTATGAATTGGTGGTGAGAACTGGATTAAGCTGCCCAAAACAAACTGCCACTAGTGCCTTTTTCTGCTATAAGGGGGCGCAATTAGTTAGGGGGTGCAATACACACACTTTCCCCTACACCTTTCGATCGGCCTTGACCGGATGATTCCAATAGTGCTTATTTGTTGTCTACAGTTCTACTCTGTCAAGGGGGCGTCGCAGGTATCGCAATGGAATGGCAAAGCAAACTGTAGCGTGGCGGTAGGCAGATATATGTCAGCCGCTATCGCACAGAACGTAAGTTTGTGTTGTATTTTGATCAGAACATAATTTGACCTGTAGTTACCTCAAAAGTGGCCTGAAAAGTTTGTACATCACATTTCCGGTATAGATATCAAGACAGGCTACCTCACGCCGCCTCCCATTTTTCGCAACCCAGCAGGGTTTCGGATATCTGGGGGGGGATACCCACCAGAGTACTTTAAATACGCACCCACCCCTCTTTACTGGCGAAGGTGGTGCGAACCCCCGTACTAGCGTCTGTGAAAAATGGCCTGCTGGAAACTGGAGTCAGGGTCACCGTTTGGCCTAGTAAGGTCATAATTAATTTCAACGTACTTACAATAACGGGACTGAAAAAATGATTACTTTTTTAAATACAAAATGGTTGCTAAGTTACTGACCATTGCCTGCGAACCCCGTGCGAACCCCGTTAGATAAGCTCTCGGAGATCACAATATGAAATAATTAGCTGTTTCTAAATGTTTGCCAGAGATAAAAGGATGCTTACCACCTGTTGTGACGATAGACGTTTAGATAAACATAGCCTCATTTCGCTGTTGCTGCATCAGATATGCTTGGAGGTGATATATTTTGACCTGGCCCGGTGGCCTGAGGTGAGATGACTGAAGCCTAAGATTCCAAGCATATTGTCCAAAAGGTCAGGGTTACGTTTTGCCAAATACAGCGGCGCGATTAGCGACCGTTTTCCGTCCTCGGAAATCAAGCCGAGCAGTGTAACCACCTCCCCGTAGTGTACTGGAGAAGTGAATGAAGCGTAATAGTATTTGGTGTTTGTTGCAGGGTGTGTGTGCCCAAACGGGCCTGCTGCTCATGCTTTTTGAAGGCCTGCACCGCGCTCGCCGATTTCGCGCCTGACACTCTTCTCGGCACCGGCCCGCGGCGGACTGGCGCCCGCCCGCCCGCTCGCTGCCGCCATGTCGTCCCTGGAGAGCAAGTGGCCCTGCGAGTACTGCACGTACGAAAACTTTCCCTCCTCCAAGAAGTGCACCATGTGTTACGCGCCGCGCCCCGTCTACCTGATCTCAGAGGAGGCAGAGCCCAACAACATCTACATCTGCGGCTCGGCAGGCGGCGGCGGCAGTCCCGGCGCCGCGCCGGCCCGCTCAGTCTCTCCGCCATCCACCGACAAGTGGTCCTGCACGCTTTGCACCTACCTCAACTGGCCGCGCGCCGCCAAGTGCGTGCAGTGCCGCTCACCACGCCGGCGGGCCTCGCCCCTGACGGCCGCCAACCTGCACGAGGCGCTGGCGCCACTGCACATCCGCACACCGTCCTCGGAGAGCCTGGCCCGCCGCGGCTCGCCGTCCACGCCGTCACCGCGCCACGGCGACCCACCGTCCATCATCTCCAGCGCCGGCGGGCCGCGCAAGTGGTCGTGTCCGACCTGCACCTACGAGAACTACCCGCGCTCGCGCCGATGCGCCATGTGCCAGTCTTGGAGGGCTGACGCGGAGGAAGGCGAGGGCGCGGCGGCCGCGTCTCCGCCCCTCTCCAACTACGAGTACGAGCGGCGGCTGCGCCAGCTGCGGCGCCGTCAGCGCGAGGCCGACTGGGGCTGGCTGAACGCCTGTCTGGCCACGGTGGAAGGAGACCTGCAGCCGGTGGACGCCTACCTCAGTTCAGGTCAGTTCTGGTCCGGACTGCTGTGAAATCGACTTAGTTCGTGTGACTTGATCGCCATCCTAGTTTGCCCACAAGGTTATTGTTTGCGTTTACTTGTCATGGTTTCGTTTGAGCTGGCGGTGTGTAAGCTCAGCAGCCGCGTTGTTCTATGAGTTCACCTCTCTGGTCTGCCTCAGGCGGGGACCCGGCGCGGCAGCTAAGCAGAGCTGAAGTGGCGCTGCTCAACCGACCCGCCGTCTTCGATGTCGGCCTCACCCTGGTCCACCTCGCCATCAGGTGAGCACATCACGCTCACCCACCTCGCCATGAGGCGAGCATTATCGCCCGGGTCCACCTCGCCATCAGGTGAGCATTGTCGCCCGGGTCCACCTCAATAACTGTTGGAGTTGAACGACGCCCCAACTGGCAATGTTATACGGCGTATTGGGAGAGATTTTGGGGATCAGATCAACTTATTCAGAGGCTCTGCGGGACCTGGAGGCCGGGACCGGTGGCTTAGGAAACAGACGCGCTATCCACTAAGCCACCCATCCCCCACTAGTCCAGCTCGCCATCATGTGGGCACTATCCACCGGTCCACCTCGCCATCAGGTGAACACTGTTGGGGGGGGGGAGGGGCCCCGGGCGACCATTCCCCCCCCTCTTTTTTTTTTTTTATTCTTTAACTCCCCTTCCAGGGGGGGAGGGGGGGGGGGCCTGAAAAAGTGTAGATGTTTAATTTCTGTAGCAGGAGCGGCCTCGTTGAATGCATGTTGCCAGAGGCTCTGCATTCTAGTACCCCTTCCTCCACGCCACCCTGTAAGTGCCCTTGTTGCGGAATGTTGTCCTTTTTCTGACAAATAGAGGTAAGGCATCATCAACACGCATATTGTATTCTCTGTTTTTGGATGAACTCTTCCCAGAAATGGAAATAACATTTGAAATTAAGCTCACCGTTGACTTCGGGGCATTGACTGGAGAAATATAGGCAGTTTTCAGGCAGCTGACAAAACAGTAGGATTGCCTTGATAGTGAATCTGGTTCACGGGACAGGCTAGTTAAAGTGCAATCCATCCTCAAATAAAATTCAAAGTGGTTGCGATTACAGACAGTCTGGGAGAAGGGCAGTGAGTCTCGTTAGAAGGTCAGAGCCCTACAGCAGCGGGGTCCACGCCGAGACCAGCATCAAATAGTCACAGTGCGTTTGTTTCACTGTGTTGTGTGTGCATTGGGGTTTTAGGGCGCTTTGAAAGAGCGGCTACACCACTGACACTACTGAATACTCGGCTGAGCCTCCCAGCTGCCCCGGCTGTTTGGTCTCACTCGTGCTGTGTGTGGTCAGGTTCTGTCAGGACACGATACAATCGGCGGTGCTGTCCCGGATGGAGGGCTCCGGCTCCCGGCTGCTTGGTCTCACTCGTGCTGTGTGTGGTCAGGTTCTGTCAGGACACGATACTGTCGGCGGTGCTGTCCCGGATGGAGGGCTCCGGCTCCCGGCTGCTTGGTCTCACTCGTGCTGTGTGTGGTCAGGTTCTGTCAGGACACGATACTGTCGGCGGTGCTGTCCCGGATGGAGGGCTCCGGCTCCCGGCTGCTTGGTCTCACTCGTGCTGTGTGTGGTCAGGTTCTGTCAGGACACGATACTGTCGGCGGTGCTGTCCCGGATGGAGGGCTCCGGCTCCCGGCTGCTTGGTCTCACCCGTGCTGTGTGTGGTCAGGTTCTGTCAGGACACGATACTGTCGGCGGTGCTGTCCCGGATGGAGGGCTCCGGCTCCCGGCTGCTTGGTCTCACTCGTGCTGTGTGTGGTCAGGTTCTGTCAGGACACGATACTGTCGGCGGTGCTGTCCCGGATGGAGGGCTCCGGCTCTGGAGTGAAGCGGGTGCCGTCGCTGGTGGCGCCCGACCTGGCGCAGGCTGTCCGCCGTGCCGTCAGCACCTCCCTCCGGCAGAAGAAGGCCGCCTTCCCCTGCTACTTCATGGCCGACATGACGTGGTTCTCCATTCCTGCAGGTGAGAAGCGGCCGGTGTCGCCACGGTGGCGATTTTGGTCTCAGCGGACTCCGGTGGAGGGTGTTCACTGTGATGATGAGTGTAACATTACACTCATGTAAGGGCTCACTTTCACTGAAGATGGGTTTCAATCAATAATCGAAGATAACGTCTGGGCCTATTGGTACTCCTATTGTGTGAGATCATGTAAACACATTTGCAGGAGATGCGCCATGATTTAAGCTTTTTGCTTTTGCGCCAATTCTGCTTCACATCGTTGTTTTCCTTTGCATGTACAAGGATGAAATACATATTCATTCATTCATTCTCTGGTGTCTTTAAGTGTTGTTTAGTGAAACATATGAAGTCCGGGTTGCAAGGAAATAGCGATCCGTTCACGTCGGTGGCATTAAAACCCGGCGAGTTCGCTGCTGACATCTCTGACGGATGCGCTTCCGTCGCTGTGCAGACATTGAGGAGCTGCCGGACATGGTGCAGCAGCAGCTGTTTGAAGAGCTGCTGGACAAGGATGCGCAAAAAGAACTGGAGGTCGACGCGCCTATCGTCAACTGGAACCTCGAGGTAATTGTTCTAACCTGCACCCTCTGCCGCGGCGCTCACCAGCACAATACCAACGCTTATCCATCGAAGTGGAACATGCTTCCAATAAAGCCAGCCATTGGTGAGTGTAGATGATGTAAGTGAAGTTGTGGTGGTTGAGACGCAGCCGTGATGTGTGCCGTGCGCAGGTGACGGAGCGGCTCGGCTCGCGACTGTACGCCATCTGGAACCGCACCGCCGGCGACTGCCTGCTCGACTCGGTGATGCAGACCACCTGGGGAGTGTTCGACAGGGAGAACACCCTCAGAAGGGCGCTGTTCGACAGCCTGCAGGAAGCCTCTAACGCGTGAGTGACGCAGTTAGGGCGGACGGGCTCTGGCGAGGGGTGCTCACGCCGGAGAAGGCGGCGTATTGCCAGCCTGCGGTAGTTTAACGCTTTGTGGGGAAAACATTTGTGGGCTGTTTTTCGTGCTTCACATTTAACCTCGTCTCTTCTTTAGAACGAGTTTTATGTATGATCTGTCCTTCTGTGTTGTCCAGATTACGGCTATACTGTGTCGGCTTCTGACCGTGCGCACCGCTAGCTTTCTTTTGGTCAGATCTATCGTTCACGTACCTCGTGACATCACATGCTGTCAGGCTTCCATCCGCTCTGTACCGTGAGCCTAAGAATAATGTACCCGTGTGTGTGTGTGTGTGTGTGTGTGTGTATTGGTGTTTTAGGGCGCTTTCAGCAACTGGGCTATACGCGCCCATTAGTGCCAGGCCATCGCTCTTCTGGCAGGTTCTTCCCCCGGCTGGTACACTACCACTATGTCCTCCGTCATGTTCTACCCGCGCTGGTACACTACCGCTCTGTCCCCTGTCAGGTTCTACCTCCGCTGGTACACTACCGCTCTGTTCTCCGTCAGGTTCTACCTCCGCTGGTACACTACCGCTCTGTCCTCCGTCAGGTTCTACCCCCCGCTGGTACACTACCGCTCTGTTCTCCGTCAGGTTCTACCCCCGCTGGTACACTACCACTATGTCCCCGTCAGGTTCTACCTCCGCTGGTACACTACCGCTCTGTTCTCCGTCAGGTTCTACCTCCGCTGGTACACTACCGCTCTGTTCTCCGTCAGGTTCTACCTCCGCTGGTACACTACCGCTCTGTTCTCCGTCAGGTTCTACCCCCGCTGGTACACTACCGCTCTGTTCTCCGTCAGGTTCTACCCCCGCTGGTACACTACCACTATGTCCCCCGTCAGGTTCTACCTCGCTGGTACACTACCACTATGTCCCCCGTCAGGTTCACCCCGCTGGTACACTACCGCTCTGTTCTCCGTCAGGTTCTACCTCCGCTGGTACACTACCGCTCTGTTCTCCGTCAGGTTCTACCTCCGCTGGTACACTACCGCTCTGTTCTCCGTCAGGTTCTACCCCGCTGGTACAGTACCGCTCTGTTCTCCGTCAGGTTCTACCCCCGCTGGTACACTACCACTATGTCCCCGTCAGGTTCTACCCCGCTGGTACACTACCACTATGTCCCCCGTCAGGTTCTACCTCCGCTGGTACACTACCGCTCTGTTCTCCGTCAGGTTCTACCTCCGCTGGTACACTACCGCTCTGTTCTCCGTCAGGTTCTACCTCCGCTGGTACACTACCGCTCTGTTCTCCGTCAGGTTCTACCCCGCTGGTACACTACCGCTCTGTTCTCCGTCAGGTTCTACCCCCGCTGGTACACTACCACTATGTCCCCCGTCAGGTTCTACCTCCGCTGGTACACACCACTATTCCCCCGTCAGGTTCTACCTCCGCTGGTACACTACCGCTCTGTTCTCCGTCAGGTTCTACCTCCGCTGGTACACTACCGCTCTGTTCTCCGTCAGGTTCTACCTCCGCTGGTACACTACCGCTCTGTTCTCCGTCAGGTTCTACCTCCGCTGGTACACTACCGCTCTGTTCTCCGTCAGGTTCTACCCCCGCTGGTACACTACCGCTCTGTTCTCCGTCAGGTTCTACCCCCGCTGGTACACTACCACTATGTCCCCGTCAGGTTCTACCTCCGCTGGTACACTACCACTATGTCCCCCGTCAGGTTCTACCTCCGCTGGTACACTACCGCTCTGTTCTCCGTCAGGTTCTACCCCCGCCGGTACACCACCGCTCTGTTCTCCGTCAGGTTCTACCCGCGCTGGTACACTACCGCTCTGTTCTCCGTCAGGTTCTATCCCCGCCGGTACACTACCACTATGTCCCCCGTCAGGTTCTACCTCCGCTGGTACACTACCACTATGTCCCCCGTCAGGTTCTACCTCCGCTGGTACACTACCGCTCTGTTCTCCGTCAGGTTCTACCCCGCTGGTACAGTACCGCTCTGTTCTCCGTCAGGTTCTACCCCCGCTGGTACACTACCGCTCTGTTCTCCGTCAGGTTCTATCCCCGCTGGTACAGTACCGCTCTGTTCTCCGTCAGGTTCTATCCCCGCTGGTACAGTACCGCTCTGTTCTCCGTCAGGTTCTATCCCCGCTGGTACAGTACCGCTCTGTTCTCCGTCAGGTTCTACCCCCGCCGGTACACTACCACTATGTCCCCCGTCAGGTTCTACCTCCGCTGGTACACTACCACTATGTCCCCCGTCAGGTTCTACCTCCGCTGGTACACTACCGCTCTGTTCTCCGTCAGGTTCTACCCCGCCGGTACACTACCGCTCTGTTCTCCGTCAGGTTCTACCCGCGCTGGTACACTACCGCTCTGTTCTCCGTCAGGTTCTATCCCCGCCGGTACACTACCACTATGTCCCCGTCAGGTTCTACCTCCGCTGGTACACTACCACTATGTCCCCCGTCAGGTTCTACCTCCGCTGGTACACTATTGCTCTGTTCTCCGTCAGGTTCTATCCCCGCCGGTACACTACCGCTCTGTTCTCCGTCAGGTTCTACCCCCGCTGGTACGAGTATGAGCTGCAGCAGACTGAGCAGCTTCAGTACAGTGTAGGGGAGGAGCAGCTGAGGCAGGAGTGGCTTCAGCTTCTTGCTCTGGCCAAGCCTGGACAGGTAACAGTCCTACCACACGATAGCGGGCAGACACCGCTCTTGACCCCTGTGATTTTTTAGTGATAAGCTCAACTTCTTGGAAGCTTTTTGTTACCCTGTACTCCGCTTCGCGTATTTACGCACAATGACACTCCTGCAATAAAGAAAACGCTTCGGATCCACGCCGTGTGCTCTACGCGTCAGAATACCACTGTGTTTGAGGCTGGAACTGAGGTTTCCTTCTGACTGCACCTGGCGCTGTGGCTCGGCGCTGATGCTCCCTCGTCTCCAACAGCCCCTGGAGCAGCTGCACGTGTGGGCGCTGGCTCACGTCATACGGCGGCCTGTCATCGTCTACGGCGTCAAATACGTCAAAAGCTTCCGCGGCGAGCCGCTCGGGTACGCCCGCTTCCAAGGTGAGTATCCGAGGCGCTCGGAGACACCGAGCTAAGGATTTATTTCGTAAATCTAATCTAAGGCAGTGGTTCCCGGTGCTCACGGCGTGATGACGCCTCTGTTTAACAGTGAGAGAAATAGGCACATGACGATTGATGAAACCGTAAAAAACCAATGTGTACAAAATGGTTTCATTGTCAATGTTTTGGTTGGAGCTGTTTGAGTGCTTTCTCTTGAACAGTGCTGCCGGCAGTATACCCATTAGGGATAGTCTGCTGTAAGTGAACCTACCGCCTTGTACGTAAGCGCTGGACTGGCGCGTTTGGACATCAGCATCTGGCAGGTACACATCTCAGCGTCAGAGTTGTTGGAGCGACTGCTTTTGACCGGTGTGGCCGTGCCGCAGGGGTGTACCTACCGCTGCTGTGGGACTCGTCCTTCTGCTCCAAGTCGCCCGTCTGTCTGGGCTACACGCGGGGTCACTTCTCGGCGCTGGTGCCCGCCATGCCTCCCACCTCCCATCTCACCGGCGCAGGTATCTGCCTCGCACAGCCCGCACTTCCTCGGCCACAGAGTTCTTACCCGTATTCAGAGCGGTGGAACAGTTACGAGGGAGGACAGTTCAAGTATCGAGAACGTAAATTACATGTAATATAGGAAGGAAAAATAGGCGGCAGAGGGGATGGGTGGTGTTGCATACCAGATCCGTGTTTTCTTATTGCATGGTATGATAGAACTGATCCAATAGACATTGCGGTTTTCATTGTCCCGCAAAATAGCTGTCACCCATTCGCATCAAATCAATGTATATTGATTTTTCAGTGCGGAGCATACATGAAATAGATTGGGACTATGGAACATAAGTAATTCGGTCCGATAATTACGGCATGAACCCCATTGCCTCCGACTGATTCGCTGACACCAGCCCAGTGCCGCTGCGTGTGGTCTGACCCCGGCTGTTGCCGCAGGCGCCGATCTGCACAGTCCCGACGCCGGCATGGTGTTCTACCCTCTGATGGCGCACGACGGCCAGCTGCTGCCGGTACACTTCGCCACGCGCGCCGAGCGGGGCGGCGCCGAGACCCTGCTGCGCCAGTGGCTGGACGTGTGCGTCACCGACGCCGGCTGCCTGGTGGCCCAGTGCCAGCTGACGCGGCCGCCGCTGCTGGTCGCCCAGATGCTGCAGGAGTGGCTCAACTACTACCGCAGGATGTGGTGAGTGCGGCGGGTCTGGCGCTGCAGGGGGTTCGGTTGGAGTCAAACAGATCGGGTGTGACGTGCGGATATGTTACATAGGTGAAATAATTCAAAAATTTCGACTAATAATTTTATAGTGACATCACCGTCTCACGAATTGGAAAAAAGAGAAATACAAACCTAAATCTCAAATTGGGATCAAACTTCGCCAAAAGCTACTTGGTTCGTTGGTTCACGCTGACCTTTTCAGATTTGTCCGGGTAATGATGTTCATTACATACTCTGGCAATTTTTATGATTTCATACTGACTGATGCAGGAAAATGTACCACGAAATCACGCCTGGAGTTGTATTTATCCTAATCCGGGAATGTTTTCGCATGCGTGTTGCTAATGGCCACATATTTTTTAAAGAAAGTCTGGGTCAATAACGTCATTGGCCTCACAGGCGCCATATGCCCAAGGCTGTCGGTGGGCACACTCAACCACACAAATACGAAGATGATGACGTCATTGACCTTTAGAGAAGACCATCTAAGCCCGTGTATTTATCTCCTTTTTTAATATATTTTGTGATATTTTTAAAACTCATTTATGGCCAGTTGTGGGAAAAAGGAGAAACACTTCGATTTCAAGTTTTTTTCATAGCCTTAACCGTCTCTGACCTGAGATGTCCCTGGCAGTGTGACGAACCCCTGTGTCCGTGGTCCTGTGCCGAACCCTCTGACTCCCCGTGTCCGTGCGGGGCCCTTGACCCCCCGTGTCCGGTGTCGGCAGCCCTGTGCCGGGCCCTCTGATCCCCTTGTGTCGAGTCCACCCCGTGTCGGCAGCCCTGTACCGGGCCCTCCACCCCCGTGTCTGTGCGGGGCCCATGACCCCTGTGTCCGTGTCGGCAGCCCTGTGCCGGGCCCTCTGACCCCGTGTCGGTGTCGGCAGCCCTGTGCCGGGCCCTCTGACCCCGTGTCGGTGTCGGCAGCCCTGTGCCGGGCCCTCTCACCCCCGTGTCTGTGCGGGACCCATGACCCCGTGTCGGTGTCGGCAGCCCTGTACCGGACCCTCTGACCCCCGTGTCGGTGTCGGCAGCCCTGTACCGGACCCTCTGACCCCGTGTCGGTGTCGGCAGCCCTGTGCCGGGCCCTCTGACCCCCCGTGTCGGTGTCGGCAGCCCTGTACCGGACCCTCTGACTCCCTGTGTCGGTGTCGGCAGCCCTGTGCCGGGCCCTATGGTGCCCACCAAGCTGCCGCCGGTGGTGGACGACGTCAGTTCCGAGAATGAGTCGGAGGGCGAGTGAGGCGTCTCCCGCCCGGCAGGCCCGGCTCCCGCTCTGTAGTCCGGTGATATTTACGTTAGTCAGTCTATCTTGGTTGGGTGCGGGAGGGTGGTGTAGCGCTGAAGAGCCGCCTGGCCCGTGCTGGGCCCCGTGAGCGCGGCCAGTACCTGACGGCGTGTCCGTGCGGCGCGCGCGCGCCCGTGGCGCCGCCTAGTGGGAGTGTTACGTCAGCCGGGCGGCAACGGTAACCATTGTACTCGGCGGCTCATGCAGTCACGCTGACGGACAGTTGGCCTGGGTGTGGCGAGGCGTCTGCCTGGCTGCTCTGGCCCGGGCTTCAGGTCACCCCCAGTGCACCTGTGCGTGGGCCGAGGGTAGTATCTCCCGTCTTTGGGTTGTTAAGGGCTTGTTGAGAGGTCCGCTATTTACGCTGGTGTGCCGCCGACCTGACTGTTGATAACCTGTTCAGGCCCGCGTAGCCCCCCAGGCGCCGATGTGACAGGCCGTGTGAGCTTGTAGAGCACGCCGATACATGTACACCTCGGAGTCTCCCGCGTGCGCGTGCGCCACCGTTCGTCGCAGAAATAATATATGGAATCGAAGCTCGGACGGACTATCTACTAGTTGTGTTGGCGATGACTTCGTTTGCGCGTGTGGTGACGCGTGATCGAGTCAGCTCGACGATTTCAAGCGATGACAACGACGCTGTTCTGCCTGATACGAACATGTGACGACTGTACACTAGAAGTGAGGTAGGGTGGCTCGAAACAAGGCAATATATGGTTAAAAAAGGGGTTGGACGTAGTCAGACGTTTATAACGGCGAGGAAGAAGTCCTGCCTCAATGCATCCGCACTCCTGCTACAGACGGAAGTATTGTCCCACCGCGCTCGGGGAGAGTAAAGAATTTGGCGCCGTAAACTGGCAGCCCGGGCCCTATCAGAGGGATGTGTTATGTGGAAGGTGGCGACTTGAGAACGTGCTTTGAACTGAGAATGCATCCGTGTAGAAAGTGCTGAGAACGGGTTGGGTATTTATTTTTTGGTCCTAGAACTAATCGTTTTCGGATGCAGAAATAAGCATCCTCAGAGGCGCAGTTCTGCGTCATTCGGACCCACCGCGGGGCCAACCCACGCACTGAGATCAAGTAAACCTCTCAGGGAGCACCCATTTATCCGTAGTGAGTTTGGAGACGAACGAAAGATGAAGCCCGGAAACTCTTCGGCATGCATAAGATACACGAGCTAAATCCTCCAAAAGGATCACACTCCCCGAGGAGGGATATGTTAGCTTTATAGGATTTGAACTGAAGTTTCAGTTGCGGAGAACAATTCGAAAAAAACATAGTTTTATATGTTGCTTCTTTCAGAACCTGAATTTTACGAATTAGTACATCGGTAGCGTACTATTTTTTTTGTAGCCCACTGCCCTTCGCGTTACAAACCCGCCACCGGGCTGGCCCTGGAGTGGGGCCCGAGCGGCGCAGGGCTCCACTGTGAAAGCTGATTTCTCCGAAAACGGCGAGACTACACGCGCAACGCATTCTATGTCTATCTAGTCTAATGCAGTCTATGCAGTCTAACTTATCTAAGGATCTCGGGGCGTATGGCGGCGGCGGTTAAGCTTCCGGACGGTACCGAAAGGGGGACGCCAGGTCGGCTTCCGCTCTTTAAAGACTTCCCTCACCAAACGGCGTCAGAGAACAGTACAAACACCAAAACGAGATGTTTCAGTTCGCTCTTATCGCATCGCGGTCTCGGTTCAAGTATCATTATAGAGGTGTCAAATTCCCCTCAACGGAGGGGGTGTAAACCAAATGTTTAGGGGGAGGGGACAACTCGGGTAAAATCGTGACAACTTTTTTCAAAGAAAACGGGCCAATACTGACCAAAAATGAGAAATATTTGATCGCTTTAGAGATTGACATCATGATTGTATCCCTCGATTAGTTCTGCCCTTTAAACTAATGAACGCAGCGTTTTCGGCACTTCTTGTTCACGAATCCCCAGAGACACAGTGAAGTTATCAAAACCATCATCTCCCGGGAAAGACGATTTACAGTCACCGACGATTCAGTATCGCGTTATAATGTGAAAACAAGCTTACATTACATTTTAGGAAGCAACCGTGAGGTTTTGTGACAATCGACTCGACACACCACCTCACACGCACAACAATGAATGGATGATGAGCATTGCAACCGAGATGGAGCTGTGAGAAAGGCTAAATGAGACATATGACGGCGATTCCGGCGATATCTGTACAACTGACTATAACGTCTAACAATACAGTCTATCATCTAACGCTCACCTGCTGGTATGACCAAATTCTGGCAATGGCATGTTCTACCGATACACTTGAGGTGTAAAATACCGCCAAAGTTCGGAAGAAACACACATGACGAACGATAAGAAGCCCAGAAATAATCCTACACAGCACTTTGCCTGTCTTTAAGAAGCTAAGGACCTGATAAAACAATTTACACGCTAACTACATCCCCCGTTCCTTTGTTTGTACGGAACACAAGACACCTTCAGCGTCCCTCACCTCCAAGCCACAACTTCATGAACACGCAACCATACCCTCAGCTACTCAACCAAACGGAGATCGCACCCCGCACCATACCGTATCGCGGCAAATGTTAGTCCCGGTCATAATACCCCATCCGATGGCAGTTAGCATCAAGCATGACCAATCCCATCAACAGACGCATCACTAGCCTAGGCGGCCTCACGGCGTGTCTTGCGAGACGAAGAAGTCGTCGAGCCTGTTGGCGCCGGCGATGCTTAGACAGCGCTCATTGGCGGTGTGCAGCAGGGCGGTGAAGGCCAGCGCCACGCTGAGGTTGTCGGACATCTTGGCGCTGAGCAGCGCCGGCAGGCGGTGGTACAGCTCCCTGAAGCTGTACTGCCGGTCCACCGGCATCGCCCCCGGCAGCGCCGCCTTCGCAACCGGCGTCTCCAGAACCGAGTTCTCCTGGCGAGAGGGGATGGGTGGCTTAGTGGATAGCACCCTTGTCTTCTAAGCCACTGGTCCCGGTTTTAAGTCCCGGCGGAGCCTCTGCATAAGTTGATGTGATCCCATATATCTCTCCCAACAAGATAAGAGTTGGCGACGCCGTATAACCTTGGCAGTTGGTGCGTCTTTAAATACCAAACAATTATAATCCCTGGGGAGAGCAGAAGTCAACGGTGGAGGCATGATGAGGAGTCAGCGTCATCTTTGTCTTCATAGTGAAGGCATATCATGAATTCTAGATTGTCAATTACTGAAGTACGGATGCTCATGTGGCTCTCAGAGCAACGAAGAAAAATCGAAAGAAAGCTCCGGGATTTTGTACCTTTACTAACCAGGCGATTTCATAAAACAAGTTTTGTTTTGTCAAAAACAACAGAATGTAACCAAAGGTTGTAGAAGAAAACATCTAACCAGGCGGACGGGAATCTGCAATAATATCGGTACCCACCCCCAAAGTATGCCACAAAGAACATTTTAAAGCTCTAAATTCCTTGTCACAACCATACTGGGAAGGAATGGGGCGAGAGGTTGACTGCAGTGAGGCCTACCTTGTCGCGGCTGGCGTCAGTGAGGATTCGCCACATGGCCTCCTTTAACTTCCGCATGTCCATCTTCTTGGCGGTGCGAGCGTACGCTATGTGGATTCTCTCCACCTGCGGACGTCACGAGTCTCATCAGGCCGCAAGGCCTTGACATGAACAATACTGGCTAGCCGATCCTCCGCTTCTCTGCACTCATTCATACAATCGTCAAAAATACTGCCCTGCAAAGGAAAAAATGTTAACTCCAGTAATGACCGGACTCCCAATGTATTAGCAATAAGAGATACCCCTTTTCCCTTTGAACAGAATAGACGTTTGAAGTATTTGACCAAACCATATTTGAACATCACAATCTCGGCTTGTAACCGATCTACATACAAATACTCTACATCCTCTCATCCTCAGGGCGCACGCAGACCCGAGTTTTGGGGGGCCAAACCCATGTCTGCCTCTCCTCTGGGGGAAGAAGGGGGGGGAGCGAAGATTTAATTGCTCGACAGACCTAGTGTAAACACCTTTTTTCAAAAATTTATCCGGCCTTCGGGGGCAAGATAGTTTGGCCCCCTTCCAGTGCTTTGGGGGGGCATGACCGGAATGCCCCCCCCTGCGTCCGCCCATGATCATCCTCGCACAAAACACCACCTGTCCACACACAGCTATAAACACCAGCCAGGGCGGGTACCTTTCTGGGCGCCTGGACCAGATTGTCGCCAATCAGGTCGCCCGTGGACTGCACCGTGGTCAGCGACATGATCTCGCTGGCGTCCCAGATGCCGCCGCCGGAGCCCGGGCCCGACGGCAGGAACGTCGCCTCCTGATCGTAGTCGTCGCAGTCCTCCTGTAGGGGCGGGTTCAGCGGTCAGGGGAGGGGGGCACGACGGTTGCGGACATTTGTATTCATTTAATTCATCGCCCACGGGGTAACCCCAACAAAAGGCAAAGTAGAGGAGATAGAACAGACATGGCGTGCTTTGGGATGGGTTGCCGTAGTTTGCGATGTCTGCGGAGTGAGGAAGACACCTTTAGAATTAAGCGTTTTAAAAAGAACATAATGAGGGCAACTGTCAGCATGTGTCCTGTCAGATTGACGATAGTTAAAAGGAAAAGAGAGTCGATTTTCGGCGTTAATTTCCTCTTGGCCGAGGGAGACTTGATTGTTTCGCGTGATAACAATACCTTCATCTCGCAAGCAAAAATATATATTGACTCCCTGGTACACAATTAATAATACAGGATCTGCGGCAGTTCAATGTTGGAGCCACTGGACTAGTGTCAGTTTCCGTTTCCAGATTCGCTGAATACTCGTTTAAGCAATACTGTCCGACACTAAACATGCGTCATTGGGTAACGTGCCAAAGAGGGACGACGCCGCTGACCCTGGTTCAAATCCCCGGTCGGATATTTTGCATAAGTCTTTCCGATCCCCGAATACCTTCTGAATAGAGTGAGAGTTGGCGACACCATATGGCCTCAACAGTCTCTTAAAGCTCAACATTCGTTGTTGCCAATTCTGGAAATCAACTCCGGTCACGAAAAACCATACCACGTGCGGGAATTTACAGAACACGCGTTCGGGGCTTCAAAAGTCAGGCCGACATTCCTGAACTCGTCCGTCTGACACTGCAATGCAACAAGTGAGAGGTTATGAGCGGCGTCTGTGCCGGACAGGCAGTGACGGGTAGATTGTCCGTGACAGACGTGGCAGACTCCTGCCACCGGCAGCCTCTGCCATAGCTGCAGACAGAGCACGTGACTCCCACTCAGGGTATGGACGGCTCAAATTGGCGCTTATTGCTTCGCTTCATAGGCATGACTAGTACCGCAGTTGGGAGAATATTAGACTGAGTCAACTTGAAATCAATATTGCCAACGTTCCCAACTTATTCACAAAATTATTTGAATCCCAAAAAGCACCTAAAAACTATTTTTTCTTGTTTAACAAAAAATGTCTCTCTAACCCTCCAGCAAACCTCAAATTCCTCAAAAATATATAACGCTAACCAAATGTGAGTAGTTCTCGAGGTAGCCTTGAAGGCAGTTTTGAGAGCGCAGGTTATGCAGGGCACTGCCACGAAAGGCTTTGATACGGAAAACTGGTGAAAGGAAATTACCCCAAATAGCAGCCTTGGGGGAAGCACTAAACATCTTATTTTTGTAGCAACACGGAAGACAAAAATAATCGAAAAGAAGAAAAACTACCATTTATGTCATATGGCACATTTATGACGAGGCACATTAACGACACTCTCCTGTCAACCTGAAGCCTGTCTTCTGGCTGGAATTCCAGCACCAAAAATGACCCGCAAATCATTTGAACTCAGACTGACTGATCACTTGGAAACCGATGCTCCGTGACTGCGTGTGACTAACTCACGCCCTGGGCCACGCTGGGGCAGTAGTCGGCCGTGTCACGCTGATTGTCGTAGTCGTAGTCGGCGACGCTGTTGTCCAGGTCGACTTGGGAGTCGGCGACCTTGTCCGTCCGCGCCTGCACCACCGACAGCTCCGGCATCAGATACACCCTGGTGACGAGAGAGAGAGAGAGAGAGAGAGAGAGAGAGAGAGAGAGAGAGAGAGAGAGAGAGAGAGAGAGAGAGAGAGAGAGAGAGAGAGAGAGAGAGAGAGAGAGAGAGAGAGAGAGAGAGAGAGAGAGAGAGAGAGAGAGAGAGAGAGAGAGAGAGAGAGAGAGAGAGAGAGAGAGAGAGAGAGAGAGAGAGAGAGAGAGAGAGAGAGAGAGAGAGAGAGAGAGAGAGAGAGAGAGAGAGAGAGAGAGAGAGAGAGAGAGAGAGAGAGAGAGAGAGAGAGAGAGAGAGAGAGAGAGAGAGAGAGAGAGAGAGAGAGAGAGAGAGAGAGAGAGAGAGAGAGAGAGAGAGAGAGAGAGAGAGAGAGAGAGAGAGAGAGAGAGAGAGAGAGAGAGAGAGAGAGAGAGAGAGAGAGAGAGAGAGAGAGAGAGAGAGAGAGAGAGAGAGAGAGAGAGAGAGAGATATAGATATATTAATATCGGTGCTGATTTCTTCAGTATTCGATGCGTGGAATTACAGAATGAGAGGAGGTTGACAGTGTGCTGTCACACTGTGGTTGACATTTCAAAAGCTCGCCCGGGCAAACGTCATTCGCAAACAGTTGGGATGCGGCGCACAAGCATTGAAGACAGAAAGCCGGAGAACCCGTCCTAAAAGCACCGCCACTGCCACTGACTTCGTCAAAATGCCGCATTCATAGGATGCTCGCCTCGCGCCCACAGCCGAAGCTCAGCACTTCCAGCCAGCTCAACATTTCAGCTTCCTGCTCACGCGTGCCGGCGTGTTGTCCTTCGCTGTTCGGTTACAGGGTTCAATATTGACACGGTGAATCAGCCACAGTTAGTGGTTGCTTCACCAAACAAGTCGCAGGCCTTCCGCTCCCCACGGCGCCCGGTAGGACATGCAGTAAGTTAGCACAAAACTACCGCACATAATAACAACCTCTCACCGCGGCGCTGCTCCCCAGGCTACCAGAGCTCACAAGGATGGCCTATATTGAATTACAACTCTGCCCCTCTCTCATTAAACATGAGTATCGATTTCTAGAGATGATCGAAAAGGAAGCAGGTCTCAAATCTTTGTTCGATAAGTCTTCTGTAGACATGTGTCAAACGCATTTACTACATGGGAAGATTTTAAAATTGATAAGGCGCATTGTGCAGCGGCAATGATAAGGATTGTTAGATTGTAATTTTATGTATTTTACAAGTATAATTGAAAATTATGAAATTAAGAAATCAACAGCTGAATTAAATTCCAAGCTGCAGACTCGAGAAGTTTGGACAAATCATATCAAACCCAGTTTGCCCATAATAATCCTTATTGAATATAATGGGTAACGAAGCACAGATCCAAGTTATTTCTGGTATTTTCCAGCGCCCCAAAGAGGAAAAGTCATATAGGGAACGTTTCAAACAACTATTTCAGATTCAAAGAACACACTTGGGTCCAGGACTCAAATGTCCATTCCGACAAGAAGCTAAACCATATCAGGGTTGTAAGATCCGATACAATTTCGAGTCAAACATTGATTGGCCTGATTTGTTTAAAACAATAACTGTTCTCGTGATGCTTCGCCTCAGCTCATGAAGCTTAGCCTCAGCTGTCATGCACCTTCCGGTAGGAAACCAGGACCGTGCTGGTTACCAGGAAGGGTAAGATGAGCCCATGTACGGGTGAATGAGACGGTGTCGCCTTAATCAGGGCACGAGGTCTTCCAATTTGGCCGGTCAGGCCGCCTGCTGTTGTGGCGCCGCACACTGCACCCGGGGAGCCCAGCCGACGAGCCAGCGATTAAAGCCGACAAGCAGCTTCATCACCGGGACGTTTCATAGCATAATAAACACATAACCCTGCCGCCGTCATAAAAACGTAGCACCTGTCCACTATTTAAAGGGAATGTGGCATCTTTATAGCGTGATTTTAACTGAGATAGCCAAGTAGTAAGGCATGCCGGGAAACCCGGTACTCAACATATCATTTGTTTGGAAACTCAAAAATTTCCGTGGAGAAAAGCTAAAATCTTACCTGAAATGTATACAAAATGTACCCCAGCCAGGCGGCGACATTTTCAGCTGTTGGTGTGACGACAGCACTGACGTCACGGTGAGTAATCGGCCAATTGAAGCCCTTGAAGCCTATTGAATATGGTAGTAGCTGCCGGATCATGACGTCATCCACAGGCAGAGGTCTATTTTTCGCCCTAGAGGAGCATTTTAAAAATCAAAATATTGAGCTCATTGTACATTTTTAGGAGAAATCATGGATGTTTCCATGATTTTCACCTAAAAGTACCCCCAATTACACTAAATTCCTGGATTGGCCCAAAGTGCCACATTCCCTTTAAACGCAAAAATACAGCTTGACACACTGCCGACAGATTTTGGGTTGGTGTTTCTTTAACATGCTAGCTAATTCGGAAAAGACTGCATGCGCTGATGGGTTCGCCATCCCCTGGACAGAGTGGAGTTCAGCCAAGTACTGCGAGGCTGTAGATCACTGGATTTGGATGTTTGTGAGCACATGGGCTACGCCGGATCGCTAACCGGATTTCAGCTCGAGTTAAGGATTCGAGTAAACGCAACCACGTACCAAAACAAAATTACGACAGGATGGCGAAGTTGGGAGCCTCTGTGGAATCGCAGCGACACGTTCAGGCCCCAGCAACGCAGAATAAGAGACAGATTCGACAGAATACTTTTCGGCCAATGAACCACAGTGGCCACGCCGCAATCGGTAAAAGGTTCGGACTCTCAGAAGAACCGAGGTTGAGGTACGCCCAGGCCCAGACACCAGTATTGTTTACATCTCCGCAGCCTGCCATGGAATTTTCTCGTGGAAGCGAAAGAGGTTAAAGTCAAAGACTCTTCGCTGCACTAGCCACGTTCGGCTTCTACCAAGATAACTATTCGCGGCAAAAGAGATGTCAAACCAACATGTGCACCCACATCCTCACGGTCGGTTATTTGAATTTCGTTCAATCACACCTAGTTTCTGGAGGTAGTGGTCTCAGTATTAGGACACTTTCTAAACAATCACACTGTATGGTCCAACGGAGAAAACAATATACGTAGATAGCTTTACTATCAGTGACTTGGAAGCCTGTGGATTTGTGTTTTTCGCTCGTGTCGTGTTCATTTCTAATTTTAGAAAACACCGCAGAGTAGGGCCCAAGGTCCTATAATCCAACGTCCCATGCGTCCAAGAAAAGACAGAGATGTAAGAAGTCCATAGATTTTGCTGCATTAAATTTTGCACTTTAAACATAAGACATCCTTGATTTCCCTGGTCACTTCTAATCTGGGGCAGAAAGACGAAGTGCAAATATTTTGCCATCTATTCTTACCATTAGAGCTGTCCTTTGGAAATCGAAGTGATCGGAAATCTAGAAATGTCTGAGCTAGATCTGTACAGGTAGTTTTGTTCAACAGGGCAATACAGTATCCCTTCACGGCGTTGGTACACTATTTTCTACGATGAAAACTTACTTTTTAGAAATCGGTCATTTCTCAGACAGAAAATCTGATTGGATCATTTTGGAGGAACCCGAGACACGGAAATAGGAACTGCGTCAATGATCTAGGAAGCGCGGGACATCGACACTGCGACTCGCCGCAAACCGGGCAACGCCAATTTGCAGTCACCACGTTCAATCAATACCGGTGCAAAAAACGTGCAAGTACGGCCTAAGCTCCGTGCGTAAACACTGATTGCCCCACATTGCCGTAAGTACTGAGGCTCCACCTGTTTGCCCATTTTAGCTCAGTACAGTACCACCTTTCATGGCAAGCAAGCTTATTCACACCATTCATTCATACACAACGGAATATCGCAGGAGTAGTTCCAAGCAGGAGGGGTGGCATAAACACCTAGTATCGGCAGAAAGCACAGCTTGTACAATTTCAACGGTAGAGAGGAAAAAAGCCAAACGCTTTGAACTATGAGTGCGATGCGATGAGTTTTACGGGCGAAACAGCAGCTAATGACAATGCAGTGTTGGGCAGTAACTCTGGCCACTCACAACGACTAAGAGCTCATCAAGCTATAATCCAAAGTCGACACCACCGAGGGCGGAAACCTGCCAGACATCCAAGCCGTGCTTGTACTCGAAAAGTGCCGATCAAGCTCCTCCGGCAAGGGCACGGGCCGAGGCACGAATCAGGTCGACTGAAGCCGGGCACTTGAGTAATTGGAGCAGATGCGGCGGGGCGAGGGGGATACTTGGTTGATGGTAGCGTGCGCGGGAGACGGGGAGGTGGACTGGTGGTGTGTAGTATGTATTTGGGGTGTCGGCTGTGCCCGTTACCGCGCACATCCGTATTGTGCCGTATTGTGCTATTTTTCGTGTTGAAATGGAAACAAATTTCGAGTTCAAATATATTTTCATAAATTACCAGGTTCAGATCTGGACAGAAAACCGCCTGTGATGTGTGATGTCTTCTCGCATCCTGTTTACGAGCTTACGAAATGGTGGGGTAAATAAGAACCCGACATTCTCTGGCTTCCATAACTCGGGGTATTTCATCACGTGAAATACCACAAAACACCTCAAATACCGCTTAACATTCCGGTCTCCACTCATGTCTTGAGAGCAGTTTCTGCACTTCACACTGTTCGAGATATAGGCTCGATGCTGAAATAGGACGGATGTATCGTACCGTGTCAGAAATGCCTGACCCCACACAGGGCGAGGGCGAGGGATTTCGTTAAAAGTCACCGCATCTGCGGTATTCCAATGACATCCTCAGAATTGGAGTTTTGGCTTTGGGCCAGAGGTTTAACGTTTTGGGTTGAAAAAAAAACTGAAGCTCAATCACCATTATCCAAGCTCTAGCACAAACCATTCCAGCTGGGACAGCTTCAGAGTACCACAAACATGACCAAGAGACACCCAAGACGCAGTTTAAGCTGACGTCACAAACAAACTTGTGAATGCGCAGCGCGAGACTTTGCCACTGCGCTGTAGGCTATCAGCCCAAGAACAACTACTGCGCGGAATGCGTCCACCAGCAGGCAGCGGTGGCATCAGCGCCAGCGGGTCCGCCACATCCGCCACCCCTTCCGGTGGCCCCCGCGGAGACAGGAGGGGGGCGGCTGCCGTGACGCCGTGGGCGTCCCCTGATTGTAAAAGTTGGGGCGGGTGACGCCGCAGGGCGGCGCTAGGTGCGGGGCTGCGGTACCAAGATATGAAGGGTCACACCCAGCGGGTACCGCCCACTCGGTGCTGCGAATAGAACAGCGCCGGCAATGCGAGCAGGTGCTGCTTCAGCCGAGACCAGGCCGTGGTGATATTTTTGCTGCGTTGATATGAGGTCAGTACATGTTTTTTTTTGATTGCGTGGCAGGTGATTTACTTAGTTTGCATGATGTTCGTTCCCAACAGGCACACAAGGCTGATTACTAGGAATGTTGTCGCGGGCGTTTAAAGAGCCTACACGGGGCCACGTGTGACACGGAGGGTGACATCCCGCCGTGGGGATTGAACCAACATTAACCTAATCCAGTGGATCCGTGTAAGTCAACCCAGTCTAATCCATTTTACTATTGAAAGAGGCTGGAAGGAGAAGGCTAAGCACGCAAAAGTCTCACAGCGAGGATTCCAGCCTATTGGAAGAGGCTGGATGCAGAAGACTAATCACGCAAAAAGTCTCACAGCGAAGATGCTGTGAATGCTCGAGTTAAGCGTTCCTTTCTCTTCTCATCGGTGCAGTGTGGACTCCACGACGCGTTCATTACGCATGAATTCAACACTGATAGTTGTCAGGAATAGGATAAAAGTAAGCTACTCGGACCTACAAGCTCCGTTTACACGTGTTTTCTCGGCTGGTCACTTGCTCGACCGAGATTCCATTTCTCAGGTGCCGGGGTGCAGCGTGCACGCACGGTGCCAGGACAGGAGTTTTGCGGGGCAAGCTGTACGATTGGGCTGATCATAATTAGGTGTTCTAAAAAGATGGGAGCTGAGCCCAGAAGAAAGCAGCAGCTGTTCGTGCTGTGGCCCAATTTTACAGCTAGCTCCCAAAGGGATCACCCCGGCACCGTGTACGGTCTGACGGCGTGTGAGGCGCAGTCTCAGCCACGTACTTGGCAGAACGAGAATAAGCAATCCAGAAATTCATGATTTTACGTGAGAATCTATATCCGGGGCACATCAATTTTGATAGCCTGAGTTTTGACAATCCTAGTGATAATCTTATTATGGAACAAATAGTCACAACCGGAAAAATTTCGGCTTTCACCATAAGATTTCATATGGACTGAAATTCCGCATACCATTACGTTGTTTTGGAACCGATAAAATGTTTTCTGGGGTCACATTTTAAAGGGCCCAGAAATACTTGTTTTCCTCTGTGCAAAAGGGGCACTGAAATAATGGATTCACAAACATAAGATTGCACATCTACAGATGAATTGCAGAAGCATGACGGAAAATACTACTACACAAACCTCCAAATTACTCAAATAATAGTACCACGAAGAAGAAGCCCACAGACCAACACAACTCCAAAATGGTTCCAGAGATCTGGCACGAGCCTGGAATCCCTTACTTGAACAGATTGGCAACGTCGTAGTGCAGGTTCTCCGGCAGTGTGGTCTTCTCGCAGCTCCACTTCTTCATGGTGACCGGCTTCAGCGTCAGAGTTCGCTTGCCCTTACTCATCGCCGCGGCGAAATCAACCTCCTCGTCGTAGTCCAGCACTTTCTTCTTGCGACTCCTCTCCCGACCACCCGTCTTCTGTGCTTGCCGACCTGGTGGCCCCCGCTACTCTGAACACTATATTACGGACTGTTTTTGTCTCTGTTTACCCTTGTCCGATATCAAATCACCAGGGTTAACAAATCCGTGACAGAACATGCCAGCCGGGGTCAAAAATTTACATTTCAGCCGTGCACAGAAGAACAAAATACGGATAAGCCGTGGAAATTTCTGGCGCGAGTCTTCTATAAGTCAGGGAAAGTTTTTTTTACAATACGTCAAGCCTTGCTACAGAATCGTTTCTCTACTTGAAACACAATAACGAGCAAAACGCCAATGCACCAAAATAGGCCTCTTCATTTGACTGACAAACCTGACCATGTAAAATTACCGCCATCCCCAACACCCGTTTCTATTTCAGCTACGCCATACAGCCGAGCTCAGCGTGAGAGCGCTGGAGCGTGCCGGAGACGACCCGGACGCACCTGCCACCAGCGGAGGCAGCTTCCAGTGTTTGGGCCCGGCCCAGGTCAGCAGCTGACGCTGGTTGAAGTAGGAGTACTCCTGCGGCACCGCCGACATCATGCTGAGCAGGGTGGCCGGCTCGGTGGCCGGGCCGCAGCCGGCGCGGCCCACGGTCACGTGCGGGTCACCACCCCGCCGCCGGGGAGTCCGCGCCTCCACCCACGCCATCGTCATCACCCAGGCCTGGGGAACAGGAGATCGCGTGAAGTACAGGCAGGTCGAGGTACAGTTCATGTTGTATACACGTTAAAAGTAAAGTTTTGGCGTGGGAACGGATGTCATACTTCCTTTCTGTGACATAAAGCTCATTAAAGATGACGAAGAATGCTTATTTGATCGCGGCTAACCTCATGCATCAGAACGGTATTGCCGCAACGGCATCATTAAGCGCATAAAACATGTAACACGAGTATATACGGGCTCCAAACCATTTTAGCATTGTGACACTGTAAATCATGTGTCGACATAGACCAAATAACTACATGAGAGCCATCATTAATCAAAGGACAGCAATCAACACAGAACATCACGAAAGCCATGAAATATCGCAATTTTCTGATTCAACACCAGTAAAAAGAGAGAATTCAACTCATCACGCTTAAAAACCTATTTCCGGAACAGCTCCAGGTTCAACAAAAGAGATTCTAAACGGGGCACCCACACAGTAAAGCGTAGCCGTTCAGAATAGAAACCCACGTCTCTCCGTTCCAGCTTCTTGGAAAGTTGGTCGGCTCCCGCGCTTTTGACAGTTTGCTGCTGAATAATGTCACACCATCATGTTGAAAAACATGGTTTGAATACCCTCCAACCGCTCTAAATAATCAATATTTGGACATAAAACGATATTTAGGATCGCAATAATTTTGTTTCTAGCCCTTATATATGCATATCGACAATCTTTAAGAGAGAATATGCACCCGGAAAATTGTTCCGGATAGTCAGAAGCGGTCGTCCCTTCCAAAGAGCAGTCCTGGGATGCGCAAAGTGCCGATGCTTGCCATACATACCTAGGGAGGGGCATCAGAGACGTTTATTTGTTTACAAAAGCTCTGGGAAACATGCTGGGCTACAGTTGACCACTTGGGAGATACATTCTAGCAATACTGTGGAAACAATCACTGCCGATGCCATTAATGTGAAACGGTGGAAATGAGTAAATAATGAGTACCAGGAGGAAGATAAGACGGTGCCAAAGCGCACCAACAGTGATTGAGCCAGATGCATGTGACCTTTTCAACCGCTGGAGCGTAAGGATTTTGGCGCTGAGCCGGAGTTGTATCGGGTGCCATAACGGCGACCCGACCTCAGAAAACATACACCTGTTTCTTAACCTGCTTATTGGGTCAGGCATATGGTATGTCATGCATCGCAGCACTGCCTGCCACCATTTCTCCGCCCCCCCTCCTTGAAAAAAGACAGAAAATGTGCACACACACCCACAACTCCCAAGTTTGGGTGGCCAACGCACAAAAAGTATGACTAAGGCAAACAGTACGCATTAACTGTCGATACGCTTTGCCAGGGATATCGCATATGACGTTCATCGCAACTATTGCTGAGCGGGCCAGGCTAATTAAGAAAAGTGTCTCACTTTTATAATGGGTTTTAATCTGAGACAAGAGTTTTATATATCGTGCCGAGAAACCCCTATTGGTGTATACCATTTCACCTATGCTCTCTGTATTAAATTTTCGCATGATTTAGAGTTCAAAATGAAGGGCGTAAGGTCCCTAATCGACACCGAGAAGAAATCCCTTTTTGATCTGACCACGCATGTTGCCGTGATCAATGTTAAAGGGAGATACGAGAAGAAAATTATTATTGTGGTTTCTTGCTATTTGAAAAATTTTGATTACGAAACTATCAATTATTTTTGTATCTTCGGCAAAATTTTAGGGAGGCCACTCACTTATCATCGAAATAGGTTAACAGTTCCGATAAAATGCTGAAACCTTCACCCATCACTTACTTTTCGAAAACTATTTAAAGTTGAAAAGCAATGTCTTTTGTAATACAAATGTCTGTTCTCCTGTATTTGTATTTGAATTAATTTTAAGAAACTTTTAAAAACTACAAAATGAATTAGTTTATCCTAGAAACGGAAAAACACAATTACTCCAGTCTTCAGACATTTCGTACCTCGGGTCTTGAGTCATTTTCTGCTTCAGCCCCAGGATGACAAAACTTTTGCGTCAGATAGGTCACGTAACCCCGGTTTGAGAATTCCTAGGCTTCTGATTGGTTAATTGTGATTTCTTTAAGGCCCTATATTTTTGTTTCAAAAGAGTTTTAGAATGTTGTTTTTCTAAAGTAATTTTTTATGTAGTAGTCCAAAGTTCTACATCACTGTTTAGGATAGATATGACCTAATTCTTAGAGAAATTGATAGCCTTGACCGTGTGGACGTCATATACACCGATATGAGGTGTACCGGTAAAGTCGTCTAGAAATGTTGACTTTGAGAGCAATTTTAAGGCATTTGCAGGCCGAATTCGCAAAAACGAGAATAGGACTTCTGAAAAAACTTTTTGTGACCTTTTGATCTAGCCAATAACATTTTTTTCGCGTATCTCCCTTTGACAATGGCACTGCTGTCACAGCGTTATATGCCGCGAGCGGCCAGCCTTGCAATGACACACGACGCTTAGTTCAACCCTGGGCTGGGAGAAAAAGGGCAACATGTTCGTTCTGGGGGGATTAAAGGAGGAAACAAGGCGTGGTTTTGCAGATTTCCAAACATACGCTGTCCGTAAAAAGTCACTTGGAATTCCGACATGGTGGTCCACTCCTTTTCACAGCATAGGATGCATGCATTATGTCTTTTTCACATCGTTTTCCTCTCACCACTCCTAGCAAAGCATCAATGCCCCTTAAGCAGCGAAACGTGCCAAGCCAGGTTTATAAACGCTGTAGTGATTAATATGGCTGATGAGAACTACTAAATACTGAGGAAGTGCATTTTTTAGACATTGGCCAAAATGTATCAGGTACATTGACAATTCAAACATGTCGGGGGACCAGAGAGTTCAACTCAGAGACGAGAACGAGAAAATGTTCGCCGAGTGAATTTCACACACCACTGCGTGCGTCACTGACGGGCCTTATTCCCAGCAGCGCTCCAGCGTAATGCCAACATCGCGAAGTTTCAGGGAGCGTCCACTGCAGTGCTAGCACCACGAAGTCAACTCGCTTCCCTGCATCATCAGAATGAATGACTGGCATTCAACTGTAAACTTCAAGGCAGCTGAATTCGCGTCAACGCGCACAGTGTAATGCTTCAAAAAGAAACTTGTGCAACGTTAAGTCATCATTGAAACACCATGATTTTGTGGAAGAGGATGGATGACCATAATTAGGCCCAACTTCATTTACGACACTTCTTTAATTACTTAAAAGCCACTCCTTCAATTATTCGAAATCCTTGCAAATCAGTGGTGAATTTCTAGCAGAATGGTACTTAAAATTACACGACCAGAGACATACCCGTCCATCGGAATTACGGCCCATTTTGTTCCACCCGATACATTTTCCTCACAGAGGTAGTTCAGTGCGGCTGAAAGCAATCTGATCAAGCCTAATGATCTTTGTTTGAAGAGTTTAGCAGTCTGTTTTCAGTGCAAATATCGCAAGCAAATGACAGTGAGTCGATGCAATTCATTACAGGACGTCACTAACCCATACTGATTTCAACTTCAATCCATTACCCGCTACCCCAAGATGTTCAACGCCACAATCGAGGCAATACCGGAGTGATTAAATGCAAGATTCCTAACAAAAGGACCCCTCCGTCTATTTAGAGCCCACACAGCCACTGTCGACACCACGCACGGGTGACCAATAGTATACCATCATGCAACACATAGGCTCAGCAACAAGAACACCGGCACGGTGGCCACACACACGCTTCTTGGTACGGTTTAGCAATGATAGGCATGAACTACTGCCACACCGTGGCCGATAGAGCAGCTGCCCACAAAGCCTTGTCAGATTGATAGTGCCGGCCACCACCGCCAGCGCGCCACTGGGACGAATGAGCGTGATTCCATACATCCAGAAGAGGACAAATGGTGCCATGCCTGCATGCACAGTCTGACAACAGGGGCACAATGGCACCTGGCGCATCGCAACACAGATCCCCGCGTGCGGAGCATTCACAGTGTTTTTCAGAGCCTGTTCCCCTCCCCACACACACACACACACACACAGACAACAACACGGGTCTTACGTGTTGGGGGCGAAAAAAAACATGTTCTCAATTAACGCAAGATGTTTATGCATGGACCAATTAGCGTACCGATGCAGGCGATCTGATAGGTCTTTTTGACTCTTGCATGTGCGTCATTTGTTCTTACGGTGTGTGCGAGCGTCTCATAGATCAGGTCACTTAGAAGCCGTGGTTTGATAAATGCATCCGCGTAAATCACCCACACGCGGGGCAGGCTTTTCCCTGGATTTACAATGGAGAGAAAATACGGCCCATGACTCGCATCATTTTGTAAATACAAAAAAAACTTTAATCTTAGATCAAAATTGTTATTGATAAAAACACGACCATATCTGGTGCTTCTGATCATGTAGCGTTGGCCAATGTTTAAAAAAGTGGCTCTAAACTAGCAAAACACGGTAATGTTTGGCAACTTTAATTTTCAGAAGGTATTCGCATTTAGGTATCACTTACTACGGCACAACCATTTTGTTTTTATTTGGAAACTCACTTCGATCTGTGCTCGCGTTACATGCAATCTTCAAAATCAGGGGTGCGAGAACATTTCCACCATTTGAGCCAGTACATTTGGAAGAAAAAGTCCCGGTGTTCAGCTGGCGCCATGCATGGGCGAATTGCGCACCTCGGCCACACGTCCGTTTCCAAACAGATTACACCCGCCTATGTATGCAGCGTGAACCAATGCGACGCACCTCACCACCCACCGCCTCAACACACACAAGCCCGAGGCGAGAACGCACAGGTTTCGGGCAATCGATGACACGATCATTTCAGCAAAATATCTCATACACAAGGAACAGCCGATAACTGACAAGAAAAGGACCAAACATTGCGCAGATCTGACCAACTCAACAGTTGAAGATACGCAGTACAAAGTTAAAATAGAGCCCAACAATGAGCTGGCCAGGCGACACGTGCTGGATTGACGACTGCAGTCTCTGACTGGCGGCGGCAGATTATCGCCATTCAGGCCGAGTGGAGCCGCACAACTCCGACCACTAACTACAGACGTGGTCGCCGCCCGGCTGATTTGCCCGATTTATCGACGGGTCCAATCACAGGACATCCGGCCACCGGGTCACACCGCGCCTCAGCCACGGCTCCTCCCAACGCAGACGCGGCCGCACCGTCACAAATCCACCACAGAACTCAGACAGTTTCCATGGAGACTGCTCACAGGACGGTTAAAAAGGTGGATGGCAGAAGCCGGGACTGACGCACGTCAGCAGAAAATGTGATAGAGGTCTGGAAATAGCCACCACGTGAGGCAAGCTTAGCGCCAAGCCCTTAGAATTTCCATAAAGCTGCACTCGAATGCCATTCGCAGATGAGTGAGTGTCATCAAGTATGCTAAACATTAGGCGTCGAATATCACTCGGTGAACGCGTCTCCACTCCGGTTTAATTATTCTCCTTTTCGGCTAGCTACCATCGAATTGGGACCGCACTAGACCATCACTTCAAGTGGGTTGAAGGGTCGTATCATGAGAGGAGTGCGATTAAACTCCTGACTTTCTTTTATTTTGGCGTGTCACCGCCAGGGCTTCGGGTTATATTTCTAGCTGAAAAATACTCCCGATATTGTTTTTGGACTAAACAGCGGCATGTGTCGGCAGAATTGCAGCCCATGATCGGACGCTCAGGCACGTAGATGACTAAAACAAAACCAGGGGCCGCATTCGACTCTAGCGTTGACGGTTGATGTATCGATCCAACGCTCCCCAGGCTGAGCATATTTATGGAATACAATTTGTCAACACTAAAAAACCCTCTTTTCGACACCTGACACAGGTTTTAAGCAGTCATTTTTAATGTCGATTTATCCAGAGCAGGATTGGTGCAATAGTGGCGGATACAAGAAGGGGGAGGCTAGGGGCTCAACCCACCCCCGAATCGTCTGAGTGTCTATAGTTAACAATACACGCCCCCGGGTTTGAACAAAAACGGCGGCGCGCAGCCCACGACGGTATACCTTTCCCCATCATTTTCAACTCGAAAATTTAAGATAGTACCAGGTCAGGTCACCAGTACAGTTCAAGGCCCACCCAAATAAATTAAATACATAAGTCGACAGAACTACCAATAAACTATACACAAAGGCCACCGATTTCAAAATATTCCGGTATTTTAATCGATGACCAAGGTCAGGACAGCAACCTCCCATAATACAAAATAGGTTTTACGAATAACCAGTAACAGGTGGATAGAGCTTTATTTACTCATAGACTCGCCTGGCTTCGGTCTAATATGCATTATATAATTACCCACCGACCCAGGTCAGGTCAAATCTTATTGCCACAGCAAACATATATCATTCGATTCGGCTCTGCGAGGATTCATAAGTCAAGTCGTTTCCAATCTTACTGTCAGAAATGGCCAAAAACTAATTACATTTATCCCAGACGGCATGACGGCAGTTTACCCGACCTAAATGTGACCACAAAAAGTTCAAATATTTCGATGGAGCAGGCACCCAACGCCGTTACCGTTTTCACCACCGTGGTTCTGAATCTAGGGGTCCCGCCCCTCGTCAATCAAGGTGGCTCAGACCCCCGTCAATCGCGTTAATACATAGGCGGAGGCTGATCCGAGGCATTGGCGGGGGAGGTTCGAGCCCCCTCGCAACCCCCTCCCCCAAATGAAGTCCTGGATCCGCCACTGCTTCACAACCCTGGTTCTTACAGTTTTTGCCCACGATTTGGCCAGAGGAAGAACACTCCGCGGTTCCGTGCAATTGTCGCATGCTTCGCCTCATTCCACTATTCATCATGCATTATAAGCTGCCTCCAACACAGAAGTAAAAGAAACTTTCGTCGGCTTGTGCCGAACAATCCTAGCAGCGGATATGTATTGCATGATTATGATCATCTTGCGCTCGGGATGAAAATATACAAATCGTTTTACGAAACTAATATCAGCTTCTGTATGAAGTCACGACTCAACAGATACCTAGAACAGGACGAAACCCTGTAAAATGTGTTTTTTTTACCGCCAAATGCTTACCACGGTGTGAAATCTGGCAATCACAAGCTGGACTAGGCTCATTTACGAATTCCAATAGTAAGCTGCACTCCCGCCAGAATAAGCAAAACCCAGGACAAATGAATAGCAGAATCGTACAGTCGGCAGAGCCGAAAGCAATGCCAGATCATCAAGGTCTAAAACATGAACAAAGTAGAAAGGTCAGGACAGGGATAGAAGAGAACAGGCACACAAAATAGGCTATCGGCACTTACCACCGTCGAAATCATCCTCCATTGGGTCCTCCAAGATGGCACTGTGTATAGCGTTCCCGTCAAATCTGCCGGGGCACAAGGCCTGTCAGGTAACCGGACAAACTCTGGAGGACAGCGTCTCACAGAAACTTCCACGAAAGCGGTACAGACGTGACGGCCCAGAACCACAAAAATATCAATCACCTGGTTATGATAATTACGCCACTATGATGATGATTGGGGTTTTAGGGCAAGTCAGCTGCTGAGGCTATATGTGCCTAATTACGCCACAATCGGAGGTAACGAAACATATCTTTCAGATGAGCTGTATATTGAGATAAACTATCCAAAGGGAACAAAAAGCCGCTGTCCAGCTGAAAGAGCACACTTCAGACAACTTAATTTGGAGTAATTCATGAATGATACAAACAAATGACACAAACACTTTTATTCACATACCGCGATCATGTTGTTGCATCATCAGTTTAGCTTGTTCCAGATTTGAAAATTTATATTTGGCATACAACGTCAAATAAAAAATCATACAGAGCTTCAACCATGTTGAAAAAACACTCGCCCAGTCCTCACATATTGTGCAGCCATGGTGTCCAACCCCATCCACTACGTCACCACCGTGGCAGGACTCGCCTGTGCCGCAGGTCGGCGGGCGGAGCCGGCAGGACCGGTGGCGGTCCGAGCTCGCCCCCTCCTCCTCCCCATCTCCCTCCAGAGACCAGCCGCGGAGGGAGAAGGCAGTCAGGGGCGGACACAGCAAACGCTCCTCAGGGTCTGCCGGCACCACCAGCACCTGACGCCCACCGGTCGCAACCACGCAGGTCACGTGGTGTCACCTAACCTCAACGCTGCCGGTCAAACTGGTTACGCGGCCTGACCACTGCAAGTCACGGTACATCCAAAGGTTTCGTCACGGCCAGTAATGTTATGTGAAAGGCTGAAACGAACACGAAATAACTAACCACGCTCTCTCTCTCTCTCTCTCTCTCTCTCTCTCTCTCTCTCTCTCTCTCTCTCTCTCTCTCTCTCTCTCTCTCTCTCTCTCCTCCCCTCTCTCTCCCTCTCCTCTCTCTCCTCTCTCTCTCTCTCCTCTCTCTCTCCTTCTCTTCTCTCTCTCTCTCTCTCTCTCTCTCTCTCTCTCTCTCTCTCTCTCTCTCTCTCTCTCTCTCTCTCTCTCTCTCTCTCTCTCTCTCTCTCTCTCTCTCTCTCTCTCTCTCTCTCTCTCTCTCTCTCTCCTTCTCTCCCTCTCTCTCTCTCTCTCTCTCTCTCTCCCTCTCTCTCTCTCTCTCTCTCTCTCTCTCTCTCTCTCTCTCTCTCTCTCTCTCTCTCTCTCTCTCTCTCTCTCTCTCTCTCTCTCTCTCTCTCTCTCTCTCTCTCCTCTCTCTCTCTCTCCAGTATCTCCACTCACCGGGCGGCGTCAACTCCGGTGCGCTCTCCTCCTCCTCCCTCTCCGCCGCCGTCGGCAGGGCATCTTCGCCAGAGTCCAACAGCAGGTCGAGGGAGTCGTCTCTGGCAGGCAGCGCCCACAGGAAGGCAGGTGCGCCGGCACCGTCGTCGGCAGCGGTAGGACCACGCCGCAGCAGCGGCTCAGGCGCCGCCGAGAGGTCGCCGGCCGCCTTCCGGTTCAGGTTGGCGACGTTCTGTTCGACGGTGGCACCGCGCCGGCCCTGAGAAGGCGGAAGGTCAGCTAGGGAGGAGCGGTGGCTCAAGCAGGGCCTGTGAGGGAGAGAATGGCCAGAGGGGATTTCCGTACAAATTTCTCGAGAAAACAGCACTGAGCCTCAAATCGATTATAATTGTCAGCTCATAACAGAAGGTAACGTTCAGGCCACGATGCACAAAAAATAATTCACAAAGTCCACCAGCTCTTGCATTTTCACCTTGCCTTCGTACTCTTCATGCAACCTCCCAGCTAGTGTTCCCACCTTGCGTTTTCGTTTGCTGACTATCGGTTCTCCATCCTCATCTACTGCTTGGTCTGGCTTCGGCTTTTCTCCACGCCCCAGGCCGCCTGCCATTCGCATTGTGTCGCCGTGAAGAACCTCCACGCGGCAGCCGTAAATCTTCGCTGATGCATCCAGCGAGTAGCTCGCCACCTGGAAAAGAGGACAAAGAGGACATGCACACAAACCGACATAATCAAGCATAGAGAGATGAGAAACAAATCGCTCCGGCTCCATTATAGTGGGGTTATGGGGTTAATCTGAACTGGGATGATAAATTTAAATATTTGGGACACGTGATTGAAAATGAGTTGAGCTGTAGTGCTGATATGAGACGGATAAAACGTTCAGTTTATTACAGTGTTAACATTCTTAAGACTACTATAGGGTACGCTGATCGACGTATCTTAGTAAGACTATTCCAAACGTACTGTTCCAAATTTTATGGTTGTGAGCTTTGGGCGAAAAATAGTGGTAGAGCTCTTCGGGAGTTGAAGTTTAGCGTATCATTCTAGCATTAAGAGGCTTGTTAAGGTTCCCAAATGTTCAAGAAATCATCCGTTGTGCCATGAATTAAAAATTCTGATTTGCCAAATGCACATTGAATACAGACAGCTTTTATTTACTCGAAGACTACAATTCAGCAACAATATCATCCGGCACCTACAAAATAGTGATGCTGTTCGCACTGGACTGTTGCACATCAACCACCTAAAAATAAGAGAAAAATATGGAAAATTAGGCATGGACTTGAGCAGGACATCAAAGCAGCAAATTTATCATGTATTTTGGTCTCACCTCCAGCGCATCGTTGAAAATGTTATTTAAGCTTAAATTTCAGCTTGGTCTCCTCTATTAGTCATCGGTATCTATGTGGCATGTCACCATGAGTGTATATTTATGAAGAATGCGTGAATGTTGTGTGTACTGTGTGTTTCTCTCTTATGTGCTGGACATGTATATGTACATACCCAAGTGGTATGAAATGAATATTATTATTATTATTATTATTATTATTATCATAGTCAACGCTCCCGATTCACACGACCGAATATGTAAAAGGGAAGTGACCGACGAATTCCCGACGCACAGGCGAACCAAGCACATATAAGCTCCAGCATACAACCATTTCAGTGTCTAAGACACTGAAAAACGAATTGTGCAATTTTAAATGGTACAAGCCATTTCCTACCGTTACATTCTTCTGGCAGTCTTGTTATAACACAACGTAACGCAGCATAGAAAGACTCATCCCATGGGGGCATTACCGGCATGTTTCCGAGATCTGGTTCGATTGGACCGATCATGAACACGACGACATTGTTTAACAATAACAAAAATTATAACACAACGTGCACCGAAGCCTGCTTTAAAGGGAATGTGGCACCTTCATAACGTGATTTTAACTGAGATAGCCAAGTTGTAAAGCAAGTCAGAAAACCCGGTACCCGGTACTCAATATATCATTTGTCTTGGAACTCGAGATTTCCGTAGAAAAAAGCTAAAACCTACCTACAATGCACCCCTCATGTACCCTTAGCAGTAAGCCACAGCTGTCATAGCTGTTGGTGTGACGACAATATGCTGACGCCAGGGTGAGCATCAGCCAATCGAAGCCCTTGAAGCGTTTCGGGTATGGTAGTGGTTGTCAGATCATGACATCATCCACAGGCAGATATTTATTTCTTTCCCTAGAGGAGCATTTTAAAAATCAAAACATTGAGCTTATTGTACATTTTTCAGAGAAATCATGAGTGGTTTAATTATTTTCGGCTAAAAGTACACCTAATTACACTTAATTCCAGGATTCGACCAAGGTGCCACATTCCCTTTAAACCAAGCCGGTCGGAAATCGAACCTGGAAGTCATTCAGCTCGGAGGATTTCTGTCTGATCATCAGCGCCATATAGTCGATCAGCTGGAGGCTGAAGGCGTTCTTCACGTTGATCTTGTTCTCGGCGTTGAGTTTGACGCAGGTGGCGTAGTTGGCGGCGAGCTGGGCGTGCGTGAGGCCGGCGACGCCCGGCAGGGAGGTGCGACGGCTCGACTGCGCCGCCTCCTCCCGCTGCCGGCACTCCTCCTCTTCGTCGTCCACCTGCCACCAAATACTTAGGTCTAACAGCAGCTCCATGGTCTGGCGTTTTAGGGCGCACCGACATCTATGGTCATATAGCAGCTCCATGGTCTGAACAAACTAGCTATAAGGGCCTACTGCCTCGTTCGGTAACCTCCGAGCTCCTCTTAAAGCCTTAGAATGTTCTAATATACCAAAATACCAAATAAAAGGCTCGAGGAGACAATTATCTTTTTGGAGGTGCTTGCAGAAGGCAGTGGAGCAGACCCTCATCATTAGCAATTAAAACTTAAACCTAAACACGAGGCAAAACTTCCGCACGCCGCACCTGTGGTATGTCATGCACGTCGTTGGCCGTGCCGTCAGCGGCGAAGCTGACGCGGGGCGCGGCAGGGGGAGGTTTTGGACGCGGAGCGGCCGGCAGCGGCGGCCGCGCTGCGCCGCATGGCCGGCGGCGTGAAGAGGGCGCTGCGCCGCGGGCGCTCTGCGGCAGGGTCCGCCCCCATAGCGACGGCGGCGAGTCGCAGCAGGTGTCACCAGTCGCCTCTGAAAGAAACACATCTGTCATCGTTTCATTACCCGGGGAGAAACAATTATTGCACAGAGAGACGCTATGATAGCAAAACTAAAGAGATTCGGAGGGTCCGTCAGTCACCGACACCTGTCAGAAAAGTATGCACACACAGCTAGATAGAGCGTAGGCCACGCGAGCTTGAAGAAGGAGCACCGAGTAAGTCCTCGGTACGCAGCAGCGCACAAAGGCGGATATCACTCAAAGGGCAGGTAGACTGAATTTCGCCTGATAAGTTGTCCCTGGCAGTGAAGATGCAAAACCCAGCAGAGGGAGGAGAAGAGTGAGATGGCGGCAGCACACGACAGACTGCACTCCCACAGGAGATCAGCCCTCTGCACTCCACTCTTGATTTGTGGGCCACATTCAAAGTTCACAGCAGTAAAAGGCAGTGTGTAAAAGACAGAACTCAAAAATAAAAAAACATGCGTGCGTAACTAATTTACAAAACCAATGAATTCCTTCCAGTTGTTTGTTTTTGTTCTCTTTTCACTCTTTGGGCCTTCAGGTATTCACCTGTGAGCTTGCACCCACGGCCATTATAAATTGCAGCAGCTCAGTGCTCACAGCACTTGTCAACATGGCATCATAGCCATGCTAGGAAGGTGCATGGCTGGATAGCGCTGGCACGAACAAAAACAAATGTTTTATACAAACAGTGCAACAGCGACAATCAATCCTGTATTGATGGAAAAGGGGTAGGACTGCATCAAATTTCAACCACATTTCTGTGCTCAATATGTTCACAGAGTGTACAAAGGGTCATACATCACAGCATATAAGATTTCAGGCTTTTTCCCCATCCCATCCCATCAGGCTTCCCCCATCTTAATATATATATATATATATATATATATATATATATATATATATATATATATATATATATATATATATATACATATTTTTTACTTCAGTAAGTTTTTTTATTTCATTTTTACACAATAGCAGAACAGGGCAAGAGAAGTAAACAGCAAAAGTACATAAAAGACAAGCAATACAGAGGAACAAAATATAAAAATGAATAGGTACATGGTACAAATAAAAAGGAGGTAAATAAATGAGAAAATTATCAGATTTGGAATATGAAGGTCAATACCAAGGCCCTGTGCCTCTGGCCCAATTCAGCGGCCTCAGACTAGTTGGTCACCCCACAACTCTACCTCTAGGTACAGGGTCGTATAGTCAGGGTTTCATGGGGAGACCTATTCTGTCCAATATCCTTAGTTATATTTAAACTATCACCACCACACTCACCTGTGGTCATGGAAAATTTTCAGTACCACCACACTCAGAGGAGGGGCCCAGACCAAGTACAGATTTCCCATAGAAAACATTGTATCATTCAAATCAGGAGGACTCACACTATCCTCTAATGAGAACACAAAGGGAAATTATACTGTTACCTTAGTATTTAATGAATAATCTATGATACACTTACAGCCCTCACAACCTGCTGGTGAGTGTGGCAAGAGCTGTTGGACCAGTGGGAGAATACCCTAGTCATAAAAATTTGCCAACAGTACCTACTTTACTGATGCAAATTTTGGATCTATATTGCACCTGCTTACACAGGGAACATAGCCTGTTTGCAAATCAAGACAGAGAGCAAGTGAAGCCACTGAATTGGAGCTGGAGTCCTGAGGAGGCCATGACATAGCTGTAAAGAATGAAGATTGAAGTGCCACAAGCAAATTCTGGTCACAGGCCACATAGCTGAATTAGATCATTTTAAGTTAGGTTATGTTTCATGTTTTCAACATCCTTAATATGTATTGTTCCCCCATCTTAATAGATTAAGAGTACTGATACATAGTGTACTCGCTGTCCCAAGGTCTACAGTGAAATAAAACGCTGGACTATTTGTGCAGTATGTGCAAATACTGCATGCTATAAATTGTAATTTCAACATAAGACATTTAATTTCTGTGACAGATAAGAGATAAACATTGGTATGCCTCAGCAACTGTGCCACTGCTGTCAAGATCGACAGTGTGGTGGAAAATATTTTGGCGATTTCTGGGAGCTTTATAACATTTTTCAAGCATTACCTTACCTTACCTGGTTTACTTACCTGGTTGGTTCCCTTCTGCATCAGCGACCGTCTGGATAGAAAATGGGCTATAGAAGGATGGAGGGAACCTTTTAATGAAAAGACGCGCCAGTCCCTATCAGCATATTCTACAAACAGTACAAACAGTACCTCACTGGTATTGTGCGTCTTCCAGCATACTTTGTTCAGAAGATACAGGCTTAATATAGCGAGTACATCATACAGTTCACCAGAACGTTCAAGAACTAATTACATATATGCATACAGTTTAGCCATAATATGTTTTTCTAGTAAGCCCTTGAATCTGACCAGGTCAGGGGCACACACAGCATCGTGGGGCAAAGAGCTCCAAACAGACACAGATCTGACCGTGAAGAAACGTTTCCTGATATCGGTATTGACAGTCTGTACGAGTATTTTGTATGGGTGGCCTCTGGTGCGGTTTTGTTGACTAATTCTAAAGAGACTTTCAGGATCTAAGCAGGATTTTCCATGGAATAGTTTCCAGCAGTAGATGAGATCAGCTCTCAGCAACCGGCCTTGGATAGAGTATAGTTTCAGTGCCCGGAGACGATTTTCGTAGGTGAGACTTTCGAGACCATCGACATGTTTGGTCCACCTTCTCTGGACATTCTCTAGAAGGTGAATGTCTTCGCGGTAACCTGTGTTCCATAGACATGAACAGTACTCAATGATTGGCCTGATATGTGTGGTAAGGAGGAAAAGCATGAACTCAGGCAAACGGCAGACAGTCGATTCCAGGAAACTCTGCGCCAGGGCCCCTGCTTTGCTGGCCACCGCCATGGGATGGGGTTCCCATTCAAGTGATACCTGGCGGGGGTCCTATGTCTAGACGGACGAGAAAAACGAAGCACGGCACACTTTTTCCTGTTCATACAAAGACCCCAGGAGCTTGCTGTGGCATAAAGGGCATCAATATCACCCTGCAGGTTGGGTATTAAAGGAGGCTGCCGTTCGTTGGAATGGTATTTCTCACAACCATACATTTTCAAGTCATCAGCAAAGATCTTGTAAGATGAAATTAATCTGTGCCCAATACTATTGATGTATATCAAGAAGAGCAAGGGGCCTAGCACCGAGCCCTGTGGGACTCCACTCAGGACCTCCCTTGCAGCGCTTGTGGTACCTGACACACTGACTTTCATCAGCCTATTACGAAGAAAAGATGAAATCCAGTGAAGTAATTGCCCTTCGATTCCCAGACAACGCAATTTGTCAAGAAGAATATTATGCGAAACTACATCGAAAGCTTTACTAAAATAAAAAAGTATTACATCTGCGACACCCCCCTCATCCATGCATTCAGAAACTTCGTTATACACAAGCAGCAGCTGGTCCATCGTGGATCGTCCGGCCCTAAATCCAAACTGGTTCTCGGTAAGAAGGGAATTTTCCTCCAGGTATGATTCTAAGCATTTGCACACAACTTTTTCCATGATTTTGCAGCATACTGATGTTAGGCTTATGGGTCTATAGTTCAGCGGATCATAGCGGTGGCCTTTCTTAAATATAGGGATTACTAGTGAGGTCTTCCATGCACTGGGTAATCGCCCTTCTTCTATGGATTGCCTACAAATGAGGTAGAGTGGGTGTGCAAGCTCAGCTGCACATTTCTTGAGCAGCAAGGGATGAAGATCATCAGGGCCCATTGCAGAGTTGCCATCAAGATTCTGCAAAAGCTTGAGTACATCGGCCTCTGAGAAAGTTAAAGTGTTGCAAACCCCGTCATAATTCTGGAAAGGTGCTGGGTCATTAGGCAATATTCTTGTGTATACTGATTCAAACGACTATGCAAAACATTCACTCATGATAACAGGGTCATCAGAGAGGGTCCCAGATCCTAACTTGAGAGGGCCAACACAAGGGCAGCCCACCTTTTTGTTTCGAATGCATGAGTGCAAGAGCTTAGGATTTTCTTTTGATCTTTCAATTAATCTAGTTTCATACTCTGCCTGGGAATTCACAGCAAAAGAGCGGTATCTCCTATTCACTGCAGTAAATGAACTAAGAGCAGAAGAAGCAGCAGATATGGTATGGTAAGGACATGAGTAAGTATCCTAAGCATTCCAAATAGTAGATAAAATATGTTGGAACACATAAGAATGACACAGTCATAAATCGAAAACATTTTCTGAACAAATACTGCTTATCTCAATTTGCTCCCTGCTACATGCACTACACACAAACTACACCATCACTGGCAACAAAATTGCTGCTGTCTAACCAAACCAACAGTTTCAACCAGTTTGACACACTCCTGCTGCAACCATGCACAATGACAAAAGCCAGCGAGTAGAAACTGAGGCTGAAACCCACACGGGTGTAACCTGGCAACACAAACGAGGAGACAGGCCAGTCTGCAAAGTATGGCAGCAGGCCAAACGAGCCGCACCAGCCATAAAAAATTCTAGCACCGCCAGCCACAAAAAAATCACACCAGCCTAACACATTACCACGGAAAAAACACACCCATTCCTAACCACACAATGCAATGCTGCACCTCAACTCTTATTAGTCGGCTAGTTAAAGACTTTTTATAAGGCCCACTCCTGCGTCTTTATAACCATTCAGTCATTATTTGTTTGGTTTTCAGTGTCACCTTCCCGCACCAGTCTGACAAATTCACACCAGGTTGATAAAATTTGCACCACTTGCTCCTGTCTCCAAGGGCACTCACACTGACGAGATCTCGTCGAAAATGTCATACTTTGCACACTGGAAGACAGGTGACACAGTACCATACAGCTGCTTAATCAAATAAGATCCAGAATATTATTTAAATGGTATATACTGTGTCATTTTAATGGAAGCCAAATGCATCAACTTACCTCGATATTCGACTGGGACGGAACACTAGCACAGGGCAACCATTTGAAGAAACTTACCGATGCTACCTATCGTTATTCAACTGCCCTGCTACCTACCTACCTAGGTACCTATTCAGTAAGCTATTAGGTACCTACCTTTTGGCTATCAAATAAGGCCCAATTCCTGTACCTCTTGAAATATATTTCTCAGAAAGAAAAATATAAGCATATGTTGAAAGGACAAGTTCTTAGCAACCAGTTATCATCGTATTTTTCTTGTGAACCTCTTATTATTATTATCAAAACAAATATTCATTACACCAGCCAAGCAAGACATTTCAAATTGTAGCGCGTTTAACAAAACTTTGTTCTCTTTTAGCTATTTGCCTACCAATCTGTTCTTCTCTTCCTTTGATCGCTATATTTTCCCAAGAAATTTAAATGGACCAATCACGTGAAGACATTGGTGTTCAACAGTTAGTCGGCTTTCTACGGAATGGAATGGAAATCAAGAGCTCTTGAATTAGAATAAAGGCAAATTTGTTTTTGGCCTTTTCTTCATTAAAGTAGTATAAATTTTGCTAAATAGATAATTTAAATTATTTTAAACTATAAAAGGGATAAAATATGTAGAAAAGTTGTAAAAGACATTCAAATTTAAGGTCTTACCTTGGGTCTTACCTAAGACTCTTGAGAAAAGATGCCGTTGAAGGTAAAGATGCCGCTTCTTAACCGGTTCGCGTCCGTCGTGTAGTGCAAGAAAGGTATATTGGTGGATGACAGGCATGGGCGCCGAAAGCGGGGGGACGGGGGAACGCGTCCCCCTCTGTTGGCCAACCAGGGGGGGACGTCCCCCCCAAAATTGTCGGGGTCAATCGTCATTAATGCTGTCAGGTACCGAATATGCCCGAAATTCGCCTCCCCCGGTTAGCACCAGCCCGGGTCCGTCCCCCCTGCGAAAATTCCGTGGCGGCACCCCTGATGACAGGGATGGTGTATTCCGGGGGGCCGGGTGTCTAGCTGCGCATCCTGAAAAATTGAGGGTTTGCAAACGTATATTTTGCACATCCGATTTTGGTTTCCCGGGGGAGGTGCCCGCCAGATTTGGGTGGCACATCCCATTCCCCGGCCGGTCAAGAGAAAACTAGGCCTAAACACCGCCTAAATCAAGGCCTTTAAATGTAGAGGTAGAACGCTCCCCTCTCAAAAAATGGCAACCTCTGTTTCTAGAGACTTTTACGTTTGTGACGTCAGCAGTTGCTCTCAAGGTGGAGCCGCCCATTCATTCAATGAGAATCGACTACGGATCGTGGAGTGTTTTACGGTTTCAAGATGCATCTGGCGAGGGGTAGACCCAAAATGTATAACCCCACGTCCTCAAAAAACAGTATTATTGCCCCTAACACGCAACTTATCTCCTGATAGCCCCGTCTTCTACAATGCTCATCGACAATGCGTTGCTAAGCAACTCTAGGCGATCGCTGACGTCATCACCATGGTGAATGCCAGATTTGAGGTTGCCATTTTTGGCATAGGCTAAAAAGCCGGAGCGCAACCCCCTGGCCTAAATGAAGAGGTGTGTGAAATAATATAATGAATAATGAAATAAATAAAAAAATAAATAATGAAATAAATAATAATAATATGAAAAAAACCCCCTTTGTGTGAAATAAAGACACTTTCACATGGGAATGGCGCCACCTGACATCAAAGCCCCCATGGAGAGCAGACTAGCTCAAATTGTCCACTCAACGCAGAAAACATGTCGGTGCTCCCTCCGTCGGTGTCCCCCCCCGGGTATGAATGCACCTCCCTGGGGAGGAAGGCGCCCCTCTCGAAAATCTTGCACACCCGCTCGAAAACGGAATTCACCGTCCCTGGTGGATGATGACATGTCTCCTCTCGTTATTAACCCTCGCCCACCGCAGCCATCGATGGCACCCCTAAGGTATTCTTTTGGAATAGCAGAAAAATGACAAGGCGCAGCCCCGCGGTTGAGGGTTCAATCTCTCACTCCATCATTTTCCCACCATCCCTGAAATTTGTTTACCCCGGGTTACACAAGGTCAGGTCACCAGGCGAAGTCAGCCAAGGTCACCTCACTTCAACTTTTGGGCTCTACCATAGCTACGTTTCTTAGCCGATCGATTTGAAACTTCCTACACTTCATGAACCCTTCAGGGTCTGCGAAATGGAAATCCGGGAATTTTAGATTTCGTGACCTGAAGTCAGGTCACGAGGTAACCCCTCCTATTGAAAAAGGATGGGGAAAAGCTGTCTTATGATCTGAAAGTCACAAAAATGATTGCAAACGCTCAGATTGCTCAGAAACGGTCGATCACCATTCGTAACTGAGTTATTCAATAAAAACATTTTTCCCATGTATTTCCAATGGAGAGGTCATGCCTTGTACCTGACCTTACGATATTAAAAATACCGGAACACGTTTTAGAGAACTCGGTGGGCCCATTATTTGATATGAGTTTCAATCGGATAAGTTTAACTCTGCTCCGACGTATGCTATCTTAAACTTTTTTTGAGGTAAAGTCACTTGACCTGTACTGGTGACCTGACCTGAGATGACCTAGCCTTAAAATTTTCACAGAAGTTGTAAAAATGATGTGGAAAAAGGTATGCCAAGTACGGCGGCGCTACGCACCGCCGTTTTTCTGCTACATCTGAAAAAAACCGAGGGGGCGGTTACCCGCCCCCCGTCAATGCGCGTGTTAAGCTAGAGAGCTGAAATAAACATCATCGTATATGTCTCGTCACTGGCTTTCATTTGATATACGGCAAGGTCACTTTATGACATTTTGTGACCTCAGGTCATATAAGGTCAGGAGGTGACCTCTGGAGGTCAAACCACAGGCGGGAGGTCATTATGTTCCACATAACGGAAAAAGTTCTGACATTTTCCTATTAAATGTACTTTACCAGACTGCAATAGCTCTAACAGCATGGCAGTTATGCCCAGTTAGCCTAACCGGGGGCCATCGATGGCCCCCTCTAACTCCGAAAACATGGGAGTTATCGCAAATCTGCAAAGTGCATTAGAAGGCTCGCGTGAGTTTAGTAAGAAATTAATTCGCATGTTTAAGCGCCCAGGTCAATGGTTTGACCTCCCGAGGTCAAGTTAGGTCACGATAGGCTATTTTTATTCAAATATGCAATGCTTAAGAAAACTGGGTATCACTCTTATGCCATTTTACTATTGAGATCTGGTAAACTATATTGGATAGGAAAATGCCAGACCTTTTTCTGCTATGGGAACGCAATGATCTCCCGCCAGTGGTTTGACCTCCAGAGGTCACCTCGTGACCTCATATGACCTGAGGTCACCAAAGGTCAGAAAGTGACCTTGCGGTATATCAAATGAAAGCCAGTGATGAGACATACACGATGGTGTTTGATTCAACGCTCTAGCTTAATTAGGTCAAAATGTATTGTCAAAATACTGTTTTTGCCCCTGGTGACCTGTGAACTTCAGATAGATCTAAGGACAAATATCGCCCCTGGGATCCGTGAAAGGGTGTCCAAGAACGCTTTTCTGAGCAAGCCGGGCATATGAAATCGTTTTTTGTGGCTTTTAGATAATAAGACAGCTTTTTCCCATGCTTTTTCAATGGGAGAGGTCACCTCGTGACCTGACCTCAGGTCACGAAATCGACAAATCCCGGAAATACACCTTGTAGATCCTGACGGGGTCATGAAGTGTAGGAAGTTTCAAATCGATCGACTGCGAAACGTAGCTCTTATAGAGCTCAAAATTTGAAGTGAGGTGACCTTAGTTGACCTCGCCTGGTGACCTGACCTTGGGTGACCCGGGGTAAAAAATTTCAGGGATGGTGGGAAAATGATGGGGTGAGAGATAGAGCCTTCAAACGCGGTGCTGGGTCCCGTCGTGTTTTTGCTATCCCGAAAAAAACCTTAGGGGGACCATCGATGGCCCCCGTGAGGCGAGGGTTAAAGGGAGATACGCGAAACATTTTATTGGCTAGGTCAAAAGATCACAAAAAGTTGTTTCAGAAGTCCTATTCTCATTTTTTGCGAATTCGGCCTACAAATGCCTTAAAATTGCTCTCAAAGTCAACATTTCTAGACGACTTTACCGGTACACCTCATATCGGGGTATATGACGTACACACGGCTAAGGCTATCAATTTCTCTAAGAATTAGGTCATATCTATCCTAAACAGTGATGTAGAACTTTGGACTACTACAGAAAAAATACTGTAGAAAAACAACATTCCAAAACTCTTTTGAAACAGAAATATAGGGCTTAAAAGAAATCACAATTAACCAATCAGAAGCCTAGGAATTCTCAAACCGGGGTCACGTGACCTATCTGACGCAAAAGTTTTGCCATCCTGGGGCTGAAGCAGAAAATGACTCAAGACCCGAGGTACGAAACGGCTGAAGACTTGAGTAATTATGTTTTTCCGTTTTTAGGGCAAACTAATTAATTCATTTTGTAGTTTTTAAAAGCTTTTTAAAATTAATTGAAATACAAATACAGGAGAACAGACATTTGTATTACAAAAAAACATTGCTTTTCAACTTTAAATAGTTTTCCAAAAGTAAGTGATGGGTGAAGGTTTCAGCATTTTATCGGAACCGTTAACCTATTTCGATAATAAGTGAGTGGCCTCCCAAAATTTTGCCGAAGATACAAAAATAATTGATAGTTTCGTAATCAGGATTTTTCAAATAGCAAGAAACCACAATAATAATTTTTCGCGTATCTCCCTTTAAGCATTGCATATTTTAGTGGAAATAGCCTATCGTGACCTAACTTGACCTCTGGAGGAAATACAATTGACGTGAGCGCTTAAGCATGTGAATAAATTTCTTAGTGAATTCACACGAGCTTTCTATTGCACTTTGAAGATTTGCGCTAACCCTCATATTTCGGAGTTGGATGGGGGCTATCGATGGCCTCCGGTGGGGCGAAGGTGGCGCCGGACCCCTGGTGGGGCGCGGATAAATACCCGTGAGACGACTTGCTGACGGGTGTTTGGCGCCCGGTTGGTGTTTGGGTTCGTGCCCTGTGTCTGGGATTGGTTTGGGCTGGAGCTTGATAGGTTCCGGCTTCGATGAGGCTCTAGGTGGTGGATGGCAGTGGCGGATCTAGGAATTCATCGGGGGCTAGGAAGCTCGACCCTCACCCGCAAGTACCTCAGGCAGCCCCTCGCCTATGTATTAACCATAGGGGCTCGGACATTTCGGGAAGGGAAGGCTTGGAGCCCCTAGCCCCCCTCTCCTGGATCCGCCACTGGTGGATGCATTCGCTGACGGAGCTTGCTGCTTGGCGGTGGGTTCGTTCTGGAAACCAAGGAATTTTGGTTTCCTTTTGAGAGCTCGCTGTCGTGTTTCGGATTCCGGTGGGAGGCTAAACGTCCGGGTGCTTTCAGGAAGCTTCTTCCGAGGCTGGTTCTTTTGTTTCCTACCCCCTGCGCAGTAAGCTGGAGGGCAGGGGCTGATCCAAGGGGGTGGGGCGATGGAGCGATCACCCCCCCCTTGGGTCGGCCTTAAGCACTGGAAAGAAACACCTCCCGCCGCAGCCGGCTAGCCCTCCGCAAGGGGCCCGGCGGTTAGGAATAACATCTTAAACTCTTAGTTCAAGCAGGCCCCAGAATATTGTATGCGATCTGGGATGTACCGATCAGTGATCCTAGTCGAATTTTGATCAGTCCCTGGATTTTGGGAGATCCAATCAAAAGTTGAACGGAGCTGCAGGGATTTTAGGGTCAGTTTACAGTTTTGTGGGCGTTTGGAATTCTCAGATCCCCCAAACGGTGTTTAACGTTTGGTTTTGCTCACCAGTACATTTTTATATGCATTTACGTTTTTTATCAAAATTTATACCTTGCACGGTTGGGCCCCAAAAGCTATTCCGGGCCCTCTTCGAGGAGGCCGGGCCCCAGTGAGGGTTCGTCTCCCTCCTTGAGCAATTTCTGGATCCACCCAGTGGCGGATCTAGCCGGTTGGTTCGGGAGGGGCAAACCAAAGTCGAAAAGCAAAAAGAAAAAACGTCGCGCAGTGAAAAATTGCGTTAAAATATGCCTTTTCGGTAGGATGTTGGGAACTGGAGACGAAAAACAAAAAAACGCCACGGGGTGAAAAATATGGACTCTAGATACTTGTTTTCTTATCCAAGCCCCAATATTTACACTGAACTTCACTAATTCTGTTTGAAGTTGAGAGTTGAAGCACCAAAATCTTGCTTACAAGCTAAAAAGGAGTCGGAAAAAAGGAGGTCCATCGCTTTGGGGGGGCAAAAACATATTTTTGCCCCGAGCTTTTCCGTTTGGGGGCAATTGCCTTTTTTGCCCCCCTGGATCCGCCACTGGATCCACCCCTGCTCCAGGGAGGAAAGTCAAGTCTGATTCCTAACCGGGCGTCGAGTTTCGAGCCGCTGTCGTACCAAGAACGTCGATATCCATCGCTTGGGATTCTTTGAAGCCACTAAAACCAACTTCATGTTCAGCTCAGTCCAGGGAGACTTGGGAAGGCTCATTCTGTTATTTATTCCACGGGCGGCATCATGAGCTGAAAAGAAAAAAATGTCGGGGCTGTCTTCTACAAATTTTCTGTAGCCGTGATCTGTCTACTCGAATTTGTTCTAGATATCTCACACCATTACATCAGAGTTTGCAATCGCCCCATCGATGGAAATCGCAGCCGAGTATTGGATATAAAGAAAAGAGCTGCTTTCATTTTAAAAGGTGAGAAAATCTCCAAGATGAGGAAAAGAAGACTGAAGGAGGGGCAGGTACAAGCATCCAGCCGTCGACGGCGAGATCGTGGCCTTGCCTGTGAACTGGCGTGAGGAATCCTGACCCACTGAACCCTCAGCGAGGTTCTGAGGAGAGCGGGGGCCGAAACGACTTAGACACTTCAGGAACTCGCGTCTACACGTCCACTGAGCTCAGGCACAAGGTAACCAACAGACACCGTCCGAGGGCACACAGACACATATATGGTCGGTCATAAAGCCTGTTGACATACGTGAGGTATTGCCGGCCACATGAACGTAATCTAACGACACTGATTCGAGCCCTCGGGTGGGAATTCTACGTAACAGAACAGACCCCGAAGCAAATTTGAGAAAAATTAATCATGCAGAGGGCAAAGGATGATAAATCAAATGGGATTTGATCCGCCCAACCATCTGACTAGATTTTAGGGCAGACTATGTCAAAACTTCGCCTTCTGGGAGGTCCCCTTCCCTTCTGCCATCGGCCTGCCCTCGGTACCCCAGTGAAAAGTTCGCGGTGCGCCGCTGGTCATTGACCTCCTTTCAACGGATAGCAGTTAATTACCTCCTGCAACGCAGAGGTGTCATTCAGTTTCCCCGCATAATTAGCAGTTAGAAGATTGCCCTCAATATCACTATTTTGAAAGTGGCTCTGAATGACACGTCTGTGAGGTGCAGCGACGCCTGGAAGTGCTCAACGGTGCAGTATAGCTGCAGGATATGCTCAGCGGCACGGTATAGCTGCATGACATGCTCGGGGGAACAGTATAACCACATGATATGCTCGGCGGCACAGTACAGCTGTGTGATAAGTTCAGCGGTACAATATAGTCGCAGGATAGGTTCGGTGGCACAGTATAACCGCACGACATGCCTGGCGGTACAGTATGGCCGCAGGATATATTCGGCGGCACAATATAACCCCATGGTATGCTCGACGGCAGAGTATAGCCGCAAACTAAGCTGTTCAAGCCGGTGGGGGTGTTTGAACACCTCTGGTTTTTCTGGTGGCAAGAAAAAACGGCGGCGCGAAGCACCACCGTACTCGGCACACTTTATCCTTGATCGATTCCGCAATTTTCACCACAAAATTTTAAGTTGGGTCATCTCAGGTCGGGTCACCAGTGCGGGTCAAGTGACCTCACCTCCAAACATGTTTAAGGTGGCATAAGTAGGACATGGGTGAATCTATCGGATTGAAACTTATACCACATAATGACTCCACCGAGTGCTACAAAATATATTCGCGAATTTCTTATATCGATGACCTGGGGTCAGGTACGGATCAGGGCCTCTCCATTGGAAATGCATGGGGAAAACAGGAATTGGGCTGTATTTGTGTAGATACAGCTGTGAATATCTTCATCTTCTCCAAATCATAATAGCCCGGCCCCTTTCCAGGTTTATGTTGCAATTTTTGAGCTGTGACCTTTGAGAGGTCATCTGGGGCTACTTACGCAGATTTCAGACTTTGGTCAATAACTTTGCAGGAAATGATGATAAAGCTTGTATTTTGATACCATTACGTTTGGATTGCTATTGCAAGTCGATTTATATGCACAATGGCTATGCTAGGCTGACCTTGACCTGACTTTAGGTCAGGCCATTTGTATGTTTTGACCTGGCATAGTCATATTATACAGAATTTGATTCACCGTAACGAGAGGAAGCGAATGATGCCTAAATATTCTTCTAACTCCACTCTGTCAGACGCCAGAGCCCGGAAACTCTTCTCTAACATGCCATCTTCTTTGACCTACCATGGCCTCAATATGGACCTGAGCCAAAAAGTGACAGTGTAATTTCGTTATGAATTTGTATGAGCTATCCAACAGGTTTCACGTTTTTTCGCTATCCTGCATAGGAACCGAGTTCGAGGGGGTGTTTGAACACCCGGATTTTTCGGTTGGTGCGAAAAAACGGCGGCGCAAAGTGCCGCCGTACTTGGCACACGTTCTACTTGATTGATTTCGCAACTTTCCCCAAAATTTTAAGGTTGGATCATCTCAGGGCGTCCCATACCTGGGTGAAGGCGGCTTGGAGGGTGTTAACCCGCGCCCCACCGGGGTCCGGCGCCACCTTCGCCCCACCGGGGGCCATCTGAAAATATGGACGTTAGCGCAAATCTGTAAAGTGCACTAGAAAGCTCGCGTGAATTCAGTAAGAAATTACTTCACATGTTTTAGTGCTCAGGTCAATGGTTTGACCTCCAGAGTTCAAATTAGGTCAAGATCGGCTATTTTTACTAAAATATGCAATGCTTAAGAAACCTGGGCATAACTCTCATGCCATTAGAGCTATTGAGATTTATTAAAGTACATTTGATAGGAAATTGCCAGTACTTTTTCCGCTATGTGCAACGTTAAGACCTCCCGCCAGTGGTTTGACCTCCAGAGGCCACCTCGTGACCTAATATGACCTGATGTCACGAAAGGTCAGAAAGTGACCTTGCTGTATATAAAATAAAAGCCAGTGACAAGACAAACACGATGGGGTTTGTTTCAGCACTCTAGCTTGATTAGGTCAAACGTTATTGTCAAAATACTTTTTGACCCCTGGTGACCTTGTATGACCTTGGAGAGGTGAAAGGGCAAATATGGCCACTGAAATCCGTGAAAGAGTGTCAAAGAACGCTTTACTGATCAAACCGAGCATTTTCAATCGTTTTTGTGACTTTTAAATCATAAGGCAGCTTTTCCCCATGCTTTTTCCATGGGAGAGGTCACCTCGTGACCTTACCTCAGGGCACGAAATCGAAAAATCCCCGATATACACCTTGTAGACCCTGGAAGGGTCATGAAATGTAGGAAGTTTCAAATCGATCGACTTTGAAATGTAGCTCTTACAGAGCTCTAAAGTTGAAGTGAAGTGACCTTGGTTGACTTCGTCTGGTGACCTGACCTTGGGTCACCCGGGGTAAAAATTTCAGGGATGGTGGGAAAATGATGCAGTGAGAGCTAGAAACCTCAACCGCGGTGCTGCGCCTCATCGTTTTTCTGCTATCCCGGAAAAACCTTAGAGGGGGCCATCGATGGCCCCCGGTGGGGCGAGGGTTAAGATTGTCACATTATTATCTACGACGGTTTGTGATTTGATAATGGTTTCTCGTAATTTCAGAGCAGTTTAATGTGACTGGAAGTAAGCCTTGACTCCCTGAATTGTAAGGCGAGTTCGAAAAGATGTTCTGATATTTTCCTTGTCTAAGTTTTCTGACCGTTTTAATTATATAATATCGTTCAGTTAAACTCAGAAAATTACCAAACATGACACAAAACTGCTTGAGTTAAAGTTAGATATGAGACAGGGTTAGTTTATCTGAGCCATCACTGGAACATTTTTTGGGCTCTGGGGCATAATTTGCCGAGTGCTAGTGCTTCAAAGCTGTAATTTGATGGAGATACTGCCCGATATTTAAAAGTAAAGCACTTGCTTTTCAGTCATACAATCGTGTCACAAAATTCACTCAGAATTATTCCCGACTTCCTGTTCCTCATCGAGGCGCTAAGAAGCCTGGGCATAACCACGATATAGCAATGTATAATGATGAGAATGGTGGCCCGATAGTATTATTTCACGTTTAAAGTTAGACAGCAGGACTAATACTGGTTAAATCTAACTGCCGGTAGCTTCCCACTGTGTTCATTTTGTTTCAGTAAATCCCGTGGGAAAGCTTGCAGCATCTTTCAGCATCGAACGTGTGCACACACTCGATCAATAGGTGTTTCAGGTGATTTGAACATGTTGCAGCCCTATGCTCTAGAGAGAGGGGACTAGAAACCTGGATAATTTGGTAATAAACATCCATAAGGGACATAGATTCATCATTCTTACCATTCCGCCAAAACCAAGATTGTCCCGTGCCCTTCCGTCCCGGAAACATGTCCAATAGGTGCTCCCGTTCCGCAGAGGGGGAAAAATGACTGTTCCGTCTCCTACAATTGTTTGCGGGCGTTATATACCTCATCGACATTGTTATTAAAAATCCCACACATTTACACAAAAATTACTAGTGGTAAGATGGATAGCAAACATTCCCATACTCATTGTACGATTTGGTCCTCGGGTTAGCATGGTAGCCCAGTTCCTTTCACCTTCAAAGAGGAACGATTTGAACCTACACAAAGGGTTAGGACTATTTTTTACGGACGGAAGGTGCTCCCCAATTGATCATTTACGAAACATTAGTTTGATTTGAGAGCAGGGGAAGGGAGCAAAAGAGGGTTTGGCTCAGTGCAGATCCGGGACTTCATTTCGGGGGGGGGGTAGGGAGCTCGTGCCTCCCCGCCATTGCTTCGTAACAGCCTAACCTCCAGCTATGCATTTACTAAAGGCAATCTGAAACTTCGGGAGGGGAGGGCTTGAGCCCCCTGTATCTGTCACTAGTTTGGTCCTGCTCTATTTTGCTTTGGGGGCGTGACCTGATTTCCCACTCCCCATATTTTCCCCCAACGCTGAGGAAAAATTCAGCCTACAGATGGGAACTAGCGTATGGGATGTAAAAACAACGTTTTTATTTTGAGTTCTTTCAATCATACATTTCTAAACGTCAAAAGAAAAGCTTGACATCCAAACCCTTCAGCACTATGATTCTTGCTCGTGAATGAATTGGAGAATGGTGGCAATCAAGAGTGGAACAAGTAAAATGAAAATTAAAATATGACGGCATCTTCACCTTCCAGCAAAGTGTGATACCATCACAATGGGAGGGACACGTGCAGTGGGGTAGGATAGGGGAGATGTCTCTGTGTGGCACGCTCCCCAACAATATCTTCACATGAGGGTGAAGTATGAGACCTTATGGGCTGTTGTAACCTAACGCATGGCACTCTGAACATTCAATGCTACTCTGAATCATTGTCTGATCCTAATGGAATATGTCAGTAGAGAGCAGAGCAAATCTTGCAGCGCTAATTCGCCGAATGGAGCCGCGTTCGAAGCAGTTTGTGTCTGCCAGGGAGGATGACGAATAGCTGAAACATCAGTTGTCCAGACAAAGCGCATAACTAAGTCTGGCTTCTTTGCTCTAAGCACTGTCTACTGAATGAAAAAGAGCTTTTTAAAAATAGGCCTCGAGTACACAATCTCAATAGGAGCCTAAGGGACAACCCAACAGTTGTCTTAGCATCATCTGTGCTGTAGGCATTCATGTGTCAGAAACAGCTTCAGCTGTGGTTTTATTCGTGTCTCTGGTTTAAATACATTCCTGCGTTTGTGACTTCAACTAAACCTGCCTTAATACTGTCCTGCCCTTTGTTTTCTCTCCATAACAGGGATAAGACTGTATCCACTGTTTTTTTATTAAAAATGATCTATACTACGCATCGAGACTTCGGGGTTCGAGAGAAAAATGGTAACACTATTCATAATTCTTCATCATCAATGACGTTGTTGCTTAGAAATTGGTTGAACATCATATAAAGCTTAAAATGGCCAGAAGCGTTGCCTACAAGTATGCTTTCTATTTTACATGTGCTATCTTCATAGGCGGAACCAGGGGCAAGGGGGGCACGTGCCCCCCCGATCGACCCTCGGCGCCCCCTGAAAGGTCGATGGTGCCCCCCTGAAATGTCGCTTCCCACCCCCCTCCCCCAGCATACGAAAGTCGGCGCCCACCGACAGGATTTAGCGCCCACCTGATAGGTTTTGCCGGTCATAAGTGGCGCCCCCCTGGTCCGGATGGCGCCCCCGGGAAAAGGTGCCCCCGATCGGCAATCCTGGATCCGCCTATGGCTATCTTACATGCAAGAAATGTGTTGTTCTAAAATATCTTTTATTTGCACTTTGCATCAGTAATTTCAATTCATATTTATTTCATAGAGCCTGAACATTGGACCGCTTATTGGAGGGGGAATAAACTTTTCAACGGTCTGCCACACTTCAACCGGGAAGAGTATACATTTTCAAGATACTAGAACTCAAGTTGAAAGTGAAATATTAAACAACGCGGTTTGTCCCATATTCCAAGGAGTCTGGAAAGCATATGTCTCATTTGGAATTATGATCATTGTCTAAATTTTCTAATAGTATGTACATGCTTTATCAATGAATGTTGGTTTATAAATTGTCGTCATCGACACATCACGATAAATATTATCATAAAGCCAATTCAGCGGGAAAATTGGGAACACAACAAGTCCAGGGGAGACAAATAAACCACTTTGACAAAACAAAAACCTTAAAGTCTCCACGTTCCAATTCTTCAAAGCGTACCGGCTGCTTCAGAAACAAACACTCCAACAGCAGCAACCGCAACCGCCTCTCATCAAGACAAGACATTGTGGCAGCCAGGAATAAGAAAATCGGCGGCACCTTCTCCGGCAATGTAAGCATGATCACTGGTGTGGCAACTCCTGAGAGTGGGTTTCACTCCTTCTGTGCATGGCTGGAGATCTCTTCTCGATTCAGGGGGGGGTCCTGGGTGAGTTAGCGCTGGAAAAACAATACAAGCCCTGTACAAAGCCTATGGGAGACCCAAAATGCAGGGGGGTCCTGACCCCCGACCCCCCCCGGGATTTCCATCCATGATTATGTGCGTTACCCTTACAGTGACATCGTCAGAGGTGCGACCGTGTTGACACCGTGCATGTGAAATGAAATTATTCAAAATATTCCCTTTGTATGTTAATTTTATAATGTCAAGTGCTAAGTTGAGAGTGTTTATCATGATCAAATAAATTATCAAAGACCTGACATTCATAATAGCAGAAAGTTGTAAGAATTATTAAAAGATTGATTGATATTTCAACGTCATGTTTTCATTCGTTTTCAAACCTGATTAGAATTCAAACCCTTTTCTGATGAGCACACGAAATCTAAATCTAAATAAGCCTTTTCGGCATTTTACAGCGTTTCATTATTGAGAACATCAGGCGGTCAAAAATTTACTTGGTCTTTGTGCGTTAAACAACCTTTGATAGCCTGAGGCACACAAAATTAATCCCTATAAAATAGCTACAGAAGCCGTAAAACAGTTAGAGGCATCTGATTGAACAGCCCCACTTGAACTGACCTTTTAACTATTCACCTTGGCACTTCATGAGATCTTCTTTCAAGGAGCCCGGTTAATTGAACAATTTCGACTGGGCTGAATCGCTGGTGCTTTACCCCGTCCAGTGGATATGTCAATTGGTCACTCGATTACACAGCAGTTAATGATGTAATTCGACACCAAGCAAAAGGCGAAACATGTACATCTACCCACATGTCCACGTATAACATGGGGGTGATTATGAACAATAAAGGTATAGTGTGTTACAGCACTCAGCTAAAAATACACCACTGGATAAACTTTAAGCTATTGATGAAACGCTCCTGAACCTTATCTGGCAAAAGTTCCACGTGATCGAGTTATATGCCTCTACTGAAGCTTTCTTCTAATTCTGCAGCGTCAGCGCTTTTTTCCTTTGAGAGACTCAGCACGGCCAAAACACAGTCCCTCTCCTTTATCTTGGTTTTCTAAATGTATCTCGCAACCAACCTTGCAGCGCCATCGCGCGTTCTCTGCTCCCCACTGGTCTTAGAACGAGTTAACACGTGCATTGACGGGGGTATCCTCCCCCTCGGGTTTTTCGAAGAGAGCATTAAAACGGCGGCGCGTAGCGCCGCCGTACTTGATATGCCTTTTTTCTCATAATTTTTACAACTTTTTTTCGAAATTTTAAGGTCAGGTCATCTCAGGTCAGGCCACCAGTACAGGTCAAGCGAACTGACCTAAAAAAGGTTTAAGAGAGCATAAGTCGGAACAGGGTGAACTTATCCGATTGAAACTCATATCACATAATGGACCCACCGAGCTCTCTAAAACCTGACCTAAGGTCAGGTACCTCTCCATTGGAAATACATGGGAAAAATGGTTTGAACTAAATAACTTAGTAACAGATGGTGATAGAGCGTTTAATTTAGCTGCATTATATTTGCCTTGTCTCTGCGGTTCTAATGATATGAATTGTATCTAATTTGACCTTGACCTGACCTCAGGTCAGATCAAATCCTTGATTTGACCTAGCAAGGTCATATTATATATCATTCGATTCGGCTTGCTACAAGGATTCATATAGTTTCAGTTATTTTTCTCTATCTTTATTTGTTCAGATTTAATGACCAAAAACCTTCATTTACATGTTATCCCTATGACAGCATGTTTTGACCTCTAGTGACCTTAAATGTGACCTGACAAAAAAATGGTTCAAATATTTTCGATGGAGAAGTGGATGGGCTACCCAACACCTTTTGCCGTTTTTCACTACCTAGCGTGGTTCTTGAGAGCTGGGGGTACCCGCCACCCGTCAATGCACGTGTTAATATAGTCCTCAAGTGACCTTGAGAGGAGCGGTTTGCCCAAAATCCAAAATACTGAAAAACGTGACAGTAATTGTCACGTCAATGATGCAATTGCGAGAGGCATTCCAGGAGATAATACAGGGCCGGGATTGGCGATGCCATAGATACATTTTCAGGGTACTATTTCATTGTAGCCCGAAAATGTATACCGCGAAATATAAAGGTTATGTAAACGCGAACGTTAATTAAAACATATGTCAGTGATTAAATTGGACAAGTTTAGTTCGCTGGCCCTTAACCCCTGACCTAATGAACCACGAGTCCAGCTTCGTGCTTGTGTACAGCAGTAGAAAACTCCCTTTCGGCTTTTTTTTGAGCTGGAACAAAATTCTGACAGGTTCGGACGGATCGTAATGAGTAATCATGAGTTGCAATCACTTATCTTTTAGTTCAGGCCAACACTTAGTCCATGGAGAGCAAAAATGGTCGCCTAAGGAAACCGTGGAAGCTGCAGGTCTTTATGCCGGTTCTCGGATTGCGTTAGGCCACTGGCGTTTTTTTTGGGGGGAAGCATTAACAGAGCACTATCATCAGAAAGAATTGCATGAAATGTGTGGTCAAGATCGCCTTGTAACTTACTATAGCTTGATGTGCCCCAGACAAGGTCACTTCTCCCGGCCCAAGGTCACGGTCTTAGCGGCGGATTCCCGCCACGCGGAATGACGGCGATGCATCACAATTACCGTCGAAATAAAAACTGCGGCAATCAGCCAAATACGAGAAAAATATTATCCCACAACTCAGATTTCGATCGAGCTCCGGCTAGTTTGATATCTGAGGCGCTAATTCACATTGTAATGTATTCAACTTCCCCCACCCCTTACGCTTTTTCAGTTGTAACCTTCCATGCTTATCTTTTATTTTCGTCCTTTTCTTTTACCCTGTCCATGCATAGATTAACTAGGTCATTTACCACTAATTAACCCACTGACCATGTATTAGGTAGGCAGGAGTGCCCTTCATAACCTGGGGTACAATCGGGCTTCCTTGGGTTTTTGCAAATGATGCCGAGTATATTTATATGAGAGACACATCAGTGTGCTCACCTCTAGTGTAATCAATTTAGCAAATCATGACCGAAAACTGGCAGGTCAGGTCAGGTCAGGTCAGGTCAACGAGTTATGACGTCATTTCTAAACCCATGTAAGGCGATTATGGTCTTCTAAAATGAGGCTGACAAAACCAGGGTGTCACACGATTTTTATAAAAGCCAGACCAGGCTGCTTCTAAACATCATTCCAAAACTCTTGAAAGGAGAAATCTGTACCCTGGCATCTATTTTGACGGTCAGGTCAACAAAACGATCGCCAGAGAAGGTCGCCAAAGGTCACAGTTCTTATATTGTATTGATTGTGTCCAAAACTTTTGAACGAGATAATATAACAGAAATTGATATCACGGTAATGAAAATGACCCAAGGATTCCAATGACGTGCCACATGACTCCGAGATGTCACTATTTGACCGTGATCTGAGGTTCCGGTCACGATGTTACATTTCAAGGTCATGCTGCATATATTTTGAGTCCTTGGGATAAGATAAACACAGTTGCTCTAGGCTTAGTGGCTCTCGAGTTATAGAGACCTCTTTAAATGGGTCAGGATTTGACCCATTTTGGCCTTCTGTGACGTCACGGGTCAACGGATATGGTTCAAATTCGTCTTGAGAGTAGAAGACGGTAAGGCACCTTCAGTAACGTTTCAATTTTTTCCGTATCACCTCCGCTTCCCGAGATCGTGGGGAAATGGTGTCCCATCGGAGCCCCCAGGCGTTGGTGGGTGTGAAAAGAGCCCAGGCGGTGTCGGGCTACATTTGTGTCATCCAACCAAATATGTTGAGCTATTCAAACTCCTCTGTTCAAACTGTCTCTGTCTGTCTGTCTGTGTGTCTGTCTCTCTCTGTCTCTCGTCTCTCGTCCTGTCTCTCGTCTCTCGTCTCTCGTCCTCTGTCTCTCGTCTCTCTGTCTCTCGTCTCCGTCCTCGTCTCTCGTCCCTGTCTCCCTCTCTCTCTCTCTCTCTCTCTCTCTCTCTCTCTCTCTCTCTCTCTCTCTCTCTCTCTCTCTCTCTCTCTCTCTCTCTCTCTCTGACGTTTACTGACACTCTCACCTTCTTCATCATTCCTTCGCTCACTCTCTCGGGCTTCATGCCTTATCATTCCTTATAGAAGCTTTCTGATGCAATCTGCCCTCTGCAAACGATCCCGCCTATATGCGATGGTATGCTGCCATCGTATCGAAAGCATTGGTATAAAAAATGTCCTGTATTATTCCTTCTGACGGTAAAGTACAAATTATATTTTGCAACTAAGCATAAATGGAGACGATCAGAAACATGACAGAGTGCTGCCACCAGGAACCTGCTGAACACTTGGATAGGAGAAAGATGGCCTTTCTCTGGTTTCATTTTCGTTTTATTTACTAGATCATCAACGGGGAAGTCCCCAATTACAGATAAAGTCAGGTTGTTAAGAATATATACAAATGCATACACAGTCGTCATGATAAGACAAAAATCAGGATCACAGAAATAAAAACACTGATAAATATTACATTGTAGTACACTAAAAAGATCAAAGTTGATATGCATGTAAAGATGAAAGAGTAAACAAAGTAAATTGATAAAGCCCTAAAAAGTGAATTACAACGATGCCACATATACCCAAACCGACAAACGAAACGCATTAAATGAGTCGTGAAACAAATCGATCCCCTGGCATCGTCTTAAAAGACGTTCATAGCCGTTGGCAACCTCACAAACCAGCCCTGCTTCACAGTTCTCACCCTGGCGAACGGACGTTGCATAGGCTGCGCTGCCTTGAGAGTCGGGCGGGTATAACATACAGATTAAAACAGCTGAGTAAAGCTGACGAGTCTATCCCACCCCTAAAAACATAAGGTAAAAACATTAAATCATACTGCACTCTTCGATCCTTCAATGATGACATATTGAAATGGTTGAGCAGGTCTTTGTACGCGAGCGATGCTGATTGATTATGGGAATGCACGTTGAGCCACATCAAAAATGTATGATGAGTTCTCTCCAGCATATCAGTGTGAGTCCCTGCAGCTCCTGTCCAGATCACACAACCTTACTCAAGTATCGAGCGAACATTCGCGCAGAACGATGCAACCGGTGCTGGTTTTCTGAAATGGCCTCTCGGACCAGCTACTTGAAAAGACCGGATCAGCAAACCTAGTGCCCTATTGGCTATTTTGGCAGACATATCAATGTGGTCAGCAAATGTGAGCTTGGTGTCCAAGACAACTCCTAGGTCACGAATGGTTTCGACGTGTTCCAGGGCGGTATTTTCAATAAAGTATGTTGTTTCTATTGGCTTAATTTTTAGGGTCAACCGAAATGCTTTGCATTTGGTCGGGTTCAGGTTGAGCTTCCAGGTACGGGACCACTGGCAATGCCTCAGCAGGTCTGCTTGCAAAGCTGCCGAGTCAGAAACGTGAGATATTTTCCGGGAAATTTTTACATCATCCGCAAACATGAAGCATTCGGAAGATATTTCAGCCGGCAGGTCATTGATGAATATGGCGAAGAGCAGTGGTGATAGCAGCCCCCCTTCAGGCGTCCCAGATGTTACCTGAAGCCACTTGGAACACTTGTAATTTACTACAACACGTTGCAGTCTATTGTGTAAGTATGAAGAAAACCAGTTCAAAGCAGCGTCAGAAATGTTGAAAGATTTTTTGACTTTATGAATTAAAAGTGAGTGATTTACGCTTTGAAATTCCGCTGTGTAGTCAGTGTAAATGCAGTCGGTTTGGGAGCCTTGCGATATGGATTCCCAGGCAGTACGGAGAAGCGTTGCCAGGTTTGAGCTGCATGATCGCCGATAGACGAATCCGTGTTGGGCGGGTGTCAGTACTGGACCAAGGGCCAAAAAGTATTCAGTGAGTCACCACTGTAAATGTCAAATCATAAATGTGTCACAAGCATGTGGCACGTTTTGCCTTAGTAGGATACCAATAGAAACTCCTGGACGATTCTAGTGGTTGAAAAACACTGCGAGCTCAAATTATAGGTGCCAACTTCGGTGATTTGTTCGGGTCTGGAGGAAATATGTCGGATAGTTTGCATCACCCTGCCCGCCTTGGGTTGGCACCATTCAGAATGCCAAAATGTTAGGTTTTTCGAGCCCTGTACTGGACGTATGTACATACATGCTGCAGTAACTGCGTGTAGATTATCCTCTCTAGCACCTAGCCAAAAAGAGGCATAAGGGACACAGATCGATAGTTTTTAGGATCATTAGTGTCTCCCTTTTTGTGAATGGGAACCATGTTTCGTTGTTGAACGTTGTCAATGTTCCGTTCTTGAAATGGGAAAAATTTATTCAATTTTTGCTCATCGATCTATTGAAAATTGCCCTTCAGTGGAGTGATAAATTGCTAGAAAACACAATCACAGTGAAAAAGTAATATTCAACATTCAATAGAGTCATAAGCGTCGGAAAAGGGGTGGCCTGCCCTTTGGCTAAACATTGCCTGGTCTCAGTCAAAATGGGAGAAAACCGGATATTATTGTAACCAGCCGCTGCGGAAGGCAACGAGGAGCCCAAATTCGGACAGTTTTTGGTCCTGACATAAGAAGTTTTTGTCAGCATCAGGTTGAAGTTTGGCTTAACTTAGCCCCACTTTTTTGCCAGATGGCGACGCTTATGAATAGAGATGACGGATACTATTTCATGATTTTTTACAAATCCCATGGAGAGCAGCGCCCAAGATATCAAGTATAGAAAAATGAGAGATGCATCGATTTAAAAAGAAACAATGATAAAACATTTTTCAGAGAAATTATTTATTTGCAACTTGAAAATGCTTATTTAACAGGGATAAATTTCAGGATGAGCATCTCAAAATATAAACAACAAATTCTGTAAAAAAACGCCCATTTCCTGCTGGCAGTGGTAGGAGACGACGTTTCAGGTAGCGCTGGTTTCTATTTGGGCCACCTACCTGCACAGGTCTGTGTGCAGGTAGAAGAACATGTAGCCGTCGTGCTGGTTTCCGTTGCACAGCACATGCTCCTCCGAGGTGCAGGTAACACTGCGATCGTCGTAGTTGAACCAGCGCTGCCTACCCAGGCTGTAGACATCTGCCACGTAGTGTCCCGCCTGGGTTGTAGCGCCGTGGTGGCTGACTAGGCCCACCAGCCGGTAGCTATGGGCGCCGGCCAGGTCCGCTTTTTGATCCTCAGCCGCTGAGCCGTCGTCCTCCGTGCATAGCTGGGACAGCTGTACCTGTTCGGCGGCGATGTCAGCCGGCTCGCCCTTCTCTTGTGAGCGTCTAACTGTCTCCTGCAGCAGACTCTCCATGTCTCCAACAGCGCGCGTGGGCCACTCCTCGGCTCCGTTCTGCTCTGTCAGTTTCTCCGAATCGGCGTCAGACACGTGCGGGGGTCCAAATGGCCGCAGTGCCGCCTGTCGCTTCGGCTCATCCCAGTTCACAGGCGGGCACAGCGAGCCGTACCTGGTGGTGTCCCATCCCGGGGGACGATCGGCGTCCTCTGCCGCGTACTTCTGCAGCGTCACAAACTTCAATATCTTTACGTTGGTGCGGATCTTCTTTGACTCCTTTCCAATAAACATGTGACGATTCAGCTGTATAATCAGCGTCCTGGGAAATTTGGATATCTGGGTGGTTACGCTGAACTCGTTGTGCTGACACTTTTCGCAATTCAGCTCGCGTCGGTCGGGCCGCATGGAGAGGTGCAGGGCGTCCTGTAAGGTGGGTACCGTGTCTCTGCCCTGGCGCCGCGGCACGTTAACGAACCAGCTTATGTTGTCTTGTCGCCTCAGCACCGATTCCTGACACTTTGTGCACATGTAGCTCGCGACGGTCTGGTACTGGAAGTTGTCTCTAACTGGGTTCTTCCGGTCGGCCGGCTGCTTGGGAAAGACCGGTCGGCTGCCGTCCACCTCCTCCTTGATGGTGTCCAGTAGCTGGAGCAAGAACTCGTTAGCATCCTGCATCTCAGTGGCGTGGAACGCCGAGTCTATCCGAGCGAACACGTGCCGCAGGTCGTTGAGGTGGCTGGAGACGGAGGTGACGCACGCGCTCTGATGCAGCTCCATAAGGTGGGCGACGGCACGCATGGTGCGGCATTTTTCGGCGTCCAGAGCCGGCCCCAGCGCCACCATCTCACTCAAGAATGGCCGCAGTCCGAGCAGCGACTGCAGCGTGGCGTTCTGGTAGCATGAGTTGCCTAGGTTGGGCAGACCGATGAGGAGCGGGTCTGGGCTGTGCCTGTGCTGGTTGCAATTATTCGCAGGCATCAGCTCCTAGGATCGGTGCCTGCGCCTGAGCACCGTTCAGCAGCAGGGCATTTTCCACCCCGTCTGTATTCCGCGGCGATGCCGAGGTCAGGACCGACGTGTCACGGTCCATCAGCGAGTCTGGTGTGGTAGAATTACGTGATGGTGGCGAGGTAATGTCAGATGCTAGATTATAGCATGTGGTGGGGAGTCTCCTTGGTGTTGGGTTATCAAGTTTATTTTCCGTCTCCTGGGAAGACTCATCACGCTCAAGGTTCGAAGCTTTACTTCTCCGCCAATCGACCGCTTCGGAGTTAGTGTGCCCCTGGCGCAGGGAAGCGAAATTCCCGCGCACCACAGCTATGGGTAATCTTTGGAGCAGGTACTCGCCTTCCCGCCTGTCGCCGGTCTCGCTACTGATGCGACGTTCAAGCTCCTTCAAGAAGGGTAAAGTTGTTTGGCCGAACACACCAGTCGTCTCGACTGCAACAGGCTGGAAGGTGTATCTGACAGTGAGGCCGCTATAACGTTTTTCCGCTATTCCGTTTTTTATAACGTTTTTGCCGTGACTCTGCATTGTTCGCAGCGGTGGCCGCCTGGCTGGCAGATCTGGCGACGACGGAAGGGGCAAAGGCGTCTGAGCATGTTGCATCCCAGACGAGGCTTTTGCCTTGCCCGTACGGAAAGGTCGTGATGCCGTCTGGGCGTCTTCCGTCGCCGCGATCCAGTCCGCCTGGCTCTAGCACCGCCGGGATCCCTGCAGATTGAAGTGCGCGTTTTAGTATGTTGTTTAAGGCTGCGTGGCGTGGGTGACGTCCTGCACTGAGCTGGCAGGAGAGCACGTGCAGCCCCCGCGTGTCGATGTCGGCTCCGCATCTGCAGCGGTGTGATGCGCAAACATCTGCTCCGATGCGCAACGCAACAGCGAACCTTAGTGTTTCACGGTCCAGCAGTGTGCCCACATTTGCCATGGGGTAAGCATGTAGCCAAGCGCCCGAGTGGGGCCTCATCGCGGCCAGAAGTCTAGCACGAACAGTGAGGTCATCGCTGCCTTTGACCAGGCTCTCAGCAGTGTCTGTGGCGGTGGCGCGGTCCCAGAGACGCTGGTGAATTCGCTTGGCTTCCTCCGGTGGCGTAGCCCTTGTGCCTTGTTGCCATTTGTGCGTGGCCGACGTTATTGAGGCAGACAGCTTGGCCCCTGCGGAGAAGATGATGGCAGTGACCAGTAGCTGGGAGGAATGAGATGAGGCGAGATATGCTGGTAGCGCTAAATCTGAAACGGCCCGTACTCCCAGTCCACCAAGACTCACTGGCAAGGTAGCCTGTCGCCAGGAATTCCCGTCTGGGTGAGGTTTGTGAGTTCGGTGACTCCCCTACGGATCGTCTCGTCGATCCTTGCCAGTAGCCTGGTGTGACTGAAGGTGGGAGTGCTGCGCAGCAGATAGAGGAGTTTTGGGACAGCCATGAAGTTTTTGAGGAGGAAGAAAGCTTCATGTGCTTCTTCGAGCTGTTGTAGGCGATGGATGGCCTTTTGAAGCAACTTCTCACTGCTTAGCAGTTTTTCTCTCACTCCAGCCTCATGGAGGGGCGCACCGAGCAGCGTCACTTCATCAGGACTAACTTCACGGATATCAGGCAGGAGCCCTTTTAGATCTTCGATAGCCTGGTTGTGCCAGATATGCTTGTTGGTGCCCAGGAGTACCACCTCACATTTGGAGCTGTTAATCTCTTGCCCAAGCTGTTCAAATCCGTGTCGGATCCGGTGGATGTTGCTTGTGACGTCTTTGAGCGGACACGCAAATGTTGCGTCATCAAGGTACCACACATTAACGTCAGCATCGACCACTCTTGCGACCGTGTCAACAGAGATTGAAAATAGCAAGGAGCTGAGGGGGTCTCCCTGATGGATTCCGGTTGATGACCAGACTTTGGGATCCCCCATGAAGAGGGGTGTGGCGGTGTCGTAGGCCTGCCGAACTAGTGGATATACCTCCGGAATCCATGTCTTTGTGGCCTCAAACATGGTATCCCGACGCAAGGTGTTAAAAGCGTTCGCAACATCAAGCTTGACGAAGACTGTGGGATCTTTGATGTCGGATGCATCGTACATGTACGCTCTAACGGCATGCACTGCCGCCTCACATCCGTTTTGAGTTCCTACTCCGAGCTGCACCGGTCGCAGTTTGGCTCCCACGCGTGCCGAGACTTTTCCAGCAGCGACCTTTGCAGCTATACGCCGGAAGACGCTGCCGATCGCGATGGGACGTAGGCCACCGTCTTTCTTCCTAAGGGCGATTAGTGATGCCCCATAAAAAGAGGAAAGAGCACAGCTGGGTATACAGCCGCGGAGCGCGAGATTAGTTAGCTCTGTAAGGGCTGTTCACAATCGTGTCCCGGCCTCAGAGCAAGATGGTGCTGTGAGGTAGCGCAAGTGTGACGGCCGAATCCCATCCAGACCTGCACTAGATCTAGGCGGAAACGAACGGATAGAGCGCAGTACATCGGCCTAAGTCGCTACCAACGGTGAATCCTCGTCTGCTGGCGGAGGTTGGCACAAGTTTTCTGGTGCATCGGGATGTCTTCTGCGAATATGCTGAATTACATCATCAGAAGGGTGCGCAAAAGAATCATCAGAGGCAAGTACACAAAGTGCGCCACGCACGTCTCCGTCCGCTAGTTTTGAGGAGACTCTGCGCGATATCTGGACGGTTCCGTTTCCAGAGTGGCGTGAGGGTGCTCGTGTTTGCGGGAAACATTCGGTTTTTTCTGTCGGTCTTTCTAGTGAGGAAATATTCCGACGTATCTGAGTGGTCAGCGATGGTCTTACTGCCTCTCTTGAGGCTCTGGTCCTCAAGGCCGAATAAGCGAAGGTTAGGAGAAGGAACCACGACTCGTGATTACATTCGGATATGGCCTTGTTAATTTGTCGTGCGAGTGCATCTGCCACAGCGATGCGCGCCCCCTTCGGTATTCTAGGGAGTACGCGACGGCTCTTCTTTAGTGATGCTATTTGTTCAGAAAGATCAGAAGTGTCAAATTTAGGTCTGTTTGGGCCATTTGGGCAGCTATCTCCGAAACGAAAAGTTGAACACCTGTTGCCCCGCTTAACGCAGCTGCATGTGGTACAGAGTTTTGTCACGCACTTGCAGCACCGAGCGCTGAGGCTCACTGTGCTCATGGTTTCATCGTCCACCTAGCAGGTCCTGAGACATGCAAGGGTGCGCGCTGGACTGTACATGCGCGATATGATGGTGGTGGTGATGCATATTCAGTGACTGTAACAATTACTGAATCATCGCAACGTTTTCATCTTGTAAGGATCAGGGGATTAAATATTCCCGTTCTGAAACGACGTGCGGACTTTGTAGGTAGCGTGTTTTGTAGGTGCGGATCTCTTGTAATAACGTCACGTTCTCCGTTCACAATTTTGGCTGATCCTTGTTAGGCAACTGCGGGTAAGATGCCAAATTATTAATATATCCAGATTAGTTTCAAAATTCAGTGCTCAGTGATTCCGTAGTTATGCGCTTAGGGGAAAGCAACCCCGTCCTTAAGAAGCCAAAAAGTATGTAAAATAGGAGTCCGTGAGGAAAGCATGTCCATACCTTGCAAGGTGCGCCAGATCTGGTTCCTGCTGCTTCACCAAGCTTTTTGAAGAGAATCAAACAACAATATTCTTCCAACGTCCAAGAAAAACCCACACAACTCCTCATGGATTGCGTGCGCTTGTATCTCGAAGTGACGTCCTGCACCAGACCCGCGTGCCCAGGCCCACAAACACCGCGACAGACGAGACGCCGTTGAGACGAGAGTGAGGCAAGATAATAAACAGTAGATTTCGAATAAATTCTTGCGCCCGAGTTGAAAAAAGGTTCTAAAACGTCAGCAGAATGCTTCCTGAGGACGGTACATCAATGTATCGCAGTAAGGAATCAAAATGTTTTTTCACAAGGGTGTCAAAACTGCTAGCCAACACCAGAGAGGCTGCTCCAACCAAATGCACGTGAAAAACCACAAACATATCTGTCTCCACAAACATATTTGTGGAGACGATACTAAAATTCAAGCTTCCCTTTGGTTTGGTAACTTTTCTCTGTTCAGCTGTCCTTGATATCCTGAAGTTTCCAAATCTTCAGAGTGTGATTACCATTAAGCTGAAACTGCAAAGTAGTGATGTGAATCGGCCCGAAGTTTCGTTGTACTCATTTTACTCAAGTTTGATTAAGGTTCCCCAGCGTGTCGCCGTACGAAAAAGAAAACAGAAGTTGATTAAAGCAAGGATATCTGTGAGGTGTTTTATCTCCATCATAACAGTGAGCAGATCTTCATTGTACAGTGCATACCATTACTAGATGAAGTTATTTCAGGGAAGAGGAAAAGTGAAAAATTGAGAGCCTTCGGCTTCCGAATGGCACAAGTTTCATACTCTATAAGAAATATTAGATTCTAACAAAAAACGTCAGTGAAAACATTATTTTGAGAGGGTATCTATTACTTCTAGTCATATAGGTGAAGAAAGCGAGGAAAGTCGAGGACCCAATCTGACAAGCCTGAGACACATTAAACAAATAAAGGGTGTTATGGTAGTAGGCAGATCACATCTCGCGGTTCAAAAGGATCACATCAGAAGGTCCACTGATCAAAGGGTCTAATGTTCATAGGCTCTACCCTTTGAAAGCTAGACCTTTTGAATAAGAAGTCCAACGTTCAAAAGGTCCAAAAAGGCGTGCGCAGATGCTTGAGAGTGGGGTGCATGATACTGCAGAGGCGTGTTAAGACACACGATTATAGGAGGAAGTGAGGGTTAGGTTAGGTTAGGTTAGGTTAGGTTAGGTTAGGTTAGGTTAGGTTAGGTTAGGTTAGGTTAGGTTAGGTTAGGTTAGGTTAGGTGTTAGGTTAGGTGTTAGATTAGTTTAGGAGCTTAGGTTAGGTTAGGTTAGGTTAAGTTAGGTAAGGTTAGGTTAGGTTAGGTCAGGTCAGGTCAGGTCAGTTGTGTATGCCCTTGATCCCTATTTCCTAGTCTGGGGATATCACCCCTCTTTCCAGATTCTGAGCACCCCTCTGGTCTGGTTACATAGGCGGATCCAGGGGGGCAAGGGGGCACGTGCCCCCCCGATCGACCCTCGGCGCCCCCTGAAAGGTCGATGGCGCCCCCTGAAATGTCGCTTCCCACCCCCCCCAGGATGCGAAAGTCGGCGCCCACCGATAGGATTTGGTGCCCACCTGATAGCTTTTGCCGGTCATAAGTGGCGCTCCCCTGGTCCGGATGGCGCCCCCCGGTCCGGATGGCGCCCCCCGGGAAGGTGCCCCCCGATCGGCAATCCTGGATCAGCCTATGTCTGGTTACCACTTTGGGAAATGTTTTAGAAATATCCCCACATTCTGCAAGAAAATCCCTAGAGGTGAAACAGACGGAAGGAGGGAGGGTTTGAGTAGTGTTAAGTGGTACCCAGACCAGAGGCGCACTCAGATTCTGGAAAGAGGGGTGATATCCGCAGAGTAGGAAATAGGGGCCAAGGGCATACACAACTGACTTGACCTGACCTGACCTGAACGGAACGGAACGGAACGGACCTGACCTGACCTGACCTGACCTGACCTGACCTGACCTGACCTGACCTAACCTAACCTAACCTAACCTAACCTAACCTAATCTAACCTAACCTAACCTAACCTAACCTAACCTAACCTAACCTAACCTAACCTAACCTAACCTAACCTAACCTAACCTAACCTAACCTAACCTAACCTAACCTAACCTAACCTAACCTAACCTAACCTAACCTAACCTAACCTAACCTAACCTAACCTAACCTAACCTAACCTAACCTAACCTAACCTAACCTAACCTAACCTAACCTCCTAACCTAATCTAACCGAACCTAACCCTCACCCTCATTGCCTCCTATTATCAGGTGTCTTAGCACGCCTCTAACGGGGGTTAACGGCGGAAAAGCCCGCGGAAAAGCAACCACCAAGACTAGAGACACGGTTTCACCAAAAATCAAAACAACAAGAGGTTTTGAGTCAAACCCACATAACAACAACGTTATAACGTAAAACGTACTTGGCCCGAAAAGCCCATGCGAATCAAGAGCGGCGACACCGTTTTCACTAATAGAATCAGCGTGGTCAAAAGTATTAGTTAGTTGATCCGGGTAAATAACAACGTTATAACGAAAAGTTACGGCCGGGAAAGCCCATGCCCAACAAGAGCGCACGCCCCACAATAGAATCAGCGGGTCCAAAACGTGGTATTCTGAGTTCATGTGATCCTACGTAAATAAGAACGTTATAACGTAAAACGTTACTTGGCCCGCGGAAAACCCATGCTCCGCAACCATAGTAGCTGGCGACTCGCCGTTTCACTAATAGAATCACCGTGGTCCAAAACGTAATATTCTTGAGTTTCATGTTGATCCCGCGGTAAATAACAACGTTATAACGTAAAACGTTACTTTGGCCCTGCGGAAAAGCCCATGCTCCGCAACCATAGTAGCTGGCGACTCGCCGTTTCACTAATAGAATCAGCATGGTCCAAAACGTGGTATTCTTGAGTTTCATGTTGATCCCGCGGTAAATAACAACGTTATAACGTAAAACGTTACTTTGGCCCTGCGGAAAAGCCCATGCTCCGCAACCATAGTAGCTGGTGACTCACAGTTTCACTAATAGAATCAGCGTGGTCCAAAACGTGGTATTCTGAGTTTCATGTTGATCCCGCGGTAAATAACAACGTTATAACGTAAAACGTTACTTTGGCCCTGCGAAAAGCCCATGCTCCACAACCATAGTAGCTGGCGACTCGCCGTTTTCACTAATAGAATCAGCGTGGTCCAAAACGTGGTATTTTGAGTTTCATGTTGATCCCGCGGTAAATAACAACGTTATAACGTAAAATGTTACTTTGCCCTGCGGAAAAGCCCATGCTCCGCAACCATAGTAGCCCATGCCCGCAACCAAGAATACCACGTTTGGACCACGCTGAGTCTATTAGTGAAAACGGCGAGTCGCCAGCTACTATGGTTGCGGAGTATGGGCTTTCCCAGGCCAAAAGTAACGTTTTACGTTATAACGTTGTTGTTAATGTAAGGAAAGTTATGAAACTCAAAAACCTCTTAGTTAGATTTTGAAATTTTTGGTGAAAACCGTAAGTCTCTAGCTGCTATGGTTACGGGTATGGGCTTTCCGCAGGTCTTTTCCGCCGTTAACACGCGCATTGACGGGGCGGGTACCCGCCCCCCTCGGGTTTTCAGAGATAGAAAAACGGCGGCGCGTAGCGCCACCGTACTGGTATACCTTTTCCTCATCATTTTTACAACTTCTGTGAAAATTTTAAGGTTAGGTCATCTCAGGTCAGGTCACCAGTACAGGTCAAGTGACCCGACCTCAAAAAAGTTTAAGATAGCATAAGTCGGAGCAGGGTGAACTTATCCGATTGAAACTCATATCACATAATGGCCCCACCGAGTTCTCTGAAATATGTTCCGGTATTTTTATATCGATGACCTAAGGTCAGGTAGGACGCATGACCTCTCCATTGGAAATACATGGAAAAATGGTTTTTACGGAATAACTCAGTAATGGATGGTGATAGAGCATTTATTTTAGCTGCATTAGACTCGCCTGGGCTTTGCGGTTCTAGTGATATGCATTTTATATAATTTGACCCTGACCTGACCTCAGGTCAGGTCAAATCCTTGATTTGACCTAGCAAGGTCAAATTATATATCATTCGATTCGGCTTCTAAGAGGATTCATATAGTTCAAGTCGTTTTGCTCTATCTTTACTTGTTCAGATGGAATGCCCGAAAAACTGAATTTTACATGTTATCCCTATGACGGGCATGTTTTGACCTCCGTGACCTTAAATGTGACCTGACAAAAAATGGTTCAAATGTTTTCGATGGAAAGTGGATGGGCAGCCCAACGCTGTTTACCGTTTTCGCTACCTACCGTGGTTCTCGAGATCTTAGGGGCGGGTACCCGCCCCCGTCAATCGAAGTGGCTCAGACCCCTATCAATGCGCGTGTTAAGTCCCACCCCTCTAACGCTCGCCAGCATCATGCACCCAACTCTCATGCATCTGAGCACGCCTCTTTGGACCTTTTGAACGTTGGACTTCTTATTCAAAAGGTCTAACTTTCAAAGGGTAGAGCCTATGAACATTAGACCCTTTGCACGGTGGACCTTCTGATGTGATCCTTTGAACCGAGATGTGATCTGTCTACAACCATAATACCCAAATAAAGCACAGGCAGGACAGGGAGCACTTTGCTAAAGGCGGCCATCGCTCTGAAAAATTTTCTATAGAAACGGTGACATTCTTATGCGTGTATAGGGTAGTATGGAACATATTTCAAGTATTTAGCACACTTACCAGTGTCAAATCCTTGAAAACATGCACTAAATTACCCGGAGAAATCGCGACATATTCACGGTAACATCGCTGAGCAAAGCGTAGAAATGAATGACGATTTTGTTGTTTACGACTTCTGCGCGGCCGGGAATGTTAAAAAGTAAATATTTTCGGGAAGAAAACGCTATATATACGATAACTAGAAACAATAAAGTGTTGAACAATATTTGTTTTGCAATTGTGTATGCTAAAATTACTGATATATATTTCAAATTACTTATTTTTACGAACTGCTGCGGTACTACTTTCATACGCTCGAACTGTCTTAAATAGGCGGATCAAGTTCAGTGTGTGTGGTATGTAGAGACGGCGAAGATCTAGCAATCATAGGCGGATCCAGGATTGCCGATCGAGGGGGCACCTTCCCGGGGGGGCGCCATCCGGACCAGGGGGTGCCACTTATGACCGGCAAAACCTATCATGTGGGCGCCAAATCCTATCGGTGGGCGCCGACTTCCGTATCCTGGGGGGGTGGGAAGGGACATTTCAGGGGGCGCCATCGACCTTTCAGGGGGCGCCGAGGGTCGATCGGGGGCACGTGCCCCATAGGGATAGGGGAAGGGGGGTGCCCGATCGACCTCGGCGCCCCGAAGGTCGATGGCGCCCAAATGTCGCCACCCAGTGCAGGGCGCCCACCGAGGTTGGCGCCCACCATGCTTCCGGTCAAAGGGCGCCCCCAAGGCGCCCCCGTCCGGATGGCGCCCCCGGGAAGGTGCCCCCCGATCGGCAATCCTGGATCCGCCTACGTGCCCCCTTGCCCCCTGGATCCGCCTATGCTAGCAATAGCAGAGGAAGAAAAGTTTAACCTAAATCTAACCTAACCTAACCTGACCTAACCTAATCTAATCTAATCTAATCTAACCTAATCTAATCTAATATAATCTAACCTAACCTAACCTCGATTTAGCGAGCCGGCTTCCGGCGGCCTAAACTGCGGTGCTAACTATCGCCTGCGTCGGCAGCGGCATCGCCAGCTCCGCCGGCGAATGCCGCAGCCTCCCGAGGAACTCACCTGATGCTCGCTTCGCTCGCATGTCTGCGAGCTTCGCTCGCCGCCTGTCCCGATTCTCTAGCCTTCCCCTCTTTTCTCCCCCATTGGACTTTCACCGGCTTTAAATATTGCATCTCTAGTTGGTGTTCATCCGCCAGCTTCCGCCCGCTTCGCCCCCTTCTGCTGGTTACTGCCCAGCCGGCAGCCGTGCGCCCGTCCGATATACGTTATTTATTGGAAAACAAGATAATTTTTTGGATTTCACATTGGAGTCGCCGATATGTTATAGAGTGAGTCCTGCTGGTCAAAGTGGTACCACATTTTCATTGGAAATATTTATATTAACGTGCCGCTATAAGCAAAGTTCTCCCAGGAGGAGGAGCTGTGTTGTAAAACGGATGTGAAATAGGAAGCTGTTCGGGTGATCAGGGCGCCAGGAATTTTCGCAGGGGGACAGACCCGGGCTGGTGCTGACCGGGGAGGCGAATTTGGCATATTCGGTAACTGACAGCATTAATACCATTGACCCAAAAATTTTGGGGGACGTCCCCCCTGGTTGGCAACAGGGGACGCGTCCCCCGTCCCCGCTTTCGGCGCCAGGGTGATCCATTAGCATTCACGAAAGAAGAGGAGCAGATTGAACCGCCATCGGCTCCAGCTGCGCCAACGGCCACGAATACTGGGACTGCAATTCCATGAAGTAATGGAGGCATGCCAGAACTAACGTCATTGTAAGTTCAAACAAATCTGGCGCAATCTACGCGGACTATAAAGGTCAGAAGCACTGGCCAATGCAGGATTGCTGATTGGAGGGAGGGGTGCTTGGTCGGGGGAGCACCATCCGGACCAGAGGAGTGCCAGTTTGAGACGGCCAAACTCCTCAGATGGGCGCCAAATCATAACGTTTGGGCGCCGATTCCTGAATCCTGGGAGGAGCAACATCTTAGGGGGAAGGGAGGGAGCATCGACCTTTCAGGAGGGCGCCGTGACCATTTTAGAGGGTATGCTCATACCCCCTGAGGTATGAGGTTGCCCCCTGACTTGTCGAAATATGGACTCGCTTGGAGGGGAAGTGATCTTTTGCCCCCTGGATCCACCTATGGCCAGAAAATGAGTGAAAAAGTAATGCCAAAATAAACATCATGAGCTGAATGACATCTTACTTGTGAAACGATCTTTTTTTGTATCGGCCAACTTACCAAATCCGCCTCCTGGATATCCGAATGGACACAAGTTGCTCGCTGTTGGGCAATCCCTAGTAACAGATCCAAACGGGGGGAAGGGGTGCGAAAACGACATTCACCTAGTCTTGGCCCGTGGAGCCACCTGTTGATAGCGACCTGAATGCCTTAACATCCACCCCGGTGGGCCTCCCAGCCGCCATCGCCATGGTGGGGGGTGTTCCAACACCCCCTTGAATTTGGCTCCTTTACGGAATAGCGAAACAGCACGAAGACTGGTGGATAGCTCATACAAATTGAAACTGTATTAGTCACATTTTGGCTTAGGTCAATATTGAGGTCATGACAGGTCAAAGAAGGCGGCATGATAGAGAAGAGTTTCGGGACTCTAGCGCCTGACAGAGTTGAGTTGGAATCATTTTTAGGCACCATTCGGCTGCCTCTCGTTACGGTGAATATACTTATAAATAATGGGACTATACTAGGTTAAAACACAACAATAACCTGACCTGAAGTCATGCTAAGGCCAGTATCTGATTTAGAATAATCAATCTGTACATCGATCGACTCACAATAACAATCTAAACACAATGGTATCAAAATAACAACGTTATCGTCATTTCCTGCAAAGTTATTGACCCAGGTCCGAAAAGCTGCTAGTAGCGCAGATGACCTCTCAGAGGTCACAGGTCAACAATTGCAATATAAACCTAGAGAGGGGATCAGGATACCACAATTTGGAGAATATGAAGGTATTCTCAGCTGTATCTACACAAATACAGTCCAATTCCTGTTATCCCCATGCATTTCAAATGGAAAGGTCAGATCCGTACCTGATCTTAGGTAATCGACATGAAATATTTCGGAACATATGTTGTAGTACTCGGTGGGCCCATTCTGTGCTATAAGTTTCATTTCGAGACTCATCCTTTTATTGCTTATGCCACCTTAAACATTTTTTGAGGTGAGGTCACTTGACCTGCTCTGATGACCTGACCTGAGATGACGTATCCTTAAAATTTTGGAAAAAGTTGCAGAACTGGTCAAGGATAAGGTGTGACAAGTACGGTGGCGCTTGGCGCCGGCATCATTTGTGCCGCCGGAAAAACCAGTGGGGGTAATCAAACACCTTCCACCGGGGCGAGGGTTAATGCGGGAGCTGTGTGGAACAGGCGCCTTAGAGTTGATTTTAAAAGGTGACCGTGGCAGAGGTGCTCTGTTTTTGGGTGTCTTCCATTATTTTTCGCCCGTTCAATGCCAGCTGCAGAACTCTATCCATTATTTGGTCGTCCTCCAGACAGTGCCACCCCTTGGAAAATTGGCTCTGCAACCTCCCGGTAAGACTCTTAAAACACCCACCCTTAGGAAAAGTTACAAAATCGCGTCGGGATTAGCACTCCCAGAATTTACAGCCTCTCCCCACCAAGCGGATAGATGCCACCACGTGAAGTTTCGCCTCCTTTATTGAAACCCTCAATCTGTCACCGGACAAGGCAATCAAGTTTTGATTTCCCTTCCTCTACAGTTGTTAGTAAATTTTGAAGTGGTCCAAAAAGTAATTGTAAGAAAACGTCCCTGAATAGGGCCAACAAATAAAGTAATAGTCGCCATTTAAGGAAGGTCCCAGACGCACTGGTTTAGGAAGCTCACACCTACCCGGCTCCCAATTAAGCAGCAGGGTAACTTTTATACAAAACTATTAAAACCGTAATAATTATTTGGATTGAACAGCGATGGGGTGATCGCCCCCACCTTGAGCCTACCTTAACACGCGCATTGACGGGGGGTACCGCCCCCTCGGGCTTGAATAAAAAAACGCCGTAGCCCTCCTCATCATTTTACAACGAAAATTTTAGGTAGGATCTCAGGTCAGGTCACCAGTACAGGTCAAGTGACCCACCTCAAAAAATTTAAGATACAAATCGGACAGGGAACTATCCGATGAAACTCATATCACAAATGGCCCCACCGAGTTCCAACATATGTTCCGGTATTTTGATATCGATGACCTAAGGTCAGGTACAGGCATGACCCCATTGAAATACAGGAAAAATGTTTTCGGAATAACTCAGTAACGGATGGGATGAGCGTTTATTTTACCAAAACTCCGGGCTTGTCAATGAATCCATTTATATAATTGACCCACCGACCCAGGTCAGGCAAATCATTGACCTAGCAAGGTCAAATTATATATCATTCGATTCGGCTTCTAAGAGGTTCAACAGTTAAAGTCGTTTGCCATCTTACTGTTCAGATGTAATGCCGAAAACGAATTTACATGTATCCCTATGACGGACATGTTTGACCTCCGGACCTAAATGTGACCTAACAAAATGGAAAATGTTTCGGGAAGTGTGGGCCCCAACGCCGTACCGTTTTCGCTACCACCGTGGTTCTCGAGATCTTAGGGGGGACCCGCCCCCCGTCAAGAAGTGGCCAGACCCCGCAATGCGCTTAAGCACTGGAAAGAAACACCTCCCGGGCCTCGCAAGGGTGCTATGAGTGAAAAGCCCTGTCTGTATGTATATACTCACTATACAGTGCGTGCGAGCTTGTAGGTGTGGTGGTGACCTGTAAAATGACACCGGGTTTGACACGGGGCACCAATATTTTTAAAGCTGAGTTCCACCACATTTAACTTTTTCCACGGGCCCCCGAGTCGCGGGCCTCCTCCCCAAACGACTGGCCCCCGAGTCTTGAATTCGCCCCCTCCTTGAGAAGGTCCTGGATCCGCCCCTGGTTAGCAATCTTAGCCGAGAGTACAATATAAGTGAAAGGGATTGCTGAAGATCAAAGTATTTCAGAAGTCGTTGGCTGTCGTGAGATATTATCCGAACACCTACAACTATGGTTCAAACTTGGCTCAAAATACAAATATGGGGGCGGGCACCATTAAATCTGGTCAAATTTAGCTATTTCTGGAATCGTAGATATAACTTGAAATAGAGCGTGATGCATCACAAGAAAGCCCTAAAAATATCATCACAAGCGGAGAGCTAAATACAATTTATTTATGTTTGCTGAACATTTCACACGCGTATTTATTTTCACCGCAAAAACACATGCCAGCAAAACCGCCGAAAATTCCCGAACCACACAAAAAACATGCAAATTCTAAGAAGGCCTTATTCGAAAGTCACTGAAAGGATTTCGAGTACCTTAAACCACTGGCCGTGACACTTTGATAATTACAGAGGTCGAAGGAACTATTTTCAACGGTATTGGAAAGGTGCTTGATGTGGCCCGTGCTGCCATGCCCAGGGCGTGCCTCATCCGGTAGTGTGCATGGGCACAGCGCCGGTAAAGGGTAAAGTGTGATATGCAGCACCCCCTGTACAGAGCAGCGGCTCTGTTCTTGAACAGCAACTACATCAACAACGACTTCACCTCGTTGACCTCGTTTGACCCTGGAGATAGTGTCCTTAGTCAATGAAAGCTGGTTACTTTGTAGACCACTATAACCCCACATGGATATTTTCCTAACTCTCTTGTTTTTTAGACCTCAATGGGTCGAATAGGACTCCTAATGATTCTGACTTCTTACAGGGATGACATAACAGCATGAACAAGGCTAAAAGGCAACTAGATAGAACTACAGTTTCTGGCATCCACATTTTTTATGACCTTTGTACAGAAAATGTCGCGGATTTTGGTGAAAAATATCTGCTTTTGCTGACGTGATGGCCATGTGCCGAGCGTTATTTTCAGCAAACTGGTATTGCCCAAAAGCACAAGGCACAAGCAGGGGCGTAGCCAAGGGGGAGGGGGCGGCAGGGACAGCCGCCCCTCCCTGAGGGCCCGAAGGGCCCCCTGATGACACGAGCCGCGCTTCGCGCGGCTCGCCCGCACTATGCTCTGGGGCCAAATTTGGCATTTTATACCAGACAGGACCCTCTTAAGCCCTCTTCAGCACTCTATTCCGTAACAAGCAGGGCCCTTTTTACCCATCAGGGCCCTTTTGGCGCTGTCGCAGGGGCCCTTTTCGGGGCGCTGCCCCTCCCTGAGCAAAATCCTGGCTACGCCCCTGGGCACAAGGTCTCCAACCCTACCTCATTTGTTTAAGTAGCTACCCCTGATACATGAGCAGCTTCAGTACACACTATTTACGTACCAAGCAATGGAACGGACTTATGACTTATGTGACCGGGAGTCTTTGTTTTGATCGAGCCAGTATTCACCTCAAATGCCATTCTGCGGGCCGTGGTCCCATAGACCTTAATTCATTCTTTTGTAGAATCTCGATAATTCATTGGTCTTAGAGGGAGCATCAGACAATCGTCTTTCAATTCAGCGCTAGCTAAACGTTGTTATTCTTGTTCATCTCGTGCTTTTACGTATGCTAATGCTAGGGAAATAGTCCCTAATAGCTAAGTCCTCCAGTTTTTGTCTTACTCAGCTCGGAACGTTCAGAAAAATAAAATGAGATTTTACGCATTTCCATCGCTTTTGATGATTTTAAAGGCAAGGAAGCTAGTAGCTCGTGTTTATCTCCCGCCCAGCTTTAATATACGATTGACATTTCACCTTATTACATGTAACATGACAGTAATTTAACTACTTTTTTGGATTCATTGTGTTCTAAGCCATTCAAGATTAAACCTGATCCAAAAGAAAAGACTTTTCATCACATGAGTCTTTTGAGTTACTGAAGCAAATCCATTGATAAATCACCATCCTCGAATTGTCATCTCTTACCTGGCGTTGAGGCATCAGCAGGCGACGGCAGGCAGCTCCGAACCCGGAAATCGTGCATATATTCACGACCTTTGTGAAAGGTCATCAAAGCTGATCATGTCTCGGTTGCGATGAATCGACAATTTTACAGTTCAATGACAATTGGGCCTCAGCTGCGAGGCTTCAAAGGTGATCGACTTCTCTTCTCCTGCTCACAGACTCGTCGTCTCGGAAAACCTTATAGAACATAACCGTGCAAGGATATATAACATTTGCGATAGGTCCCAAGATGAAAGCAAAGCTGTACCTATGTGTCGCCCTGAGAAAGCACCCTACGACCCTACTGTCCGAGCAGCCGATGTAACACTTCGGCCGTCAGTGGACCGTCGTTTCTAGTGCCGGAGGGCGCGCGTGCCGGCTGTCTACGGGGGCGGAGCAGAGTCGCCGGCGGCGGTATAAAGCCGACGCCCGCGGTGTACGGGGACGCATCTACCACTCCGCGCCGCGCCGCGGCACCGCGACCAGCAGTACGGCGAAAACAGAGGTCAGGTCGGACCACAGGCTAGCCCATATCAGCGGCGGCTGAAAACGACTACACGGCTTGTACATCACAAGAAAGAAGTGACCCTCCGCCCTTTAATTTCAAGACTGGCAATACTTTGGCCTTGCTTGTGCTGGACTTTGTTTCTGAAACGCAGTGACTCGAATCCTGTAACACAAATAGTTGACTATGTGGAGATAAGAGCCACAGGAAACGCCGAACGAGAACAGCCGATACCTGGAAGCGAGCTTCAGAAAGGTATGTTTCAATCAGTTAACTTCTAAACGATGCGCTGGCTCCAAATTAGAAGGCTTCCAATGATCCAACGCCATGAAACCTGATCAGATATTAAAGGGGCTAGTGGAGCATGTCATGCCCTCCAGTAAAATAGTGAAAAGCTGGCATGGGTATCATGACCGTATCATTAAAAGTTGATCATGGAAGAGGCGACAAAGAAGCTTCCAAAACTTGTCGTAGTTCTTGAAAATAAATTTGTTCTTTGCATTTAAAAGGTCTGGAAAAATACTGCTTCCACTCGAATACAGCACTTCCCACCTACTGATCACGTGGTGAATGAGGACGTTTGTTGTGCCAAAGAAGATGTTTCTGATCTGGGAAGAATCAAACGTGACCTCCATGGGCCCGAACTGACCCTGACGGAGAAATCATTCCAGAAATCCATGTTGGCTTTGCTCTTGATGGGCAAGTCATAACAATGCTGGCGTATCTTAGCAAGTATTTTGCCATGAGAAAATATTTTGTACGAGCAGCAGTCCTAGCACTTGTCTCGCATCGTTACACATGTTTAAGCAAGAATATTTACTGCAGTTTTACGGTGGAATTATGCAGATGGAAAACAATGAAATTAGGGCTAGAATGGGATGTATATGATTTGAAAAGTTTGCTAGAATTTTCATCGTAGAGGTACGTTTTCAAAGACATTTTTCTCTTAAAACGCCGTATAAGGAATGCAATCTTTAACACCCGCACTGGAGAGATATCTGGCACTAACAGGCAGAGGGGGGGGTGGTAGGCCCCCATTAGATCTCGGAAAACTAAGAGGTGTAGAAGAACGCTGATTCGTGGTTGGGTGGGGGCTATAGTGATCCACATCATAGCCAATTTTTGTTGACCTAGGCCAATATCTTCAAGTCCAACCGAGGTCATAAAAGCAAAATCTTGGCCATGCTGGGGACCTATTGGGCAATGCCGTGATTATGCGGGGAAAAAGATGGTAATTAGTTGAAGGGGTACCAGAGCCATAGAGAAAAGGTCGCAAATAATATTTTCTACAATTTGTGGTCAATGTCATTCAAGGCCATTGACCTATGAGGTTGCAATATGGTATACTACCTATAATTTGCACTATAACTAGCAATATAGCAACTGTTTGGCGAAAAACGAGGATGGACCTTTACACATCACATTTGACCTTGACCTTTGCATTATGTTACCTTAATTATGACGTCATAGCATAATATACTTCAAACCGGGCAACGCCATTGAACCGGAAGTACTGGGGTCAATGACTTTGAAAGTGCCGATATGACCTTGACCTGTGACCTTGATATTCATGTGAAATACCTTTTACATATCATTCCGCTTATATGACGCTATGATGTCACCACTCAGTCTCCAATGCCAGCGACCTGGCCTGATCGCGCGATTGTGGGGATCTCAAAATGCAGGTCTGACTTTTAAAGCCTATAAGTAAAAAAATTTGCCACCGATTCTCTAAATTACTGCACTAATCGATGCATCATTGCATTTTGTTAAGTGTGACTGAGTATCGTTTATCAGCTACGGGCGGTTCTCCAGCCACCTTGGAAAAATAGGTGGGAAGGCCTCCGAGGCCCCTCTAGTTCGCGTGTTAAGGGTACATTTTTAAGACGGATCTCAGTCACTCGCTTAAAATTTTGTCACTCGAAGTCTTGGACCTCTCATGAGAAAATTGTGATTAACGGTTGAGATTTTCCAACATATGGTTTTTACAGCGGTAATTACATATTCTATATCTCTTCTGACAGGTGCTCACGCAAGAAGGTGGTCATCGCCTCAGGTTTGATGTTTTCTGAATCTATCCGACACGCTTAAAATAAAAACTGAATACATTCGCTCAGAGACTGAGAAGACGAGGCGGGAAAATGAATTTAGGCTCAGTCTGCCAGAGTTTGAAATTCAAAATCGCTTAAACTTAAACAGTCTCGAAGTAATTTGTCCTAATGACAATGCGAATTAACTGGTTTTTAATCCACTTACTAATTAAAAGCACAGCATCCGTACTTTGATCTATATACTCATTCAGGGTTACTCATAAACCTGCAATCATCCGACGAGACGCAAAATATTCTAAGGCAATGTGGTAAGACTTGTAGTAGCTTTTCAATATTTTCGGTATTCCCCATCACATTGGAAAGCAACAGAGATCTAGCTGCGATCACAAGAAGCAGCCGTCCGTCCATTTATCGAGTTCTGGATTACCTCTACCTTTTCTGGCTTAAGGGGATTTCCTAGCGCCCAGCCTCCCCTTGACTCCGCGTAATGAAAGGCTGAGCTAATTGGGTGATGCTTTTTGCAATGAAAATGAATACTTCACCGAAGCGTAATATCCAGGGCAAAATTCCCAAACCTGTAGCTAACACTTGAGAGTTGTCTGTGACTAAACGAAGAATGTGGCAACTTGGACGAGTGTATCATCATTTTCCATAGACAATTTACCTTTTCTTGTCTCTCTTGTTATGCTTGGTAGGAAAGCTGATGACTAACTTTTCTTAACCGTATTTCACACCTGACAAAGTATGAATATCGAACCCTGATTAAGAACATAGAAAGCACGGGGGAAAGATAATGAATGAAGGACATCTTTGACATACTTTGATGAATGAGAGGACACCTTCCCAAAGCTATTGGGGCGTTCCAGCAGAGATCAACCAGGCCCCTACATAGCATAGTTTCATATTTCGTTTCCGTCTCGTCCATTGGGTTGTCAGTAGCGTGGAATCCTGATCTGATATTGTTTCTAACCTCACACGTACATTTTTGGAGTAATAACTTGAAAAATTTATTAAAATCGCCGATTTTGTCAAAACATGGTAAATAAAACTATTTTTTGGCGTTAACTTTTATTTCTTAGCTTCAAATGGTAAGGATTCGGATTGAGCATGTAACAATCAAAATTGGAGAACCTCGTTTTTTATTCGAAACTTCACAAATTTTCAGAGATGTTTTGGTCATTTTTTTGAACGAGTTTATGAAAGTGTGTCTAGTAATTCACGTTAAATGTATCGAAACAAAAATATGTTCCTATAACTCTTCTGTTTAGGGAAGTCAATCTTTTTTTGCATTCTAGAGTTAACAAGACGGGGGGGGTACCCCCCTGGGTTTCGGAGACAGCAGAAAAACCCGTAGCGCCGCCGTACAACCTTCCCTCATCATTTTACAACTTCGTGAAAATTTTAAGGTTAGGTCATCTCAGGTCAGGTCACCAGTACAGGTCAAGTACCCGACTCAAAAAAGTTTAAGATAACATAAGTCGGAGCAGGGTGAACTTATCCGATTGAAACTCATCACATAATGGCCCCACCGAGTTCTCTAAAATATGTTCCGGTATTTTTGATATCGATGACCAAGGTCAGGTACAGGCATGACCTCTCCATTGAAATACATGGGAAAAATGGTTTTACGGAATAACTCAGTAACGGATGGTGATAGAACATTTATTTATCTGCATTAGACTCGCCGGTCTTCGGTTCTAATGATATGCATTTTATATAATTTGACCGTGACCGACCCAGGTCAGGTCAAATCTTGATTTGACCAGCAAGGTCAAATTATATATCATTCGATTCGGCTTCTAAGAGGATTCATATAGTTCAAGTCGTTTTGCTCTATCTTTACTTTTCAGATTTCATGGCAAAAACTGAATTTACATTTATCCCTATGACGGGCATGTTTTGACCTCTCGTGACCTTAAATGTACCTACAAAAAATGGTTCAAATGTTTTCGATGGAGAAGTGGATGGGCAGCCCAACGCCGTTTACCGTTTTCGCACCACCGTGGTTCTCGAGATCTTAGGGGCGGGTACCGCCCCCGTCAATGGAGGTGGCTCAGACCCCCGTCAATCGCGTGTTAATCAATATGTAATCAGTAATAGAATGACGCCATGCGCGCATAAATCGGCCGCCCGGTGCGCCCGGCCATCGCGGCTGCCGGTGCGTGGGCACGGGCAGTTGATTGACTCGGGAGCGTATGAACTCTTGCAAGCATGTTTGACGGTGGGGAAAAGATACATGTTCTACCAAAGAGTGAAATCAATGCAATTTGAATTCAGCTAACACGCGCCCCGCTGAGGGGGCAAAATTTCCCCCCCTCGTGGTTTTTCCCAGATAGCTAAAAAACGAAGAGACGCAGAACAACGAAACTTACGGTACCTTATTCCTGATCAATTTTACACGTCACCAAATTTTTTGTTAACCCGCGTCCCATCGGGGGTCCGGTGCCACCTTCGCCCCACCGGGGGCCATCATCGATGGCCCCCTCTAACTCGGAAAATATGGGCGTTAGCGCAAATCTGCAAAGTGCAATAGAAAGCTCACGTGATTTCAGTAAGAAATTGCTTCACATGTTTTAGAACTCAGGTCAATGTTTTGACCACCAGAGGTCAAATTAGGTCAAGATCGGCTATTTTCACTCAAATATGCAATGCTTAAGCAAACTGGGCATAACGCTTATGCCATTAGAGCTATTGAGGTTTGGTAAAGTACATTTGATAGGAAATTGCCAGTACCTTTTCCGCTATGTGAAACGTAAAGACCTCCCGCCAGTGGTTTGACCTCCAGAGGTCACCTCGTGACCTAATATGACCTGAGGTCACGGAAGGTCAGAAAGTGACCTTGTCGTATATTAAATGAAAGCCAGTGACAAGAAAAACACGATGGTGTTTGTTTCAGCGCTCTAGCTTAATTAGGTCAAAAGTTATTGTCAAAATACTGTTTTTGACCCCTGGTGATGTTGGATGACCTTGGAGAGGTCAAAGGGCAAATATAGCCCATGGAATCCGTGAAAGGGTGTCCAAGAACGCTTTTCTGATCAAGCTGAACATTTTCAATCGTTTTTGTGATTTTTAGATCATAAGACAGCTTTTCCCCATGCTTTTTCAATGGGAGAGGTCACCTCCTGACCTGACCTCAGGGCAGGAAATCGAAAAATCCCGGATATACACCTTGTAGAACCTGGAGGGGTCATAAAGTGTAGGAAGTTTCAAATCGATCGACTTCGAAATGTAGCTCTTACAGAGCTCTAAAGTTAAAGTGAGGTGACCTTGGTTGACCTCGTCTGGTGACCTGACTTTGGGTGACCCGGGGTAAAAAATTTCAGGGATGGTGGGAAAATGATGCAGTGAGAGGTAGATCCCTCAACCGCGGTGTTGCGCCTCATCGTTTTTCTGCTATCCCGGAAAAACCTTAGGGGGCCATCGAGGGCCCTCCCCCGGTGGGGCGAGGGTTAAGGTCATGTCAGGTCAAGGAGCTATTCAGGGTCAAGTGATCCGATCTCAAAACCTAAAATTACGAGTTTGAAGCAGCGCCCAGGGAACATCAGCGAACCGATCAGTTTGAAACTTCCACAATATGATAAGGTCATTAGGGTCTACAAATCTGCTATCTCGGAATTTTGATATTGGTGACCTAAGGTGGGGCCAATTTTTTGGTCACCCCATTATAAGTCTATGGTGAAAAATAGAATGGACTCGTTTTCAGGAAATACTGGATAGATAAGGTCGGAAATCCTCAAACTGTCTATTATTACCACAATCTTGACAATAAAGTTGAGTTTTTGAGCATCTGACCTCTCAAAGGTCATATCAGGTCACGGGAGCAGAGAGTGGTTGTTTTGTCAATACCTTCTCACCGAATTGAGATAAAGCTCCCATTTTGCTTGCATTGTGTTGATATTGCCACGGGGAGTCGATTGATATGCAACATGACCATACCAGGTCACTCTGTGACCCTGACCTAGGTCGAGGTCAGGTCATTTTGACTATTTGACCTAGAAAGGTCATATTATACATTATTGGATTTCCCGCGATGAGAGGAATCGAATGATGCATAAAGATTTGCTCTAGCTCCCCTGAGGGCAGATCTAGAGAGGGAAACGTACACTGCTCTGTTGTGAGCCTATGGAGCATTCTTTGACCTATGCTGACCTCAATATTGACCTGACATAAGAATTATTCTTATAAATTATCTTCGTCTTGTCAAGAGCTTTCGAAAGCCGCCCGTAATTTTCCTTTAGCTTTCGTGGGGAACGAGATACGGAGGTGGTGAAAAACGTCCCCCAGCGGGGCGCGTCATGCAAGGGACCCCAGCGGGGCGCGTGTTAAGGATGTACAACTTGCCATATCTTATCATTTTCCATAAAATCGATTGCGGATTTGAGACATGCGTTCGGATTATGAAAATGAAGAGAATTGTGCAAGCTTGGTCTGTTTTGCGTGTTGAAACGCCATCGTATCGAACACGGATGAACCTTGGCTGCGGTTCTGCGGCCTCCACCCCGACTTGTGCGTCAGTACATTTATGCCAGGCGCGATGTATCAGATGTCCAGTGCTCAGCTCATGAAGCTGGTAGCGCATCCTCCACAGCCGGTATGCATGCTAATGTATGCAGTGTGCATACATATAACATTGTTACTTGAGCAAATGGGTGTCCAATGAAGATAAGACATGGCTTCAAGGTGGCTAACTCGTTTCGGACGCCAGTTTTCTGCTGTCGGTGTTGGTGTTCACATTTGTGTGCGACACCAGAGTGGTAGAATGCCACGGGATAAGAGGGCTTACTGTGCTGAATAGAGGCTCTACTTTTTCTAGATTCTTGTTGCCGGTGCCAGTTCCGGCATTCCGGCATTTCCAGTTCGACTGGTCCCGGCAAGACCCAACGTGGTCCTGGCATTGGTCCCGGCAAAAAGTTGGGTTAAAAGAAAAGCAAATTGCAGCCTTGTCTTATACATTTCGACCAGTGACTTCGATTTTTTATTTGAGCCATGAATTATGCGTAATTGTGTTCTTTCATCTAATTTTTGAATGGAACTTCCTACAACTAAATTGATACATTCATGGTGTATGGACGGAATTTAGCTCAGCGCAACCTGCTACAAATTGCTTACAGTGCACTTACAGTTTTCACTAATCGGAAAGTCAAAGCTCATCTTAGAGGGAAAAGTTGACTCGAGAGATCGGTATAATTTAAGCAAAATTAGGGGCTATTCATAAATGATGTCACCTTTTGTAGGAGTTTCTAGACACTCTCCTTTCCTCGTTTTGCCAGCTTATTCAGGGTTTCCGGTCTCACTTCGAATTCTAGACAGTCCCATCCTTTTCTGACAAGCTTAAGAACAGCTCAACAGTAAATAAATCTGCTGCCAGAGAAGGCCTACCACAGGCTATGGTCATGGGTTTGGGGGTCAGAACCCCCCGGATTTTGAGTCTCTAGACTCTTTATAGGGCTTGTATTGTCGTGCCAGCGTTAACCCACCCAAAACCCCCTGGATCGAGAAGAGATATCCAGCCCTGGAATTAGGGCTGTCGCTTTTCGGCTTGACGCCCCCCCCGAGACGTCATTTATGAAAAGCCCCGTATAGGTTTTAGTAAGACAATTTATTTGTGCGTAGTTAGCCATATTAGGTTATTTATTCGTCAAATGCTGAGGGAAAAACTAACTTAATTGGTTAAACATGAACCAATCGCAGCCCGATATGGGCTATAAGAAACACAGGTCTTAGTTAAGACTATTACGCTCTCCAATCTTCATAGGTCCCGGCACGGTCCCGTCACGGACCCAATTAATCCCGGCAAAGTCCCGGCCGGGACCAACATCAGGTCCCGGCGCCAAGACGCTGGGACCAAAAATGAGCATCTGGTGCTGACCCCGTGGAATGTTCTGCGCAAAAGACACCGACTAACAAGACAGAGTAAATTTAAATCCGGAAAATGGCACAATTGCTCAAGAAGAACCAGACAACAGCCAGAGGCAGTTACTGAAGAGCTGTTTGCTGCGGAGACAATTATCATCGACTGGCTCATTGGGTGCTCGAACATTTTCGGCTGAAGTTGATGTTTCCCATGTATTGCCGCTGCTGGACGAGACTCCCGTCAGAACAGATAGGCTTTTCGTTGAACTGATCCTTCCAAGCTGGTTTATTGTTCGCTGTGTGCTTTTAATTTCTTATTATCGTTTTCTAAACATAATAGGACGGGTTGGGGTTTGTGGTTTTATTTCAGAACTGAAGAGGCAAACAACAAGGGAGGAACGTCCATCCAAACTAGGAACCAAAGTAGGTCACTTCCATGCCCCAATAGCAATGAAAAATGTCTTTTGGTATATTGATTTAGCCTCCTCTGCTGGTTATAAAGGTGAAACGAACCAGATGCCACTAAATCTAATACACTTCTGTCGGAACATAGCCCTTTAGCCAAAGAATTCGCCTCCACCCAGGACCTGACAAATATTGATTGCTACGATTCCGGGAGCTTCCGTAGAGGCATGTTTCCCTAGCAATAAACTTCTAATCTATAGTCTCCGCTGAGCACCGCACGCGCGGATGTCGTCGGTTGGCCGAAGTGCCAGTCGGCTATCGATGGGGCGCGCCGAGCGACGGATTTTCGCGCGCATGGCGTTACTCTTTGGCTGATTAGACATACATAAAATCAAGAACGCAAAATATGATAGACTCCATCCGAAGGCAAAAAAATTGAACCTTATTTCCGACGGTAATTTTAACATGAATCTTTGGCCGCATTTGGAAAAAATCGTTTGAAAAAATTAATTGCAGTTTTTCGAAAGCTCATAATCTTTTCTTTAAATAAACTCTTAAATTTGGATAATATAATGTTCATTACTATAATATTCTAAATTAAGCTCAATAACCATGGACTATATAGAAAATAATGATTGTATGCTGCTATGTTTTGCCAAAAAACATGGATTTTTACTATTCTCACTTTGGTTCATGGCTTTGGTGAAAGAAATGACTGAAAGGTTTAGTGCTACGCAAAGCCAAAGATTGTATTTATCACATGACCGGTTTCGGGGTCATCTCGGTCCCATTATGAAGTGAAAAAACAAGATATAATAATACACACTATATAGCTATATAAAACGCATTTCGGTAAACTCGATTGAATAATTTTTGTCATGCTGCTAGTTGTTAAAATATTCAACATCATAACGGGTGATTGTTTTCTTCTCCATATTCTCATTTTCGCTTGAGCAGGTCGAGCCAGTCTTGGTACAATACATATTTGCCTAAATTTCTGTTTAGTTTTTCTCTTGCTGTTGTTTGCATTTGGATGGCCTCTTTAATTTGGCGTTGTTTTGTTCTGGTTTCGAAAGTGATTACTAAAAAAATTCACTAAAAGCCCTGAGGGAGATGACCCTTCCCGACCGGTAACCAAAGAAGCTACAGCCGAACACTCGTACGAAACAGGACACACTACTGATTGGGACGCAAAGGTAATCGCTTTCGAAACCAGAACAAAACAACGCCGAATTAAAGAATCCATCCAAATCCAAACAACAGCAAGAGAAAAACTAAATAGAAATATAGGCAACTATGTATTGTACCAAGGCTGGCTCGACCCTCGACCTGCTTAAGCGAAAATGAGGATCAGGAGAAGAAAACAGTCACGCGTTATGATGTTGAATATTTGAACATTTTCCGCGATTTTCTGCAACCCTTAACCATGGAATAGAGATACCCCTTAACTCCAAAACCCGTATTTGGAGAAAAAACCTCAAATCTTAATTCTACGCCACTGATAACCTAGTGTTCGAAGTTGGAAGGAAATCTTAGACTATGGTATGCAAAATCCAGGTAGTGTCTGGTCGATTTGTCCTGGAACTATTGAGAGCGGCTGAAGTTTTCTATTTTCTTTGTGCTTCACCTGTCTAGCTGATTGCTTACACCTGATTGAAGCCCTCAGGCTAGTAATGTTGGAAGTGAAGACCACTGGCGGTGGAGGGTCCAAGTATAAGGGGGAGGGGGCACCACGGACTTTCCGACATATTTCTTTCCATTCAACGCCGTATGGTTATTGTTAAGATTTCTCATTTAAGGGGGCATAGTGTCCCGGTGCTCTCCCTGATTCTGCCGCCCATGGTGGAGACACAAAGTCAAGAAAAGCTGAAAGCTGTGAAAGTCTGGTCTTTAGAGGTTAACACTATATTCGTCTCTCTGTTGCTACCGAAAAAGTTCAATACCAACGCGCCTATTCACGCTATCTTATGGCATTTGATTAAAGGGTTTAATATTACATCGACGTATAATAAAAACAGAACTGGCATTCCATGACAAAGTGTCTCATGTCCCAGGGAAGCCGTCAAAGGGTGATTTTGTTGAAGTAATCATACAAATATTACAATATAATCCTAAATAAAGCACGCACCAGAATCATTTTTCCGTTGAATCCTAAATGGGGAAAATGACTTTTCAGCGTTAGGAAACTACTCACTGAAGTGTTCATTGCCGGCTTTCAGCGGTTTTATTCACCAACTTCCTCACTGATTGGTAGTAAAACAGCGCGTTCCGGAGCTGCAGGCAACATCAGGGGGAAAAGCCACTGCCCAGTTTAAAGGCCAGTCGCAGTGATGCCTGTTGTATTCCATCGATTTCAAGTTCAGTTCACCATGAGACCCCAATTTCCTGGTTAGTGGTGAAAGGTACCCTTCAGCTCAGCTGGCTCTTTTGATACTATCCAAAGATATAATCCGTGTATAAAATGATATTTTTCAGAGAGTATTTATAGTCTGTAGCTTAAGGGAACAGCCCATATTAAATCATATTATGGCCTAAACCAAATTGATACTGCACAAGCTCTTACAACTAGCATATGACTGCTGCATCATTTCTTGGAGCGTTTTAGAGGCATGGTAACTTTTTCCCTTCCTACAGGGAAAGTTTTCATTGTGCAGAAAAATATAATCATCTCTTCAACAAGGTAAGGATGCCTAGGATGTTTAGCTTCATGCTTGACTTTTTACTTCTGACAAATTTCCAATCATGAAAAAGTCCCATCAGACCTAAAAAAGTCGGACTGATACTCATCAGAGGTCTAACTTGTCAAGACGGGTTTTCCGTTGCCTGAATAATGCTCTGAAACACTAAAGCCATGAAATTCGTTGTTTCACCGGCCCTGGTCCTGAGTCCCCCATGCATGATGGGCTGGGTGATCAACGTCCCGGCGATTTCATGGATGCCGATTAGGTGGATGGTGCCACCGGCGTCTCTGACTCGGTGGCAGCCAAGCAAGATCCCAAAATTGGGTCTCGACCAAGTCCTAAGTGGGAAGAGAGAGAGAGAGAGAGAGAGAGAGAGAGAGAGAGAGAGAGAGAAGAAGATTTTGTATTTTACCATACGTTTATTCCAAATAATTTTGATCAAACAAAACATTCAATTAACCGGTTTCGGATGGAAAACATGTCAATACAAGCTCATGCTCCAAATGACGTCCGTACCGGAAATGACAACTCAAAAAGCGCAAATACGTCATGGGTAGAGTAATGATGACTGGATGTCACATTGACGTAGCATCTCGGCTCTTGTGAAGAGCTTCCAGACTGGGAAGGTCAGTGGTGGACCTAGACAGTCGGTTTTGGAATGAGCAGCAGGGCTGGAGGAAAATGGTTTCCGTGTCCCCTCCCGCTGTGTTTCAGGACACAATTCTACTGACTGAATTTAGCGACCCCAAGTCCTAGACATGTTGTGACCATGCTCCTCATTTGTTTCAGGTAAAGCGATGGGCCAAGCCTTCCAAGGGACATCGATCGCACTATATGCCATTATCCTCCCGCTTGCACTGAATGGGCACCAGCCGACCTCGGGTGAGAAAGCTGCAGGTAGGGGCCATTTCCAGATAACTTCTGGTAGTGAGCTGCCGTGTCACTCTTCTGGCTTACAAAAATGCCACATCTTTTTTATTTCTTACTTCATGTAACCACCAAAAATAACTCCTCACATTACAAGTAAATTCCATAGCTAGAATAACTCACCATGATTGTTCGACATATTTGTTTACTATTAGCCGAAAAGTTACCGTGCAAGCTAATTACGCTGATGAGGTAGACCCTGAGGGCATTGTGCTCTGTTCGGCAGAAGTATCCGGTGGACGGCCCCCTGTCCCGCTGGCACCATCTCCTCTTGACCGGCGTAGCAGGTCCCGCCAGCCGCCTGGAGCAGGCCATCTACAGTCGAAACTCCCGCGTCTACAGCAGAAACGTCCGCATGATCGGCTCCGAGTTCCTGGGCAAGAGGTCGTCGCCGAGTCCGCCCGTCCAGCAGCAGAATCAGCAGCAGAAACAGCGGCAGAAGCAGCAGCAGTCAGCCGGCCAAGCTCGCCGCGGCAAGAGAGCTGTGGCGTCCAGCCGGCCTCGCTGGTCGGATGTTCGCTGGGATCTGCTCGGCAAGCGAGTGCTAGGATCGGAGTTTCTCGGCAAGCGGGCCCTGGTGACGAAATGGCCGAGGAACCTTCGGCCCAAGGTGAAAGTCATCACCAGGAATGATTTGTCGAGTGACATGACGACAAAGCTAGGGCGTGGTCTTTCAATGAATCGAGCAGATGAGACATGGAGAGGAAAGAGACTGGGTTCCGAGTTTATTGGGAAAAGGATGGGGAAGCGCATGGGCTCTGAATTCATCGGGAAGAGGCTTGGAATTAATTCAGTGGGAAAGAGGTTTGGATCAGAGTTTATTGGCAAGCGAACGGGCTCAGGGTTGGTAGAAAAACGGCACGCAAAGTATACCATGAATGAGGAAGGTTTACACTATCCAACTAGAAACTCGCATCAGAAAATCCCGACACAAAGATTGAAGGGGCTCGTGTCACGGCCATTCCGGTCTTGCGGAGAAATAGATCTCTTAAGTACAGGAGGGAATAGAAACATACCCGCCATTTACAGGGAGCTATGCGAAGACAGAGAAGAAACTTCACGAAGAACCAGTGTTGAGGAGGGAAAATGATTTAAAAGAAAATGATTTCCTGACGAATAGTTTCTGGCACTGTGTTAAGTAATGTTATCGAAGTATTTAGGAATAGCGTATAACTTCTATTACAATATTAGGTGGGCACGGGAAAATGTTATTTTCAACTCCCGGTGCTCTGTGAAACGTCCGAATCCATTAAGTGAAGTCAGGAATGTACAATAGCATGTGTTGTAATGCCGAGATATTCAAATTTTCCCTAGCGATGACTGGACACGGATGTACATAAGTTCAATTCTAGACCATATTATCTCTAACCGTGATCTAGTTTTAATTTTTGTACCTTTTATCTAGTTTAATATTCGGCACAATTAAATGCGTGCTTTGTGTTTTTCAGATTTCTGTCGTTATAGAGTGAGAGCATGTGAAATTTATCTTTGATCTTACTTCAGGTAGGGGCGGATCTAGCCGAATCGTTAACCCTTGCCCCGGTGGCGGGTACGAGCCACCTTCGCCCTGGTGGGGGGCTAAAAAGACCCCCAACGATCTAAAAAAATAAGAGAGCTAGAAAAAGCGGAAAACAGCAATCGAAAGCTCTTTGAAAATGATATCGAAAATACTTAGGTTATTTTTCTTTTCAGGTCAATATCAAGGTCACCAGAGGTCAAAATAAGTCAAAATCACTAATATGAGGTGTACTAAGAAAACCTCATATATCTCAGAAACTATGATAGCCAGAAACCTTTTTCTAACACCATTCGAAAGCTCTTGAGATGCGCTTTCATTACGGTGGCATTCATTTTCGTGTCACGGTCAAAGCCCAGGGAGCTACAGATCACTGAATATTGGGCATATTCTTGGGAATGTCCATAGCCACCCATGCATAAGGGCGTTTACTTTTTCGCTAATAGCTTCCAAACCAAACAAGATACAGCCATATTTTATGCACCATTGCAATTTTCTCGTCAATACGAATCGAATGATATATGATATTGCTATGCCAGGTCAAATTTAAGAATTTGACCTGAACCAGGTCAACGGTCTGACCCAACTTGACCTGGTATAGTCATGATGCATATCATTTGACTTGCAGTGACTATACAAACACTTTGGTGACAAAATAAAAGTTCTATCTTAGTTTATTTAAAATCTATAGAGTAAAACACCAAAAAATGCTTATTTGACCTAAGGTGACCTTTTAAAGGTCACAAGTTAAAATGTTTGGCATGAACTTCAGCAATTGGGCTAAGAGCAGGTCGTGACCCATGTTTGAAGTTGATTCCATCCATACTTACTGAGAAAAGTTCATTTCTTGATTTTCCCCATGTATCTACAATTGGGAGGTCATGCTCTGCACATGACCTTAGGTCACCAATATAAAAAATCCTGGAAAATGTTGTAGCTCCTGGTGAGCCCAATATGTGGTATGAGTTTGAACTTGATCGATTGACCCTTCTTTTAGTTATGCGGTCCTAAGCATTTTTGAGGTGTGGTCACTTCACCTGGCCTGGTGACCTGACCTGATATGACCTTGAGCTGAAATTTTCAGGAAAGATGTAAAAAAGATAAAGGAAGAGCTAGACCAAGTTGGGCGGCGCTCCGCGCCGCCGTTTTTTGGTCGCTTTGGAAAAACCCGAGGGGGGTTCTAAAAAGGCCCCCACCCGGGCGAAGGTTAAAGGAACGGGAACAGTCTGAGTGAAATTGTGAAAACAGTGTTTTAGAAGAAAAACGCCCAAAACCCACTAAAAGTGAATAAATTCTGTCTCTGGGGGCCCACGGCCGAACTACCTCTCTACTCCCCTCCGGATCCATATCTGACTTCAGGTGGCATTGAAATAAGCTAAACAAGCCCGTTCAACAGGGGATTTCAGAAAGGCCTTGGGGTGACAAAATTTAAAATGGTGTCAATAAAAAGGGTGTAAAGAGATGAAATGATGTAATCTTAGTTTAATGCCTTAGATATACCTTTTGAACTAGACAAAACCAATTCAAGGTCCCGAAAAAATAATCCAAGGAATACTTTAATGCTAATTTTATTGGGGGTTCCTCGTTGCTGCAAAGATTCATAAATCCCCAGACCTGCTGTTTAAGTGGTTTGATGAATACTCTCAATAATCTTAGACTAAAACAACCTTTCATTTTCCATTGCGTCATACAATTTGTTCCGTAATTGTCATTTGTCGCCTAACAAAAGTCACCGGAGCACACAAGTTGGTAACCTTTTTGTTCAACCAGCAGCGCAGATTCACACTGCACCTATTTCATATAAAGTGATAATTTAATGCCCGATTCTCTCGGCTAGTTTTAGAGCCCTCCCGAGACGTTCAAAACTTTCCAGCTAGCGTGTGCAATCATTTTCTGTCTGAAGCAGCCGAGCGGATGGAATTTCTCCTGTTAAAGGAAATGGTCGGGTGCAACCCAAATACCCCCATTGAGAGAGGCATATTTTCCGTTTCAAGTCCGCTGGAACAGGCCTCATCTCTATGCCACGCATATCATCACTCTGCAGTTTTGGTCGCACGGTACGGTCTAGAGCTTGAACAAGCAAAATATTCACGAACTTCTCTTCTTGATAAAGGCTAAGAAAATTAACTTGTCTTTGGAGAGCTGAACGTATTTTAAGTTGCAGTAGTCCCAACTTCTGAAGTTTCCTCTCATCAAAAGTTTTTATGAACAAAGAACACTCTTCGAAACTATTGTTGGCCGCAAATGGCACAGATCGGTGGCATGGCGTGAATTTTACTGCTTGATTCTATGCTAATTTTAACTGGTTCACCGGACCAGACCAGGACTCTATACAACTTAAATAACAACCTTGGAATTCTGAGGTCACATGACACTAAATTGATTTGAATTGTAATAGCAGGTCTGGCCACAATATGAGGCGGGGATGGGGGGGGGGGCAGCTGTATCTGTTCCACGGATTTGTTTAGTTTGTTATCTCGGTTATGTGTGGAAACTTTGCAGTTTTTCTCGACAACGTGAGCCGAAGGTCGCAATCAGTCCAAAACCAGAACAGTGCTAGTTTTAGGGAAATGTTCTATCAACAGAAGGTTGATCCTTCACAGTTGCCATCCTCTTTGACAGGTGACGACGGGATTGATTATGGCGATAGCTTCGGCATGAAATGAATATTTGCACAAATGAAGCACATATCAACGATCATACCATCTCCCGGGTAGGATACAACAGGAAAGGGAATATAATGCATACCACTCCTAAGGGGATTTTTAGAAGGTGGAAAATGCCATTTTTCAGCCCAGTAAGATTTCTGATATTCCTAGGAAATAGAGAGGTACATAAGAATTACCTAAATAATTGCAACAGCTAACACATTGGACTGTGGAACAAGTCAGTTTTTGGAAAAGAAAGAATCTATCGTTTCTAAGCCGTTGTTTCACATTGTACAGACGGTAAATTTAAGAGCCCTCTTAAAGGGTATTTCTTCGCACGATCTGTTCCTGTTTTAAAATTTCATCCCACGTTTGAAAGTGTATTTCTAAGAGTCCATATAACATACAAAGAAATCAATATTAATAGAATGGTTCCACCTTTTGACGGAGTGGTTCTAAGCATTTGCACCTGGAGTACAAATTCCAAAATTAGGCATTTATAATCCCTTCAGCAGTATTTCCTGCGATAATCTTATCGGTTAAAAAATATTTGAGACATGGAATCATTATTCCAGAGCTATGGGATTGATTAGCTTTCTCAAGCATATAGCTATAGCTATATCCGTAAATACATTACGGCACGGTCAAGTGAATCTTATGATATGATTTTAATTTCGCACCACCTAGGAGTCTGATCGGAGCCACCAGGCGGTGGTGGATCCGGAAAGAGCACATGCATGCGTCGCTGACTGAATACGCCAACCTTAACCTGTTCTAAAATGATGTAAAAAGAATGGGTAGTTGAGCTTTGATGTGGTTATCCAAAAATCCAAATTATTATTTGTATGCGCAGGTTAAGTACTGTGAAATGTTTCACGACGGGTGCTTATAGTGCAAAAGAATGAGCAAAGCAGGTTACACTTGTGAAAAGCGGCTCCCACAAACAATTCAATTCCAGGTTTTCAGGAAAAAAACTTCGGAATTTTTTATTGAAAACTGTCTTAATTACTTCAATCTTTGAAAGACGAGAAAGCAGCCACAGAGCGCTCTTGTACCTGAAATTCCTAGTCGAATGTGCGACTCTACTGACTGCACTATCGTCCAAGCCTCCGGCGCGCCACCAAGCGGTATTCAAAGACTTGACGTGCATGAGTTTCCCACATGTCCGTCCGCGGCTCTGAGCCTTGCAGAGAGAGGCTGGTGGATTACTGGCAGAAACATATTCACCGAGTTCGCAAGAGGAGGTCCATTACAGTGGGATATACAGCCAGTCTTAGTTTTAAATTTTTAACCAAGTTTGGTTGGATGTCCCACTAGCCCGAGCTTTTGTGTAAAATGTAGGGTGCGCACACACTTAAAGTGCGGAGGGTTTCAAACGTAAGATATCTCACTAAGAGTCTTGTCGCTTTGGGGGTTGGTGCATTTATTGTTACTGTCTCTAAAGCCGGAAGGAAACTTCTTTAGGTGGGATATTTCAGTTTCATTGCAGTTGTTTTTCATTGGGCGCCATGTTCTTGCAGAGGTGATACCTGATCCCCTGATGCATTGTTGCTTAGCTGGATGATATGCTGGATATGATATAACTTGAACGTTGAATAAAGAATACAGAAATTCCGTTTCATTTCCCTAAGTGTAATACATAAAAATACATCCCTTGTATGGGCATTTATATGCGATGAGAAGCAAGCAAATGCAGATCTACGAGAAGTCAGAGACATTTGTTTGCTACATAGCATCAAATATAGGTCCAGCCGGCACAGTCACCCTCCAGGGGCTACTTAGTTCATATATAACTTTTCTCCGGCCAAAAAATTACCAAATGGAGCCACACATATTAATTTTCTCATTAAAAAATGTGATGTATATCTCGAGGATTGAAGAGAATCAAATTCATATTGTTAGTTTTACAGGTACACTGTCGAAATATGATCCATATAGCATTGTAATTGGAAATGCAAACTTGAACAAAAGTGTTTTCGATGACAATATCATTAGATTGATGACATAAAGTAGAGCTACATATTATGAAATACCTAGGCAGCAGTGGTGAATACAAGGGGAGGGGGGTGCTAGGGGGTTCAAACTTCCCCCAGAGACGTCAGAAAGCCTACAGTAAATGCATTGCCGGAGGTTGATCCAAGGCAATGGCCGGGGAGGCTCGAGCCCCTAGCCCCCCCCCGAAATGAAGTCCTGGATCTGCCACTGCTAGGCAGCACACATATATGCACATACATACATGTTCTCAACACGTGCATTGACGGGGGCGGGTACCCATCTCCTTGGGTTTTTTAGAGATAAAATAAAAACGGTGGCACGCAGCGCCGTCGTACTTGACATACCTTTTCTCTAAACATTTTTACAACTTCTGGCAAAATGTTAAGGCTGGGTCATCTCAGGTCAGGTCACCAGTGCAAGTCAAGTGACCTCACCTAAAAAATTTAAGATAGCATAAGTCAGAGCAGGGTAAGCCTATCTCGTTGAAATTCATCACATATTGGCCGCACCGAGTTCTGCAAGACGTATTTCGCTATCTTTATATCGACGACCTAACGCCCCGTCACACCGGGCCGGCGACCTTACTGCGACCCTACGGCGACCCAGGACGCCGTAGAGTCTCCATGGTCGCCGTTAGGTCGTGATAAGGACGTAGAAATACGCTGTGGGGTCACCAAGGTCGGCAGGCGGCGGTGACTACTTTGGACATGTTCACAATAGTCGCAGAACTTCGGCGACCTGAGCCAGGACGCCGAATGATCACCGTAGGGTCACCATGGTCGCCGTAGCAACGTAGTAGGAACGCGAAGGGCGCAGCAGAGACGTCGCGGAGTCGAAGTACGAACGTAGCTGAATTGACACATTGAAAACCTATAAAAGTCGTGCTTACACAAAATTATCAGAATCAGTGCCTCTCTGGTTCTCCCCGGTGAATACCAATGTATAGGCTATCGTTATCATGCAAGAAGAGATAAATATATTGGCCGCCACACAGCAGCTCAATGGTGAAGTACTGGTGTCTGGGCGGCTTTTTCTGGAATCAGCCAGATCAGATTGCAGAGGAGGAGGAGAGCAAGACAAGGAAGATGCTGAATCAGGTCGGATGGGGGTGGGACTGCAAGAACTGTAAGTTGTCCAGAATCCAAAGTCACCAGTGGCGACGCTTGAACATTATGACAGCCTAGGCACGATTGGCTTAGAGGTAAGGACGTCGCCCAGGCTTTTTACCTGATATTAGATAGGGGTGATTCCAGCAGGCCGGCTGGAGAAGGGGAAAGCTCAAGTCGTTGAGCAAACAAAATATTTATGTTTAAATGTTTAATATCATAAGAATTGAAGAAAAAAATAAAAACATGTCGGTTGATTGTGGAAACGGTTATGCAGCAGTATGTCAAGGTACAAGGCAAAATTCAAGAAATATAGGTGGGTAGTTAAGTAAGCCAGGAAGGACAAGATACTCATAAGACCTTCCCATTTCAAGGACAGCTTCGGCACTTCATTGTTTATGACGTCCAATTTCTCGCTGTAAGATCGATTTGTGAACGGATTTTTAAATTTCATCCGCCAGATTTTATGCCATGACTCACGTTCTTCATAAAGGTTTCACAAATTAAATATCTCGCTAATAATTGCCAAACAACTGTCCCGCACTAGAGAAGGCTAGACATCCGCGAATACAAGAATGTCAATAAACGAATCCGCTGTAATCAAGGTCCTAAGACGCGGCATCGCGCGTGCTAGCTCCTAAGGCAAGCCTGGGTTGCAGATTTAACAAGCCAGTACTCGCGTCCGAATGAATGAGGCATTAAAAATGTCAATCAAAAAGCACACGTTAGGTTTGCCACGGTGTTAGGCAGATTCAGCGAAATCGCAAAGTGCCTAACATCACATTTGTTGACGGTAAGAGCTGCGAACGTGGGTTCTCAGAGATGCAAATCATCGGCTCTTTGACCCAGTGATCCGTAAAAGGAATATTCTCTGTAACTTAAACATCGAGTCAAATTATATTTATTCCACATAACATACATACCTACTTCGACATTTAAAAGTGGCTAGGCTGTGCCTATGTGCCTCTATGGCAGCACCGCCACTGAGGGTCACGCTCGGTGCGGTCAGCAGGCCAGTCCCAGACATCAACTTCAAAAGTCTCCCGCACCCGGTCCGATTGAACTTGTACCACAATCTGAGAATAGGAACATCCTTCCCTAGATTACGGAGTTGCTCATTCCAAAGTGAATCCTTCTTTCTCTTATGTTTATATGAGACCAGTTTCTTGTTAAAAATTTGCGGGATTCTGCTCAGCCCTTCCAGCATGACATCTTCTTCAAGCACCCAATCACTGCGCGTGAGCCTGCTCCGCTTTGACTGATTTGAGCTCGTCGTCGATTGATCGTCGGAATCGAGGCCGGCGTTTGAGGGTGCAGGAGACGGAAGTCGAGGAGGAGGACCAGCCCTGGGCGCCCTGCCCCGACCTCGCCCATAGCTCCTATACTAAGCCTTGGTATCGTCTTGTCTGCTCTGTCTGCTTGTCGTGTATTGTCTACTGAACTGTCTTGTCTCGTCTACTGGTCTTAAATTTATGAAAAATTACGTTTTTTAAAAAAAAACACGGGGGATTATATGCGCGTCGGGTTCGCCGTGCAAACGCAGTAGAGGCGCGAAGGACGCAGTAAGGTCGTGGTAAATAGGCCAGGAGCGCCGCGGGGTCGCCGCCTTGTGGCCAGTGGTCGCTGTGCGGACGCCTTGAGGTTGCAGTGCGAGCGTAATAGAAATGCCAAGGACGTGGTAAGGTCGTGATGAGGACGGCGTATAATCGCAAAAGGCGCATGACACAGCACCACGGTGTGACGGCTAACTGAAATGTGGATTAAATCGATTAATTTCTCATGTCCATTATCACCGTCCTCTATTTGTTTAGTTTAAAGACGCAGTAAGGTCGCCGGCTCGGTGTGACGGGGGTATAAGGTCAGGCACGTATAAGGTCAGGCACGAGCCATGACCTCTCGATTGGAAATACATGGAAAAAATAGTTTAAACTGAATAGATTAGTAATAGATGATGGCAGAGTGTTTATTTAAACGACATTAGTTTGACTCATCCATGCAGTTCTAATGTTATGCATTTTGACCTAATTTGACCTTGATCTGGCCTCAGGTCTGGTAAAATCCTATACTTGATCTGATTTGACCCAGCAAAGTCATATTATATATCATTCGATTTTGCTTGCTGCGAGGATTCCAATGGTTTATATTGTTTTGCTCTGTCTTGACTAGTTCAGATGTAATGACTGAAAACCTTCGTTTCAAATGTTTTCTGCAGAGAATTGGACGGGCTACCTAACGTCGTTTACCGTACTTCGTTATCTACCATGATTCTTGAGATCTCAGGGGGGCGGGTACCCCCGTCAAAGCGAAGGTGGCTCAGACCCCGTCAATGCACGTGTCAAGGATTTGACCCAAATGCCACCTTAAACTACCGCTGGTCACAAGAAATTCAGCTCGCTATAGGACGCCTGATATGATATATGCTGTACTGTGAAACCATTGATCCGTTATCCAGCATGGTTTTGACCCTATGGAAACGATCACACCAATTGCCACATCACCATCATCGGAATCATAATCTCTATCATCTGAACGTTTTTGAAAGTATCAGTGATAATTATACGCCTACCTCTTCTGTTCCTAAATATTTATGTGCTTAAAACGATAGGTCATCGCTAGGCTTACATTGCCGATATTGCTATAAGCATGGAGGTCGACTATAACATAGCAAAGTGAATACAGCCATAGGCGGATCGAGGATTTCCGATCAGGGGCGGGGCTACACGGTCCGGGGGGGAGCGGCATCCGGACCAAGGAGCGCAGATCCTACCGTGGGGGCGCCAATATTTACATCCTGGGGGAGGTAAGATTTCAGGGGCGCCACAGAACTTTCTGGGGGCGCTGTGGCCCTTTCAGGGGCGTTGAGGGTCGATTGGGGGACAAGTGCTACTTTCTCCTCGATCTGCCTATGGACACAGCATAGTATATATCCAGTGTTATAAGATTTCGCTCAACAGTCCCGAAGTTTGACTGATTGTGTATATCACGCAAATATCCTTGATTATTGTGTAAGATTTCACTTTCTGGTTCACATGGTCTTTGTGATCACGGGGAAGCCCACAAGTTATCATCTTGAGTTGAATCGTCGCCCAGTCCTCGACGAATCCATTTACTAATGATAGAGGACTATGCCGATCGTTTTACGGCCTCCGTTCTCCGTGGCTGTCAATGAATTTCACTCTACTAAGAAAATAGAAGCGACAGCAAGAGCCAAAAGTTTCAGTGAACACACCCTCGCCAAAATGGCCGTCGGAAATGTCGACGTTGGGGCAGGTGGCTGATCATTCACCGAAGACAGATGGGGTCTTGTGCCAATATTTTAGCGCGTCGTGGCCTGTCTGCGGCTAGTTTGGCCGTGAAATATATGGAGACCTGAGTTGAAGCTATTTGTTGGACAGTACATCTCCATAGGGATGATGTCTGATGTTAGCGGTAAGTGATGATGTGCATCTCCGACTATGATGCTTGGTGTACCCGGCACGTGGGGTATGATTATTCTATCAGCATAAACATTTCGGTTTGAGTTTGGTTGACATTCTTTGTTAAGTGAAAAGGCTATCAGAAACTCAAAGCCGAACTAATGAACAGAGAACCTGGCAATAAAACCGCAGCTTCGGAGTCTTACGAATATAGGTTGCTCCGGCCCAGCCTCCAGGATCACACAGGGCACTAGCTCCAAACATATAATAATCTGACACTTATTCAAACAGAGTGGCGCACCAATCAGGCGAGATGAGCTAAGAAGCATAGGGCCTCCTAGGTTTTGCGACTCATATTAACACGCGCATTGACGGGGGTCTGAGCCACCTTAGCATGTATTTCCAATGGAGAGGTCATGACTCGTACCTGACCTCAGGTCATCGATATCAAAAGTACCGGAATATATTTGAGAGAAATCGGTGGGGACATTATGTGATATGAGTTTCAATCGGATAAGTTCACCCTGTTCCGACTTAAGCTATCTTAAACTTTTTTTGAGGTCAGGTCACTTTACCTATACTGGTGACCTGACCTGAGATGATCTAACCTTAAAATTTGGACAAAAATTGTAAAAATGATGAGAAAAAGGTATGCCAAGTACGGCGCAGCTACGAGCCGCCGTTTTTATGCTGTCCCCGAAAAACTCGAGAGGGGGTACCCGCAGGCCATTTTTTAACATGTTAACTGGGGGCCATTTGCCCCCCCCAGTCAGCCGAAATGCCCCCCCCAGTGCCCGGAAATTGCCCCCCCAGTGAAATAGACAGATGACTTAAAATTGACCAAATGCAGACTCACCTAACGAAAATAAGACAGAACACCACCCGATTATCATAACTTTGTTCTATTTCTAGTCCCAATTTGGCAATCCACAAAAATTTTGTTAAAAAATCTCCACCCGTGGCTGTCTACTACATCGTGCGAAGACGAAACAAAGCGCGTAGTTACGGGAAATCCCGGCAAAGCAGCATCAACTAATCACAACGCTGGAGATGAAGCGCTGACCTACACCAAAACATCCTGTTCTACCCGACTACAAGCCCACATCCAGGGGCGCAGCCAGAGCTTTAGTATGGGGGGCAAACCAACTTTGAGGGGCACCCGGGAGAAAAGGGGAACTTTTTAACGTAACCTAAAAAAAACTTACTTTATCTTTGTTTATATAATTTTTTGGGCATCTATGGTTCAATAAAAATGCAAATCAAGCATTGACGGAGAAGGAAAACTAGATTTAAAAAATCACCAAAATTTCATGGAAGTAGCCAAAACACGACTGTTTTGAATAGATTTAAGGGCAAATCAGCCAACTCATGCAAATACTTAACATCAGATAAATCAGCGGAGCCTGTGATATCTGTTATCATGTGCAAGTTAAGAAATATTGGAGTCGAAAATTCATTTGTTATGCCCGCTGGTTTTGCCGTGACGACTGAGCGCTGGTTGAACGTAGATTAAGTTCCTCGCCTCCCAGAATCACCGTGGGACGAGGAGTGGCATAATGATTTTGGAAGAATACAATTTTTGCTGCCGGAATAATTTGGGAGATACCTTGTGAACGCGTTTATTAAGTTCCACATTCTCAAGGATCGGTCCCAATTAAGGGTATTGAAAAAGTGAACAGGCCGGTGGTTTGGATGGGTATGGTGTGACAGGGTTGAAAATTGTGAAAACTAGTTCTTAATTTAAATAAATTAATAGAAATCCTGGATTAGAGGACTGTGCTCTGAGCTCAGGGGCACATGTCTTTTATCATCCCTTCCCAGAAACCACCAGTATAATAATTTATATAACCAGGGATGCGTAACCATCACAAGCCGTTTTAGCGATGCCTCATTCCTCGTTAGCTCCTTTTACAAGGGGAGTTTCCATTGTATTCTTACGCCCCATCATTTCAAGACCAGCTCTGGGGCCCCCAGGTGTGGATCAGAGCCCTCCAGAGCAGCTTCCCCCATCCCACCAGTTGTGCCTTCAGGGACTAGACTAGCTCAGTGACCCCGCCCCGAGATGATGGGAGTTGGCCTAGTGTTATTATTCTCTATCTATTCAAGACCACCTCAGGGGCCCCTAATGTAGATCAGGGCCCCCAGAGCAGCTCATGCTTCACCCAGGGATTAGACTAGCTCAGTGGCCCCAGAGATTAGGTCATCAGACTAGCTCAATGGGCCCCAGATAGGCTCATAGGGCATTAAACCAGTTCAAGAAGCCCCCCGAACAGTTTAAGGCGCCAGATCACCTCAGGGGGCCTCAGGCCGACTTAAGGGGCTATCACAAGCTCAGCGCCCAGACCAGCTTAGGGTACCCCCAGAACCCAGATCCACTCTTGGGGCCCAGATCAGCTCTTGGGACCCAAGATAATTTCAGGGGCCCCCAGTCAGGTCAGGGGCAAGATCAAGTTAGGTCAAGGGGCAAGATCAAGTCAGGGGCACCAAATTAGCTCAGGGATCCCTCGCCAGCTCTGGGCCCCATCAGTTCAAAAGCCTCAGAGCTGTTCAGGGGACAGCAGATCGGCCCATAGGGCACCAGACCAGCTTTGGGGACAAACAATCAGATCAGTGGTCCCCGACCAGCTCGGGGCTCTGATCAGCTCGGGGGTACCACATCAAGTCAGGAGGAACTTAATCAGCTCAGGAGCCCCATACCAACTCAGGGGCCTCATCAGCCTCTGTGGGTCCAGCTCAGATCAGGACTTTACAGATGCTCAGGAAATCACTTAATCAACCCAGGAGGCTCAGGTCAGCTTAAAGGGCACCATATTAGCTCAGGGGCACCAGACTAACTCATAGGGTATCAGCTGGGCTCAGGAGGCACAATGTTGACTCTGGAGGCACCAGATCAGCTAAGTGGGCATCAGTTCAGCTCAAGGAGCAATATTAATGATCAGGGGGCACCAGATCAATCAGCTGGAGGGCCCAAATAAATTCTTAGTCCTCAGTCCAGAGCGGGGGTATAATCAGCTCAGGGAGCACTATATCAGCTCAAAGGACAAGGGATCAGCTTAGTCTTTCCCGACCAGCTCGGGGCCCAGATCCGCTCGGGGGGTACCAGATCAAGTCAGGAGGCACTTAATCAGTCCAGAAGCCCCATACCAGCTCAGGGGCCCTCAACAGCCTCAGTGGGCCCAGCTCAGCTCAGGGCCCCAGAGCTGCTAAGGAGATTGTTTAATCAATTCAGGAGGCCCAGATCAGCTTAAAGGGTACCAAATAGGCTCAGGGTGCGCCAAACTAGATCAGGGGGCACCAGATTAGGTCAGAAGGCATGGGATGGGCTCAGGAGGCACAATTATGGCTCAGGGGACACCAGATTGACTCAAGGGCACCAGACTAGCTTAGAGAGCACGTGATCAGCTCAAGGGGTCAAAACCAGCTCACTGGGCACCAGATGAGCTCAAGGGGCACCATATTGGCTCCGCCCGTACGATTATTGGCGACGATGAGGCATTAGCTGGAAACAGATTATGTGCTCTTACTCCTACCGGGTGCTTAAAAGGGGACAGAATGCCCTAGCTGACGAAAAAGGCTCTAAATTATCAAACAATAGTTTTAATCTCTAAATGCGGTCTAGTTGCATCTAGGTTCAACGGCGTAGGGCACCAAATTTCGAGCGGCACGACACAAACGGGGTACACCGCCTAGCGATCATAAGGGCACTCCGCCACCGATGGGGGAGCACGCGCCCCCTGTGCCCCCCTCGGCTGCGCCCCTGCCCACATCTCAGCCAGTACCGTGAAATTGCAATGTTCTCATTTCACACACAGTCAGTTGTCAGCGCTAAGAGCTCGTTCGTGGATTAGACGGGACACGGTGTAATCAAAGTGCGTAAGACTGTTTGCTGGTGTGGCGGTATGACGTGCTTAGCCTTTTTAGTGTGTTAAAACAATAAGTCTTAGACAGTGATACAAGTCGCTTTTCTGTGGTTTTATGACTACCGCTATGGCTCCTTTTTAGCCTCAAATCTGGCTTTTGTATTGTTTATTTGGCTATTTTAGTGGATATAAAACTTTGTTCTCTTTTGCCCTTTTTCTAACTCGGTTTAATCTTTTTCGCTGAAAAAAAACCTGACAGCCCTGGACAGCATCTATAATCTCTACACATGGAAAAACACAAAAATTGAGAAACATTTTTTAAACAATAACGCGTCTAAGTTTTATTAAACCCCCTCAAAATGGGGTCCTGCTCCCCTGAAGACACTATAATGGCCAGCACAAGAAATGCCCCCCACTGACTTTTCCTTAAAAAATGCCCTGGGTACCCGCGCCCCGTCAATGCACGTGTTAAAGTAACTTTGGGAACAAGATAAACAGATAATTAATGTTAGTCACAAAACTTATCCCGTAGAGAGAAGGATGGTTTGGAGCTTATATGAAATGAATGAATTAGACTGTTATCACTTCAGCAGCTTCAGAGCGGTGGAGAACAGTGGAGGGGGGGCAACAGCTATGGCACAGTACCTCCAAAACCAGTTTGGACCATTTTTTCCATTCGGTTCCTCCCCTGTGCTTTGTGGGAAGTTAAAACCCAAATACCAAATTCACTGACTATTGCAGGAACAGGCCTTTTGGATAATGGGTCCGGGGTCTCTGAGACACGCCCGCTAAAGACTTTAGACAGATTTCGATTCCAAAAGTCGAACATGAAAACAAATGGACAAACAGCTGCTTCATATCCATGAATTTGTAAGGGCCTGGGGTTCTTGGCTATCTTTATTCGTATTTGTGTATTATTCGAAATTGTGTCCAACTTTTCGAAAATGAATACTCTCATTTATTCGCTAGGACGCCTAGTGCAGTACAAGGGTAGGCATCGATATAAGAAGAGAAAGAAAAGGAACTACACCCTACGAAAGAGATAAAAGCAGCCAGAACAAAACAAATTGCTCCACAAAAGCAAGATGAGAAAAGCCCAAGACATGAACGATCGGGTATAACAGAACACCATGAAAAATAACGTTAGTGGAAAAGATGAAAACGACATTCTCGAAAGTTACGATTTACTATAAAAATGATAAAGTCAATAAACTCATCATTGCCAAAAACATCAACACGAAACAAGGCCCACGAAGAGAGTCAACCTGATTAATAAGTTCACTTGCCCACCACAAGCCTGCCAGCTTGGTAACCAAAAAACGTAGTTGCGTTGATGTAACTACATTCTTACGGCCATGCCTAACGTCGCACCGAACTGACGATGCACCGAAACAAGAACATAAAACACGACCACAACATAGGCGGATCCAGAATTTCAGATCGGGGGAGGCGCACATTGTCGGAACGAGGGCGCCATCCTGACTAGGGGGAGGGGAGGCAAAACCAAATGGTACACCACCTTCTATTGCGGGAGTGCAAATACTCGCATGCTGGGGGGAGGGGGAGGCGAAGTGACAGGAAACGTTTAGGGGAGGCGCCGAAATTTGATTATGGGGAGGGCAAGCGCTCCCTTGTCCCCTTGGATCTGCCTATGGACACATCACAAGACAACTAACAAAAAGATCAAGTGACAGCCCATATAAAAAACTCAAAACAGACGATGAACCCAGACGCGACACGACATTTATACGAATTAGAGTTGGAAGGTCACGATACAAAGGCACGAATCATGCAAGCTGGCTTGTGAATTTCAAGTGCTTTCAAACGCGCTTCGTAATTTTTCTTCAGCTATTCTGGCAAATGCGATACGGAGGGAGGGGGTGAAGTACGCCCCCAGCAGGGGCGGACGCAGACCCGAGTTTGAGGGGGTGGCAAACCCATATCTGCCTCTACTGGGGGGGGTAGGAGCGAATATTTTTTTGCTCTACAGACCTAGTGTATACACCTTTTTTTCAGTGCTCGACAGACCTAATATAAGCTACCTCTCCAAGTATACATGATCGCTCTCCGGTGGGGTGGGGGGGGGTGGGAGCCAAGATTTTTGTGCTTTGCACACCTAGTGTAAACACCTTTTACGAAAATTTTCCGGTGTTTGGGGGGACAAAAGATAGTTTGCCCCCCTCCAGCGCTTTGGGGGCATGGCCGGAATGGCCCCCCCCTGCGTCCGCCAATGTCCCCTAGCAGGATGCGTCATGCCAGGGACCACCCCAACGGGGCACATGCTAATTTTGGTGTTATACTAGGTATATCTTTGAAACCATTACCATTGAAGCCAAGTGCATCATCTTTAGTATATGCAGTCAAAATTCTCAGAATTTGCTTCCCCCTCCCTCGGCCGTTACCAGTCTGGGATCCTTCCTCCAGTAAAAAAAAATGCCGCGGCGACACCACTGTACGTACAGATTTCACGTTTGAGTTCTGGTAACGAATTCCAGACCTGTGCCCGAAGCCGGAGCCTCCTCTCAAAAAGGCCCCAGGCTCCAGTTGGTTAGATGGCTCCGATGGACTTCAGCTCCTACACTGACCAGAAAATCCCAGTGGAATAATGAGTAGTCTGAATAAATCCACCAGAACAAGGCACACACATTTACCGAAACGTCCGCAAGTTTTTGAAGAAAAAATTACATGTATAATCTCAACATACAGGCACTGGAAAATACATTATCCAATTGAATGTGCAAATTCACAAAAATTTCGAACGCAGAACACATAAGAAGTGACTGCAATACACTATCCAGGAAAGGGAAATACAAAACCATTGAAAAACGATGTGTGACAGCTACCAGACTTGGTCTGACAACTCCGGGTGCGGAAAACCGCAGTTAGCCGCTGCTGATAGCATTGTCTAGCGAGGAACAATAGCAGTAGACGACGTTAGCACCACCGCACAGAAAGATGCCGAAGATAATATTGTGACAAATGAAACTTTTCACGCTTGGAGATACATGAAAGCAACCGTAGAAAACGGCCATGTTTGCTCCTCTGACAATAAACGCCAAAGCAGCAACAGTTGCGGACTTTTGTCGCCATAGCAACAGTCAGTTTTCCCAGTTTCTGAAGCGGCTAGATGTGGCAATTCTGGTGGCTGAAGCGAACGGCTCCGGCTCGCTGTCTCTATGGGGCCCTGCTGCGCCACTAGTTAGATACAAAAATCAAAGATAACTGCTGTGGAAATGTCCAAAATTAAATGACTACAACAGGAGGTGACACTCAAGCAGTGGTGGATCTGCACCGGCACTTTAGGCGGGGGCGAGGGGTGGGATTAAAAAACGTGAAAACATAGTGCTCTTTTAAAAAAATCAGGGAAAATCGGAGAATGAAAATATGAGCTTTTACCCCCTCCCCCTTCCACGCCGATATCCAGCTTCCCTGAGTCACGAAAATAACAATAATAACACCCGTAAGTAGCTCAAATGTAGTTGTTTGCGCTCGATTTTTCGCATCATGAGCTAGCTGGCCCAGAAAAATTAAATAGGTACATTACTGTTCTAAGGCTCTCATCTTTCAAATCATGCTTCATTGTTGGGTGCTGAGACAGCTCGTGACATCTCAGGTCAGGTCAAAGGTGAAATATATTTCATTTTGTTCCAAAGTGCAATATCATTTCCACTTTTAATTTAAGGGTAACAACTTTCTTGATAGAAAATTGGCTCTACAGACGAGAAGCCACAAATTTCGGAAGATGTCGACACTATTCCCTATCATAAATTTAATCAAATTAAGACTACCGGACTATGACTGGATTACACACTCACTCTGAGCCCTCTGTACGCCTCATATTTTCTTTACTTGACATCTTTTGACTCCCAACACATCGCACGGTTATTCTCCATGTATATTCTCTAATGGCTATTCAGTATCAAAGAGGCTAAGGCTACTGATATTCATCCATCAGTCAAAAGGAGTCATCAGACAGTATTTCCCGGATCAAAATCCTACGGAGTAGGCTACGTGAGAATTAGGGCTTAGAAATTCAGGGAATTCAGATGTACCGTGTAACAAGACATATGGTAGGTCTCGTAGACAAATCATGCCACGATATCTAACCACGGAAAGAAGGATCATATATAGACATGCAAGCCGTGTAACCACGGTTTGCGTCGTTTTAGAAAGGTCTCAAAACTGAAGATTGAGGGTAAAACATACAATTGTATCGCTCTTCAGTTGTTAAGTGGGTCTTCTTAAATACGTGTGGTCCACTACGGGTAAGATTAGGCGGAAGGTGGCTGTACAGTGTATGTACGCCTTGACTCACCCCCTTCCATACATCAGCTGTCGTCTGTGCCAATTTTAGGAGCGCAGAGGAACCTATTCCATCGCGTTTCTCCAGTCCGGCAATACAAAATACGATAAAAAGAATTACCATTGTAGTGGGCTCTCCTGTTTTCATAATGTTAAGAGTGAGGGAAGACAGTGGTATTCAGTTTGTTGATTTAGAAAATAGCCAAGTGCTTTCGAATATCATCAATGGGATCAGACATCCGGTGTTCAAATTTGTTTCATTCCGGAGATGACTTTTAGAAGCTGAAGGTGGTTTTCTCGGAGCAACGGCCGAACACTGCAAATCAATGAAAGCGTCGGGAGAGATCAAAGCTGTGAACGATTGACTGAAGCCTTTTGGGGGAGAGGGTGATTCCATTTGTGGTACAGGCCTCACATTATGCCGAAGCATTTCTTAGAAAGGACCAGCGCGGGTATATCCCAGGTTACAGTGTGCCAGGATATTTCTTAGCAAGCACCAGTGGGGGTGTATCCCGGTAAATATTGGAATCAAAGATAGTGCTTAGATTTTGAGCGTCTTGAACAGGTGTGATAGCCTGCCAGGGAATAGAGTATGGATGAACAATTTCAAATCTTTGCTTGAAGCCGAATGCCATAAATTGAGTAATTCTAGCCTTGACTTTTATCGCGTTAGAGCAGATGCGAGAGAGAGAGAGAGAGAAGAGAGAGGCTCCATGCAAGCGGCGAGGGACGCGATGTTGTCTCTAATCCCAGAAACTGGCACTTGAGTGTCGTAAGCGTACTGAATAACAACCTCCCTCTGGTCATTCGTATGACAAATAAGTCTAAGCATGCGTTGCTGGGATAAGACAGTGGTGCTGATTGCCAGGGATGTCAGTGCTTTTTATTGTATTGTTAGGGGACAAGACGCGTGCTCTGCATCCCTAGCGACTCGAGATGAGGCCTGAGGGCCATGGTTATTTCTCACCTTTCTTTTGTGGTAAGATGTTGGAGCAGACTTTAATACCTCCGGGTTTACCTACAAATAATATCGTGCAGATAAAAAATCACGTAATGCTAGCATAAATAAATTGACGAGAGCCAACAGCAAAGCAAGCGGTCCAAATATGATGTACCATTCAAAATAATATCACTTTCGTACAGTAAAATAATCGACACTGTTTTACAATCAAACACAGCAGATGAGAAAAATGTCCGTTATCAGCATCTGCCAATACCATTCAACACCCTAAGCCGCAATATACCGGGGAGCACTCGCAGGCCTTCTTGGAGCAGGAGAATTGACGGCCTCAAAATGAGCTTGATGGCCGGAAGCGTCCAAGGTGCACTGTCGCCGCAGTCAGCCGATCGCCGAACGATTGTGATGGACGACACTGCCGCACCTGCGGGCAGCAGACCGGCTGTCGACCCCGGCCAAGCGTGGGATGTGGTGAAAAATCACCCTAATCGGAGAAAACGCACTTCAGGTCTACTGAGTCTGTGATTAACGGCAAGGCAATTATACATTTGTGTCTGCTTCACTCAAGAATAAGAGTTGACGCCTTGTCCGAGGCCAGACATGTAAAACATGGCGGTATTCTTTAGGTAAAAAACACCGATTTTTATAGTCTTCTATTTCTCACCTTGTTGCCTCTGTGTGGTTAAAAATGTTGTTAGCCCTGCTAAATACACCAGTTTTATTGACATCACATATGACTGACGACCCCTTTCCTAATTAACACCATATTAAATGGCAGCTATCAAAGAATCTGAGAGGTTTTAGTGAAACGCGCACCAGCACTACACGCATTTAGAATTTGATCATGTGGGCAGACCTTGACTTGTATCATCGTCATATAGTGTTAGGGTTTGAAGGCACATCAGCAGACGAAAGCTCTGCGTGATTGTAGTCAGAGGTCCACCAACAGAATTTCAAACCAAACACGGGTGAACAAAAATGTTGAGGCTCGGCACCAAAAAGGGATAATTTACCAGAACATCTGAATCTATCAAAATCTTAAGAAATGCATTGGCAGAGACTGAGCGTCAACGTCCCACGTTGAAGCCAATCAGTTTTGCCTACTTTGTTACCGACTTTCTGTATTTTTGTCATCAACATTGTTGGCGAGCTGGTAGATTTTTCGAACTCTGTTCGCAGATATCAGATTAAATAGCTCTGCGTGACTCTGGTCAGTTCAATCATTTATAGCAGGGAGCACTGGCCAATCCAGGGGTAAGGTATAAAAGGCATTTATTTTTCTCTGAATTTTACACGAAGACACTGTTTTCACGAATTTTTCCCCTTTGATCCCCCTCCAGTTTCCAAACAACCCGTGTGGGTCCAATACTGGTGGGGAGTGTCAGACCTTTAAAGCTCAGTTGGAGCTGTAAATAAAAGCTCAACTGGGGTCTTTAAACTCTGACAAACTTTATTTTCCTTAAGTATAATGAAGAAGACCTGTCCGTTGACCACGACAGGGATTCTGCCTAGAACCTGTCCTAGAAGAACCGGAGGAAAGAATCGACGAATAATTTGTTTCAACTGGTCACAGCTATCCGCCTTGGATGAAAAATGCTGGACAGTGAGGCGGCTGCCTCGGTGTGAGCATCTATTGGGGGCAGGGATGTTCATGCAGAAGTGTGCATAGCAAAACAGTGACCAGTGCAGAGCCTGGTGAGTCTCTGTATTCCTTTTTATTTCGCCTCTGAAATAAAAGTCCCTCTCCAACGTTGTACGTCTGACCATAAGAAAAACGTCATATACATATTTTTCCATTCATTTAGAAAAATCATCTACCTGGAAAAAGACGAAATGATAAGAACCCGCTCGAGTAAGAGCGTCTACCGTTACTTTATGGGGCATAAGTATAGCTAATTCTGCCGCAAAGTGCCATATTTAAGACTTTGGGGTCAGTAAAATTGCCTTGCCTCGAATTATCTTGTTTTTATCATTCTGTTTCATCGAGTTTGGCTTGAACCCACGGACAAGTCAAGGCCGATAGTAATTTTCTCATAGAAGAGCCATCATAAATGTTTTTTCTCACAGATATGAGAAAATAAGACAGCCAACAGCCAAGAGGACAGCTGAGACAGCCGGTATGCTCAAAACTCGCCTCGCACGCTTCCCCACGGTCATTGTCGGGCCAGAGTTCACCATTCCCCCCCCAACCGCAGCACAAATTTTGTCGCGACCCCCCTGTGAAGGTATCTTCCAGTGCCAACTCCACACGTTTCAAGACTACTGCATTGTATTATCAATATTGATATTTGGGACGGGAGACTTTAGAAAATAAAAAGGATGATTGCCATTCTACTTTTGCTCGGCCAATAAGATATATACAAAACATTGGTACATGCAGCCGAGGCTTGATTTCCTGGAGGCACTCTTCGAACTCCCTTCTGCATTCCTCGAAAATCAACCGATAGAGCTGTCATCATTGAGAAAAAAATGAGATCGAGGAGAAAGAGCTTTAGCGCCTTCGCCACTAAGGATTCTCTTCAGGCCAACCAGGCATTGAGTAGCCAAATGTATGATGATCTTTATTATAATACATTCTCCTTACCGGAAATGTCTCTTTCCTGGAACATAGCTTGATGTTCTCGAATTGCATCTCTGGAGCTTTTATTCGCTAACATAATTTTCTGTAGCTTATAGACTAGAATCAGGAACATAAAGCACGCTCAATCAGCTTTTACAAACACAATACTGGTCAAGGGAGTGGATTTCTGAAAACCATTCGGATGCCCAAATTTGAAAGAAAATGTAAATAACCACCATATAAAAGGAGATAACATTATATTGTCATTGTTTTAGTCATCACACAGTCCTTTTCAATCCTGAAAAAGGATAACAATACAATTTGAATTGTTGACATATGTTTACTGGCTTGTCTCCTCGAATCCTGGATGTTAAATAGATATAATACACTTAGATTATATACTTGGGCACAGCCCTTCATCAGGATCATCATCAGGATCATCAGGATCATCAGGATCTTTTATCAGGTAGGTAAACAATACATAATCCTTTGGTTAAAGGTAGCCGGGGTATTATTGTCACGACATCCAAATTTTTTTTAGAATTCTTTCCCAAAAGTTCGTATGAAGCTCAATTCGAGAATTTGAGTCGTATTTAAACATTACACATGATATTTAATTGGGGGTGGCGGGGCATCCTCCCTCTCCCCTCCCCCAAGGAGACCACACTCCTGCTAATAGTACTTTGCCCCTGCATTAACACCAGGAGGGAGTCGGCACAACGCACTGGAGGGGGCCTGAGGCCCCCAAGATCTCGGAAACTAAGAAGGTTAAAAAACGCCACGGTAGGTGGGTGGGGGCTATGGTGATCACAGATGACCAATTTCATGACCAGGTCAATATTTTCAAGGTCAAACGAGGTCGTAAAGGTCAAAATTGGCCATGCTGGTATCGATGATAAATGCGTGATTATGCAGGAAAAGGCGGGAATAAGCTAAATGCGGACAAGGTTCATAGAGAGGAGGTCTCAAAGAGGCTCCCCACAACTTTGAGTCAAGGTCATTCAAGGTCATTGACCTTAAGGTCACCATATGGTATACTACTTATTATTTACACTTTGACTAACACGTAGCCACTGTTTGGCGGGAAATCAGAATGACCTCCCAATGACCTTGACCTGACCTTGACCTGACCTTGTATTGGGGTACCCTACCGATGATGTCATAGCATAATATATGTCCGACGGGGTAACCTCATTTGGCCGGACGCGCAGGGTCAGTGACCTTGAAAGTGCAGATATGACCTTGACCGTGACCTTGACCTGACCTGACTTTTAGAAGTGACCTGACATATAATCCCGCTATATGACGTTATGACGTCACCACTGGTCTTCAATGCAAGCTAACTGGTCCGACCGCGCGTTTACGGCGATCTCAAAATGCAGGTCTGACTTGAAAGCCTATAAGTCAAAAATTTTCGGCCGATTTTCAAAAGTCTTCACCAATCGACGCGCTATTAAATTCTGTTAAATGTGGCCAAGTTTCGTTTTCCGCGCAAGCGGTTCTCCGGCCACCTCGGAAAACAGGTGGGGGCCTCCGAGGTCCCCCCTCCAGTGCGCGTGTTAAGGTCCGAGCAGCAGCCCATTGCCATTTGGGACCGTCTAGCTATCGTTTCCACCGGCGTGTGCAGTGATATAGATATTTCACAGCGACTTTTAAACATTTCAAGCAAACTAAAGGGACGAAGCTGTTAAACAATTCATGTCGTTAAAAATTATATAATTTCTAACATTGCATGATGTTTTATTAGTGCCCTCTCCCATCCTCGTACCAATGCTTGGTCAGCACGCGAAAATCGGACCTGAAAAATCAACATCTGCCAATAATATTTTTCCTAGGATTCACCATTTTTAATGCTAGACATAACTTGTAACATTGGTCACTACCTATATTCCACCAATTCAAATGTAATTCGAAAGCTGAGTGTTGAACGTCTTGATCTAATAATGGTGTTCGACTATTGATAACTAATGCTAATAAAATAAACAATAACTAACTAGGAACACGACGTCACTCGGGAGAGGAAGATTTTAGATAAGAGGAAGATAATACAGGAAGATTCCAGCACAAAGATTCCAGCATTCCAGCATTTTCCAGTGTTGAGCTCATTTTAGGCCTAAAAATAGTCCATGCTAAAGGAATACAGTGACGTTCATTTCATAGAAATATACAAACCTACTCAGTGCCTCGTACACTCTGTAATTTGCCTTAGAATGTGCTTGTTTACTTGGTCAGAACAATTTATCCCTCCTCCTCCTCCTCAAATCATTAATTAAGCATCTCAAGCTTCTAGTTTTGCCGATGCATGAAATGTGAGCTAGGCGTGTATATCACATGTACCGTGTGTGTTGTATTAGGTACTAATAAATGTGTTTCCATTAAAAAAACTTGAAAGGCACTAACATGTACCGTGATGTCAAAAAATACTTCGGGTTCGAAGTAAGCGCATGCAATTTTGCCCGCAAAGGATATCTGCATACCAAACTCATTAAAAAACTCATTTTTATCCAGTGCTATCGACACCACACACTGTAAAAATATCTGTATAAATATCACCCATATATCCACTCATGTGCTCAGAACGTATCAAACCTCCCTCCATCAGTTTAACAGCAGGCACAGCCACAACCATTCTCAATACCACACATGCAAGTTTTATCATCCGCCTCGTGACCCCTCCCCACCGAGGCTTGAACCCGGCGTGACCTCTCTAACCTCTGCCCTCAGGCAATCGGCAGCCACCGGATGGCGGGCGCTGATTGGTGGAGGCGCGTTCACTTGTATTGCGAGAAATTAAGCGGAAATCTATCCATGAAATGACAATCTTTAAGCCATGAGCCAGGACGTGAACTAATATTATGTTTTTCAATCATTCCTAGCCATACTTTGCTCTTTATTAGCTTGATTATCTGCTCCACCATCCGAGGCTGATCTTCTGTACAGGCGAGACGACGGCAGAGTCAGCACAGGCTAGCCGGCGGCCCAGTTCACTGAAGTCGGGTGTGGCGCGAGATGGGTTTCTGCTGAGTGCAGAGGAGTGAGGTCCGGCCCGATGGTAGCTGAAGGGAGGAGGAGAGAGACTACATACGTAAGATTAAAACTTAACACGCGCCCCGCTGGGGTTCCTAGCATGATGCGTCCCGCTGGGGGGCGTATTTCGCCCCCTCCGTATCTCATTTCCCAGGAAAGTTAAATAAAAATTACGGACGGTGTTCAAACGCTCTTGATGAGACAAAGAGAAATTATACGAAGTATTTTCATGTCCGGTCAATATTGAGGTCAGCATAGGTCAAAGAAGGTTCAAATAATTGCTGGGGTTTAACGACGCACCAACTGCCAGGGTCATACGGCGTCGCCAACTCTCACCCTGTTGGAAGGGATTTTGGGGATCAGATCGACTTATTCAGAGGCTCTGCCGGGACTTGAACCCGGGACCAGTGGCTTAGAAGACAAGGGTGCTATCCACTAAGGCCACCTCATCCCCGTCAAAGAAGGTTCCAAGGCTTTCAACAGGGCAGTGTACGTTGTCCCCTCTAGATTTTTATTCAGCGGAGCTAGAGAAAATATTCATGCATAACCATCTAGCCAAATCGAATGATGTATAATATGACCTTGCTAGGTTAAATTGTCAAAATGACCTGACACTGAGCTAGGTCAGGGTCATAGAGTGACCTGGTATAGTCATGCTGCATATCAATCGACTCCCCGTGACAATATAAGCACAATGCAAGAAAAATAGGAGCTTTATCTTAATTCAGCGACAATTTATTGGCAAAACAATCCCTGTATGCTCCTGTGACCTGACATGACCTGTGAGAGATCAGATGGCCAAAAACTCAACATTATGGTCAAGATCATGGTAGGAATACACGGTTTGAGGATTGTGAGTTTTATTTATCCTGTATTTACTGAAAACGAGCCCTTTCTATCACCATAGACTTATAATGGGTGACCAAAAAATTGACCCCACCCTAGGTCAACAATATACCAACTCCGAGATAGCAGATTTGTAGACCCTAATGGACTCATCATAATGTGAAAGTTTCAAACTGATCGGTTGGCTGATGTTCCTTTGACGCTGATTCAAACTTGATATTTTAGGTTTTGAGGTTGGATCACTTGACCTTGGATAGCTCCTTCACCTGACTTTACCTGACGTACAAAATTTGGTCAGATGCGTAAAATCGATTAGGGATAAGGTACTGCAAGTTTTTTTGTTCTGTGTCTCTTTGTATTTGTGTTATATGGGGAAAAGCAGAAGGGGGTGAATTTCGCCCCTCCCCCAGCGGGGTGCGTGTTAACCGATGATTATTGGAGCTTTAGGGCACTGCAGCTACAAAGGCTATATGTGCCCGAAGCGTGCGTGTTAACTGCCGGACTAGTTATAGACAATGAGAACTAACACTAGCCAACAGCCAAAATGGATCCGGCACGTGAACACCTGTTTCTACCTATCTCGATACCGCTGATTTCAAATTAAGTAACCGTGTTTTGCCATCGGACCTGGCTTCGTTCCCAGAGCATACCTGGTGTATAACCCCTACATGTTCCACACAGAGCCATGAGCCTAGCCTTTTGTGGATAAATATAGATCAAGGATGTCGAGAACCCGGAATATATGCACCCAGACAATGCAGCTTATCACTATATATGTGAATTTATTGCAACGGAAGACTACCTCGCATTCGAGTGCATGAACATGGTACATTGAACATGAACAAGGCTTGCGCTCGGTCGCACAAGCTCGCCGGTATTGTAGACCGAGTGGTGACGTCGCAACATTATATGATGAGCATTTTATGTCGAGTCACACTTCCTTGAAGGTCAAGTCCAGGCAAAAAGTCACAGCTCGAGGTCACACCACCATTTCAAGGTCATTGACCTTAGTGCCTTCGGTCGGTTGACGTCGCCTAATGTGACGAATATTGTGTTATGACGTCAGAGTCTAGGTCACTCAATCTTGAACTCAAAGTCGCAGGTTCAAGTCTAAGGTCATACGTCAAGGTTAAACCTGATTTCCCGCCCGACGGTTACCATGGTGCTAGTTGCACATGTTATAGGCAAAATGTAATATTTTGACGTCAAATTTCAATGACCTCTGACGACCTTGACCTACAAATTTCAGAGAGCATTGCCTCAGGCCTTTCCTCCGTTACTTTAGCTCATTTTCTCTCCATATCCGGCTTCTCATCGCATAATCACAGCATTTCACAATGGGTACCTTGCACAGACAGAGTTTGACCAATATGACCTCGTTTGTCCTTGAATATATTGACCTAGGTCTATGAAAATGGGGTTTAGGGTAGAATACCCTAGCCTCGACAAACACCCAAACGTTAATTTTCCTAGACCTCTTGGGTTTTGCACTGTTAATGTCACTGATGCCAAGTACGCTTGCACAAAGACGACACACAGACATACTGGATCTCAAAATTCTGATCTGATACGGCATTTCTGCTACCAGATTCGTGTTCAGCGCCACAAATTATTCTAGAAACAGACTATTATGTATTGGATCCACGACAAAAATTAAATTTTGTTGACCAGTGTAATAGAGAGTGCTACCGAAGTATAACCAGATAATATACCATACGAGGGAAATGAAATGAAGTACGTGCTGCTTTGCTCCATGAGAGATGTTTAAATGGCACAAAACTTCAGCCGAAACTTAAGATGTCCTCCATGTTTTATCGCACCTTACCTTTCTGACAGCATACCGCGAAAACTAAAACTCCATGGTGAGACCCAGAAGTAGGCGACTGAATGTTTTTGTCAACGGAGGGCACTCTCGATGGACCCATCATACCGACGTGAATTTCTGAAAGCCACTGGGAGCGCATAAATCCCTAAACTGTCAATTACAAGAGCGTTAAGAGAATCATTGCATTATCAAAACTGTTTTCAAAACACCACAGCCCATTAAAAACACAAAAATAACTTGCGCTGCCAAAAATTAAAAAATAGTGGGTGACTCGGCAACTTACATCCCAAGATAGAAATAAATACATCAGCCCTTTATGTGATTTAAAAGTCTCAGTAGTTGTGTAACATTTAGCTAGGCACGGAGCCTATACGAAGGAATCAAGGTCCTAAACATAATGGTATATTGTAAAAGAATAAACACCACGTGATGACGGAGCAGTGATATGCTCACGAGTCAGTTCCAACTTCCTGCCCATTGGGAAGACTCATCTAGCGTTATGGGCGCCAATGGCCAGAGAAGCTGCAGCATCTAAAAGATATAACTAGGATGATAAGACGGCTCCTGACCATTTTAAGGTCAGCGTCAGAGAGTTTTCCTAATCGTGCGAGATAAACTGTGGTCCGGACCGTTCCAGCTGTTCCAGAAATATTATTTCTCAATATGTGTTACACTGAGAGTTTTGCCTATAAATTTCAGTCTGAATTTCTACGAGCCGTCATGATCTAAGCCAGGGTAGGTAGAAGAGATAGGCGGATTATTGTCTGAAACACAGGTCCTCAGAGCACTGGATACCAGAAATAAGACAGTGTTCTTTCTTATTTGTATCTGAGGTACTGGATTTGATGTGATTAAGTGTTTCATAAATGCAACATTTAACCCCATGAATAAATAATGGCGAAATAATTATATGTGCAAAATCATCCAAACATGTTCACCAAAAATATGTATTTCGATTCCTAAAAAATCCGATACGTATCGCAACAATGACAATATATGAATTTCTTTAATTGTGCTAGTGCTATTTCTTGTGCTCTCGCATTATATTTTCACTGCTTTACCATAGGCGGATCCAGGATTACCGATCGGGGGTGGGGCACCTTCCCGGGGGCGCCATCCGGACCAGGGGGCGCCACTTTTGACCGGAAAGACTTATCAGGTGGGCGCAAAATTCTATCGGTGGGTGCCGATTTTCGCATCCTGAGGGGATGGGAAGCGACATTTCAGGAGGCGCCATCGACCTTTCAAGGGGGGCGCCTTGACCATTTCAAGGGGTGCTGAAGGTCGATCGGGGGGGCACGTGCCCTCTTTGCCGCCTGGATCGCCTATGTGCTTTACATTCATTGTATTAAATTTGATGGGAAAGCACCTGGCGCCACAGACCAAATGACCCCATGATGTTGTGTGAATTGTTGATTGGAAAAACTTTCTTCAATGCGTTAGCTTCGTTATGAACTAATTATTTAGTGGAAAACATGCACTGAATTCAGCTATTGTATATAAATTTTGCTTGCTTGACTGTGTCTTAAGGACTACATCACTGCGTAAGTGGTGCAGTTCATATGGAGTATGCATGCATGCATGCAGTGTGGAGTATGCAATACGTTTTCTTGCAGCTATGTAGGTACACACTCTGGTAATCGTCCATTATGTCTGAAGGTTCCCTTTCCTGCCAGAATATTAACACGATTGAGGGGGGGACCCCCCCTCGGGTTTTGCAGACAGCAGAAAAAGGCGGCGTGCAGCGCGCCTATGGTATACCTTTCCCTCATCATTTTTGCAACTTCGTGAAAATTTTAAGGATAGGTCATCTCAGGTCAGGTCACCAGTACAGGTCAAATGACCCGACCTCAAAAAAAGTTTAAGATAGCATAAGTCGGAGCAGGGTGAACTTATCCAATGAAACTCATATCACATAATGGGCTCACCGGGTTCTCTAAAAATGTTCCGGTATTTCTATATCGATGACCAAGGTCAGGTACGAAGCATGACCTCTCCATGGTAATACATGGAAATATGGTTTACTGAATAGCTCAGTAACAGATGGTGATGGAGCGTTTATTTTAGCTTCATTAAACTCACATTGGCTTTGTGGTTTTATTGATATGCATGTTATATAATTGACCGAGACCTCAGGTCAGGTCAAATCTATTGATAGCAAGGTCAAATCATATATCATTCGATTCGCTTGCTGCGAGGATTCATAGAGTTCAAGTTGTTTTGCTCTATCTTTACTTGTTCAGATGTAATGGCCGAAACTAATTTACATGTTATCCATATGACGGCATGTGACACATGTTTTGACCTCTGGGACCTTAAATGTACCTGACAAAAAATGTCAAATATTTGATGGAGAAGCGGATGGGCTATAACGCCGTTTACCGTTTTGCACCTACCGTGGTTCTCGAGATCTTAGGGGCGGGTACCCGCCCTCGTCAATCAGGTGGCTCAGACCCCCGTCATGCGCATGTTAAGCTGTAGGCCAGGTGCAGAATATCTCTATCACGCTGTGGAACCCGTATTTATAGATACTATCCTCTTCTTCTTTAATCACTCCTTTAAGCACTTCATAAGGACTTTGCTTATTTTTTTGGTGCCCAAATCACAGTTGGGAGTACCCAGCACATCGTGAAGGGAGTGGCAGGGCGCCCCCAAAATACATAAAAATTGGTACCACTAAGGACTGATTAAAGCAATGATGAGAAGACATGACCGCTTAAAGGGGCGCAGAGGCTTAATAGGCGCAATGATGGGTGTCTGAGCTGAGCCACCTTCGCTTTGACGGGTGGGCGGGTTACCTGCCCCCCGTCCCTAAGATCTTGAGAACCACGCTAGATAGCGAAACACGGTAAACGGCATTGGATAGCCCATTCCAATTTCTATAGAAAAAATGTATACCATGTTTTCAAGGGCAAATTTAAGTCCACTAGAGGTTAAGGCATGCCACCATAGGGCTAACATGTAAATGAAGGTTTACAGACATTACATCTGAACTAGTCAGCACAGAGCAAAATATCTACACCATTAAAATCCTCGCAGCAGGCCGAATCAAATGATGTAAAATATGGCATTCCTGGGTCAAATTCGATCACATCGAGGATTCGACTTGACCTAAGGTCATATCAAGGTCAGATTAGGTCAGAATGCATATCATTATAACTGCAAAGACAAGGCCAATCTAATGCAGTTAGAATAAACGCTCTATCACCATCTGTTATTAACCGGCCCGGGGTTCAGCGACCACGGGGCCATGATGGCCCTCTTAACTGAAAATATGGGCTTACAAATTACAAGGTGCAATAAAAGCGCGTGAATTCAGTAATAAATTCTTGAAGTTTTAGTGCAGGTCAATGGTTTGACCTAGAGGTCAAGTTAGGTCAAGATCGGCTATTTTACTAAATATGCAATGCTTACAAATGGGCATAACTATGCCATTAGAGCTATTGAGATCTGGTAAAGTAAATTATAGAATGTCAGTACTTTTCCCTATGTAAACGTAAAGACTCCGCCAGCGGTTGACCTCAGAGGTCACCATGACTAAGATGACAGGTCAGAAAGGCAGAAAGTGACCTCCGTATACAAATGAAAGCCAATAACGAGACAAACACGATAGTTTTGTTTCACGCTTACTTATGCAGGTCAAAAGTTATTGTCAAAATACTGTTTTGACCCCGGTGACCTGGATGACCTGAGAAGTCAAAGGCAAATATGGACCCTGGAATCGTGAAAGAGTCTCCAAGAACGCCTTTGACAAGCTGAGCATTTTAATCGCTTTTGTGACTTTTAGATCATAAGACAACTTTTCCATGCTTGTTCAATGGGAGAGGTCACCTCGTGACCTGACCTCAGGGCATGAAATTGAAAATCCAGATATACACCTTAGATCCGGAGGGACCACAAAGTGTAGGAAGTTTCAAATCGATCGACTAAATGTGCTCTTAAGAGCTCTAAAGTGAAGTAGTGACCTTGGTTGACCAGTCTGTGACCTGACCTGGGTGACCGGAGTAAAACTTCAGGGATGGTGGCAAAATGATGCAGTTAGAAGTAGAGTAACCGCGGTGCTGCGCCTCTTCGTTTTCTGCTATCCCGAAAAACCTTGGGGATGATGCCCCGTGGGGCGAGGTTAAGTAATTCAGTTAAAACCATTTTTTCCCATGTATTTCCAATGGAAATGTCATGGTTCGTACCTGACCTTAGGTCATCAATATAAAAAAGCCCAGAAAAATTTCAGAGACCTCGGGCCCATTATATGTTATGAGTTTTAATCGATTAGGTAAACTTTATTAAGTGAGGTCACTTGACCTGCACTGTTGACCTGACCTGAGATAACGCAACCTTTAAATTTTGGAAAAAATTGTAGAAATGATAAAAATATGCTAAGTACGGCGGTGCTACGTGCCGCCGTTTTTCTTCTGTCTCCGAAAATCCCGAGGGGGCAGGTACCCGCACCTCCGTCAATTGGCGTGTTAAAGGAGAGGGAAGGTACTTCCCCCTTGTCTCTAGATCCGCGTACATGCCACAAAAGTACAAGACGGCTGGTGTACCGTTGTCACATTCAAATTGTAATTTGAATACACCATAGTATTGGAAACAATTATCTTAAGTATTTTCTGTAACCGCTAGAGTAGAGGCTTTTTATTGAATCAAAATATCTGTCATTGTTTCATGCATACAATGTCTAATACCATTGTTTCAGCACTGTTGAATCAGTAAGCGGCAGTGGAGTGCTAAAGGGTTGGGAGGAGTCATATTCCCATTCAAAGTTTCCCTGCGAACATGGTGTCTTGCGGGATACTCTAACCAAAAGTAGGCGTACCGCGGAACAGCATACCAGCTAAGTGCGCAGCGGACGTTGCCAGCGCGGCATTCTGATCATGCATACAATTACATTATGGTCTGCATCAATTTGCTATTTTGATCTCTCGTGGACGCACTGATGGGCAGTTCCAGCATACGCGTCGGAAAAGGGGGGCCAGGGGGGCCTGGCCCCCCACTTTTTGGCCAAAAATTTCCTGATCTCAGTCAAAATGAGAGAAAACCGGACATTCTTATATCCAGCCGCTGCGGGAGGCAACAAAGAGCCCAAATTCGAACAGTTTTTGGTCCTGACGTTGAAAGTTTTCTGTCAGCATCAGGTTGAAGTTTGGCTGGCCCCCCCACTTTTTTGCCGGTGGCGACACTTATGAGTTCCAGCCTCGGACTTTGGGATGGGGGGGGCAGGTTGTCATGACCTCAATACCCTCTAGGACATAGTCCTTGTACCAAAATTATTCCCATCAGAGAGGTAACTATCAAGTAACATTCCAAATATATATATATATATATATATATATATATAAAAAAAAAAAAATTCACACATGTATCATCACTGTGATTGTTTGCTCACAGGTACTTTATGTTAACACGCGCCCACAAGGACGCGTCCCGCTGAGGGGGTGGGGGGCGTATTTCGCCCCCTTGGTATCTCATTTTCAGGAAAAGCTAAGGCAAACATACGGATGGCGTTCGAAAGCTCTTGGCGAGACATAGCAGATTTGTACGAACTATGTTTTATATCAGGTCAATATAGAGGTAACCAGGGGTCAAGGAAGGTTCCATAGGCAGACTACAGGGCATTGCAGATTTTCCCTATATATATATATATATATATATATATATATATATATATATATATATATATATATATCAACTGAGTGAAGATAGATAAATTATTAAGCATCTTTGGAGTGAATCCTCTCATCGTGGCGAACCAAATGATGTAACTATAATTAGACCATGCTAGGTCAAATGGAGAAAATGACCTGACCTCAAGCCAGATCAAGGTCACAAGGTGACCTGGTATAATTATGTGGTATATTAATCGACTCCCCGTGACAAGATGAGCATAATGAAAGAAAAATGGAAGCTCTATCTATTTGGGAGTTCTACAATAAATATAGAAAATAAGTATCATTTAACTTATAATTCACACTAGAATATACGAATCGATTACTCGGTTGCACCCAGCTACTCTTCATCCCTGAGAAGAACAGTCCGTCTACTCTCAAAGCTTATCATATTACAGTTTCCCATTTCGGGTGTCAAGCTGTTAAAAGGTGCCGCCGTCACAACGCTAGTTTCCACTTCCCAGCATTTGTCCACGGTCTGGGTGGGCGCAGGTGCCCTATCTGACGCGTTCGGTGGTTATGATCGATTAAACGAAACATTTCTCGTAGGACCGTTGACTGACCTGAGCTGAGTAAACTTTTGGCTAAACATAGTTGGTGGTACTCGGTAAGCCCATTGGCAGATAGTAACCCGAGTCACCCAGAACCCTGGCGCAGGTTGGTCTACATTCGAGAACAAGATCATCTCTAAAAGTCATTCTAAACGTAGCTTTCCAATGCTTATTGATAAAACAATCGGTTGGCGATCAACTTATTTATTATGACTGGAATACAGATCCACAATAAAAATTGATTACTCTTTTCAAAAGCTTGTGTTTATTCAACTTGTATGCTCAATTTAATGTTTGAATATAGTGAATAAAAGTCCTGGTTAACCCTCGCCCCACCGGGGGCATCAATGGCTGCCCCTAAGGTTTTTTCGAGATAGCAACAAAATGACGAGGCGCAACACCCTAAGTTGAGGGCTCTATCTCTCACCCCATTATTTTCCCATCATCTCTAAAATGTGTTACCTCGGATCACCCAAGGTCAGGTCACCAGACGAGGTCAACTCAGGTCATCTCACTTCAACTTCTGAGCTCTATAAGAGCTACATTTCTTAGTCGATCAATTTGAAACTTTCTACACTTCATGAAACCTCCAGGGTCTACACGATGTATATCCGGGATTTTCGATTTCGTGACCTGAGGTTAGGTCACGAGGTGACCTCTCCCAATGAAAAAGCATGGGGAAAAGTTGTCTTGTGATCTAAAAGTCACAAAAGGGATTACAAATGCTCAGCGTGCTCAGAAAAGCGCTCTTGGGCACCCTTTCACGGATCCCAGGGGCCATACTTTCCCTTTGACCTCTTCCAGGTCATCCAAGGTCACCATGGGTCAAAAAAGTATTTTGCCAATAACTTTTGACCTAATTAAGCTAGAGCCCTGAATCAAACACCATCGTGTTTGACTCATCACTGGCTTTTATTTGATATGCAACAAGGTCACTTGCTGACCCTTCGTGACCTCAGGTCATATTAGGTCACGAGATGACCTCTGGAGGTCAAATCACTGAGGGGAGGTCATAACATTCCACATAGCGAAAAAAGGTCTAACATTTTCCTATCGAATGTAGTTTACCAGATCTCAATAGCTCTAATTGCAGAAGAGTTAGGCCCAGTTTTCTTAAGCATTGCATATTTGAGTGAATATAGCCTATCGTGACCTAGTTTGACATCTGGAGGCCAAACCATTGACCTGGGCGCTTAAACATATGAAGTGATTTAACCTAACTGAATTCACGCGAGCTTTCTAATGCACTGCGCAGATTTCTGCTAACCCCTATATTTGCGGAGTTAGAGGGGGCATCGATGGCCCCCGGTGGGGTGAAGGTGGCGCCGGACCCCCGGTGGGGGCGGGTTAAAAGATACAAGATTAAAGATTAAAGTTTCACAAATGACGGGAAAACAGTCAGAAATGTGCACTCCCATACTCTTTCCTCCTACTCCTTGCTCCCAACTCTCTGGGACGAGAGGAGCATGAGAATGCTCCAGTCAACCTAGCAAAATATTTCCTTCAAATCTCATGGTTATGTATTTAAAAGTTCACCTGTAGAGCTAAATTTGCTCAATTATTTTCCCTGTCCTTTGGAGATGGGGACCAAAAGGTAGACTGGTCCCTCCTGCGGGACTTTGAGGGTACATGACTGGAATGCCCCCCCCACCCCCCACCCTGCTTCCGCCCGCAAGGGACGCAAGCACTGCACACCTGGTATAAAATTGGCATTGCCATGTCCGTGCGCGCGCCAGATCGGTATTCTGACCTTTTGCGTACGCCAGGTCGACTGGTCCATTGGTGGTCGGACCACACCCTGTACCTGCCGAGCGTAGGACGGGGGTAGGGCAGGCAGTATGGGGGCTGTTCAGAACGCACGGAAGGAGATCAGAGAAGCGACCGGAAAACTGTTTACCTGCGCCTGGTCCTATAAAGCAAGAGATCAGAATACGTTCAAAGGAATTCCTTCCATGCATGATAGAAAAATCACTTCAACGCCTCCCTAAGCACTTAGTTACTTCTCTACTGGTCTGCTTAGTATAGGCTGGCGACCAAAACTTGAGGTGCTTATTATGCTAGCAATGTAATTCTATAGTAGTCCATGTGATATCTGGATAAATTGTGGATAGTATATTTTCACAAGACTCGTTAGCCTCTTTTAACATGTAAACTATGCCCTCTGGTGGATACAGGAGGCCAAGGTGGCCATGCCCTCTCAAGGCTGTAAAAGGATCAAACGCTTCCCCCAAATTGCTAGTAAAAATGTAATACAACCTACGCGCTACGACGATGTGTAAAAAAACATTACGAACTTTTCTCCAATAGTCTAGCAAACACAAAAATTCATTTTAGTAACCACCACTGGAGTTTGCAGATACCTCTTGCCCAACAGTGTTTTGTCGCACTCCATCCCCACCCTTGTTCAACAAAATTTTTGCATAGATAGCCGTTCCTTAACTCCAGTCTGGGAACCTACCATGATCATGCCTGTAAAAATGATTTAAAACTTCACCAGTTCGTATGATATACGAAGTCTCTGAAAGCAGGGCTAGCTAAGGGCGCTCAATATTTTGAGATAAAGGGCTTACAAAGTCACAGGTACAAGAAGCTATTGACACGCTCAAGTTTGGGGGGGAGCGGTCGCAGCCCCCAACCTATTTCTCTGGGCTGGACGGATAACTGCTCGTGGTCAGAAAACCGCTACCCTGCCACACTTGAAAGAATTCAATGGTGCATTGGTTGGTAAACAATTAAAAGTCGGTCAAATTGTTTTACCGACTTGCAAAGCAATATTACATTTGAGATCACCAAAATCGTGCGGTTGCACCAGCTCAATTGCATTGGAGACGGAGTGGTGACGTCGTAACGCCATATAAACGAGATTATATGTCAAGGTCACCTCACATGAAGGTCACGGTCAAAGGGCACAGATCAAGGTCATAATAGCATTTTCAAGGTCACTGGCCTTCGTGCATCCGGTCAAATGGCGTTACCCAGTATGACGTATATCTTACTATGCCGTCATAGTTCAGGTGATTCGATGAAAAGGTCGAGGTCATACGTCAAGGTTAAATGTCATGATTGAAGATAAATCCTCATTTTTGGCCCAAAGGCTGCTATAGCACTAGTTATAGTGCATGTTCATCATATGGAGCAGACCATATGGTGACGTCATGGGCCAATCACCTTGAATGAGCTTGACGCCAAAATTTCAGGATTTTTTTGGGTTCTTTTCCTCATAACCTTTGTCCGCCTTCAGTATGTTTCCGACTTTTCCTTAATAATTACGGAATTTTCCAATTCGACCATATGGTGACGTCATGGGCCAATCACCTTGAATGAGCTTGACGCCAAAATTTCAGGATTTTTTGGGTTCTTTTCCTCATAACCTTTGTCCGCCTTCAGTATGTTTCCGACTTTTCCTTAATAATTACGGAATTTTCCAATTCGTCACCAGCATGGTTAAGATTAGACTTTTGTGATACCTTTTGACTTTGAAGACATTAACTTAGGTCAAAGAAAGTTGGGTATAATGTAGACTACCATATCCCCCACACATCCTCAGACGAACGAACATTTTTTTGTTTTTTTTTATAATATCTTGAGGTTTATCAGGCCCCCAGGCCCTAGGCACTAGGATTTAGTGCCAGACAACAACTTCCAGAGAGGTGGTTGAGCCAACATCTGTTAACCTAGGACATAATTAGAACAATCATAGTTTGTTTGGAGGGACCAGGGTCCAACAGAGCGGAATTAATCACCTACCCAAGAGCGCATTCCCGGGGCTAAAGTTCCCTATTTCTTTTCGCTTCATTTCTATCGAAATAAAAAGTCGAGGATGGCAGCATCATTATTTCTCAGCACACACTGCCATCAGTGAAGAGATCAATAGTTCAGTCACCATTGGCACACCACTCACAGCTCTCTAATACGCGAATTTCTTTTAAATGTAACAGGCATCGTGCGAAATGGGTCGACTTCAACCCAAGTGCTACCACGCCCACCAATAAAATCGTACCAGAACTACGGTAATTCCCGCTACCGAAAATGAATCAGCGTTGGAGCCTCAGCGGTACACGATACTCTTGCTACGGGAAGTGGAAAATAGAGCTATTTCCCGCGCTCCGAGTTTGGTGCCACAGCACATTTCCAACAAACGAGTCACTTTATCAAGGTAAATGGGTGACACGTGACCGCAATGTGCGGAAAAGGAGTCCGAGCAAGCAACGGCCAATTAAGCTGTGTATTTTTCTCACCTTTGTGAAGTCACTCCGTAGAAAATTTACCCATCTTCCAAAAGTATGGGCGCCATAACTCGGAGAGATGTGTTCTGTCATACTGCGTGAAAACACGAGAAGAACGAAGCAGACAGGTATGAAAAGAAATGTAAAAGTGCCAGGGTGTTAAACTACACTCGCACACGCTGCACCTTGACGACGTCAAAAGGTGGCATGCTACTGCATCCTAAATGGGCACGTACAATGGCAAAATGACAGAAGCGACACTTGCCTTTGCAACACCAATGGCAGAGATTCAAAGCCAAGATGCACTTGCATAACGGTTTCTTTTAATAATACGGTTACACTTTAAGCGTGCTATAAAACATTTCAGAAGCTTACGGAAATTTTTTGGACAAAAAAGCAATTGGAACGCATTTTGTCCTACCATGTACGGTGCTGGAATATACAAATACCTGGCCTACCTACTGGTACTATCTATAATAATAGTATGGGAAATACTCGTCCCATTATAGATTGATATTTGCTGTTTTAGCATTCTGTCTACGCCACGTAAGGTTTCCAAATTATTCTAGTATATTAACTATCCTGAGAGCACCAGATATCGGGGGCAACCAGGAAAATGTATAGTGAACGGTTCTACAGGTACTGTACTAGTGTTCTTATAATAATAATAATTTTCGGTCCTTATCGACGCACCAAGTGTCATATGGCGTCGCCAACTCTTACCTACCCTGTTGGAAGGGTTTCTCGGGAGCCGGATTGCCCCTTGTTCAGGGAAGTCGCCAGACCTTGAGCCTGCGTGGAAGCCAGCGGCGCTGATCACTCTACTACCGCGCCCCCACACTAAGTGCACTAAGTTGGATAGGTGTACTAGTGTTAGCTACAGAACCATCCCTCGTCTGCCTTCATTCCACGCAGAACTGGCCATAGCCTGTCTGATGCCATCGGATGCAGCTGGTTATACATCACGTCATCTGAACAGCTGCTGACTGACAGACATGACTGGCGGGTGTGGGCTGCGTTCGGACAGCAGCTCCAGCCAGCACTAAGAACTCTCTGCTCGATCCAAGGGGAGTCCTGGATGGACTAGCACTGACATGTTGATACAAACCCTGATCGAACCCTATGGGACACCCAAAATCCAGAGGGGCCTGACCCCTCTCCGGGATTTCCAGCCCAGGCTAGGATCCTGATTTAAAAGATGCCGAGCCGACTCAATCACCAAAGGTTGCGCACGATGGTCAACGGGCAATTCCAGCATATTTCAGGCTGGTATTTTCATGCTTGTATTTTCTTACCCCAGCTTTCGCCACGTGACATGCGCGCCGCCAGCTTGTCAGCGAGATTAACGGTAAGGTTATGGAGTGCTCCAGGGACTGAGCTGGACACGACTGCGGCAGTACGCCTGCTTTGATACTCCTGTCTCAAAGCCCACGCTCATTTCCGGGCTCACCGCCCTCTGATTAAAAGCTGGCTAGTGTGGCATAGTGCATATGCGAATCCAGGGAGGAGGGAGCTAGTGAGGATACTTCGCCCCTCCCAATCGATCCTTCGGCACCCCCTGAAAAGTCGATGGCTCCCCTAAAATGTCGCTTATCTCCTCCCCCACGATGAGAGCATCGGTGGTCCCGCGATAGGGCTCCCCCCGGTCCGGATAGCACCCCTTTCTGGTTCGCCCCCCTCCCCCCATAGGAACTCCTAGGTCTGCCTATGTCGTGTGTATCACAGCAAGATGATTAACCAAAAAATGGTGGTTTGATCAGTACACGAGATTAATATTGAACGTACTTTGATGTTGTAGTTAATGACCCAAACTGGCATCTATGTATGTGTTTATAGCTGGTCGTACATTAGGGTTTTAGGGGTATTTCAGCGGATAGGATCATTTGATACGACCCAAACTGAGGTCAACTCGTGCGGCTTCCTCCCAAAAGGCTCAAAATATAACATAGTTTCTATTCTATCGTGAAATCCAGAGCGAGACGTGACGAGAACACCCTCACGTGTCGAGAACGCCCTGGTTAGATGGTAAAGCCGGCTGCGGTATGATTCCTGTGCAAGCTGAAAAATCTAAAATGTTTACTGACGTCATAAATTTTGCTCCTTGTTACCATGATTAGCCACAAAATGCGATACACTGATACTAAACTGCTGATGTATTTTCCATGCTAGTGTCTGCTCTTAAATAATATAAAAACGAAGCAGAATGGCAGACAGCAGGGTACCCTCTACAGATTGTTTCCGATTATGCTTTGATACTTCCAGCTATATATACTGGATACTCCACCTGGCAGATAAAGGCCTAGGCGACGGTTTCAGAACCCGATGCCATGCAAGTTCTAGATACACCTGTTTCTATTGTTGCGAAACATTACGTCGTTAAGAATTCATTTCCAAAATCGCGTATGCATCACAAGCATTCCCCTTTCCACACTTTCAGAATAAGCAAATACCCTGAGTCTTCCTATCTTCGGCGTGTCCGGTGGCGAGCCAGACCCGAAAATAAGCCCGAGTAACGAGCAAAAAACAAGTCCGTCGATCATTTCAGAACAGTGGCTGTCAGCCCTACGGACACGATTAGGCACTCATTTTCAGCAGCCAGCAACAGCCTTTGCCCAGAATTTTTCGTATGCACAACTGACTGGGGGTCCGATCGGACCGCCTACGATCTTGGGAACCAGACAAGAAATAAAAGAATTAAACGGCGCTGGAAGCAGCTTACCGCCTTCTAACCTGCAGCCGAGTTTGAACCACATCCGTTGACCCATTACGGCAGTGGGCCAAAATGGATCAAATTCAGACCCATATAACCCTTATAACTCGGGAACCATGAGACTTAGAACAAGCAAAAAAAATCCACCTGTTCGTCTTGACACAAGAACTCAAACAGTATGCGAAATGGCGACGCCGCATAGCCCTGGCAGTTGAAGCGTCGTTAAACCCCAACAATTATTAGTATGCGAGGCGACATTGAATGGTCACATTATGATATTGACCTTAGACCAAGGTCAAACAATAATTTTGCAATGTCATGTTGAATACCATTCAAATCTGGGTCATTCTCATTACTATGATTATGATGATTGATACTATGATTATGATATGATATTACTTAAAACTATTTTGAATTTAGATTTGGGGGCCTTAGTTTGGGCGTGTAGCGTAAAAGGGCTGTCACCCTACACAATTTCAGATCCCTGGTATCAACTGTCAGAACCGCCAAGCGGCCAGAATAGAGCCTCTTCAGAATTCTCAATCCGCTTTGCTCCATGGATTTCGTCAGGCGGCTCTGAAAAGGGAATTGCCTTACACGGGCCGAGCAATGCCGTCACAACTCGTTGACCTGACCGAGCTGATGTCAATTTTTAATCATAAGTTTTCGAATTGATATCCCTAGAGGCCTGAAAACCGACGCCGGTGTCATCTAAATCGGCTCAGAATCATTTGCGAAAAACCGAGGAGGGGTCAGATCGGACCCCCTATGCGGTGATGGGTTGGTCCAAGCAACAACCCATCACTATTCGAAACCATTTCCACTGACAAGTACGTACATACCTTACTAACAAGATTTCACTGTGCAATTTCAAACATTTTGAACATATCTAAAAATCTAGCCGTTCAAAGGCTACCGCCGCTCGAAATGATTTATCTAACATTGTATGATGTTCATAAGTGTCCTCTCCCATCCTCGTACCAAAATTTCCGTGTGCTGTATTGTTTCGGTCTATACGAAATTTCTGGACTGGAAAACAAAATATACCAAAATGTATTTATTTTCTTAAGATTCACCATTTTCAATACTTGAGATGACCTGTGAGGTGTCACTGCCCCAGTTCCGACAACTTAGGAGTAATTCGAAAGCTGAGTGATGAACGTCTAAGTCTGATGAGAAATGAAACAAAAAAAATGGCTATAATAAACAATAACTAACTACACTGGAGGAGCGCGACGCCACCCAGGAGATAAACAACGGAGTATTGTAGCATACAAACTATTTTTGGTGCCTCAAAATAGGATGTCGGACAACCATGGTTAGACGGCAGTGCTCAGTGGCTTCTGGCTGCCTGTAGGCCGGGTGGCTGCGGCATCGAAAGGATGTGATACGGAGTAGCCCATTAAAGGAATACAGTGATGTTAATGCCATTGAAATATACATACCTATTCAGTCAATTGCCTTGTGCATCCTGTGATTTGCCTTGAAACCTCCTTGTTGGAACGGTCAGAGCTACTTACCCTCCGCCTCAAATAACTATTTTATCAACTTTAAATTCTACTGTTGCATACACATGAAAAGTCAGCAAAGTCCTGTATGTCACATGTACCGTGTGTGTTGTATTTCAAATAAGTGTTCATCAATGGAAAAATGGAAAACTGCATCGTTTTCCCTGATACCGAAAAAATACCACGGATTCTAAATCCGAACCTGCAATTTTACCCGCCAAGCGTATTCGCAAACCAAACGCATTTCATGAACTCATGCGCATGTTTTCCAGTGATATCGACACCGCACACTGCACAAACACCTAAACCATACATCCACCCATGTGCACAGAATGTCACCTATATCTGTCCTCCTCCCTCAGTCCAACAGCAGTGTAAGGTGGAATAGGTAAGGGCTGCTGTCACCTCCCGCTTAAGCAGGCAGAACGAACACCATTCTCAACACAACACGCGTACGTTTTATAATCCGCCACGCGACGCTCCCCACCGAGCCTTGAACTCAGGGTCAGCGGCGAGCTGACCTCTGCCTGACCTTTCTAGCCTCTGTGCCCCGCAGGCAATAGGCATCCAGCGGATGGCGGCTGCTGATTGGTCGAAGTGCGTTCACTTGTTTAGCGAGAAATTAAGTGGACATTTCTCCATGATAGAGCTTAAACCATAAACCGAGACATATATTACCATGAACTTTTTCAAGCATTTCTAGCCATATTTTGCCCTACATTGCCTTGATTGTCAGCGCCACCATTCGACACTCTTTGTTACAGGCGAGACAGCGGCAGAGTCAGCACTGGCTAGCCGGCGGCCGAGTTCGCTGAAGTCAGGAGAGTCGCGAGATGGGTTTCTGCTGAGCAAAAGGAGTGGGGCCCGGCCCGATGGTAACCGGCAGAAGAAGGGGAACGAGACGTAGGTACATAAAACTCAACCTTAACCGTCGGAGCTAAGGAGCTGGACTATAAATACCCGTTTGTACTGCACTGTTAAAACGCACCTCGCTGGGAGGCGGGGGGAATTCGCACCCCTTCCTGGTTTTCCGCAGATAAAAGCAAACACACAGAGACGCAGAACAACGAAACTTACAGTTCCTTATCCCTGATTAAAGTTGCACATCTGACCAAACTTTTGAGGTCAGGTCATGGCAGGGCTAGGAGCTATTCAAGGTCAAGTGACCCGACCTCAAAACCCAAAATCACGAGTTTGAACCTGTGCCTAAGGAACATCTGTCAACCGATCAATTTCAAACTTTCACCATATGATAAGGTCATTAGGGTCTACAAATCTGCTATCTCGGAATTTTGATATTGTTGACCTAAGGAAGGGTCAATTTTTGGTCACCCGTTATGTCTATGGTGAAAAACAGAAAGGGCTCGTTTTCGGTAAAAACTGCATAGATAAACCTGCAAATCCTCAAAATGTGTATTTTTGACACAATCTTGACCATGAAGTTTAGTTTTTTACCATCTGACCTATCAAAGGTCATGTCAGGCCACAGGAACATACAGTGGTTGTTTTGCCGATAGCTTCGCACTAAATTGAGATAAAGCTCCCGTTTTGCTTTCATTGTGCTTATATTGTCACGGGGCGTCGATTGATATGCAACATGACCATACCAGGTTACCCTGTGACCTTGACCTAGCGAGGTGTGAGGTCATCTTACAATTTGACCTAGAAAGGTTATATTATACATCATTCGATTTGCCACGATGAGAGGAATCCAATGATGCACAAATATTCTATGTAGCTTGTTGTAAGCCTATGGAACCTTCTTTGACCTTTGCTGACCTCAATATTGACCTGATATAAAAATACTTGCTATAATTTATATTTGTCTGGTCAAGAGCTTCCGAACGCTTTCCTTAATTTTCCTTTAGCTGTCTTGGGAAATCAGATACGGAGAGGAGGGGCGAAAATCGCCCCCCCCAGCGGAGCGCGTCATGCCAGGGACCCCAGCGGGGCGCGTGTTAAGAGCAGTTTGTACTGCATTGTAAAGAGTTCACCGTCGGAGCCATAGCGAGTGTGAAGTTATGAGAGCGCTGCCGAAGCAAAACCAGATAACATGCCAGAAGAGGGAAGCACGTGCTGCTTTGTTCCATGTTGGATAGTGAAAAAGCACTAAATCTAATTTGGGACTCGACACATTTCCGATGTTTTTAACGCATTTCACCTTCCATACGTCACACCACGACATTTAAAATTCTAAGGTGAAACCCAAAAGTTGCAGGCAACGGATTTTTTTTGTCTAGTGAGGGCACTGTTAATCGATCCACCATAGGCGGATCCAGGATTGCCGATCGGAGGGGGCACCTTTCCGGGGGGCGCCACCCGGACCAGGGGGGCGCCACTTATGACCGGCAAAACCTATCAGGTGGGCGCCAAATCCTATCGGTGGGCGCCGACTTTCGTATCCTGGGGGGGGTTGGAAGCGACATTCCAGGGGGCGCCATCGACCTTTCAGGGGGCGCCGAGGGTCGATCGGGGGGGGCACGTGCCCCTTGCCCCCTGGATCCGCCTATGCGATCCACCATAATAACGTGGATTTTTGAAAACCATTGGGGGCTCCAAAATCCGAAAGCTGTCAACTACGAAAGCGTTAAGAGAACCATTGTATTATAAACACTGTACAGCACACTCTATTAAATACATGAACCATGCTGCACTGCCTAATATGAAAAATAAGAAGTACTCCACATCCAGAGATAGAAACTTATACCCCAGCCCTGTAGGTAATTTCAAAGTTTCATTTGGCTAGGCACTGAGCATATACCTGGGAAACATATTCCTAACGCATAAAATATTTTGTAAAAAAATATAGGATAAGTGACAGTGGAGGAATGATATATCCACCAGACAGTTATAGGTCCCGCCCAGTGGGAAGACTCATCTAGTGGTATGGGCGCTAATGGCCAATGTATGTACAATACATACCTGCAGCACTTATAAACTAGGATTATTACGATAGTGAGGTTTCTGGTCATCTTAAGGTCAGTGCCAGAGTTCACCTAATCGTACGAGGCAAACAGCGATGTTTCCCCTTCCGGCTGTTTCACAAATATTATTCCTCCACATATGCTCCGAAAATTTTTCCATTAAATTTGGATGGTTATTTTCTATCTATGAGTCCCCTTGATCTAAACAAGGGTAGGTGATAGAAGCAAACGCATTATTAATTTAAACACAGACCCTCATACCAGACACTGAACTGCGTTCTGTTTTATTGCTATATTTTTCGTTATTAAGTGCTCATAAATGCTATCATTTAACCCTGTGAATCAATAAAAACCAAACAAGTGTATTTCCAAAATATCAAAACATGCTCACCGAATATATTTATATGTATTCCTAACAATCCTATTTGGGCACACGCTTCATTCATGGGATTGTTTTTCAGGTGCAGGTGGGATCAGTATAGGAGTAATAAAGAACTACATAATAAATTAGTGCTTTATATTGGGAGCGATGCCATCCCGGATTTTGATTTGTACATGATAATGTGTGCAATGAGTAGTCGGGTAACCAGCTTCTCATTTTACTTGTTTTCAAAACTATTGCATCTCAATAAAAAGTACAGTGGGCCCTCGCACTGTCCAGTCATGGCATGATATCAGCCGGCAGAAACGCAACAGAAGAGGCGCTGCTTATCAATGTGGGACAGTAAGGAATAGGTATGTCGATGCATAACAATATTTACAAATTTTTTACAAATGTTTGAAAACACCTGGCACCACAGACCAAATATACCCACGATGCTGCGCCTTTTGCTGATTTCAAATACTTTTTCAATGTGTGAACGAATTGTGTAGTGAAAAATATGCACGTAATTAATTCAGTTGTTGTGAATAACTTCTACTTTGCTGCATCTAATGGACTGCATCAAGTATGGAGTATGCAATAAGTCTCTTGCAGGTATGTATGTACATTAGGGCACAGCGTCATGATACTCAAAATGCGAATGTTAAGATTTTGAAATTCGGCGAAGCATTTTTCCTATGTAAAAAAGCATGGAAAACAACATAGGATACAAATTTTTACATTTTGAAAAAATTTCTCGTCCGCAAATTTTGACATGAAGCCAAAATCTACTTACGGCGCCTTTTGGCCTAGCGCTGCTGGATGAAATGCTGGCGTAAGCTTTGAAATATGGGCAACGATACTAATTTATAGAGGTTTTTGAGGTCGAGAAACCAGGGGAAAGCAAAATAAATTTTCAAAAATCAGTATTTTTGGCAGTAGCGGCACTAAGAGGGGGTAAAATGCATTTTTTAACATTTGTTTCCATAAAAGCCACCAAAGTTACATTAAATTGGCATTTTGACGCTATTTTCGACATCACAGCACCTGCACGCAGTAGCGGCGGCAGGGGGGCAAGAGGGTGGCAGGCGCCCCCTCCCCTTAAAAATTGCGGCTGTGTATTTTCTAGTACTCAGCCGCAGGGCCGGCGTCTTTCGTCGTAACTATTAAATCAACGCAAGTATATGCCACGCAAACGACACGCTCGACTCATGCCGACCATCCTCTTACATTGGTCAACAAAGATTCGTCAAATCAGAGGTGTCCCACCGACAAACTCACGTGATTTACGCTTTGCTCTAAAATCCAAATTATTGCGAACATAGAGATCTACTATAACTCCAATGCTCAATGTTTCATCACCGCTTTGACAGAGGGACACCTGGTTCTCCTGAGTGTGTCTCCTTATAATGCTAGTCGCCAACCCAGGATTGTCCAGTCAGCAGATTTATCTTCGTGAGTGTTGCTTGTCTTCCAATGCTGCTGTATGGACTTGCAGGCCAGAAGAGTTCAGGAGCTGCATTTTGCATTCAGGAATGCATTTTCTTCGGTTACTAGTCTGGGCAACCAGTGAAGACCCATGGGCTTGTTTCCGGCTTCCAGGGTTTCAGTCAGTGCATAGCTCGCTAATGCCTGCTGGGCCATCTTGCTCCAGCGTTCGATAATTACGCTCGGGTTCTGTTCCGCTAGCTCAGCAGTAATATTTGGATGCTGCAGCCCTTCTAGTTTTCTGTTCCACTGTTGGACAAGGCTGGTTCTCCGATCATCATTAACGGCTCCATGTAGTGTCACATAGTAGGTATGTGATTTCATGTTCCTTTGCTGCACGGAGAAGGAATCCGATAAACTACAATGTATTTTCACAATGAATACCCGGCATGATGGCGCCCCCAGCATGGTGTACACCACAGTCTTCTGTGACTTGATGGTAGTCCTTGCATTAGCGGATATATCCGTAATATCATGCCTTCTAGAAACAACATGTCTGTCATGCTCGTCTGATTAACTGCCAGGCTGTAGCTCAGTATTGGCTCCGCATATATTTTCCTTGTGGTATAGAGAGTGAGGGGCTCGTTCTTCTAATACTCAATCCATGGTCAAATCTTGCATACAATGCTCTCCTGGCTCGGTTCATGGAATTTTCGATCCGTTTTTGGCTACCGCTCGAGGGGACATGGCGATGCCTAGATGGAAGTATTCGGCTGCTTTATCAATAACCTCTTCTCCCAGTCTCCACTCATTGCGGAGCCAGTTTCCATAACCGAGGATCCTGCTTTTGCCTAATAGAATGTTTTTCATAGAATGCTTGGTAGAATGATTGTCACTTCTTTCACAGCTTAGGCCAAACTGAAAATTTGACCAGCGCCTTAATACAGCTTAATTCAACAATCGGTTGCTATGACAACGATCTAATGTACCACTAATCCTCGCAATGAATAATGGCTTTTTCTGCCAAAATTATTTAGTGGTGGGCTAGATCCAGAGGCTCTCGTTGAAATTAGCACGTGATTCTCCAATTAACCTGGCCAAGATTTGTACTAACAAAACTTTCAATTTTGACGTCGGGGTATTGAGGTTTTGTTTAGGATGTCCGCTCTAGTTATAGTAGATCTCTATGATTGCGAATATTAGTTGCTCGAAGTTCAGCGTAAGCTGGAGTGTCTCTATTGCTTGGAGTGAAGTGTTTTGCTGTGCTGTAGGTGCGGATAACTGTGGGATAAAAAAGGCAGGTGTTAGGTTACGGTATTTGGAAAGTGATGTCTTCACCAAGTGTTTTGAAGCTCAACACGCGAAAAAGTTTAATTAGGTAGCCATTTTATTGACTTCACCGGCACAGGGAAGGAACTGAACCCTTCAGAGGTGCCGACGTGGAGCGCGGTACTCAGGAGAGGAATCTTGCTGCAAGAAGAGGCCGTGCTACAAAAGGGCATTCCGAAAATTATTCTCATACGGAGATTGCCAGAGACCTCGCTCCTCTAGTGATTGCTCAGTGGCAGAGGTCAAATGCTAAATTTGCTCCACCTATCACCATCAACGAGAAAACTTTGAAGGATAAGATCAGCAGGTTCTGGAAGCGGGTAAGCGGCCGCACATTGAGATACTACATGTCCCCATGCCATCGCCGTCTGCCGAGAGGAGGGTTCTGGATGCATGAATCCCAAGACTTGCATACAGAAGGCTCATTCTGTCTCCTGCACCTGCCCTCTAGCCAGCAAGTTACCCCCTCTGGAGATTCTGTGGCTCCACAGCCAGAGAACCAAGGTAGGAGACAAAGCGAGTCTCCAGATGGGACTCGGGAATCAGAAGGAGTTAGCCAGATCGATGAAAGCCGAGAAGAGGAAGGAAAGTGCCATACAAACAGAGCTGAGAAAGAAGAAGAAATACGAGGACAAAGAGGCAGAGCTGCGGGAGAGGGGGTAGCAGGAGTACATGGAGGCAGTAGAGGAGGCCGAAACATCACATCAAAGTTACGAACCACCGCCCCCAAAGTTATCGAGGGCGGCAGAACAGGAGGCCAAGGCTCTGGCGGAGCAGCTTCTGCGGATTCGGCTGGGTGAACTAGCACCCCTGGTATCCAGGTTCCTCGATAAAAATGCTCCAAGGAATATGATGCCAATTCCCAACATCGCAGCTGCCAGTATGAGGTACGATGTGGCCCCGACCCCCGCCGCTGCCATGGCCAGCGCCACTACCATGGATTTGATAGCTGCCGGGCATCTTCCTCCAAAGATGAGTTACCTAGCTTTAGATCCTTCTAAGGTGATCAGAGCCCGGAGGAGTGTCATGACAAATGCCAGAAAGCAGAGCAGGGAAAAACAAGAGGAACAGGAGATTCAAGGTATTTACTTCGATGGAAGGAAGGACAAGAAGACGAGAGCTTTGGTGCCGGACAGCAATGGCATCCTCCACCCGACAATGGTTACTGAGGTTCATGTAAGTGTGACAGTTGAGCCTGAGGGTAGCTACCTCTGTCAGTTTACCCCCGAGGAAGCAATACCTCCTGAGAAACCAGCCAAGAAGACGGCAGAGGCCCTTCATGAATTACTCGCGGGTCTGGGTGCCTGCAAATCCTGTATAGTGCTGGGAGGCGACTCAACAAACAGTAATACAGGATACAAAAATGGCGTTATGGCCATCTTGAGAGATGCCTGTCACAAGTGCCACTGTGCATATGTAATATTCACACGAACGAGCTTCCTCTCAGGCACTTGATCAGCACCATAGATGGCCCAACCACCGCTAGGGATGGTTTCCAGGGCACCGTCGGCAAACTTCTTTCGAAAGTTAAAGAAATGGAGTACAATGCTGATTTTATAGCCCTTCCTGGAGGAGAAAACTATATCAATGGAGTTTTCTCCAGAGGAGATCCTCACTAAAATGCCGACCGACCAAAAGACGTCTTACAAGCTCTGCCAGGCGGTGATAGGTGGCAGTCTCAATGAAGAGCTGCAGGAGATGCGACCTGGAAAGCTCAATCATGCTCGATGGCTTACCACTGGCCAGAGAATTGTCTTCCTGTGGACGAGGAAACATAGTCTCCAGGGAAGGGACCTCAGGGTGCTCGAGTTTCTCACCAGGTTCTGCCTTGACATGTACTTTAAATGTTACTTTGACATAAAAGTGAAACATTTGATCGTTGACACCCCATACCACATCCTCACGCAGCTGAGGATCATCAAAACGCAGCCAAAGGGGTGAGAGAAGCCGTAACCCCTTACGTAAAGTCAGGAGCATGGTATGCGCACCATGAGAGCGCACTGCTTTCTCTCCTCGCCAGTCCAGATCCAAACGACAGAGAGTTCGCAGTGAAGCAGATCTTGCTGAACAGGGGCAGGTCGGAGTATGGAGACATGTCTGTCCGGCCCAGACTCTCTCCAGAACTCAACCTGTCTGCAACCACTCTCCGTGAACTGGTGAGCTGGACTCCAGGTGAGGTTCAAGAACCTGTCTTCACATGCCAACTTTCGAAAAAAGAACTGAAGGAGATCGTGATCACGCCACTGCCTGTGCCAGCCTTCTCTTCGCACATCCAGGCGACAGAGAGGGCCGTGCAACAGGTCACTGCAGCTGCGGGAAAGGTGGTGGGACAACAGGCTCGGGATGGGTACATCAGAGCGAAAGCTCAGCACAAAAAGGAGCTCCCTGTGTTCCAGTGGCGGATCTAGTCGGTCGGTTTGGGAGGGGCAAACCAAAGTGAAAAGTCGAAAAGGAAAAAAACCGTCACGCCGTGAAAGCTGTGTTACAATATCACTTGCCGGTAGGATTTTGGGTATTTGAGGCGAAAAGCAAAAAAAACGTCACGGGAAGAAAAATATGGGCTCGAGATACTTTTTCCAGTTGAATACTTTTTCCAGAGATACTTTTTCAGAGTTGAAGCACCAAAATCTTGCTTATAAACCAAAAAGGAGTTGGGAAAGGAGGTCGATCACTTTGGGGGGGGCAAAACTATGTTTTGCCCCGAGCTTTTCCGTTTGGGGGGCAAATGCCTTTTTTGCCCCCCTCTTGGATCCGCCACTGCTGTGTTCTGCACCAAGAAGCACATATTGGCCACTTTTTAAGGTAAGTACATTTTTGTTACTGTTTGTCATAGGAATAGGTACGCGATATTCACATGTATGTGTTCTTGTCACTCGTAGTGGCCCATGTGCCTAGTCACGCCCCTGCTACACAGAAGGCACATTCTAGATGCAATGATGGGGAAAAACTGGATGCAGAGGGGGAGCAAAATCGTCTTCAATTTCTGCCTTGCTGAAACTGCCGCAAACTGCAATTTTCGTGGAATTTAGTGAAATAAACTAAAAAAAACATTTAACCCCCTCCTAGTGCCACTTCTGTCAATAATATTGATTTTTAAGCTTTATTTGGGGAATATTTGGATTCCCCGACCCTGAAAACCCCTATAAACTGGTTTCATAAACTATATTTTGCACAAATGTCTGCATCCTTATTTGGAAAATAGTAGCTAAATAGCACCGGAAGCTGATTTTAACTTCGAGTCCAAATTTGCGGACGAGAAAATGCTCAAAACCAAAAAATTCCTTCACGACGTTTTTTTCCAAGTTTTTTTACATAGGAAAATCGCTTCGCCGATTTAAAATGCGGAATTAGGTATATAACGCTGTGCCCTAATGCACATTCATTGCGAATTTTCCATTATCAGTGGAAGATCCAGGAGGGCAAAAAGGCATTTTCCCCCTCCAAACGGAAAAGCTCGGGGCAAAACTATGTCCCCCCCGCTCAAAGCTGCCGATCTCGTTTTTGCTCCGACTCCATAGATTATAAGCAAGGTTTTGGTGCTCCAACCCTCAACTTCAAACAGGACCAGTCAACTTCAGTGTAAACGTTGGGCCTTGGATAGCAAAACAAGCAACTTTTTTGCTTATTGATTCTTGGGCTTACCCAAAACCTACCGCCTAGTTAAATTGTGGCATACTCTCACTGCGTGACGTTTTTTTATCGACTTTGGTTTGCCACCCAAACTTACCGGCTATATCTGCCAATGTCAATTATGTCTGAGTATTCCCGTTGCTTGGTAAAATATCAGGTTGTTGGTCAGACGCAGAATGTCATTATGCACTGTAACACGTATTTGTTGAAATTTTCCTTTTCTTTAGGCACTTCATTAGAACTTTGCTGCACATTTTGGTAGGGGGTACCCAAATCACCATTGAGGGTGCCCAGTTCATCATTGGGGATGCCGGAGCACCCCCAGATATATAAATCCACACTCCTGGTTGCCAGCCTTTTCACACGAAGCAGCGAGCATCAAACAGCCTTGTCTGAGATGGCATGGTATATTTGGCCTGGTTGGCCCTGCAACGGTCTATGAGATGAGGGGAGCGCGCCGCCCGGAGCCGGGTGGCCGCACTGGTTGTACGAACGTCACACTTCTGCTGCCGCCAACGGCAGCCCCCAGCGACCCACGCAACACCCTAAGGCGGACCGCGGTCCGCCGCACTGGGTGCGTTCTGCAAACGCAGCACCGTGTCTGACTGTAACGCCGAAGTCGATCCCGGTATCCCCGCGGGCCGACAGCAGATCCAGTCTCACACTGTTCAACGCAGACACCATTATGCCAGCACAAACCAATGTCAAATCCGCATAAAAACGGACACGTTTAAGCACTCGGACATTCATATCCACACACTTACATGCACACAGCGAAACCTACAGAACAGTACACAACAATATCCACTTGTCACAAATTCAGGTTTCGGCATCGAAACCTGGTGGCATGGCCACAAATGACATCCGTACGCCAACTCAAATACATTCACACACTCAGTACACACTGAGTACATTTTCATCTACCGTTTCCCCTTTAAATCAGGCGATTTGTGACAGCTCGAAACAAGAATACAAGCACCCGGCAGAGCAGGGAATTCTCACGAAACAGCCTCCCCAGGTTTCCACCGCGAAAACCAACTTCCCTCCAGCGTTGCCGTGACGCCGCCAAACCAAGCCAATAAGTCTAAGCGCACTGCTATGAGACTGATTAAAACACTAGGCTCGCGGTCGGAAGCATATTGGCGAGGCCATGGGGCAACAAAGCAGACAAGGCATGGACGACGCAAAGTTACGCGGATAAAACCCAGGCTGCGCGCAGGCCGTGCCTTAACTTCGACGTCACTAAAGGTGAGCTAAAATTATTGTTCCACGTGGGAAAAAAACAGCAAATTTCATTCATATAATATCATATGAGAATAATTAGATTCATTTCCAACATAAAACTAGAGGAAGCGTATCAATTTAACCTTCCTCAAATTATCAAGTCGGTAAGCTTTCTAGACATAGAACAAAACAAGCCCACTGGACTGCCTCTAGGCGGGCGTCGCTAGCACGGTAGAAGCAGCCGCAGCAGCCCCAGCTGTCGGTTTCTGCCGACCCCGAGCCGCGCCGCCGCAAGAGGCGCCGTCGGCGCCACTGTGTGGATGAGGTGTGATCGTTGATTTCATTAATTTGTACCATTGAAGAGCGGCCGGGCGTGCGCCCCTGCGCCGCGGCCCCTCGCGCCAGCCCTGCGGCTAGTTTTTCACACGCTTGCGAGGTTTCCAGGCCTTGGCCACCCGCTCCTCTCCGCCGCCTCCCGCGCCAGCCTGGCCTGCCGCACCACCACCTCCATCCTGCATCTTCCGCTTACTGCGCGTCTTCATCTTGTTCTCCTCCTCGGTCTCGCTCTCGTCGCTGGTCTTGGCACCGTCGTCAGCGGCGGGCGGCGGCGGCGGCGGCGGCGGCTCCCAGCGCTCCGGCGACTTGAGCGGCGCGGCGGCCACCAGGTCAGGCGCCAGCGCGGCACCAGGCGAGGGTGGAGAGAGCGGCTCGTCGGCGGTGGGCAGGGCGGCGGCGGCGCCAGCCTGGCAGCAGGCTGAGCCCTGCGACCGCGAGCGCCAATACTGCAGCTCCGTCTTACACTCGTTCAGCTCCTGCCAGCGTCAGACACGGCGTCAGACCCACAATGACGTCAGACACGGTATCACAGTGACGCCGGATATCAGAATCCGACAAAGATCGGACACATCATCTGACACAACATCAGGTACATCGGATCACAGACGATAGATGAGAGGTAACGCTAATGTCACCACAAAGTATAACGTTAACACCGTCACCAGACAAGTCATCACGTTGATGCTGTCACCAGACACCACGTCAACGCGGTCATCAGCGAGTCATCACGTTGATGCTGTTACCAGACATCACGTCAACGCCGTCACCAGACAAGTCATCATGTTGATGCCGTCATCAGAAATGTCGTTGATGCCGTCAGCAGACAAGTTATCGCATCACTCCTGTCATCCTTCTCCCATTGGCAGCAAGCTGACGAGGGCAACATCGGACTGTGGGTCACTACACATCAGGTGGACCAAAGGCATGTACGCGTCGTGTAGCTGCACGAGCCGGCCTCATCGCGCCGCTGGCTGGGCGAGCACTCCTCGTCTCCAGCCACCTCTGGAGGAACGACCTCAGACCGCTCCTAGGTGGCGCGACCCAGTGTAACTTGTCTTGTAGCGTCTCCCATTCGCCTCTCCTCATAACTCTCCTCTCCAATCATTCAGCAATATACACAACACATAGCGAGATCTTAGGCGCGCCTAATTCAAAGGACACCTTTGTTTGCGGAGGATAGTACACACATACTCGCGGTTCGCACTGGATATTTAGCATCGTGAGTCTCTCGAATCGTTTATTTACTGTAACGCAATTTTAAGGACTCCGGTTTTTTCGCTGCTACACCTGTTCATGCTTCCGGCTTTACTGGATCTGGAGGTGTCCCGACTTGCAGTTTTACCACTGTTACGCAAGTTTCGGACCATCGACACACAGGTGAGCTAATTCGCTTGTAACCTGGCTTTTCAGCCCATGACAGACAAGTCGAAAGTAAGAGTGCAAACAACGACGTGATGCTAAATCGTTACAGGAAGATCTTATTTTGTTCAGATTGTTTGTGCCAGATAGTCACCGTTAAAATCAAATAATTAAGTTTGATTAGCATCAAGCCAAGCACCTGTCACTTAAGTAAGAAAGACTCCGAAAATAAACATTATTTCAGCGTCGTCCAACATGTTAATCACGTCCCCAAATGAAAGTGTTAAAGACTAAGATATCGTTGCATTCTTGGCTACTCAACTAAAATACAAAAAATAGCCGACAGTGCATGTCGTAGTTTTACCTGCACTCCATAGTCTAGTCATTTCCCACCCGTACAGACCATACTTCATTCATGAACCATTCTGTTCCAGCAGGGATCTGCAAACCATACCTCATCAACTAGACACATGGCAGTGTCATGCATTAATCATATAAAATGGGGGCTTGTAAATAAACATACCGCGCTAGCTATCATTTAAAGTGCACGATATCACCGGGTCCAGGCACATGTACCCTCAAACTACCTTACTTGAGAGGTTAGCTGGCTATTTGGGCTTAAATATACACCAACCATCTTGGTAATACAGCGCCCAATCGCATCGAACGAGCTCAACGAGTTTTTCCGCATTGTCCGAGTAATGACTTGCAGCCGTTTAATCACCTCGGATTATTTCACATGTCAACTTGGGTTGTACGCGCTGGGGCCAGAGTGCACAAATCATCGGCAATCCAGCTCAGCTCAGCGGCTGCATTTACTGAAAGTCCCGGACACAGGCGGATCCAGGGGATAAAGGGAGGGCACTAGCACACCCTCCCGATCGACCCTCAGCGCCTCCTGAGATGGTCACTGCGCCCCGCTGAAAGATCGATGGCGTCCGCCGAAATATCGCTTTCCATCCCCCCCGCCATGAATCCGCCTCTGGCACCGGACAAATCACCGTTGTCTCTCCCAATAGCCGACGTTCAAACTTGGAACCGGCCCGGTTGAGCCTCGCCGCCACCTGTCACAGCACGGATCTGCCGCTACCAACGGACACGGATCTGAAACCGGCACCAGACCACGCGGAATCTAATACCGCACATGGCCTCGGAGGTCAGAATCCCCCCCGCCGCTCTGCTGCTGCTCTACCCGCGAATGAAGCGGGGCGGACTGAGTCCGCTGGCCGCTCCCGAGGTTGAGGGTGAACACGATGTACATATGTGATATCACGGCGCGGTGTCAGTCCTCAATCAACACACAACATAATGATAAATATTATTGGGTCTTCTTCACTGCTCTGCTGTATTACCGGGCTCTGTCCCAAGGCGTCCCGAATTGCAAAGCTCAGAATAAGCTGTATCGGCTCAGCACAAACCAGCCACTGGGCAAATGTAGAGACAAAATCTTTTACGCAAAATTCTGACAGGAAGCATGGCATATTCCTGGCACATGAGGAATCATTCACACCCAACTAAATATCTCTCATAATGAACACTGGCTCCTCCGGGTCATAAACTTCACACCAAGAACATTGGTATTAAAAGAAAAGGGAAACACAGCGAGTTTAAACGGGACCAGCCTGAGCCGCAAAGCGGTTGCGTTTGTGTACATCCGAGTCAGATCTCTGCGGTGCGTTGTAGGCAACAGACATACCTCTCCAGAAGTTGGAGAATGACAGGTCTTATGACTTTCATAAAGTAAGAAGAATTATAGCCTGCTTCCAAAGTAGTCTCTCCCCGCGAAATTAGTGTCCAACTTCTCTAACAAGGCTCAGAAAGAGATGGTCATTCATCGCCAACCCATCCGCCAGGAACAATGTGGCTGCACTACCCCAAACAACTGGATGCCACAGTGCACCAGCCACCGTTTCTGCAAGACGCTCTTCTCTGAATGAGGGAAGTTCATTCAGTCCTTAACCACACCTCCCGGAGTCTGTGTCCCGGCTTCCACTCCGCTAAAATCCAGCTACTCCAGAGTGCTTTGAACCGTGTCCACACACTGCACTGTGATCAGAAACGCTGTCGTGGGTGGCCACGAGGCCATTTTTCGGATTTAGGAATTGAAGGGTTTTATGGCTGCCGATGTGAAGAAAATTGTTGAGTGTTCTGAATGACCACAATTATCAAGCTAATGTGGTTGAAAGATGCTCTTATTACTCATCAAAGTAAGACGATGATGAAACCCAGAAGTAAGGCACTCAATGCGTCTGCTAGATCCGAGTTTTTAACTTTGAATAATACACGTCAAAACTGAGTCGGGCCAAAAATAATTAGCATAAAAATGTTCCTCATAATGTCAGCTTAAGATGATTAGCGTTATTTGTATATTTGAACTTTCATAAGGGTATATAATCTGCGTTTAAATCGCCCCTTTCATAAATTCCCCTTACAAAATAGTTCCTAACTTTGAATAGACAAACAAACAAAAAAGTTACGTTTCTGCCCATTAGCTTTTTAGTGGAAACGTAGGTCGAGTAATTCTCCGACATGGCCTGAAGAGGGCTAAGAGCGCAAATGTGCACGAAATTGTGCACAGTGCAAATTGTACCGGGCCGCCCGCCGCCCGGCGCCGTCCGCCCCAGCCCCCTCCAAAGTTAGTTGGCAGCAATATACTGTTACGGCGTACAAATGCGACTGCTCCATAGGGCATACGTGTTAAATTGCTCATTTTCAACCACGTGCTAGCCACAGCCTATGACAATTGGAAGAAAAATAACGTCGTCATTGGAAGGCCTGTTCCCTGCCCTTTCCACTTTCCATTTGGTATTTTTATGTCAGATGTACATAAATGCCTAAAAAAATCGATTTCCGAGAACCATGCAAATGTAAGCCGCAAATTTCCCGGCGTACACCCCGTACGCCGGCGGTCCCGTAGCGCAGCGGTTAGAGCGATGGTCTAGAAATCAGACGATGGTGAGTTCGAATCCCAAACTCGGCTTCGACTTTAAACCACTGGGGTGGAACACTGTGAGTGATATGGTTGTTTTTTCTTACTCAATCAAGGGAGTGCTTAGAACTCTTCGTGAGCATTCAGATGTTTCACTACATGACCAAAGATAGAGCTGCCACTTTGTTACCCACTTGCCAAATTGGGAGAAGCGGACAATATGGAATACCAACGGGGCAAAGCAAGGAATGTCAGTAGTCATCTAATAATAATAATAATTGTCCGGCTTAATGACACACCAACCGCCAATAGAGGAGGCAGCATGGTTCCCGGTTTCGTTTTTGGTTATAATTCCCTTTCTGACCCGCCCCTGCTGATTTTTTGTATCATTTGGGGCGCCTGGACAATATTTTGGCTGTTAGCGAAACCGTTTCAAACAACACCGACTAATATAACAATGATAATAAAACGTCATAGGCGGATCCAAGGGGCGGGCAAGGAGGTCACGTTTTCTCCCCCATGATCGACCCTCAGCACCCCCTGAAATGATCACGGCGCCCCCATGAAATGTCGCTTCCCACCCCTTCCCCTCTCCCCCAGGATGCGAAAATCGGCACCCACCGATAAGATTTTGCGCCCATCTGATAGGTTTTGCCCGTCAAAAATGGCGACCCCGGACCGGATGGCGCCCCCCTCTCGGGAAGGTGCCCCCCGATCGGCAATCCTAGATCTGCCTATGTAAAACGTCACCAGGGAAAGAGGGAATTTCTGAAATTGTCTCTGGTCAAATACCAATGGATGAAAAAGGCATCTCTGACCGAACTACTTTCTTAAATATAATAAACGCACGGATGAACTCTGGAAATTTTAGGACCAATACCTGTCCTCAATTTACCGTGTCTGCGTAAAACTGCGTAGATAGTGATAATCTGCAATTTTTACACGACGGTACTTTTTTGGATTTCCACGTTTGCGGGGAAAACATGATTTTTTAGATGCCTCAAATAAAGCTTTCAATACGTTTTTCATAAAGATGACACGGGAATTGTTCTATGTAGTCTGGCGATAACTTCGCTTTTTCACGAAGCGGCAAGAAACTCGACAAGAAAAGGAAGCAAACTTAGTCTTAAACCAACATCCAATCATCAAATTAGAAATATACTTGACAAAAATCTGAAGGACATTGGACAAACTCCCTGCATCCACCTGGGGCCCTGGACCAACCCTCCCTGGATCCGCCTACGTCAACCAGAATGCAAAAGTTCAGGCACCTGCGATTTTTTCACACTGCAAACATCCGCATTCAAAAGATACCATCTGAATGCAATATCTACTGATCACTTATAGATAGCTTCCGTGCAGTGGTGGATACGAGGCAGAGGGCTAAGGCCTCAAGCCCCCCTCCATGTTTAAGTGCCTATAGCTAATGCATAGGCGGAGACTGATGATAATTTGAGTTTTAGGGCACTTCAGCTGGAGAGGCTATATGTGTTCGTCTGTAACGCATTACATCATTCCGTCATTCCAAGATTGGTTTTATTAGCTAGACTGGCATATACAGAGAGTGCATAGGCGGAGACTGATCTGAGGCGTTGGTGGGTGGTGGTCGAGTCCACTAGCCCCCCCCCACCTCAAAATGAAGTCCTGGATCCACCACTGATTCCACGCAAGTGTATTGCCAAATGTCACAATGCGGTCTTCCTAGCACACACAATAATTATCCAAATGTCTTCAATATTTGATTAACCACCCCACAACGCCGCCAATTGCTCCAGTAAGGACTATAATAACTTCCTCACACTCGTAAACAATAATCCTAAAGTGACCAACGAAATACGGCTCAAATACCAAACTAAATAGTTTTTCACTTTCTTGCTTTTCAACAACATTTTATCGTTTCATGAGGACATTTTTTAGTTTTTAAGGACGTTTTTCGTTTTCTCCTTTTGCGTAGTTTAGCTTGCCCAATACATTTCAATGGCGCAAACTCAGGGGCGCAGCCAGAGCTTTCGTATGGGGGGCACACCAACTTTGAGGGGCACCCCGGGGAAAAAGGGCACTTTTTAACGTAACCTAAAAACTTACTATATCTTTGTTATATCATTTTTTGGGCATCTTTGGTTCAATAAAAATGCAAAGAAATCATTGGCAGAGAAGGAAAACTCGATTAAAACCGAAAAAAGGAACAAAATATCACCAAAATGCCATGGAAGTAGCCAAAACACTACTTTTTTGGATAGATTTAAGGACAGCCAACTCATGCAAGTACTTAACATCAGCGGAGCATGTGATATCTGTTACAATGTGCAGGTTAAGGCATATTGGAGTCGAATTTTTTATGCCCACTGGTTTTGTCGTGACGAGTGAACCCTGGCTGAATGCGGATTAAGTTCCTTGCCTCCCACAATCGCCGTGGGACGAGGAGTAGCATAGTGTCTTTGAAAGAACACATTTTTGCTGCCGGAAAAAATTTGGGAGATACCTTTTGAACGCGTTTATTAAGTTCCATATTCGCAAGGCTCGGTCCCAGTTAAGAGTAAATAAAAGATGAACTGGCTGGTGGTTTGGATGGGGATGGTGTGACAGGGCTGAAAATTGTGAAAACTATTTCTTCATTTAAATTAATCAGTAGAAATCCTGGTTTAGGGGACTGTGCTCTGAGCTCAGGGGCACATGCCTTTTTATCATCCCTTCCCAGAATCCACCAGTATAATAAGCAATTTATATAACCAGGGGTGCCTAGGTATCACAAGCCGTTTTAGAGATTCCTCATTCCTCGTTAGCTCCGTTTTACAAGGGGAGTTTCCATTGTGTTCTTATTCCCCATCTATTCAAGACCAGCTCTGGGGCCCCCAAGTGTGGATCAGAGGCTTCCAGAGCAACTTCCCCCATCCCCCAGTTGTGCCTCCAGGGAATAGACTAGCTCAGTGACCCCGCCCGCAGATGATGGGAGTTGGCCTTGTATTCTTATTATCTATCTATTCAAGATCACCCCAGGGGCCCCTGATGTAGATCAGGGCCACAGAGCAGCTCATGCTTCACCCAGGGACTAGACTAGCTCATTGGTCCCAGAGATGAGGTCATCAGACTAGCTCAATGGGCCACAGATAGGCTCATAGGGCCTTAAACCAGTTCAAGAAGCCCCAGAACAGTTTAAGGCGCCAGATCACTTCAGGGGCCTCAAGCCAACTTAAGGGGCTCTCACAAGCTCAGCGCCCAGACCAGCTCAGGGTACCCTCAGAACCTAGATCCGCTCTTGGGCCCCAGATCAGCTCTTGGGGCCCCAGATCAGTTCAGGAACCTCAAGTCAGGTCAGGGGCAAGATCAAGTCAGGGGCACTAATTCAGCTCAGGAGTCCCTCACCAGCTCGGGGCCCAAGCAGTTCAAAAGCCCCAGAGGTGCTCAGGGGACACCAGATCGGCCCATAGGGCACCAGATCAGCCCAGGGGACAAACAATCAGATCAGTGGTCCCCGACCAGCTCGGGGCTCAGATCAGCTCGGGAATACCAGATCAAGTCAGGAGGCACTTAATCAGCCCAGGAGCCCCATACCATCTCAGAGGCCCTCACCAACCCCTGTGGGCCCAGCTCAGCTCAGGGCCTGGGAGCTGCTCAGGAAATCACATATTAACCCAGGAGGCCCGGGTCAGCTTAAAGGGCACCATATTAGCAATGGGGCACCAGACTAGCTCAGAGGGAATCAGATGGGCTCAGGAGACACACTGATGATTCAGCAAGCACCAGATCCACTCAGGGGGCATTAGTTGAGTTCAGGAGGCAGTATATCTGCTCAGGGTACACCAGATCGATCAGCACAGGGGGCATGTTCAAGTCAGGGGCACTAAATCAGCTCAGGGATCCCTCACCAGCTCGGGGCCCAATCAGTTCAAAAGCCCCAGAGCTGCTCAGGGGAAACCAGATGCCCATAGGGCACCAGATCAGCTCCGGGCACAAACAATCAGATCAGTGGTCCCCGACCAGCTCGGGAATACCAGATCAAGTCAGGAGGCACTTAATCAGCTCAGGAGCCCCATACCATCTCAAGGGCCCTCATCAGCCTCTGTGGGCCCAGCTCAGCTCAGGGCTTTAGATCTGCTCATGAAATCACGTAAGGAGGCCCAGTTCAGCTTAAAGGGCACCAGATTAGCTCAGGGGGCACCAGACTAGCTCAGAGGGCATCAGATGGGCTCAGGAGGCACCAGATAGACTAAGGGGCATTAGTGCAGCTCAGGTGGCACCAGATCTTTCCGCTCGGGGTCCAGATCAGCTCCCAGCCCCAGACTATGGCAGGAGCCTAAATCAGCTCAGGGAGCAACATAACAGCTCAGGGGACACAAGGTGGGCTCAGGGCCCACCAAACCAGCTCAGGGGGGGACCAGACCATCTAAGGAGACATCAATAATCAGTTGAGGGGGCACCTATTCAGCTGAAGAGGCACCATATTGACTTAGGAAACAGAATCAACTTGGGGAGGCTTGAGATCAGTTTGGGGGCCCGAATCAGCTCAAGGGGCACTAAATCAGCTATTAGGGGCACCAAACAAGCTCGGAAGCATTAGACTAACTCAGAGAGCATTATATAGGTTCAGGAGGCACAATTATTTGCTCAGGAGGGGGGGGCACTCGATCGACTCAGGAACACCAGATCAGCTTAGGGGCAAGTAATTAGCTCAAGGGGCCAAGACCAGCTGAGAGGCCACGAGATGAGCTCAAGGAGCACCAGATTGGCTTCAACCGTACGATTATTGGCGACAATGAGGCATTAGGTGGACACATACTAGGTGCCCATACTCTTCCCGGGTGCTAGGAAAGGCGATAGAATGCCCTAGCTGACCGAGAAAGGTATTAAGTTGTCCAACAATAGTTTCAATCGCTACATTCGGTCCAGTTACATCTAGGTTCAACGGCTAGGGCACTAAATTTTGAGCGGCACGGCCCAAATTGGGTACACCACCTGGCAATCAAAAGGGCACCCCGGCAGTGATGGGGGCACGTGTCCCCTGTGCCTTCCTGGCTGCACCCCTGGACAGTACATCAACTCCGGGAGGCATTAAATAAGCTCAGGGGCCCGGATCAGCTCAAGGGGCACTAAAACAGCTAAAAGGACACCAGGCAAGCTCGGAGACATCAAACTAACTCAGAGAGTATTTTATAGGCTCAGAAGGCACACTTATTTTCTCAGGAGGGCACCAGATTGACTACAAGGGCACCAGATCAGCTCAGAGGGCACATGATATACCCGTCTCCTGACGCCATGTAGCCTTGGGGAGCGACGCAATACCGGTAGCGGCCCCAAGGCGTTATGAAAGTGGTCAGGTGACGGTCATTGGGATGGAGAGGAACAGCATGGTAACCATTCCACGCATCACACACGGTTTTCTTAGTGTTCCGTGGGACTGCCCTGGCCTGATGGAATGGTGATTGCGTGTGGTGGGTTTCACGGGTAGCGTGGAGGTTCAGAGCTTGGAGGTCGACTGTCCGTCGGGGCTTACCGTTCTTCTTGGGGTTGATCACCATCCGGTGACACCAAGTCACAGGTGTACCGATAGGGACTTCTTCGATGACTCCTAGGCGACAATCCTGGTCCAAGCCGGCCTTAACATCATCCTGCCAATGGATGGGAGCGGGGATGGGCGTATGATGAGCTACTGGCGTGGCTTCAGAATCTATCATCAGTCGGAGGGGTGGACCTTCCATGGCAGGTAGGGTCTGATGTGTGCACACGTTGAAGGTGCTGGAGGCGTAGTAGTCGAGGAGCCAGGCCTCTAGCTTTGCTCGATTTTCCTCGGTAGGAGGATATGGTAGTGCAGTGGGGCGCGGTGGCGGCAGCTGACGGCGTGGGCAGTCACACTCAGCTGTGATGCAGGAGGCTGGTGGACCAGGGCATTTTGACGTGCTCGCAGATGCCGTGATCGGGGCTGCCTCGGACAGGGAGACTGCCTCAGACGGGGAGTGTGTTCCAATCTTCGGGAAGTCGGCCTGTATGATGCCAAGGGCTGTGCAGGCTCCACGAGAAAGGAAGAACTTGTCAGTGGTATCAGTGAAGTACACCACTTGTCTCGTCTCCAGGCCACCAGGTCCCCGGGTGTCTGAGAGGCGGAGTGGGAGTGCCCCGATGATATGGATGGGTTCATTGTTGACCGCGGCCATCTTCAGCTGAACTGGTGCGAGGTGGCGGGTGTCAAGCCCCAGATGTCGCAGTAGCGAGGTGCCTGCAAGACAAGACTGACAGCCTGTGTCTGCGATAGCGTACACTAGTGGGGACGGGGTGGGTCGACGCAAGGTAGTTGTCAGGCCCAAGGCCCGTGAGTCACAAGGGAGATGCGAGACGAACACAGCGACAGTGGGTTGTGGCGCGGAGGGTCCCCTCTCCCAGGTATCACGAAGAGAATCATAGAGGTGATGCTCCATCAAAAGCGTTCCTGAATGCACGGGGTCAGGGCTGTCAGAGCGCGCACTAACATTGCACAGGGTATCGAACACCGTGGAAGCACTCGGTTCTGCGATATCAGTGTGCCCTGCTGGATGGTCAGACTCAGGTGAGCGATTCGAACATGCCGCAGCGACACTGCGAGAAGTGACAGGTGGCCGTGCTTTGCTCGATCTGCACACACTTTCGTGATGGTTCATTTTTCCGCACTTCGCACACTGGTGGCCGTACGCACTGCACTTAGACACACGGCTGGCTCTGTCTAGAGGGTGGTTCCTGGTGCCGCAGAAGTTGCAGGGTGGGGAAGTTGATGCTGCACTGCCGCCAGTGGATCCAGTGGACTGTCGATCTCGATAGGCGTCGCGCTGTTGGCGGCGAAAGCTGCTGACGGCACTGACGTTGGTAGGTACAGCTGAGCCCAGGGCAGGTGCCAGGCGCTGAGCGGACTGTTTTCCGCTCTCTCGAGACTCTATAAATCGTAGAGTATCCTCAAGTGAAGCAGTTTGATCCTTCTCCGATAGGATGGAGAGCTTAATGTCGGGATCATACACGCCCCGGATAAGACCGTCTCGGATCATTTCGTCGCTGTAGTCTACGGTTCTTGGGTCAGGGCAAGTGCAAGTCGTAGTATACTGGCATGCTAGTGCGATGCCTTTAAGGCGGGCACAAAACGCACGGGCCGGCTCGTCTCGATCTTGTCTACAATTGTGCAGTTCCTCACGCGCAACCAAGACGTTTTCTGCGCGGACGGCCAGGTCTTTAATTCTCGCGATGACTGTGTCTTCTGTCTCAGAGGAAAGGTCTCCGAACAGTCGGGCGAGATCGCGCCTGAGCGGATCCTCGCAGCAGTCTAGCAGTTGGTATATTATGTCAGGTCCTGTGATGTGGGTTGCTGCCTTGTAGGTTGTCCAGCGCTGTAGAAAATAAGACCACTCTTCGGTGGTTCCACCACAGGCGATGGTGGGCCGTTTTATTTTGTCCACCTGGGCAGTGGCGCCGACAGGTGGCTGGTGCACAGCCCGCTCGTGCATCTGTAGCAGGGCGATGATGGTAGGCCGGTCTGCCTCTTGGAGGCTCCATTGACAAGTAGGGTAAGGGCAGCTGATTGCGATTGGCTCTTGTAAGGACATTGTTAAGTCTTGGATGTGAATGGTGTGATCATAAATAGACCTGCAGTCATTTGGCGTAGATGTATTGATGAATGCCAATGATCACACCATCTGAAAGACAGGCAAAAGGTAAGTAAACATGTGAAACAAATTAGGATGCAGGTAATGTGAGAGCTCTGGATTACTCTAATGATCAGCTCCAGGGGCACCAGATGAGCTCCGCCCGTACGATGAGGCATTATCTGGAAACGGATTACGTGCCTATGCTCTTCCCGGGTGCTTGGAAAGGCGACAGAATGCCCTAGCTGACCAAAAAGGCACTTAGTTGTCAAACAATAGTTGAAATCGCTAAATGCAGTCTAGTTACATCTAGGTTCAACGGCGCAGGGCACTAAATTTCGAGCGGCACGGCCCAAAGGGGGTACACCACCTGGCAATCAAAAGGGCACCCGGCACCGATGGGTGCACGTGCCCCTATGCCCCCTGGACAGTAGATAAACTCCGGGAGGCATTAAATAAGCTCAGGGGCCCGGATCAGCTCAAGGGGCACTAAAACAGCTAATAGAGCAGCAAGCAAGCTCAGAGGCATCAGACTAACTTAGAGAGCATTGTATAGGTTCAGAAGGCACAATTATTTATTCAGGGAGGGGGCACCAGATTGACTACGAGGGCATCAGATCAGCTCAGAAAGCACATGATCACCTCCAGGGGGCACCAGATGAGCTCCACCCGTACGATTATTGGCGACGATGAGGCATTATCTGGAAACTGATTACGTGCCTATACTCTTTCCGGGTGCTTGGAAAGGCGACAGAATGTTTAAGGTGACCAAAAAGGCACTTAATTGTCAAACAATAGTTGAAATCGCTAAATGCGGCCTAGTTCCATCTAGGTTCAACGGCGTAGGGCAGTAAATTTCGAGCGGCACGGCCCAAAGAGGGTACACCACCTGGCAATCAAAAGGGCACCCGGCACCGATGGGGGCACGTGCCCCTGTGCCCCCTGGCTGCGGTCCTGGACAGTAGATAAACTACGGGAGGCATTAAATAAGTTCAGGGGGCCCGGATCAGCTCAAGGGGCACTAAAACAGCTAATAGGGCACCAGGCAAGCTCGGCGGTATCAGACTAACTCAGAGAACATTATATAGATTCAGAAGGCACAATTATTTTCTCGGGAGGGGGGCACCAGATTGACAACGAGGGCATCAGATCAGCTCAGAGGGCATATGATCAGCTCCAGGGTTCAAGACCAGCGCTCAGGGGGCACCAGATGAGCTCAAGGGGCACCAGATTAGCTCTGCCCATACGATTATTGGCGACGATGAGGCATTATCTGGAAACGGATTACGTGCCTATACTCTTCCCGGGTGCTTGGAAAGGCGACAGAATGCCCTAACTGACCAAAAAGGCACTTAATTGTCAAACAATAGTTTAAATCACTAAATGCAGTCTAGTTCCATCTAGGCTCAACGACGTAGGGCACCAAATTTCGAGCGGCACGGCCCAAAAAGGGCAAACCACCTGGCAATCAAAAGGGCACCCCGGCACCGATGGGGGGGCACGTGCCCCCTGTGCCCCCCTGGCTGCGCCACTGCGCAAACTTGTTTGCAGTGACTAAAAAATGAAAACAACTCATTAAAAAGTGTGCAGTGTAGTCAGTACTTGAAATTCTAAAAGGAAAAAGAAAAACCTCAGACCAGGATCAAAAGCTAAAACCCACCCAGTACACTGCAGAGACACTGCTAGAATGAGCAAAAAAATGAACGCAAGGGACAGTGCTTTGCAGACAGTGCTGTACTTTTGCCACGGAAAATCGGTGCAAAAGCACAGATGAGACGTGGCATGGTCTGTGCATAGACTAAAACTGTGTGTGTGAGTGTGTGTGTGAACTAAAACTCCATGTCTAGACCAAAGCTACAATGAAGGAAACAAAAAGGCTAAGCAGAGTGCGGATAAGGATAACAATTAGCTAAAAAAATCAGGAAAGGGTAAAACTCAATGTTTCGGTCCAAGAAAATCTTCAGGTGAACTACACCTGCATGCAACTATATGCATCTAGACAAAACTACATGCATCTCTCTTGCAATGCAGCTAAAAATGTGCACACACACAATCCCAACTTGGCAAGACTAATCAGCTTGCGGAATTGCACTTAGATTGAATCCCACTATGTCCAAGTGGGATATCAGTTCTGGTTCAGTACCCACAGACAAAATATTCAAATTTTCTGTCAGGAGTCATGCTATTCTGCCAACTTTTTGCAGCTCATTATAAACATATCAAATTTAGTACCTAGTCCTACCTAACTGTTTTTTTCTCCTCTATTTCTTAACTAATTTGTAACTTAAAGGCTCAGTTTCCATGGGCTAGAGGCGATTCAGATAGACCTGAGAATCAGGATACAGCAATTACGGTTTCGATGGCACTTTGGCTGGATACAAAAGGATCTGTAACCAATAGAACACTTCAATCTTGAATTTGTCAACATTTCTGGTACACCATTCAAGTTTTCTTTCACTCTCCCTTCACATATGTTTAAAGTTTTGTTGAAGGGTTAACTGTTCTGTTGATGAATTTTGTTAATAGTTTTTTTCTGAAGTGTTGATACAATTTTGTTTTGTTTAGTTTTGTCTAATAAAAAAGAAAGTTATACCCTCTCCAGTCAACTCTCCTTTATCTCTGCACTGTAAGGGAAATCTTTACCATCACAATGCCAAATCCTGCCAGATCTTGTTGGATGTGGATTTACAAGAATTGGATTGAAAATGGTTACCATTGCCAAAACCTCTAACCATATTGATTGCATCCGAAAACTATGTGTGGCCACGCTCGATGATATATGGACACGGGGACTATTTCTTACACCTATAAAAAACAAGTACTGCAACTCAATAACCTGCAAAGTCACTCTTAGAAGTTAAGCAATCTTGACAGCTGGAAATAGCTCACTGCTGGTACCCAAGACGCATCACATATGGAAGTTTTCACAAGTTAGCGTCTCAAGAAATCACAGTTAATAAGTTTTTGGATCACAGCTGCAACAGGACCAGAAAAATAAAATTTTATTTTCCACGTCAGAAAGAATTTTTGGATTACTCAATGCTGCCTTGATATCAGAGTCCACATCTAGGAGAACACACCAAAAACAAGGAATGTGTTCCAGCGTAGACTACAGTTGATGCTGCAGCCGCTCAACAAAAAACATAAACACTACTGAAACCTTGCACAGGTTTAACTGATTTCATCTCACTTCATCTCTATTTTGGTTTACAGAGAGCAATATAGCTGTTGCTAGTCTTCAAACTAAAGCAAACCAGGCAATCAGAGTTGTTAGGTAACCAAAATCATTCAGTATGGAGTCAGAATACAAACTTACCTGCCTAGATTGAACTTTTGACCAAGAACTCAGGAAGGAAGGAAAGCTTCTCCACAAATTGGACTCCAATCACTTGTTTTAACAAGCTGCAAGAACAAACTCTATTTAGTGAGTTCCTTTTTTGGCACACAAATATGGCCCAACACGCAGTCAGTATCTTGACTCTTGAGAACAAAAATACCTTTTCCTTAAAAAAGATAAAGGAGAGAGGGTTCAAACTGACTGCAATCAATCTCGGTAAGTTTTCGTAACTTAATTCACATCTGCTGCAAACCAAACTGTCTAATAAATAGCTTTGCAACAAACAAAATGCGCCCGATACCTAATTGTTGTCAATTTCTATTGAAAACTGAATGAACAAAAAGCGTAGAGTTTGCCGCTATTTTGGAGCGCCCATATTTAGTCTTAGTTTGAAAGAAATTTGGAAGAATCTACCAGTTTCTCCTAAATGATGGAGACAAAAATACATTTAATTTTTTTCTTTTTGAGCTTTTAGCTGCTGTTTCATCATGTTCGAGCCATTTATTAATTTTGAAGAGAAAATTGTGGCAATACAGCGATATTTTTGCATTTTTTATCTGCTTATCTAGCGGCTTGCACTACTAGACTTTGGTGTACCCGTCCTCTATTACCCTGGTCCGCCCGTCCGTCGCCCGGAGCCTCCGTGACCTGCCGGCGGGGCCTCCGCGGCCCACCGGCCGCCCGCGAGGTGCGGGGTACGCTTATCAGGCGCTTTTCATGTCGTATTGCTCGCTTTTATGCACATTATCTTCATTGTAAGCGCATAGCCTCTCTTGACCTTAGTTTCCATCCATACATGTATTTGTACAAAAAAAACAATTAGAAGGGGTCAAGAGAGTAGAGTTCCCGCGGGAGAGAGAAGAGCAGAAAAGAGAAGAGGTAAAATTAGCCCGATTAGACGATTAGTCTGAGAAGAGGCCGGATATGCCCTTATGCATGCGGAGCCAGCACATCTGACCAGGTCGCTAGGGGTTGGGTTAGGTCAATTCATTTGCTTAACACGCGTACTAGAGGGGGGACTCGGAGGCCCCCTCACCTATGTTTCCGAGGTGGCGTAAGAACAGCTCGTAGCCGAAAAAGGATATTTGGCCACATTTGAGAGAATTTAACGGCGCGTCGATTGGTGACGAAATGTAAAAAATCGGCGGAAAATGCTTTGAAAAATAGGCTTTCAACGTCACACCTGCATTTTGAGATTGCCACAATCGCGCAATCGGACCAGTTCGCTTGCATTGGATGCCGAGTGGTGACGTCATAACGCCATATAACCGGGATAATGTGTCAATGTCACCTCACATGAGGGTCAAGGTCAAAGATCACATGTCAAGGCCATATCAGAACGTTCAAGCTCATTGACCCCAGTACTTCGGGTTAAACCACGTTACCCATTCGACGTGTATTATGCTATGACGTCATAGTTAAGGTACCTCAATGTAAAGATCAAGGTCAAAGGTCAAGCTCAAACGTCATTTGTAAAGATCAATCCTCATTTGCCACAAAACAGTGGCAATAGTGTTAGCCAAGATGCACATTATCGGTAGTACACCATATTGCGACCTCATAGTTCAATTATGTTGGATGACCTTGACCCCAAAATTGTATCAAAGCTAATTTTTTACCTTCCTTTATGACTCTGGTCTGCCTTTAGCTTATTCCCGTCTTTTTCCCGCTTAAAGGGAATGTGGCACCTTTATAACGTGTTTCAACTGAGATAGCCAAGTTGTAAAGCAAGTCTGAAAACCCGGTACTCTATATATCATTTGTCTTGGAACTCGATATTTCTGTAGAAAAAAGCTAAAAACCTACCTGAAATGTACCCCTCATTGTACCCCTCGCCAGGCGGCCATCGTTGTGAGCTGCTGGTGTGACGACATATGCTGACGTCACGATGAGCATCAGCCAATCGAAGCCCTTGAAGCGTTTCAAGTATGATAGCGGTTGCCAGGTCATGACCTCATCCACAGGCAGATATTTCATTCTTTTTCTAGAGGAACATTTTAAAAATCAAAATATTGAGCTTATTGTACATTTTGTCAGAGAAATCATGAGTGGCTTCATTATTTTCGGCTAAAAGTACGCCTAATTACACTAAACTCCAGGATTCGACCCAGGTGCCACATTCCCTTTAATAACGGTATTTCCCAATGGGTCCCAGCATGGCCAATATTTGACGTTAATGACATCGTTTGACCTTGGAGATATTGACCTAGGTTAATGAGAAATGTTCATGATGTATATCACCATAGCCCCCACCCACCATCCAAATGGAGTTTTTCTACGTCTCTTAGTTTCCGAGATCTTAGAGGAAAGCCTATCAGGCCCCCTCCAGTGCGCGTTAGTGCCAGACCCCTCTCCCGTGCGGGTGTTAAGTGAATCAACTTAAGCATATTTTCCCAATTGCAATTGATTCAGCATGATCTTCTGAAAATTTGGGGTGAATCGGTTCGGCCGTTTTAGCGCTGTAGTCAAATGAACATAAACAAAAAACTCGGTGACCATCCGTGAGGCCGTTTCCGACTACTGTGCATTGGTTTGGCACTAGGGTACTGAGTGAAAAATTAATATTGGAAAATACAGTCAGCTAATGGAAAATTAAAAAAAAAACTTTATTGGGAAAGGACATTGAAAACCGTATTAAAACTCTTATTTAAAGTTAAGAAAGAAATTGGTCAGACGAATTGCCCCATTACCATATTTTCATGAGTTCATATACACCAGGATTATTAAATTGTGCTAAAAAAGCCTCCAATTGATAGGTGAGGGGAAATCAAGTACAAATAACACAGGGGTGAGTGCGAAATTCACCTTGACCGGATGTCGCTCTCCACCCGGCACCCGGGCATATGGGACACTGGCTTTGAGACCTGAAAGTCTTTGTTCCTGCTAACATGCTAACTTGCCTGGTTGACACTGCAAAGAGCTGCTAACGAGGTACTTTAATGTGTAATTAACGGAATAAAAACGCAATACAAAAATCGCATTTTCCCGCGTCTTTGAAAAATACTTTGAAATCAAAGCAATCGATTAGAAAAAGGGCGTTTAAAATTATGATGCTTTGGTGACCATCGTCTGCAGTGCTGCACATACCGTTTGGTGCAGAACACTGGTGCATAGTTGGCTACCATTTTTTCTGTCAGCATAATATTCATTGTTTTTCACCCTCTCATTCACATAAGCGATCACTATGACCCGATGAAAGTTGTTTAAACATCTTTCTCTCATAGAGCTAACATTTCAGAGACCAACTCAAGCGAAAACAAACTTCATGAAAACGTCACCGAAAACAAGCTCATTCGTAGCGCGGTCATTCCCGAACCATGGCTGTTCCCCAATCACACAAAACCTTGCCACACCAAGGGAAACAATTTATAAATGAGCATACTACATCAAGAGTACGAGGTGTCTTCTGCAATAATCAGTGGGAGCAGTGTGACAAAGAATGCTCATACGACGGGATCAAGCTGAGATGGCCGTCGGCACATTTGCTGGCATCTCCACCAAGGATCGGCAGTCGAGCGATCTGGTGGAAAATGGCCGGGGAAGATGCGGCGTCGTTTTGAAGGGCCGAAACTCAAATCATCCATAGTGAGCCGTTTTGATGTACCAACTGCTACAAAGTATCTCCAGCTACGAGGTTTTGCGCATACGTTGGAATGTACGTATCTGTGCTAGATTTTACCATCATTAAGTGCCAGAACATCCCGCGCGTTTTTTCTCTCTCGAAAGTACTCGACCCTTTTTACACTAGATGAACCATTTAATGAACATCATAAGCTCTGAATACCCTGAAACGCTGAAAACTGAATATCCTAAGATAACTTCATAGAGAAGCAGAGCAAATAAACTACGTGCTAACTAGACAAACAGAAAGCGAATAAGCAATCTGCCGGAAATTAACAGCAAATCATTCCAACCTATTCGCAAAATTTCCAGACTCATCAATCAGGGAACATGCAACCATCGCCATCCCGAGGAATATGCTATTGGGCTTTGACTGCGGCTCGTTCACACGACTCTGGCATTTCTCTGGTCCTGATGTGCGATTTAAAATTGTTAAAGATTTCACACAATAGCTCTCGCAATGCATCCTGTTACAAATACCTGTTAACAGATTGTAGGAACCCGAGGGAAAATGACTTCCAAAATTTGCGTCTGCCTCGTTTTCATGTGTTTATAGAACATCCAGTGAGTACACAATTGAATCAAATTTCACCAAGACACACACTTAACACCTAACCCGTATGGTTGGTTAAGCATAGAACAATGCATGGAGCACTTTGTCCATTATCTGCGAACGGCTTCATTGTCCCAGATTAGTAAAGCACCATAGATGGAACAATTATTCAACCCTGAAAAAACATTAACTGAGGAAAAGCTCCCGTTCAAAGCTGGGGATGCTGCCTTGATTGGCTGGAGAGTTGCGACGGAGCACACAATAAGACATTATTTGCACACACAGTAGCAGTAATGGTGGTAATAATAGTAGGAGTAATAGTACATATCCATGTGAACACTATCCATATTTTGTTTCCGTCGAAACCTGTACAACAAATCATCACACGTCGAAAAAGACAGACACAGCTTTCGTAAATGCAACAGGGCGGCTTTGAGAAGCTTTTGGTCACCAAAGTTCAGGCTTTCGCAAGAAAGGTCAACAGGGGCCGAATTTCCGCACCCGTCCCGCTCGGTCCCATTTCCCCTGTCCCGTCCGTCCCATTTCGTTGTCTGTGGCATCTTCAGAAAATCATCCCCTTCCGCACTGCCCCGAATGAGGCATGGGATATGTCTTCGCGGCCCGTCCAGAAATTTCCATCCCATGCATGCCTCTATTCCGCACCGAACTGGTTAGTCTCAAAAGCAGGGCTGCTCAGCTCGAAGAATATACGTTACTGTGCATAACATTCTAACAAAACACCTGACCCATCACAGATCCGAATGTTGCGGAGATAAATCGATATTCAAGAATTGCAGGGTTTTACATTGCGCGTGCAACACGAGAATTGATCTTCTTCTTAAACTATAACTTGCTTCCAATATGATGACACAAAATGGGATTGTAGACGGACTGATGTTTCGGCCAACTACATCGTGGTGCTTCACCTATCAACAGCAAGCACAGCCTATTGTCGTTTGTGCATGTGCACCATGGGGAAATAGAATAGTTGGGCATGATCTTCAGTCCTGTGAGTAAATTTGACCAATGAATAACCATTAATCCAATTACAATTAAATACCTGCATGAATCATCATAAATCTACCACATCAACGCTGTGATATGGGGCACAATTCTGCCTCTGCGATAACCACAGAACAGAACGAATGGGATAAAAACGATTTAACTGAATAGCTTTTTCAACTTTTAGGCGAGAAACAAACACCCCATGCTTAAACGTTAAACTCCAAACCCTTCAGTTTCCATTGACATCCCCGCCTCATAATCGTTGACAGTCAGCGAGTCATTAAACCCAAAACAATCACAGCATTTCCCCCCGCGTCTTAGATTCAAGCCTGTGTCCCAACCAAATATAACCCCAGCCCAGGAACGCACCTGGAGAACGGTGGTGAACTTGCGCGCGCTCTCGTCGAACTTTTTGTCGTGGTCGTCGAGCCGGGCCGTGTATTCGGCAATAATCCGCGCTTGTTCCTCCGCCTTGGTCTTGTGCGCTCGCATCTCCTTCTTCACGTTGGTCAGCTGCACCGTGCTCCTGAGGAAAATACCGCGCGGCGGCGTCACAGCCGGGAACGGACAAGCCGAAGACGCGGAGCTGTGGTGCTGGGCATCAGAGATACGCGGCGGAGCAGCTCAGCGGCATGGGCTGCAGTTGGGATCGGCGACATTTTCAGAACCTGGCCCCGGACAGGCGCGGATCCAGGGGGGGGAAAAAAGGCATTCTCCCAATGGAAAAACTCGGGCAAAACTATAGTCTGCCCCCCCAAGCTGTCCACCTCCTTTTTCCCCGGCTTCTTTTTTAGTTTATAAGCAAGGTTTTGGTGCGTCAACTCTCAACTTCAAACAGAACCAGTCAGCTTCAGTGTAAACATTGGGGCTTGGGTAGGGAAAAATATATTGTCGACTGGTTTCAGCCAGTGACGTTTTTGTCGACTTCGGTTTAGGTACCCCGAAAACCTAGCGTCTAGTTAAACTGAGGCCAATATCTTCACCACCCATGTTTTTTTCGGCTTTGGCTTGCGCCCCCCCCAACTACCCGGCTAGATCCGCCACTGGGGCCAGATGAGAACTCTGAACGCAGGATCAAGGCTAGGCCACAATCCTAAGTGCCCAATTAATACGGGCACTACAGGGGTGAGACCCAAGTCAGATACCCAGCTCTTGTGGACCGGCAATTGTCCTCCGATGGGAGAAAGTTATACAACAGTGACATCTATCAGACGGGGAGATAAGACAAGCTTCACTGTACTGCCAGCAGGGCTTGAAACAGCCGGCGTGCGCAACTCCATAGCCTTATTCGACGAATCTCAATGGCTAAAACCCACAGAATGAGCGGCATAGTCCACCAAATGTATAAAAACTCCTTGATGAGCTTCTTGGAACTTCATTCAAGCATTCAGGAGTGTCAAACGAAGCAGTTCACACGAACTAGTCACAATGGGTACAGGGACAGCTCACTTTTTCAGCTGCTTGCTGAGCTTGCTGATTTTCTTCTTGAGGACCGAGCTGACCATGTAGTCGTCCTCCTCGTCCCAGACGTCCCAGTCCCCGCTGACGCTGCTGTCCACCACGGAGGACGCCGAGGTCGAGCCCGGGCCCCGGCGAACCTGAGGCAGCCACAGAAAGGTCAGCAGCGAAAACTCTGGTCATCCCGCGCTTGTCAGTGTATAAAGACGGACTATGTGAAGGTATGATGTGGGTGGATGTTTTCAGAGAGAGGAACTGTGGAAAGCATGGATACACATTAAGTGGCGTCTTCATGGATCACAGTCGTACGTACGCTCATCGGTACATTTTATATATCATCGCATATATCACATTCACATGCAAATTGCACAGATGCTAGTCTATGCCTATAGAACGTTGGGGTAGCGGCATGAAAAACTTCTCACTAGGTGTACATCACGCGGCGTTTCTCCATTCTCATTTCAATCAGACATTCGCGCTGGAACACTAACACCAAACACAGCAGGTAGAGCCGAGCTTGCTCCACCCTCCACCCCACACATACTGGGATAGTTGATGTGCTCCTCGGGCCCGAAGCTGAGCAGGTCAGGCAGCCGGCGCTCGATGTGCTCCTTGAAGTACTCGGAGGCCATGGTGGACAGGTCGAACAGCTCGTCTGTGATCCGGATGGTAAGCCGGTTCTGCGTCTTCAGCTGCGTCATGATCGATATCACCTCGTCCAGGATCTGCGGCCAAGGCGGATCTCAACCACACGCTTTGGTGAAAAGAGGAGGGGGAGTAACTCCTGTAGAACCGTGAAGAACAAACTGTTTTTATTTAAAAAGAAGAAAGCAGCCGAAATTTGTTCATGGTGCGTGGTACATTTTGGCAGATTTGTGGGGGCAGGCGGAGGGGGCTTAGCTGGACTCGAGCCCCTGGATTACCCCCTCCCCCGACCGGAGAATCGGAGAACCAGGGTGAGCGTCATTTTTACCAGGGCTAGGCAAAGGCTGGAGCGACCGTAGAAACCGGGCCTGGCCCTACAGGACAGTCCTGAGCCCGCCTTTGCACATAGCGTGATGTCAAAACCCAGGCGAAAAGAGGCTAAGCTTAAGATTCATCAGAGTGTTTCGGCAAGCATATCCAGCATGCAAGTACCGCAAAACACGTTCTATTGTCATATGAGGTTCATATGAGGCTATCTGGTCTTACATGGGGAGGGGAATTCGCCTTCTTCAATCATTTCTCCTCGTACCAAATTAAACTCCAATTTCAAGTTGATAATGAATGAAAACGGAAATGCACATTCGTCTGCAAGATTATTTTCAAATCATCCTGACAAATAGTAAAACAACAGCCAAGGCTCAGAAGACCATTGAAGGCACAGATAACAGACCTAGCCGGAATGAATGGTGTCAAAACTAAAAATGTGACTATCTTAAAAAGCCCTGGTCAACATTTACAGACAGCACCAAAGGCCTGTACTAGGTAGAAAGCATTAAGAAGGTACTTCTGGGCATGTTCGCTGTGTGACAGAGCCCACCTCTCCGGCGAAGAAGCAGATGTGCTTGCGCTCCATGTGCTTGCCGAAGGTCATCTGAAGCAGCGTCAGCCGCATGTTGAGCGTCTCGATGATGTCGCAGTGCGTCACCAGGGGGTGCTTCCGTCGCAACGACTCCCGCCGCGGCATCTGCGCATGCGCAGTAGGGAGTCAGTCAAGAGCAAATACTGAAGGCGGCGGGTCCAAGAACAGCCCTGTAATTTGCAGCCAAATTAAGCTTTTTTCAATACACCTCAAGAAGCTTAACGAGCCATCGTCCCTTACACCTCAATAACACAATCTCAACGATATGTAGCATGGCAACTTGTGATATTGTGTATGTGTGTGTGTGTGTGTGTGTGTGTGTGTGTGTGTGTGTGTGTGTGTGTGTGTGTGTGTGTGTGTGTGTGTGTGTGTGTGTGTGTGTGTGTGTGTGTGTGTGTGTGTGTGTGTGTGTGTGTGTGTGTGTGTGTGTGTGTGTGTGTGTGTGTGTGTGTGTGTGTGTGTGTGTGTGTGTGTGTGTGTGTGTGTGTGTGTGTGTGTGTGTGAAAAGAAAAACAAATAGGGTCTTACACACGTAGGTATTATCGAGCCTTCATGATAGACAGGGCTCAAACCCCAAATGGAGCACTTGAAACGCACTGTGAAAAGTCATACATGAGTAGCTCGGCCCGATGGATTCTTGAAATGTCACGTGCTAAAGTCAGCATACAACAAGTGTAACATAAAAACTGAGCACTTACGCTCAGCTTAAGCATAAGGGACGGTATTATCTAATCATAAGCTCGGTGCGCCAGAAAACAGGTGCAACTCGAAACACTTACAAGATAGAGAGCAAAAAAACAGTGGAAAGGATGGTGAACCTTTGCGATAGCGATATCATCATGGACATAACAGTCAGATAATATCAGTGAATCAAGTGCTATTGATATGGAAGTTTTATAATCACACTTGAGACACCCAGGTGTGCCTTATACCTGTGCTTTGATGGCCTGAAATCTTTGAAGAGTCTGGTTTTGCAGCAGATGGAAGCTTTTCGTCAGCATGTTTCCAGCGACGGTGTTGAACTTCTGACACACCTGAAATAAAACGGACACAGGTGAGACGAAAGGGCAGCACAACTGCGATAAAATCATGAAATGCGACAAAGTCCCCATAATGAAGGACCCAAGTCACTCTCGAATGTTAATAGTACAACTATTTTTTCGAGGATGACTTCGGGAACCACACTTCTGTTTTGTTTGTCTGCAGAGACATAATTAAAAATGCAGCGGGGAGTAGTGCGACCTACTAACACCATACTTATATACATGTCCTAAATTGCTCAATGGAAACTTTGTAGTTTGGTCGCATGGGTAAGGAAGGGCACTCCTGCCTACCTATTAAATGAGTAGAGGGTTAACAAAAGTACTGCTGGCAATACCAATATTTACTGACCATTATGCCGCACCCTACAAAGAGCGGATATTCATGTAAAAAAGCAGCATCCCGCTCACGGTCCCTACACCTCGAGTCTCCCCCACCTTTCGCAGAAATACGTAACATGGGCCGTCAAGTGTTCGACCCACACGCAGTGTGTGATCCCATTCGCTGTACTAGCTCAGTGAAGAGTGACACATGGCGGATTGTGATGGCACAACACTTCCGGCGGAAGCGGGCCACTTCCGGTCAGCGGATAGAGCCACTGGCCATCCGCGCACGATGAGAGCACGTGACATAACTCATCCCGCTAAATTTACTGCCACCTAACTCAGCTCGCGTTGGTAACAATATTTCGATATCTCGCAGTTTCATACCTCTCACATGAATGTCGAAATCACAGACGCGGTTCAAGGTCGCAGCTAAGAAACAAAGCAAAACGAAAACGACGATAACGCACACCCCCCGGCTCAAAAGCCGAAATATTGTATCAGTTCACACCTTAAGCATCTATCCAGATAGCCCTTGCAGCAATTTGGAGCACTTAGATCACCCATTCATGCACGGGTAACACGGGGCGATTGCACTTTCACTAGTTACCCCCAGAGGCCAAGTAGGTTTGGGAGACATTTGGATAGTAATAGTGATGGTAGTCACGCCTGCCTCGGTGATTTGTTCCGGAAGAATCCATACATCATCCAACTCCCATTGAGTAGCTGCATTTTCCGAAGCTGAATGAGACTTGAAATACCGAACCTACAACAACCTCACCCTAAGGTTAAAAGCATGTTCGTCGGTCATTTTACTGTTCGGAGGAAGCAGGGCACATCAATAACATAACAGAGGACTGTACAAGATGCGGAAGAAGCTGTGGAGAGGAACAAATCTGCTACTGGTAACAGAGTAAGAACGGTATGAACTTCATTCTATCATAAAAGGACACACACCTAGAGCCAGTCAGCATCGATACAGACGATAGTCAAGACGGGAGCCCTTTAAAACGCTAACTCCTCTCTACAATATCATTAACATTGACTTAAGGCAAAAATCTGCATTCAAAAGGTACGCCACAAGTACGTATATGAGCCTGAACAACGTTCTCCACTCCTCAGAAATGTGGAGGCAAACGTCATCAGGTGCCTTCACAGTGCTCCACAACGAAGCGCAATCCCTTTGGCTAAGGAGGCTTAATCCTAGTACTCAGAAGACAGGAGTAATAAACTTGAGCCTAGCTGCCTGCGCGCTGGGCCCAGTTGTTGCGTTGATGCAGGGCCCGAACAAAACGGCAGCTACGGAGAGGGCTAATGATAGTCGCATGAACCCAGAGGCGTTTGCTTAGGCACGGACGATCCGCAGAGCCATACCAACACTACTAGCCTGTCTGTCACTGACCTTCATCAAATACTGTCCATTACCAGTGGACATAGAAAACTGTACGAATAAATTGTAGAAAATCGGTCAGGGTATCATACAGAAAGCCGTGCGGGAGACGCATTCATGAGGCGTCGCCTATACCCCGCACAGTGTATGCAGCTGCGGGCCTGTTGTCATTTGTGTCAGCATCGACCTGGGGTGCGGCGGCGGTTTGGGGTGTGCAGCGCGCCGCAGGTACGGCCATCAAAGGTCAGTGCGGCGCCGCGCCCGGGCCGAGTCGGCCGGCGCCGCCGTTTCCGCACCGCGCGTGGCTGCATCCACTAAATACCACCACCACCACCAATAGCCCATTACCGAAAACGCAGCACCGAACCCGGCCAAAAATACTGCGTGAATGTCCGACAGAGGTCGATTCAGGCCATCTTCTTATTCTGACTATCTTAAGACTAGACAATCGTATTCGGCCAGTCACTCCCGTCCAAGCTTTGCCATGACAGTTCGTCAACCCAAATAGTGCGCAGAAACCTGTTTCTGGGTATTCGATTCGAAAATATTAAACATAATAGGAAACAGACGCATAGCCCAAATCTGGCTTGCATTACCAAACAAACTTGCAGATAGACCGAGCGAACGAACGTCGACAGCTGTTGCTGCAGGAACATTAGGGATGTCAATCCCGAGAAAGCGATCCCAGGATCCCACCATCTTCACCAATCCCGAATCCCGGCACTGGGTCTGTTGTGATACCAGGAATCTCGACATTTTATCTATCGTTTTCAAACAATATCGAACAGATAAAACGACACCAAAGTCATGCGCTGCCCGAAATCTCAAATTAAGCCCGCCTGGCTGCACGTCCGCTCGATTTTGCACATGCTCAGTGAGCATGACAGTACAATTGTGCGCGGCACCGTCCGCTTCCTGCCTGTCGTAAACCTGCCTGCAGAAGCACCGCGGCGGAGAAGAGCCGGGCTTCTCCAAGCCGGGGCCGCCTGCGCGTTATGACAGCCGCGCTCAAGAACCAAACAAAGTTGCGCTTGATGCTTTCATTATCAGAGCGTAGGGCGCAAGCAGCTTCAGCTGCAACCACTGCACATCTTGAGGAACGAGCGCGGCGATATCTTCTCTGATGCCTCCCGATCAGGGTTCAGTTCGGTAAATATAACATTGAAATTCCCGTTGGGTGAGAATGCCATAGTCGGGACATTCCACATTTCAGCAGGGGTCTCCCACATTCATATCTCCGATTTTCTCGACTCAAATAATATATTTGTCGCACGGCTCGAAATTTTAAAAAGATACAGCGGCGACCTTTTCATAGAACCCGATTGTATGACGTTCCTCCGTCACCACTCGGTCTACCGTGCAAGCGAACTGGTGCGATTGCGGCGGTCTCAAAATATAGGCCTGATTTTGAAAGCCTACAAGTCAAAATATAATAAACCGATTTTCAAAATTTTCATCAAACGACGTGCTCATCAAATCCCTTAAATGTAGCCAAGTAACGTTTTAACGGTTCTCCGGCCACCTCGGAAAAATAGGTGGGGACAGGGGACCCCTCCGGCGCGTGTTAACACGCGCCGGTATTCAAGGTGGGTACCTGCTCCCCCATCCCCCGACGGTTTTCTGTGGTATATAAGTTACCTGCTCCCCCAATCCCCCGAAGGTTTTCTGTGGTATACAAGTTACCTGCCCCCCAATCCCCCGACGGTTTTCTGTGGTATATAAGTTACCTGCTCCCCAATCCCCCGAAGGTTTTCTGTGGTATATAAGTTACCTGCTCCCCCATCCCACGAAGGTTTTCTGTGGTATACAAGTTACCTGCTCTTTCTTGTAACTTCTGACGGAATTTTATATCCATGTCATATCGGGTCAACTGACCAGGTCAAGTGACCTAGCCTAAAAAAATAAGTATTTAAGGGTGCAATAGTAAGTGCAGACTAAATCATTTTCAATGATATTCACGCCACGCAACAAGGTCATCGAAAACAAAAATTTACGGTAACGCGATCTCTATATCCATGACCTGGGGCCCAGTCAGGATCATATCTCTCCCATGGAAATTCAGGGGGAAATACAATAACTTCCCAGAAAATGGTGACAGAACGTTTACTATGGCGTCATTTTGCATGTATTTCCACAGCGGCTCGGTATGCATAATGCCCCATAATGACCTTGACCTGACCGTAGGTCGGATCAATTTCAGAATTTGACCTGACAAAGTTGAATACAAGGATACAGGATTGATAATTAAATCGGCTTTAACGAGAGGAATCCAATGGTGCTTATGGCTCCGCTGTCTGTTATTACGACAAAAACTTAAGCTTCCAATTGCACTCCTATCAGAACATACTTTGATACCTAGTGACCTCAAAAGTGACCTGACCAAAAAATTGTAAATAAAATATCTGGTAGAGACCAAGACGGGCTATCTAACACCACTTCCCGCATCCTGGCACGGTTGCTGAGATCGTAGGGCGCGGGGGAGGAGGTACCTACCCTCCCCTCATACCGGCACGTGTTAAAATCTAAATCTTCAACGCGCTTCCTAACCTTCTTGCTCTCTTGGCGACAAACGAGATGAAAAAACGATACAAAGTTCTAGCTTTCTCTGAAGAAATATCACTGGAAAAGCAGCCAATCCACATACTCTCTTTCTCGCGTCAAACATGATTAAGCCATTTTCATACATATTTGCGAAATGCATCGGTACTAAATTGATAAAACGAGGCCTTTTGAGACAGCACAATGTCAGGCATCACTTGAGGCCTTATCTGGCCGATCTACTATCCGCGTGCGACGCAGGGCGCAAATTTGTGCAATGTCTGCAGGTCAGTTACTCAGAGTTGCACCATGGATGGAATGCTGACGATGCAATGTTGCCTGTGCAATGCTGCATCGGGAAAAACAAATGTACAGCTCTTATAGACAGGGGTGCAATTAGCATATGACTTTTAAAATTAGGAGAAAAGGTGTAAGAAACTGCGATTAAAAACAGAACACCCACAACTGATTTCAAGCATCCCATTTTTCTGGAGTCTGCACGTGAGACCGTGCAGAAAGAAATAGTTTGACATTCTCCTGCAATTTTGAAGCCTACGTGAATCAGTGGAAGCGAAGGGTGAGAATTTCAGGGGAGAGTGATGGGGAGGGGGGCAACATGGTCTTTCCGACCCATTTTCCCAGCCAACGCTATAGCGTTAGTGGTGAAATTTCGTATTTCAGGGGGAACTTTTCCCCTCCCCCAGGCGACGCCGCCCTTGACGTGAAGCGGTGTGGTCTGACAATCAGCAGAAAAGCGCCATACGCGAGACAAGCGAGACAGTTGCTATGACGCTGAGCGTTAATACCGGTGAGCCTGTACGCCGATGCTAGAGCCTGGAGATGCCGCTACCCGATATTGATGTTGACGCAAGGCTGACGTGTTTTTAGCACGGGCGTAGCAGCAGGTTTTCTGGAGGGAGGAAGCAGACATAGTGCTGGAACCTCAAATCCGATTTGTCCCGTGTTCAGTCGGCAGAATAGGGAAATGCTACGATTTGTCGTACTGACCAATCCTGCAATCTCATGAAAATAACCAAAGAAAAAATGCACGTCAGTAAGTCCAATATTTCAACAATTTTAGTCTCAAAATTCTTTTCAGAAACATGTTTTTCATCCACAGAAGAGACAGCGCTCCCACATTCCGGAGGCAAGGGTGGAGGGGGGAGGCATGCCTGGTTTTAATACAGGACGTAAGCAAGGCAAAATAGATCAAAAAACGAACCCACTCAAACCAAGTTCCAAAGGTCAAATAACATGCAATTACATTTAACAGTATTCTCGGACCAGGGCTTCTAGAATTCCGCATTGTCCTCCTGCAGTACGCAATACATTGTCCATGGTCCCTGTGAGGCAGGGGCGGACGCAGGAGCGCCGTTTTAGGGGGCAACTTGGGTGAAATCGTAAAGACATAGTGTTTGTAAAGAAAATCGGCCAAAATTTCGTCATTATGTGGGGAGAGCATGGCTCTTGACCCCCCCCTCTGCATCCGCCAGTGTGTGAAGGGCGTGTGCCTCCAACGATAAGGGATGGCTTTCTTCAACATTCGTTAGAGCATGTAAATATAGCATTCCCGGAACAAAACAGAACGCGTTCAAGGCCAGTAAATATCTAAACATCGTGGATGAGACCATCTATATTTCATACCCTGCCGGGGGCGACGACTCCACACCAAGAACAATCTCTGATCGCTGCGCAGCAAACGATGTCGGAACAAAACCCGTGGTGTGAAGACACGAAAATCAAGGAAGCGAGATACAAGTTCCGCTGTGTACCAGGCAGCTGGAACGAGGCTCCTGGAAGTATCGACTGCCTGACCCATATCCACGCGTGTGAGAATGTACGGCGGCGGAACGCCGAACCGATCAACTATAACTAATTGGACATACTATCCAGGCAGTCGAGTAGATGAACGTAGCCTCAGGCATAGCGCTCGTGTAGGGTACAACAAACACAACGGGAACGTCAACTGTACCGCGAGCATTCAGTAATATGCAATCCTCAGCTGATTTGTAAATAAAGGCCATGATTCAAATATAATATGGCGTGTTTTCTGGTGTGATTCTTGGTTCCCAATATGCAATACCCTTGAAGCGAAGTAGCCAGCCATTAACAACAGCAGGCACCCCGCTTCTCTAAGCGCAACACATGTTAATATCAGCCATGATGGCGCATCGTTAGAATTTGTCAAAGCATAGCGTGCGCTCACTAACGGCAAAACTATTTCCGACAGCTATCTGCCTCGAATCAAAACAATGTGTTATAGCTGGAATAACAAATCGCAGTCTGTACCCAAAACAAGCAAAAAATGCTGGGCTGATAAATCTTACTGCCCAAATTCTACGCAGCTCAAGCAGTTTTAAGGAAAGTGCCTTAGCGACCCACCCAGGAATTGGAACATCTTTTTACTAGACATAATGCGAACTAAATCGCCCGTGAAATCGAATACACTTGCAGACGAAAAGGGTAAAACTTGTAATGAGACGTCAACGAAATGTGATTTTTACTTACCAGAGGGTCGTCGAAATCTTATCATTTTAGGGAAAGCAGGAAAATTCGTGCAGTTCAGAAATCAGGATTCGACTGATAAAACATGAACTAATGCAGATCATGATGTAAGGAACTTGAAAGACTGAAAGATCCTTGATACACCGAAACGACCTTTAAATAACAAACCGAACTCCAAAGTGCAACACGGTAAAAATGGTAAAAAACTCTGAGAACTATTGCCCAGCGGTTCTCACATTTAACACGCGCCCCGCTAGGGGGGCGAAATTCACCCCCTGGTTTTGCCCAGATAATGCAAAAACGAAGAAACGCAGAGCAACAAAACTTGCAGTACCTTATCCCTGATCAATTTTACGCATCTGAACATATATTTTATGTTAGGTTATGTCAGGCAAAGGAGCTATCCAATGTCAAGCAACCCGACCTCAAAACCTAAAGTCACGAGTTTGAAGCGGCGCCTAAGGAACATCTGCCAACCGATCCGTTTGAACTTTCACAATATGATTAAGTCACAGGGTCTAAAAATATGCTATCTCGGAACTTTGATATTGTTGACCTAAGGTGGGGTCAATTTTTGGTCACCCCATTACAAGTCTATGGTGAAAAATTTAAAGGGCTCATTTTCAGTAAATGCTTGATAGATAAAGCTGAAAATCCCCACACCGTGCATTCTTACTACGATCTTGAAAACTAAGTTGAGTTTTTACCATCTGACCTCTTAAAGGTCATGTCAGGTCACAGGAGCATAAAGTAATAGTTTTGCCAATAACTTCTCACTGAATTGAGATAAAGCTCTTATTTTGACTGTATTGTGCTTATATTGTTACGGGGAGTCGATTGATATGCAAAATGACCATACCAGGTGACCGTGACTTAGCTCGAGGTCAGGCCATTTTCACAATTTGACCTAGCAAGGTCATATTATACATCATTTGATTCGCCACGACGAGAGGATTCCAATGATGCACAAATATTTTCGCCAGCTCCTCTGAGTAAAAATCTAGAGGGGGAAACGTACACAGCCCTGTTATAAGCCTATGTAACCTTCTTTGACCTGTGCTGACCCCAATATTGACCTGAAATAAAAATACTTATTATGATTTATCTGTGTCTTGTCAAGACCTTTCGAACGCCGTCCGTAATTTTTCTTTAGCTTTCCTGAGAAATGAGATACGGAGGGGGGCCGAAATACGCCCCCGCTGCCGTTTGCGCCATGCCAGGGACCCCAGCGGGGCGCGTGTTAAAGCAATGCTCTAGTGAGATCGCACAACTTTTTCTGGCCGAATCGTGAGTCATTGAGGATTTCCAATACGCCAGCGCAATCTGGTCTGTTAGAGCAAAGAAAGTTTCGAGATAAACGCACTGCAAAAAAGTTTCCTTTTCCATAAAATGTGGCGTTTCCGAGACTGCTCCTCTTGCCATTTTTCTAAGGCCATTCATAACAGACAGGCTTGCTAAATCACAAAGAGTATTAGTGTTTAATTTTCCTCCCCATCGAGGGTGTTTCATGGGAGTGGACTTATTTCTCAAAATTCTAAAAAAGAACTACTTATAGACAAAAAGGTCTGACAATGAGAAAACAACATTTTGTTTCCGCTATTAATTGCTCAAAACAGAAGCATGTCCTCTTTCCTTACTGCCCTGGTTTGACCCGAGAATCGCGTGTAATTATGAATATGGCTGCTTGTGGAGGCTTACGGCATGTGATGTTCCATAGGCAATTTTATTTGTTAACATTCATCTAGTGACAAACACTGCCAGATGGAAAGAGATTCCTTCATTATTTGAAACCGGAAATATCCTCGTTTATTTTGAACTTTAACCTTCACCCGGGTGGGGGTCTTTGTAGACCCCCTCGGGTTTTTCCGAAGCGATCAAAAAACGGCGGCCCGCAGCGCCGCCAAACTTAGTCTAGCTGTTCCATCATCATTTTTACATCTTTCCTGAAAATTTTAGCCCAAGGTCACATCGTCATATCAGGTCAGGTCACCAGACCAGGTCAAGTGACCTCACCTCAAAAAATGCTTAGGACCGCATAACTAAAAGAAGGGTTAATCGATCAAGTTCAAACTTACAACACATATTGGGCCCACCAGGAGCTACAACATTTGTTCCGGGATTTTTGATATTGGTGACCTAAGGTCATGTGCAGAGCATGACCTCCCCATTGTAAATACATGGGGAAAATCGCGACGAAATGTGCTTTTCTCAGTAAGTATGGATGGAATCAACTTCAAACATCGGTTACGATTTGATCTTAGCCCATTTCTGAAGTTTATGCCAAAAATTTTGACTCGTGACCTTTAAAAGGTCACTTTAGGTCAAATAAACATTTTTTGGTGTTTATAAATTTAGAATAAACTAAGATAGAACTTATATTTTATCACCAAAGTGTTTGTATAGTCACTGCAAGTCAAATGATATACATCATGACTATACCAGGTCAAGTTGGGTCTGACCGTTGACCTGGTTCAGGTCAAATTCTTAAATTTGACCTGGCATAGCAATATTATATATCAATCGATTCGTATTGACGAGAGGATTGCAATGGTGCATCAACTATGGCTGTATCTTGTTTGGTTTGGAAGTTATTGGCGAAAAAGGAAACGCCCTTATGCATAGGTGGCTATGGACATTCCCAAGAACATTCCCAATATTCAGTGACCTGTAGCTCCCTAGGCTTTGACCTAGGCCTTGAAAATAAATGCCACTGTAATGAAAGAGAAACTCAAGAGCTTTTGAATGGTGTTGGAAAAATGTTGCTAGCTATCATAGTTTCTGAGATATATGAGGTTTTCTTAGTACACCTCATATTAACAATTTTGACCTATTTTGACCTCTGGTGACCTTAATATTGACCTGACAAGAAAAATGACCAAAGTATTTTCGATATCATTTTTGAAGAGCTTTCGATTACCGTTTTGCGCTTTTTTCTAGCTCTCTTAGTTTTTGAGATCGTGGGGGGTCTTTTTTACCCCCCCCCACCAGGGCGAAGGTGGCTCGTACCCACCACCGGGGCAAGGGTTAAAGTTGTGTGAAAATTTAATATAGTTAAAATAAGTTAATAGTTATAGTTTAATAAGGTAAAAATATGGACCTATATAAAACCAGTTTCTACATGAAGTAGAGGCCTAATATAGACCCCAAGGAAAAAATATACATTCAATTTCATCGTGATTTGTTTTCCGATCAGCAAACCAAGTAATTTCAAATTATTCTCATAGTTCTAGCCATAGTGCCTCGGTGAATAAATCTAAGGGGAGTTACAAAAAAATGGAGCAACATAATAACTATGACGCTCAGACAAATGATTGCCCCGGTATTGCTCTCTCCCTCTCTCTCCTCTCTCTCTCTCTCTCTCTCTCTCTCTCTCTCTCTCTCTCTCTCTCTCTCTCTCTCTCTCTCTCTCTCTCTCTCTCTCTCTCTCTCTCTCTCTCTCTCTCTCTCTCTCTCTCTCTCTCTCTCTCTCTCTCTCTCTCTCTCTCTCTCTCTCTCTCTCTCTCTCTCTCTCTCTCTCTCTCTCTCTCTCTCTCTCTCTCTCTCTCTCTCTCTCTCTCTCTCTCTCTCTCTCTCTCTCTCTCTCTCTCTCTCTCTCTCTCTCTCTCTCTCTCTCTCTCTCTCTCTCTCTCTCTCTCTCTCTCTCTCTCTCTCTCTCTCTCTCTCTCTCTCTCTCTCTCTCTCTCTCTCTCTCTCTCTCTCTCTCTCTCTCTCTCTCTCTCTCTCTCTCTCTCTCTCTCTCTCTCTCTCTCTCTCTCTCTCTCTCTCTCTCTCTCTCTCTCTCTCTCTCTCTCTCTCTCTCTCTCTCTCTCTCTCTCTCTCTCTCTCTCTCTCTCTCTCTCTCTCTCTCTCTCTCTCTCTCTCTCTCTCTCTCCAACAGCAGCAGCGATGCTCATTCTTACTCTTCCGCAGTATTTCGATATTGTTATTCTGGGCAAGTGCTGACTGACCGCTTAAACTTCGGATCGAGACACTGGTGCTGCCTCATATGTGCTACAGACTGCCAGCTTTGGCACCTTCCACCGCCCATCAGCGACAGAGAATTGGCACAGCACCAGACATTGCAGTCCGCATTGTCACCGGCAAAAAGCGAAACGAGCACATTTCAGAAGCTCGGAAAACACTGGGATGGCTCAACATCGACGACCAGATTCAGTTTCACGACACTGTCACGATTCACCGAATTCTTAACGAGGCAGATCGATCGAAACCTGCGAAAAGACTCATCAAAAAGAGAAATGAAAATTGCATCCCGAAACACACGAACTTCAGCCGACACATCCCACTACAAAAAAGGAAAGTGAAGTTCCACGCCTGGAAACGAGAAGCGCTTCGTTAACCCCCCCACCGGGGGCATCGATGGCCCCAAGGTTTTCCGGATAGCAGAAAAACGAGGCGCAGCGCCGCGGTTGATGGATCACCTCCACTGTCATTTCCCATCATCCCTGAATTTTTACCCCGGGTCACCCAAGGTCAAGTCACCAGACGAGGACAACCAAGGTCACCTCACTTCAACTTTAGAGTTCTGTAAGAGGTACATTTAGAAGTCGATCGATTTGAAACTTCCACACTTAGACCCTTCCAGGGTCTACAAGGTATATCCGGGATTTTTTATTTCGTGCCCTGAGGTCAGGTCACGAGGTGACCTCTCCCATTGAAAAACATGGGGAAAAGCTGTCTTGCAATCTAAAAGTCACAAAACCGATTGAAAATGCTGAGCTTGATCAGAAGCGTTCCTGACACCCTTTCGCGGATTCCAGGGACCATATTTGCCCTTTGACCTCCCAAGGTCACCAAGGTCACCAGGGGCAAAAAGTATTTGACAATAAATTTGACTTAATTAAGCTAGAGCGCCGAAACAAACACCATCGTGTTTGTTCTGTCACTGGCTTTCATTTGATATACGGCAAGGTCACTTTCGACCTTCGTGACCTCAGGTCATATTAGGTCACAAGGTGAACTCGGAGGTCAAACCACTGGCGGAAGGTCCAACTTTCCACATAGCGGAAAAGGACTGGCAATTTCCTATCAAATATACTTACCAGACCTCAATAGCTCTTATGACAAAGAGTTATGCCCAGTTTGCTTAATCATTGCATATTTGAGTGAAAATAGTCGATCTTGACCTAATTGACCTCGAGGTCAAATCATTGACCTGAACACTAAAATATGAAAGTAATTTCTACTGAATTTACGCGAGCTTCAGTGCACTGCAGATTTGCGCTAACGCCCATATTTTCGGAGTTAGAGGGGGCCATCGATGGCCCCGGTGGGGCGAAGGTGGCGCCGGACCCCGGTGGGGCGCGTAAGATGCTCTGTTCGTTAACTTTCTCTTTCCACGCCTGGAAAGAGAAAGTTTCCCTACAGGGCAGTGGAGGCTAAGAACTCCCTCGGAGCGTGGAGGCCAAGCTAGCCACGGAAGACCTTCAAACGCCGAACTTTATCCCATAGCCAACACATAGTGACGGTCCTACCGCTGTAAAAAAAACCGACAAAGGAATCATATTACCTCATCATCAACAGACGATTAGATTACAATTACCATTCTGCTCTACCCCTTTGACATCACTGACGTGCGCTGATACGTCCGCGTCATACGCGTTTAGCAAATCTGGCAGCTGCGAGTGTTAACTGTAAGTGTTGAATGAAAAGCCACAACTGGAGTGGATGTCATCACAGTAGTGCAATAAGTACAATAATAAATTTCAGCAGACTGAGCTGTACTAATGACCTTCACTATACGGCAGCTGTGCCATGGTGAAAGGTATACAGGAACCAGTTCAGGCCGACTGTTGCGGCTACTGCCTACTGGAGATAGGATAAATCAACAGTCATGGACGTCGCCAAGGGGGGTGGGGGGAGAGAAGGGGTTGGTCTTAATGTTTCGTCTGAAAAAAACTTAATAATTACCCAGTAGCAGGCAGGGAAGGAAACAAAGTAAAAATATGAGGAGTTATTGGCTGTAGAGGTATAAGGAACGAGCGAGGAATACAAAATGCACAGAAGACCTCAGCCCCCCATTTTTCGCCGGTGGCAACATTTTTATCAACGATTGAAGTCCTTCCACCAGATTTAATTGACAAATATAGACCTGGCGACCAAAACCAGATCCAAATAGACCCAGCAAGACCAAAATAGCTATATTATAGACCAATTGTAAGCGATGGAGTCGGGATATGGGTAGGAAAAATGACATGTACATCGCTTCTGAGTTTCACCATCAAAAATGAAAAAAACAAAACAAACAATATCCTGAAACTAAGTGAGCATTATATCACAAAGACATCATTAGCATTCCCGACGACAGGAGAGCCACAGTCGAGTTTGCACGGTAATAATAATTTATCCTAGTCTTTTCAACATTAAAAAAAGAAGGAAGCCCGGGAACACAGTGTGTGACCGATTGGAAACGTAGCTGAAGCAGTCCTATACCTAGTGCGCTGTAGTCGTCAAAAGATGACCGTTGGTGAACTCTGAGACAGAGGCTGACTCTTCCTTCAAAACTCCACAAGCCCACCACCATGAGCGACAACCGTAACGTCGGAGCGCTGTACAGAGCCCTGGACTTCGAGTACCGCCACCCTCCCACTATCCACCCGACGCGTCGCCAGGGCGCCGGCCGGGCTCAACACTCCTGCCTGCCCGTGTCGCCGGCCATGAAGCGACGCGCCAAGCTGCAGCAGCTCCTCGCCGAGTCTCCGAAGACATCCGAGCTGCTGACCAACCCAGTCCCTGCTCCCCACACCTCCACCAGCGAGCACACCATCGACACCACCCACACCAGCTCTTGCACGGAGCCGCCGGCACGCAAGCCGGAGCCGTCACGGCTGCAGAAACTGGCGGAGGGCGTACGAAAGAGTCGGCGAGAGCCGCCGGTGCAGGGCGCCGACCTTGACCGCGTGCTGACCTCCGGTCGTCATCCGCTGCACGAGGAGGCGCAGCGGCTGGTGGCGCGACTGAAAGACGAGTGCGCTACCCTGCAGCTGCCGGCGACAGCGCGCGCGGGAACAGCCAGCCAGGTGGGCAGGTCGGTAATGGGATCCATCCGACAGCAGCGGGCCATCGGGTCGGCCACTGGAGCCGAGTACGATAGGGAGCGGCGCAGGAGAATGTTCTCCATGCTGTACAAGTGAACGGCGCCCAGAGCTCGATTAAACCACGGATAGAGTGTCGATGGTGGAGGGTGAAACTGGTGGTGGAATTTGTTCCAGTGTCGTGCGAGATCTAGGATGTTGTTATTGGGGTCGAATAACGTTCTATGTCCAACAAATTGATTGCAACGCGTTCTAACCATCGATGGAAACAACTAAACAATACTGAAACAAAACGGGTTTCAAGCAAATTATTGTGCCAACAGCCGCAATGGCAGTGGCAGTCTTCCACAAAAAAACAAGAAGGAGCGTCATTAATCAAGCAACAAAGTGCAAATATACCGGCATACACAACACACTCACTATTCTCAATGTGATAAGGGACTGTTCACATATGAAGTCAGCCAAAGTTGGGTATGTTCGGACCTCCTCCCCCTCCCCCTTTGGCAGAAGAAGTCAGAAAGTGGCTGACCAGGGTTTGGGTGGCGCAGTTGGTTAGCACGCGCACTCACCTCGGCTTAGGACATTCTCTATGTGCAGGGTGTCGTGGGCTCGAGCCCACACAGAGGCAGGATTTGGCACCCTGGTGTACCTCAAGCCTAGTTTATTCCCCTTCCCCTCCGGCGCCGCAGGGGCGGACGCAGACCCGAGTTTTGTTCTTTTTTTAGGGGGGGGGGCAAACCCATGTCTGCCTCTCCTCCTGCTGGGGAGGGGGAGGGGGGGGGGGTGGGACATTAAATTTTGGTGCTCGACAGACCTAGCATAAGCTACCTCTTGAAGTAAATGATCGCTCCACTGGGAGCGGGGGGGTGGAAGCGAATTTTTTTGCTCTACAGACCTAGTGTAAACACCTCTTCAAAAATTTCTCCGGCCTTTGGGGGGGCAAAATAGATTTTGGCCCCCTCTCCAGCGCTTTTGGGGGGCATGGCCAGAATGCCCCCCCTGCGTCCGCCAATCCGGCGCCGTGTGACCTCAGCAATTTGTGCGTCATTAAACCACAAAATTATCAAAACGGCTGACCCCCTTCCCCTCGTCGGCAATCGTCAGAAATTGCCAGACCCCAAACTCGACAGCAATAGGGGTCGATACGAGCAATCACGCAGAGACGCCGCGGAACTACAATACTCGGGCGTTACGGGCAGCTGGTAGCAGTCGACACTACGAAACATTGAAGTACCAGCTCTTCAACTACCCTGGGCCTGCGCAGTTCTCCATCAGCAAAACAATCCAATGACAGCCGATGATTTGTCCCCACCCCCGTCAGAAATCGTCAGAAAAAGCCGAACCACCCTTCGTCAGAAAATGCCAAACCCTCTACCACTTTGGTCACTGACTTCAAATGTGAACAGCCCCTATACGCATAGATGAACCCCAAAAAAGCATAAACTATGAAAAGACAGTATCACACAGGATTAAATAATAAACATTAGGTTTAGTTTCAATCATAGAGGGGAGCGTCACGGGCCTGAGTGACAGCGACAATAATAAAAAGTGACACGACGTCAATAATGGCTGGCTCAGCTCGACAATGAGTACACATATGTTAACTATAACGGTGCTCAAAGCACGGATGCACTCGCTTTCCTATTCAGCTTACTTCGCGAAATGCCACACATCAAGTTTTCCTTTTGTTAGCAATTACCTGGAAATTCGCGTAAGCAACATGAGGATAAAACCATATACTCGCAAGGAGCGCCACACAAGCATGAAGAAAACGTTAGCCGTAATAAATGACACGCTGACTATAAGCAAAACTCAGGCCTTGCCATGGATGACGACTTCAGTCACGGAACAGAGACGAACTAAGCCAGCACTGAACACGCAGGTCTTCCAACCAACCCATGTCGGATAAAACAGTATTCACTTAACATGCTACTAGCATCATGGGCCACACATTACCTGGATTCACCCAAGGCTTATGATTGACGCTGAACTTCCCACTCAAAAAGAGACGTCTTCAGTACGTAAGGAAAACGGACGACTGTTTCTTTCTTGGCCAATTTGTATCTACCCGAAACGTTGTCTCATGCCCTTGATTTTTAGTACCACAGCAATAGAATCAATAGGATGAAATGAAGATAGAATTTATCGGAAGTTCCATGTTTCCAACGCATTACTTATTCTAAAATAACTAACCGAATTGTAAACGGCAGTCTTAATACGCTTGCATATCGAAGCAATTGCTTTGCGAAAAGGCACAGTAGATCGAAATTATATACTTCACCTCGATTGGTTCACCTTTGCAATATGCGCAGAAAAGCCCAATGCAAGCATAAACTAATTTCATGCTCATACTTACTCTAAAAATATACAAGGTAACAAAAAAGACGATCCCGGACACATATTTTTTTGTCATACATCCGCAAGTAATACGTCGATCACCATTTTTACGACACCGTAAATTCAACAGTTTTGAACATCTTTGGACCCCAATGGAGTCTGCAGAAAAAACACATGATGGGGATTGCCAGCAGACTGGCATTTTTCGCAAAATTCAGACACTTCTCTGAAACAAATTACACGCCCCTGAAATAAAATCCAGAACTGCTGGGACATTTTTAACACGCGATTGACGGGGTCGAGCCACCTTCGCATTGACGGGGGGGGTACCGCCCCTAAGATCTGAGAACCACGGTAGGTAGCGAAAAGGTAAACGGCGTTGGGCTGCCATCCACTTCTCCATCGAAAACATTGAACCATTTTTGTCAGGTCACATTTAAGGTCACGAGAGGTCAAAACATACCCGTCATAGGGATAACAAGTAAATTCAGTTTTTCGGCCATTACATCTGAACAAGATAGAGCAAAACGACTTAAACTATATGAATCCTCTTAGCAAGCCGAATCGAATGATATATAATTGACCTTGCTAGGTCAAATCAAGGATTTGACCTGACCTGAGTCAGGTCAGGGTCAAATTATATAAAATGCATATCATTAGAACCGCAAAGCCCAGGCGAGTCTAATGCAGCTAAAATAAATGCTCTATCACCATCCGTTACTGAGTTATTCCGTAAAAACCACTTTCCATGTATTTCCAATGGAGAGGTCATGCCTCGTGCCTGACCTTAGGTCATCGATATCAAAAATACCGGAACATGTTTTAGAGAACTCGGTGGGGCCATTATGTGATATGATTTTCAATCGGATAAGTTCACCCTGCTCCGACTTATGCTATCTTAAACTTCTTTGAGGTCGGGTCACTTGACCTGTACTGGTGATCTGACCTGAGATGACCTAACCTTAAATTTTCACAGAAGTTGTAAAAATGATGAGGAAAAGGTATACCAAGTACGGCGGCGCTACGCGCCGCCGTTTTCTCTATCTCCGAAAAACCCGAGGGGCGGGTACCGCCCCGTCAATGCGCGTGTTAAGAAGAGCGCGACCAAAGAGAACATAAATACAAATCTTGAAACCCATCGAAGCCACTTGGAACGCCTCAGGAATCGCACAGTTGAGCTTGCAGCTAACTAGATGGGGTGAGGAACGCCATATGCGAAGAATTCGGGCGCGAGCGGAAACAACCCTCCTCAACACTTCATGAAAATCCCTTAAATATCTTCACTTCTGGCTGCCTGAAGGACTGCATGTGGAAGGGGAGTCCAAGAACTCTACTGTGGTAAGAAAAAAAATGTTGCGGAAAAGATCTCAGTCATTGCTCAGCCAGTTTACCAGGACGTTTTGCCATCGCGTGAAAATGCATGGAGTTTAATGTGGGGCACATTAGAACGTCACATGGAATAAAGAGGTAAAGACCTGTGATTATTATATTTTGGCAACATACTTTTAACACATCACTATAGCACAAAGTTTCACTCAAATCTCAGGTAAAACCTTGACGTGATAGCCACGGAAAGTTCAGGCCCGCTTTTGGTCACCCTGTTTTACTTCCAAAATCCGCAGGACTCTAAATTTGGCAGCGATTTTCATTCAAAATTCCAAATTCCACGTCCTTTCCCGTATTTAGTGAGCCGTGGCCTGCCTCATTCTTTCCTCTGTAACTCCCAAATAACCTTTTAGGTATACAAAGTAATAAAGCATTCCCACAAAAATAGGATGGAAGCTGGAGCAGCAAAGCAGGTGCTCTAAAACAATTACTGCGGGACAAGACACCAAAAGGAGGAGAGAATCTCACCGCTATACCCTCTCCGTCTTTCAGTCTCCAACCATCGGCTGGGGCGGGACATTCCTGAAGCGCTTTGACGCAAGGCCCGTAAAAGGCAGGTTAAGTAACGTGCCAGGCCACGATTCTGACCGCACCCTTCTGAAACCAGGCTCAACGACTTGACATTGGATGGCTGCACACATATAACATCCTTAACCATCATCCATTGAGCTCTGCCACAAACACAAAGAGAGGTGCAATGGCCCATCGTAAGCCCCCAGGGGCAGTAGAGCGAAAACATTCGCCCGAGAACAAGCCCGTTCCGTGCAGAAGGTTGGTCAATTCTTCACGTTCAGGCTATACACCCTGAACACGCGTGGGTACGGGGCTCCGAGCTACCTTTGCCGGTATGGTGGAGGGAGGGGCGAGTACCCCCGTCTCCCTTTTTGTCAAGCCCGATCAATCAATATATTTCATGACCTTGCCAGGTTAAATCCCCCAAAAATTACCTCAGCTGAGGTGAGGGTTTACATAGGTCATATCGCCTATCATTCAAACTGAAGCGAGAAGTCAAACATGATGAAGTCAAAATAAACGCTATGTCACCATTTCCTGGTAAGCTACTGACCCTAAACAACTTACCCGTACACTTCTAATGAATAAGTTATGTCCCTGATATGACCAGATTATCAGTAAAAAATATCGTCACCAAAAAATGTCGTATTCGGTGATCTTCTTGTGAGACGTGAATTTCAGATCAACATATAAAGTCTGTTCTTACTGTTGTACCTCTTAAACATTTATAGGTTAATGTAGGGTTACCGGCGCATGGTCCGGCGCGGCTTCGTGATCTTTGGCCCTGGTTTTACGGTCAATCCGTTCGGGGCTGTCGGTATGCCTGATTCGGAGTGGTGACCTGACATGACATTGACCGAAATTTTGTCGAAAGCTGCACAAAGAGTCATGCCAATGCGGCGGCGCTAAGCGCCGCCATTTTTATGGTTTGGTTATCTGCAAAAACCCTTAAGGGCGGGGAGGGAAGGGGTGGGGGCGGGTATCCGCCCCCGTATCGGCGCCTGTTACGGGAGCACAGCGGAGCAAACCTCGACAACACCACAAGCGCGGGACTTACGATGCGAAGTCGGGACACCTCGCCGTAGGAGAGCACTGAGAGAATCTTCTCCAGGATCTCCACGGGCAGGTCCAGGATGTGTAGCTGGACGGTGCGCCGCGGCGGCAGGGGCTTCTGCAACCGCGCCCCACACAACGTCACACGACAAGTTTACACGTCACCCTAGTTCACATTTCCGGAGCGCTGAGCGGAGGGCGGAGCGCGTGACCTGGCTAGTTATTCTCAGGCTGAGAGCTTTGTCTTCTTATCCAGCGGACCCCGATGAAATCGGTTAAGCAACAACCTGTGCCTGGCTGGGGTGATTCACATTTGATTCACTCTCAAATTTCTGAGGTGGCCGAAAATGGCTACGAAAATAGGATACAACTAAAGAAATACTGACAACATAAAACACGTTATAAAATCTAATAATCAGATACGCTCTATTGGTCGTGTGAAAACTTTCCAAACACTGAAACCAACTGCAATAGTTTGATAATGTAATAATTACATATTTCAGACATGCTGTGAAAAGTACTCTACTACCCAATGAGTAAGGTGTGACTTCCTTGCGTTTAAAGGGTATTTGGCACCTTGGTACAAATCTAATCTGTGGCTCCGTGGTACAAATCTGTGGTGGCAATAGGAGTAATATATGCTGAAAACAATGCATGTGGTTTTATTTCTGCTGAAAAAGGTTGATATACACAATACTTCGCTTTATCAACTTTTCTCAGTTGCAATAAAAAGTCGCCACATTAGCGCAACGTCAAATCGGCGTAGGAGCTTGCAATGCTTTGAGCCAGACTGAACATTTTTGATTTGAGTTAAAAACCGATGCGAATACGTATGAAGTATTATAAGGTAAAAGCGGTTAACATTAGGAACCAGTGACATTTATCAATTTCCCATTTTTTATTGTTATATTAGAACATATTTCAAGTTTGAAACTAGTCAACAGAACAAGTCATACGCATTTATAATCGGCAGTACCAACGTCATGTTTAGCACGTGGGTTTTAGAGATGTCCAAGCAAGAAAAGATTGTCCGCACAACACGCGCAGCGGGGCTTGAACATGAAGTCACTTTCCTGGGATCGTCTGAAAGCACCGTAAACACCCGGGGAGGACGAGGTCGGTATGGGGTGAATTTTTACCCTTTTTCTCAGCGAGCGGTAAGTTTTGAGCCAAATGCAAGTCGATCCAGTGGTTTCTCGGCATGCTCATCACATGGTTATCTGAGTTCAAATCCCATTATGAAGGTGCCACATTCCGTTTAAAGATGATGCCAGGCGTAGACGGCCCTCATAATCTGCTGAGGAAAATGTTTTGGATGCAAAGGGACTATATATTGAAAAAGATCAGAGTCTCAGTGTAAATGCAGACATATTAATTTGTCCCTTCTAAACAAGGAAACACTGCCGCTTGACGACAGCGGAGGTACTGATACGTTACAATATATAAATATATATATATATATATATATATTTTTATATATATATGGACGTATACACGTATATATATATATATATATATATATATATATATATATATATATATATATATATATATATATATATATATATATATACACGTTTCATTGTTACGAACATCCTTAGGCATACGTGATACATATAACACTAAAGTGATACATATATAGTGATAATAATAACAAAATACAGTTCAAAACACTCATCGTCTAGGATCGAAAATGGTAAAGACTTCTTTGAATTAGCGGTTTAGAAATTTTACTTAAATCACACGAAATCAAACGGAGGGCGCTTATCATTAGAAGATCAATGATTATCAATGAAAATTATCAAGTGCAGCATAATTATCGATAGATCAGAACATTAAATACTAGCCTAACGTCGTTACCCATACAAAGTCCCTCCCCCAACACTATCACATTATAACCTAGGCCCAAGAGGGGCACTGTCAAACACGGATAGCGCCGAGGCGATGTTCATCTGCCTATTGATTGTGGGATTGATGTTCCTGATGTATACTGCCTCCAGCTCTTGGAGCCTTTTCTTATCATGGCATCTCGCTAGAATTTCCGTGTTTTGGACCAACATGTCCCTGGTTAGTCGTTCCCCGTGTGAGCGGCGCATGTGCTTTTCTGGAGCTCCATCTTGTAGGTGCATGGTCAATCTTCTCGACAGCGTAGTGGTCGTGAATCCAACGTAGCTACAATCGGAGCGGTACGCGCAGTCACCAGCAGGGTAGTTGAACTGTAGACTACGTTAGTGGCTTTCAAGTCAGATTGGTCTTGAGACAGGTTGTTCTTCATTATCAGGCTGGATACTCGTAGGCTTTTGTAGTATATCACCAGATGGAGACGGTCACTTGGTTGGGTCGGTTTACAGTTGTTGTGGATGATCTCATGCAGGGCCTTCTCATCCTTCAAAAGTGCTGAAGACATGCTGCTCTGATAGAACAGCTTAATCGTTGCCCCTGTTGTCGCTGTCTGTGTTTCTTGAGGTCGGCAGGATTTATCGAGTTGTTTCCGAATAATGCTATCGATGTCATTTATGCTGTAGTCGTTACAGCGTAGGATGTTTTTGATACGCTCAAAATCTTGGTGCACCAAATTCCAGGAGGAACAATGTGTTAGAGCGCGGTGGACTTAAGCTCGAATAACTGTCCTTGTAGCGTTTCGGGCAATCGCTTTTCCCGTTCAAACAATGTCCTGTGTTTGTCTGTTTCCTGGATACTTCTGTCTTGAATTCCCCAGTAGAGCCGTCAACGAACCTATCTAGAAACGGGATTTTATTTTCCTCGCTTTCTTCAGTGGTGAATATCAGTGTTGACTCTTCTTCGAGCAGAGTTTTGAGTTTCTGGAGCTGGCTGCTATTGTGAATGTCCACCCATATATCGTCGATATAACGGAGATACTTGAAAGGAGGAATATCCATACGGCTTACAGCCTTTTCTTCCACGAAGCTCATGTAGCTCTGGGCAAAAAGTACTCCCAAAGGGAACCCCATTGCTACCACATTCTACTTGGTAAAACAGCTCACCCCTGGGACAGTGGAAAGGGGCACTTTTAGTGCATGTAGCCAACATATCTTCGATTATTTTCTTCGGTACTCGCAGGAGGCGGCAGAGTAGGATGGTTGTAAGCATAGTCGATGATAATACGTATAGATTCGTTAATCGGCACGTTAGTGAATAAACTCTGCGCATCTAAAGACGCAAGCATCCCTTTCCTCTCGTGAAGCTTTAGGACCTCGATGAACTCAGAGGTTGACTTCAAGGCGAATTTATTGGATAAGTACGGAGAGAGAAGACTATTCAGTTTCTTGGCTAGTTCGTACGATGGTGTCAACACTTGGGAAATGATGGGTCTTATAGGATTTCCTTGCTTGAGGGTCTTGATATTTCCATAGAAATATCCTGGACTGTAATCACCTGTGATCCGTTTGAATTTCACATCTCCAGGTGCTCCGTTAGATGCATCAGTCATTAAGTTTATTAAGTTTTTTCTTGAGGTGATCTACGGGGTTTCTAGTGATCCTTTGAACCTTGATTCATCCTTGAGGACATCGATTACTTTGGCGAAGTGTTCTTCCTTGTCTAATACAACGAAAACTGCAGAATTATCAGCGCGGCGAATAACACTGTCTTCATTGTTCTTAAGTTCCTTCGCAGCTTTTCTTCAGCTTAGGTGTCAGGACTGAACTCTTATTGCTACCTCTCTTTTTGTGCTCTCTGCCTGTAACTGCTCTTGGATGTTAGGATCGACATCTAGCATTCCCTTGCCTTGGAGGTCCCATATCTGTTGATAAAGCAACTCTATTTCAGCTCTTTTGTGCTGCTGCGATTGTTTAGGGTCGAATTGGAAATTCTGGTGATATACTACAAAAGCCCACGAGTATCCAGCCTTATAATGAGGAACAACCTGTCTCAAGACCAATCTGACTTGAAAGCCACTAACGTAGTCTACAAGTTCAATTGCCCTGCTGGTGACTGCGCGTACCGCTCCGATTGGAGCTACGTTGGATTCACGACCACCACGCTTTCGAGAAGATTGACCAAGCACCTGCAAGATGGAGCTCCAGAAAAGCACATGCACCGCTCACACGGGGAACGACTAACCAGGGACATTTTGGTCCAAAACACGGAAATTCTAGCGAGATGCCATGATAAGAAAAGGCTCCAAGTGCTGGAGGCAGTACACATCAGGGACATCAATCCCACAATCAATAGGCAGATGAGCATCGCCTCGGCGCTATCCGTGTATGACAGTGCCCCTCTTGGGCCTAGGTTATAATGTGATAGTGTTGGGGGAGGGACTTTTTATAGGTAACGACGTTAGGCTAGTATTTAATGTTCTGATCTATCGATAATTATGCCGCACTGGATAATTTTCATTGATAATCATTAATCTTCTAATGATAAGCGCCCTCCGTTTGATTTCGCCTGATTTAATTCAAATTTATAAACCACTAATTCAAAGAAGTCTTAACTATTTTCGATCCGAGACGATGAGTGAATGGAACTGTATTTTGCTATTATTATCCCTATATATGTATCACTTTAGTGTTATATGTATCACTTACCCCTGAAGATGTTGTTCGTAAAAATCAAACGTCGCATGCAATGGCCTTTAGTTCAATTCTGCATCAATTTGATCAAGACAATAGACGCTTAATTCGGAAGCTTGAGTCTCTTAACTCAAAAAGAACGAACGCTAAGTTCTTCGTCATTTTTACCAGAAAAACGTCAAAGTACCAGAAAAAACGTCTGCTCCCAGGACCTAAACTAACTTCATAGATTAGTTCCTCCATGGAATAGCACCTCCATTTGCAGGATAATAGTGATTGTGACAGATTGGTAAAGGCTAAGAATAATCAGTGTTTTTACACTAACAAATCATGCCTAAAGACCAGGGCGAATTGAGATACACCTGAAAAATTATACTTCAAAGCAGCGAAAACACTCTAGGCGGATCAGGGGCAGGGGCGTGCCCTCGACCTCGGCGCCCCTGAAGGTCATGCCCCCCAAATTCCTAAGGATGCGAAAGTCGGCGCCCACGATAGGTTTGGCGCCCACCTATACTTTGCCGGTCATAAGTCCCCGGTCCGGATGGCGCCCCGGTCGGATGCGCCCCGGAAGGTGCCCATCGAAATCTGGATCCGCCTATGAAAACGACATTAATGATAAAAGATGATTTAAGCATTTGCACTCCAACAGGTTTACCATAATCAAAGCCAAACAACAATGCATGCTTTAATGAACAACTATTATATTCCATCCTTTTCTTTGCTGATAGGAAACAGAAACAGCTTGACCTCTGCCTTTGAGCAGAGCATCTAGTTCACAACTTCAGTTTTCATGTGGAAAAAATAGCACAAAAACATTTCTGGAAGGATAGAGCTCCCTATACAAAGTTAATACTCTCTGAAATACTTTGGTTTCCTATTAGAACAATGTCACTCCATTGCAAAGAAGTAGAAAACACACTGAAATGCCTCGTCGGGGTCTGGCAAACAGAAAAGCATTGGCAAACAGGAAAGCATTGGAACTTTTCTTCTAAGCCTTTTTAAGGCAACTGGGAGAGATATGTAGCTGGAGAGACAGCTGAGGGGTTGCAGTGATCTTAATGGTTTTATGTGTGATTTTACTCTGTATGCATGATTTTATCTGGCTTTTACCCCAGGTTTATATCTCATTTTAAGCATTGCCTTCTTTTTAATGACTGACGTGGAAACACGACGAGTCACCCCATTGTGTTTACCTTGTGTGGATTATTTCCTAATATCCTGAATTGAACTAAGCACACAAATAGAGAGACGTGAGTCACAAACCTGGAAAGTTGAGAAGGTCGAAGCCTGGGAGTGTGATGAAGCACTCCCTTCTGAGGAGCACTCGAAGCAGCTTTCTTCTTTGCCTTTGCCCAAAGGGCAGGCACCTCCGGCATGAGACAGCCGAGTGAGCACCATTATGTCCCCTCACAGAGCTGACCCTGTGCGAAGACAACATCAAATAGTATCAAGCATCAGGTGGTACCAGTTGCTACAGAATTCGCAGCACATCAAAGTAGCTGGCAAGGAATTCAAGCCCAAAATCATATCCATTTGTAGGTTGATTTTAATGTCCCCCCCCAGGGTTGGCACTGCCCACTACCCACTGCCCGGTTTTTTGTTTTTTTTTAATGGATAAAACCCACCCGGGGTTTTTCATAAACCATTTTCTAGATGCCCCTGAGTAAACATTTTGTCTTTTTTGCTATTCAGATCACTTGTAAAGCTACTAAGCCTTGGTATGTGTACAATATGCCAAAGTTTGGGCAGAATCGGTACCATATGCCACCTCATACAACCCGCTGGAAAAATGCATTTGGAAATTATTGCCATCTTACCGGGAAAATAATTCCTAAGAATCCACGTGGCGTCCAAATTGCACATTGTGCAACATAAATTTCTATCATTGTTTTGCCACCGGTAAAGGGTGCTGGATAAGACCAATGCCGCCTCTGAGTATGACGCTAGTTTTTTGTCTGTATCATGCAGATTTTTTCCATAATTCAACCCATATATATATATATATATATATATATATATATATATATATATATATATATATATAATCTTAATTAATTCATAAACATCTCTGCAGGGTCAAAATATGCCAAATTACTAGTGCAGTCTCAGATTGTGACTCTGACTGATTTTGACCTGAGACACATAAATAGTTTATTTGTCCAGCTCATGGAACATCTAAGGCTTAGGGTGGTGTAGTCACATCGTGCTGTACTCCAGGCGCGCAGCCTCTGGAGTACAGCACGATGTGACTCCACCACCATAAGCCTTCTCTGGAGTACAGCAAAGTGAGGCGACTGCCTCTCCCCTTGGCTGAGCTTAAGCACTGTACAGAGCTTCCCGCACGTCCTCCTGTCGTTTTCTGATTTATGTTCCCAAATTTGATTATGAGAAGACGGACACCATCACAATGTTTGTCTCCCGAGACTCTCAATAGCAAGTCTCAGGGGCCCAAGCGTTGGTCTGGCAGGGTCCACCAAAATTTTGAATTGGGGGCCCCGGATTCGGCTACCGGGTCACCAGAGTTTATCTCTGGGCCCCAGACTTGGTCTCTTTGGAGCAGCCCTAAAAGTTTTCCCGAGGTTTCTAGAGTTGGTCTGGAGGACCCTGAAGAGTTTGCCACGGGGGGGCGCCCAGAGCTGGTCTCTGAGGGCCCCCAGAGTTGGTCTCGGTGGGCCCAAGAGTCTGACTTTGGGGATCCAAAAATTTTTCGGGGAGCCCAGGGCTGCTCTCGGATGGCCTTTAAGAATTTGTCTCGGGGTCCTCAGAGTTGGTCTCCGAGGCCTTCGAGGGTTTGTTTCGTGGGCCCATAGAGATGGTCTCGAACTTGGACTAAAGTTGGTTTCGGGGGGTCCCTAGATTCGGTCCTTGGGCTCCCCAGAGCTGGTTTCGGGGGCCCCAAGAATTGTTTTGGGGCCCCCAGTGTTGGTCTCGAGGACCTTCAAGGGTTTGGTTCGTGGGGTCCCTAGAGCTAGTCTTGGGGATCCCAAGACTTGTTCTCGGGCGTCTCATTATTTTTTTTCTGGCGGAAGGGAGGTTTTGTCTCAAGGCGCTGCCAATTTTTCTCAGACTGCCAAAAGAATTAGTGTTGGGGGCACCTCAGAGATGGTCCCCAGGTCACAAAATAATAAGAAGGATACCACGTTTTATTTAGCTAGATAGGCAAGCAAACGACCAGGGTAGGTAAATCAGCCAATAAAAGTCACGTGAACCACAACGATTCACTCCACAATCCCATCAGCCACCGCTGACGGTTTTTTTTCATTAGCGATCGTTGCACTTGGGGCCCCGTGCAGTGCCCCCGAGCCTATTCCACGCCCCCTTGCCCCTGAGCAAATAATGGATACGCCCCTGCTATGCTCTGAGAATTGTGATCGTCTTTATTGATGTACCGGAACTAAGATTTTCAGTGCTAGCATTTGTCCGTGAGGAATATGAGCTACTGATTTAGAAAAAAGTGAAAGCAAATTCCTGTGGGGCGCGGTGGTGTGGTGCTTGTCGCACTTGCTTTCCACGGGGTCGCCCGGTTTTACGTTAGGTGAATTTCTTGAGTAGGGAGAATCCGGCTCCTAAGAGAAAACAGTAACAAGAGTCGACGGCGCCGTATAATCATAGCAATGAGTGAGTTGATAAGCCCAAAAAATTGTCATTCTGGTCAAAAGTCGGTTCATTTTCTTATCCATGGGTGCCCGTAAAACTATGAAGGGTTCTGCATACTGTCATCAATCGGGTACTTCAGAACAGCTTGGGAATAGGAGCTTCTTCTCCCCTCCGCCTCATGAGGCAAAGACTGATAGGCAACGATGATATTGAAAGCATCACAGTCTTAATGCGTGCTCAAACAATGGGATTAATCTAGAAACGGTGTGACGAGAATGCTACAAAACAGAAATAAAAAACCCGAAAAAAACACAAAAAGACCCGCAAAAAACCCAGACCCGCGGGCTTTTTACAAAAAAACCCGGGTTTTTTCCAACCCTGCTCCACCCCCCTGCAAAGGAGCATTGCATATTCGTCTGTTTTAAACTCAGCTATCAGGCACGTAAATCATGCAAAAAAACTCTGGTGGCATCTTTCGTTTGTATTAGAATCCCCCTTTTTGTGCAGAACAAGCGATCCAGAGTGCACTTATTTTCAGCGCACCCTTCTCCACGCCTTCCCTCCATCCTCCCTGACAAACGTAATGGCTGACATCAGCCGTTTGCTAGTTATTGAGCCCGGCACGGGGCCACAACGGATGGAGCAGAACGCTCTTAATATCTCGTTCTTCTTCACAAATGAGGAGCTCTTGAACAAATGGAATACCAAACAGGGGACTTTCTAGTATGCCCTATATACTGGCTCTATCTGGTATGTTTTGTCTCGGTACACATCCCGTTTTCAAAGTGTCATATCATCTTTTATGGAGCAAGACAAATGAGCGTCTTTCCCTACTTCCCACTAAATTACCAAAACATGGTATTTTTTTACGTATGGGTCAAAACACTCAAATACATTCTTTAAACTCGGCTGCATTTTTTAGGCTGCCTGGAGCAAAGCTCCTGCTCAAAAGTAGGAGTTACTCATTTACTACTCACGGCAAATGAGTAGCTTTTTCCTGAAGTAGAGGACACTACTTTCCAGTTTAAACATACAATGCTGAATAATAGCAGTGATGGCGTACAGTGGCGGAAATGAAGTGGGTTTATGTATTTCATTACTAGTTCCTTTACATGAGCAAACAACAAAACAGCATCCTTCCTTAAACCTGAAACGAAATGCTCTAGGACAATAAGTATAGTGGAATTTGCTTATTTCAGAAATACTAGCCCTTTGTCAGTAATCATTACTACTGGATAGTCTTTCGATTTTTCACGGCATGTTCACCTGCAGTGAAAAATACATGTGTAGAGCCTCAGTCAGCATTTTGTTGGTGCTGATTGCTTGTTTCCCTGATTGTGTGATGAGATAACTGTGTTGTACCCCACTGGTAATTGGTATGTGTTTGTTCCAAGGCCCTAAAAGATAAAGAATAATAAGATAAAGAAAGAAAGAATAAGATAAGATTCGTCTCGCGATTCCCACGCCCGGGCGCTTCGTCTGGGCGCCTCCCGCCGCCTTTAAAAAAAAGTGTTTGTTCTTTACTGTGAATACACATGTATGGCTCAACCCTAATCCAAGTCCCTAGCCCCTAATCCAACCATCATATTCAAAATATCTGGCTTGAAGTATATCCTAAATGACTACCTTACCTTATTCTGTAGATATGAATGACACTTTGCTTGCCTCCTTTCTCCAATCCTTAGCACCCAAGTTTGGCTTTATAGGCACTCCTCCCATTTGATGCATTCTGGTGGCCAATGCTCATGGATTCAGATGTACCTAACACTAAGAGAAGTACTTACATAAATTATTTCCACACCAAAAACCAACTGACCTAAATGAGTTCAACACAGAAACCCAACTGAGAAAGCAACAGAAAATGAGGGGAAAATGTACAAAGACAGCATATCCTCATAAGCTTCATGGACACCTCACATAAAAAGGTCTGGTAAACTTGTTTTTGTGTGTGTGGAATAGAACAGCAGGGATTTACACTGTTGGAATCCCACAGATAGTTCTTTGGACTTTTGGGAGCACAACCCTCCAAAGGATATATAACACTCATTTCTGGGCTAGCTCACTCTCTAAAATTGTGTCCCTCTCACTATGTCTTGAAGAATGGAACAGGCCTTGTTTCAGCACCTCCTCTAACCTCCTTCAGAAGATGAGGAAGACTCCACTAAGCTCTATCATCCAGAAGAAACCTAGATCAGGGCATTCTACTCTTCTGGGAGAAGGTTGGGGAGGTTAGATAAGGTGCTGGAACAGAACCATTGCCTTCTGAATGTCTACCATCATTTTGTACAGGGGCAGATTTTCTTACCTAGCCCATACACATCTTACCTGCTATACCCATTTTACTTGCTCCTTTTTTTAGATATTGGTTTTTGAAACAAAAAACCAATACAATACAAAACTTTTTTAACTCAAGTATTGGGGGTCAATAGTTACCTAATTTTGATGTATAAATGACAGTAAGTGTAAAAGTAAGACTAGAAACAGGTTTAGGGAGTAGTTTTAAGTAGCAGGTCTATCAGAAAGCTCATGAGGTAGACATGTTGGTGACTCCAGATTGACTCCATTAAAAAGTGCAGACTTTGACTACCTGTCTCAGCTGGGTGAGTCAAAAGTAAGTATAGATGTTTGCAAATTTATTTTTCATTCTTTGAACACATACTCCCTGTCCCTTTGAGTTAGATTAAAGTTAGGTAAAACAAAGTGTGCCACATACCCTATCATTCATATAGTTGAGTCAGAGCTCAGTCAGAGTTGGCGTCACTCCAAACCAATTTAACTCTAACTGGGACATAATATTGGTTGTATGAGATGATTTACTAAATCTAACTCCATGAATTTGTACAACTACAAAGAAAGAGCAGTGTGAAATGATATTTGTACTGACACAATATTAGGCCAGGATGTCAAGGTTTGCTCAAATGTACACCAAATCAGCTTTGAGTTGACGGGTCTGAAGAAGAAGGTTGAGGGAGTTCAGGGCGAATGCAAGACAGATTACTTGCCCGTTTAAGTTATAACCTCTGTGAGATAAACACTGGTTGGTTGGAAGGACTTTAAAATAAAACATAAGAGTGGGGAATGTTTCAATTTCAGCAAATACAAGTGAACCTGCGGTAAAAAGCCAACACATAACTGTAACCGAAAAGTTAAGGAAAAAGTAACTCATCCGATTCATTTTACTCATTTTTTTACATTACATGGTCTCAAAGAAAGGAAAAGAGCCTGTTCCAGCACCTCCTCCAACTTCCTTCCACATCCTCCCCAAAGTCCTAGAAGAGAAGTAAACACATAAATAGGAATCTTTTCACTTTTGGAAGAAGCTTGGAGGGAGCTAAAGGAGGCGCTAGAAGACCCATTCTTTATCCTGATAAGCACAAAACACTTTATTTAGTATCATGACAGCTTTAAGCTAAAAGCAGAAAACACAGAACAAAGAAAAGCACATCAAGCAGCAGATGAGCATTTACTTAGGACTGAAAACTGGGATACACTAAAACCCAGTAGAAAAGAAAACCAAAGCACTGGGGGACCAATGAAAGGATGTGGAGGTAAGAAAATGACCCAGTTTGCACACAAAATTTCTACAAATGGCAGGAAAATATTTGTATACCTACCTAAGTGGTGGCCCCATTACAAATTTAGTTCATCTATCATGTTTGAGAATTATACCTTTCAATGTGCCTTGCATGGCAAGGTGAGGTGCCTGACAATAATTCCCCATTGAGCTTAACTACTATACTCATTTGATACAGAAGCCCCCATTAGAAATTCATGGTGATGGACTTGATCTCAAATGTATATTCAACATATCTGGATCTTTTCTACCAGTATTGCATTTACCTACCTGTCTAAGCACTTCTATGGTGGTGAGTCCATACCTAAATTGATAATAATAGAATACATGGACAAAACCTCACCATGTGATATAGATATTGCTGCAATCCTTGTAGAAGTTAAATACAAGACTTAGCCATGTGTAAATCTATATGAGAAGGTATGTCGAATAACTCACTTTTTCAGCTCGAGTTGCAAAATGACGCCAAAATTTTCTCTACGGAAACATGCACAAAAAAACGATAATTAATTCCACATCTTTCCTATCTCACCTGCAGCTGAAAACGCTAGTAGAGCTCAGTCCATACAATCTTCATTTACATTTCCATCTTCATTTATTTTAGGCGGTGAGCACAGAGAAATGATTACTCATTTCCGTATCTGCGCCATGGCGACCCTCAGGAAGTCGACGTCCCTGATAAATCTCGAGCGGCTGCTACCAGTACCGATGCCATTGTGATATTTTGGTTAATACCAGGTCCATTAGTACCAGACTTACTCTCAACACGCGCAGTGGAGGGGTGCTAAAGTGCCCCCTGTTTTTCCAGGGTGTTCGGAGAATCGTTTGACGCCGGAAAATACTGGCTGTCCAACTTTGAGAGAATTTATGAGGACGTCAATTGGTGAAGACATTTTGAAAATCGGACGATAATTTTTTCCTTACAGGCTTTCAAAGTCAGACCTATAACTGGAGGATGTCGCAAGGCCACTCCTCAGCTCACCGCCTCCCAAAAGCGTCCCCTTCGCCCCCTGATGGAGCCGCTAGTCATGGTACCCCTTCGGCTGGCCATCCCCATGTCATGCAAAACACGCACCACAGCAAAAACACCTTTTGGCGCAAGTGGACTCCCAACACGGGCTGGACGGATCCCCCAGCCAACCCAGCCTGTTCCATTCCGGGTCTTCCGCCCAAAAGTACCGCCGCCCCCGTCCCTCACATGGCACCAGGAAGACCTGGACCCCAACCGAAGGGCGGCAAAGCAGCCCTCAGCAGGTGCCTAGCTGTACCGAGTTTCCCCCGCTCCCAGCCCCCTCCCACCCAAAAGTCACCGGTGCACCCCCTCCCAGGCGCCGCCTACGGCGGGCGCCGGGACGGAAACACCAGAGTGGCAGCTCCCCCCTTCCAGTAAGACAGCTGCCACTCAAACAGAAAAAGTCAGTGTAGCCACCCAAACCGAAACCTCTCTCACGGACAGCAGCAAAGCTCCTGTCTCTCAAGCACCGACGACCCGCCATTGTGGCTCTCAAACAGATCTGGCATGTCATTACATGCAATCCCAATTTGCCAGTGATTCCGACACGTCAGGTAGCAACAGCGAACCTGATAGTGAGCTGCCCGGGACCGAGTCTTATCCAAATGCTGACAGCATCTCGGTCACAGACTCTGTAGAAAATAGTTATCTCATGTCGGCCTCCCCCACCAGTTCAGTCTCATCCAAATCCCTCAGGCCCGGCAGCCCCCCGGTGCCGAGGAAACTCCGGTACACCCGGCACTCGTCCCCCGTTTCCACTACCAGCGACACGAGTAGCACACATTCCTATCACCTCCGCCCCCGCCCCCGCAAACCCCCCCAGCATCTAAGACATTAAACCACCATGGGTTCAATTCTCCAATGGAACACAAACAGTCTAATTGGGAAATTCCCCTTATTTAAATCAATCTTTGCTGAGAAAAAGCCGGCAGTAGCAGCACTCCAAGAAACCCTCTTTAATGATAATGATAATAACAAATTCAAAATCTCGGGTTACTCTTGGTACCGCCATAATGTAAACGCTACTGTCCGTAAAGGAGGCACTGCCATCCTTATTGAAAATAGCATCCCTCACAGCCAAGTGCCTTTGGTTACGCCACTCGACTGTGTCGCTATTAATGTAGAAATTCAGCACGTCAAATTGACGGTGATTTCACTGTACATCTCTCCAAGCGATCCTGACCCGTCGGCTCGGGACATCGCCCAACTTTTGGCACAAATCCCCGGCCCTTTGCTACTACTTGGAGACTTGAACGGTCATCATCCCTCATGGGGCAGCGCCACCACCACTCGCAGAGGCGAAATCATCTATGACGCAATAGACTCTCAAAATCTAGTTATCTTAAATAACGGCGCTCCGACCCACCAAGCAATGCGCGGTGGCCATTCTGACACAGCCATTGACATCTCATGCTGCTCTCCTAGAATTGCGTCACTGTTCACCTGGGAAGTCGAAGACAACCCAGGAATGAGCGATCACCTCCCAATAAAAATTGGTATTCCCATAGGCTCAATCGACCATGTTACTCTTTTTACACCCTCATGGAATCTAAAACGTGCCGACTGGAACAAGTTTGAGGCAGAGGTCGACCTCACACTTGTCACCGGAGGTGACCCCGACTCGGCAGACATTGACTCGGTACTAAGAGCCATCAGCTCAGCAGCACATTTAACAATACCAAAAAGTCAAGGCCCCCGACAGAAAAAAGGAGCCCCATGGTGGAATGCAGAGACGGCACAAGCCAAAGCTCAAATGATTAGAGCCAGGAAAGCCTACGAGAGGAGGGCACACAGCCCTACTCGCAATGCCCTCCGGTAGCCAAAGCCCACTTCCAAAACACGTGCAAGCGGGTCCAAAAAGATAGTTTCAACGCCTTCATTTCTAAATTCAACCGCTTCAAACCCATTTCTCAAATCTGGAAAACCATTGGAGCTTTCTCTGCGAAACGACCGCCCCGTGGACCCTTCCCTCAACTGACAATCTCCGGCCAAAACATCACGGCACCCAAGGAAGTCATGGACGCCTTTGCTGATCATTACAATGGCGTTGCAGCCAACAGTTCCTACAACCAGCGCTCAAAAGACCAGGCCGAATTGTGCAAACGCCGCACATTCTTCAATTCTAGTAATCAGGAGTACTATAACGTACCTTTTACAATGACCGAACTAAATTACTCCATTAGCAAGTGTGGAAACACTGCAGTGGGCCCGGATGAAATTCACTACTCTTTCTTCAGGCACCTCAGCCAGACAGCACTAAAATATCTTCTCTCGGCCATTAACAACATGTTTCTTAGCGACTCGTTCCCCACTATGTGGCGGGAGAGTGTCATCATTCCCATTCCAAAACCTGGCAAAGCAAAAACGGACCCTAAAGGTTATCGCCCCATTTCGCTTACTAGCTGTGCTAGCAAGCTTGTAGAGCGCATGGTCAACGTAAGACTTCACGAAAATCTCGAAAAGAAACTCGATGCTATGCAATCGGGTTTCCGGCGCGGGCGAGCCACCACTGACAATCTGATCAAACTGGTCAGTGACGTCCAAAATGGCTTTTACAAGAAGCAAGTCACAATTGCTGCATTCTTAGATATCAAGTCGGCCTTTGATCGTGTACAAAAAGACGTCCTTTTGTATAAACTTTGTAAACTGGGAGTCCATGGCCACCTTGCTAGATTCATTGACAACTTTCTTAGGGACAGAAAATTCAAAGTGCGCTGCGGCACCACCTTTTCCTATCTGACATCTCAAGACCAGGGCACACCCCAGGGTAGCGTTTTATCTCCGACCCTCTTCCTAGTCATGATCAATGACATTTTTTTCCAAAAAAGCTACCGCCTGGAGTTAAGTACTCCCTATTTGCAGATGATGTCGCTATTTGGAAATCCACTCCGGTCGACACCAGGCGGCGCAGTCAACCAGAATTCAAAACCGCGACTTCCGAATTGCAGGGTAGTCTCGACGACATCCATGCTTGGTGCAATTCAATGGGTCTATCACTCTCGGCCGAAAAGTCATCAGTCGTAGTCTTTGCCAGGCCAGGTGTGAGACACCCTGTTCCTCAGCTCCAAATCTCAGGCAAACCCATTGAATGCGCGAAAAGCTTCAAATTCTTAGGCGTCATCCTTGATACCCGCCTTAGTTTTAACGAGCATATTACCAAAGTCGTCTCTAGCTGTCAAAAACGAGTCAATATCCTCCGCATGCTCGGCGGAACAGAGTACGGCGGGGATCGAAAGACCCTGCTCATGCTCTACAAGTCCTTGATCCGGCCCATACTGAATATAATTCGTTCGTCTTTGACTCAACGAACAACACTAATAAGCTAAAGCTAGAGCGCATCCAAAACGCAAGTATCCGGGCAGCCACAGGCGCGCTCAGAGAATCCCCCATCACCAGCTTGTTAGTGGACAGTGGGCTGTGCCCTCTCCAAACAAGACGCCACTCCCAGCTTATCTCTTACTATATCAAGGTCCAATCTACCGAAAATCACCCGGCGAAACAATGTTTCGCCCACCCTGGACGTGTATCAAAAACTAATCGGACAACCTGGCCTTCATTTAAGAATAGAGTAGCTAAGACCCTGGAAACCCTGAACCTTGCGATTCCAGAAGCAATAGGCAAACCCCCCACTCTCCCGCTTTTGGACTCGCAAACAGCCCAAAGTCGAGTTTCTTTTCACCACACGCAAAGACAACCTCACCACAGAGGAGATCTCCCAGAAATTCTTAGAGTTCCAGTCTAACAACACTGGCAAAACCTTCATTTTCACCGACGGCTCTAAAATAGGCGAAAAAGTAGGCCTCGGCATCTGGGGGCAAAATATTTGCCTCCAAAAACGACTTCCGGACAACTGCTCAATCTTTACTGCCGAGGCTGTCGCCATTCTAGATACACTAGTCCAGATTAGAACCCTAAATATTAATTCAGCCGTCATCTGTTCAGACTCTAAATCTGTCTTGCAAGCTATCAATAACGTAGTCAACCCCAGCCATCACGTAATAGCAGACATCCAGAAGGGTATCGACGATATCCCAGATGTCTCCTTTCTTTGGATCCCAGGCCACTGCAAAATTCTCGGAAATGAAAAAGCCGACGAACAGGCCAAAAAGTCTCTTGAACTCAGAGAGGTCGCACCCCTCAAATGGTCCGGAGACGATAGCAAAGCTCTCCTCCAGAACCATATCCGGAAGTACATCCAAAATGACTGGACCACTAACCACAGCGCCCATTTATTCCATATCAAGCCTAACATCGGCTACTGGCCCAGCTCCAACCAAAACAGTCGTCGGCGTGAGGTCATCCTGACCAGACTCAGAAGCGGACACACCAAATTAAATGCCTATGGGCGTGTAGGTACCTGTGGTACCTGCTCTGCCATGGAAAATCCCTACCATATCCTCATCGACTGTCCCCAGCACGACGCCCATAGGCAGCCCATGCTAGATTATTGCCGCAACAGAAACATCCCAGTAAACCTTTCCACTCTTCTCGGCAATGATCACCCTGAGCTGCTGGACAAGCTCTTTACATTCCTGAAGGCTTCTAGGCTCGAGAGCTTTATCTGAACGTCTATGGTGGCAGGTATGGAAAATACCTGCATCCGAATAGCACCCCTCATATTAGGAATAACAATTACACTAGAAACGTCCCTCTGACAAATTTAAACAATAGGTGCTTCAAACTAGGTTTTAACTGTCTGGTCCTGAGGTATGGTAGACTCAGAATAACTCCCACCCTAGGAAAAAAACAAAAAACAAAAAAAAACAAACAAACGAAACCAAAAAAAAAAAGTTCAACTAACCAACTAACCCTACCTAACCATCCGTTCATATTTGCTAACCAACTAACCCTAACTTAAGGACCACTGACTATACTAACCACGTCTAAGACTAACAACTAACCAACTCACACCCCTCCCTAACACTCTATCTGTTCTATTACCCTTCTCTCTTCCTCTATGCGGCGGCTACCCAGCCAGAGAGGGTGCTGTAACCTCACCTCCTGGTTGCAGGATAAAGACCCGCGGCATCACGTCATGGTGCTTGCGGGTATTTCTAATAACCCAAAATTATTCTTTTTCAATGGAGGAACTCGAGTAACGTAAGCAAACGGTTATTTGATAACAAGGAACAAAATTCAAAAACTAATATTTACGCTGGCAAGACTCTTCACGTACCCTTTTAAATCCTACCTGTACCCCAGGCTCGGTATCTCTGCCGTAGCAATCCCCTTCCCTCGCAAGTGTTGCTACACTTCGCGACCCATTCCTTGAAATAAGATTCGTCCCTTTGTTCTGCGACATTAAAGTAAACACCCCTCCCGGAAAATTCTCCCCCCACACTTTAGAGGCGGGCAAAGGTGCTTTGCACAGAACGCCTTATAAAAAGCCCTTAACTAACTAACTAACTAACTAACTAATCGCACCAATTCGCCTGCACTTTAGATCAAGTGGTGACGTCATATGATCAGGTTATACGTCAAGGTAAACCCACATGAAGCTCAAGGTCAAAGGTCACAAGTTAAAGGGAATGTGGCACCTTCACAACGTGATTTTAACTGAGATAGCCAAGTTGTAAAGCAGGTCGGAAAACCCGGTACTCCATATTTCATTTGTCTTGGAACTCGATATTTCCGTAGAAAAAAGCTAAGACCTACCTGACACCAGCCCCCCTCAGCCCCCCGTCGCCGGCGGCCATTGTTGTGAGCTACTGGTGTGACGACATATGCTGACGTCACGATGAGCCAATCGAAGCCCTTGAAGCGTCTCAAGTATGGTAGTGGTTGCCAGATCGTGACATCATCCACCATCAGGCTGATATTTATTTTTTTTAGAGGAGTATTTTCAAAACCAAATATTGAGCTTATTGTACATTTTTCAGAGAAATCGTGAGTGGTTTCATTATTTTTGACTAAAAGTACGCCTAATAACACTAAATTCCAGGATTCGACCAAGGTGCCACATTCCCTTTAAGGCTATTGACCCCAGGATTCTGGCCACATGACATTCAGCATGAAGTATGCTACGCTATGACTTCATAGTTAAGACTATTCAAGATACAAGGTCAAAGGTCAAGGTCAAAGATCCTTTTCAAGGTCTAATTATCAATGCCCGCCCAAAGGCTGTTAAAGTGTCAGTTAACACGCGCATTGACGGGGGCGGGTACCCGCCCCCCACCTCGGGTTTTTCGGAAATAGCATAAAAATGGCGGCGCGTAGCGCCACCATACCTGGCATACCTTTTCTCATCATTTTCACAACTTGTATGAAAATTTTAAGTTCAAGTCATCTCAGGTCAGGTCACCAGCACAGGTCAAGTGGCCTGACCTCAAAAAAAGTTTAAGATAGCATAAGTCGAAACAGGGTGAATTTATCCGATTGAAACTCATATCACATAATGGGCCCACCGAGTTCTCTAAAATATTTTTCGGTATTTTTGATATCGATGACCTAAGGTCAGGTACGAGTCATGATCTCTCCATTGGAAATACATGCGGAAAATGGTTTTAAGTGAATAACTTAGTAACGGATGGCGATAGAGCATTTATTTTAACTGCATTATATTTTCTTATAATAATTTGACCCAACTCGCAACCTTCCTTTAAGTTTCCCTTCACCCTCACTCCCCCCCATATTTTCTGTCTTTGCGGTTCTAATGATATGCATTTTATATAATTTAACCTTAACCTGACCTCAGGTCAGGTCAAATCTTTGATTTGACCTAACAATGTCATATTATATATCATTCGTTTGGGCTTGCTGCGAGGATTCATATGGTTCAAATCGTTTTACTCTATCTTTACTTGTTCAGATGTAATGACCGAAAACCCTCATTTAGGTCATGTCATCCCTATTATGGCATGTTTTGACCTCTAGTGACCTTAAATGTGACCTGAAAAAATAGTCCAAATGTTTTCGATGGAGAAGTGGATGGGCTGCCCAACGCTCTTTACCGTTTTTCGCTACCTAGCGTGGTTCTCGAGATCTTAGGGGGCGGGGGCGGGTACCTGCCCCCCGTCAAAGAGACCCCGTCATGGTAAATGGCATATTATTGTGAATATGTCATATTGTCAAATATTTTCATTGTTTATCTTAAAGGTCATTGACCTCGAATGACCTTGAACTCAAAATTTCAGAGAGCATTGTGTGGCTTCTCTTTCTATGGCCTTTGTCCATTTTCGGTGTATTCCCGGCTGTGTTTGTATTATTACGCCATTTCCCAATAGGTATCCAACACAGCCAATATCTAACTTTTATGACCTCGCTTGACCTTAAGGATAATGACCCAGGTTAACACGTGCATCGCCGGGGGGGGTGGGTACCCGCCTCCTCCGGTCTCTTTCGACACAACACAAAAACGGCGGCGCGTAGCGCCGCCGTACTTGGTACAAATTTTCCATGATAATTCTTACAACTTTTACAAAATTTTAAGGTTAGGTCATCTCAGGTCAGGTCACCAGTGCAGGTCAAGTGAACTGACCTGAAAAAGTTTAAGACAGCATAAGTCAGAACAGGGTGAACTTATCCTATTGAAACTCATATCACATAATGGCCCCACCGAGTTTTCTAAAATATATTCCGGTATTTTTTACATCGATGACCTAAGGTCAGATACGAGCCATGACCTCTCCGTTGGAAATACATGGTAAAAATGGTTTTAACCAGATGAGGCCCCAAGGTTTTGGGATAGAGAACGGGCGCAGCACGCGGTTGAGGCTCACCTCTCCCATATTTCCCACCATCCGAAATTTTTGGGTCACCTAAGTCAGGTCACCAGACGAGGTCAACCAAGGTCACCTCACTTCAACTTAGAGCTCTGTAAGAGCTACATTTCGAAGTCGATCAATTGAAACTTCCTACACTTTATGGCCTCTCTAGAGTCTACAAGGTGTATATCCGGGATTTCGATTTCGTGCTGAGGTCAGGTCACGAGGTGACTCTCATTGAAAAGCAGGGAAAAGCTGTCTTATGATCTAAAAGTCACAAAAGCGATTGAAAATGCTCAGCTTGATCAAAAACGTTCGGACACCCTTCATGGATTCCAGGGTCGTATTGCCCTTGACCTCCAAAGTCACCAGGGTCAAAACAGTATTTGACAAAACTTTGACCTAATTAACTAGAGCCTGAAACAAACACCATCGTGTTTGTCTTGCCACTGGCTTTCATTTGATAAACGGCAAGGTCACTTTCGACCTTCGTGACCTCAGGTCATCTTAGGTCACGAGGTGACCTCTGGAGGTCAAAACAATGGCGGGAGGTCTTTACGTTTCACATAACGGAAAAAGGACTGACAATTTCCTATCAAATGTACTTTACCAGACTTCAATAGCTCTAATGGGATGAGAGTTATGCCCAGTTTGCTTAAGCATTGCATATTTGAGTGAAAATAGCCGATCTTGACCTAATTTGACCTCGGAGGTCAAACCATTGACCTGAGCACTAAAACATAGAAGGAGTTTCTTACGAATTCACGCGAGCTTCTAATGCACTTTGCAGATTTGCGCTAACGCCCATATTTTCGGAGTTAGAGGGGCATCGATGGCCCCGGTGGGGGAAGGTGGCGCTGGACCGGTGGGGCGCGGGTTAAGTAAATAACTTAGTAATAGATGGTGATATAGCGTTTATTTTAACGGCATTATATTTGCCTTGTCTTTGCAGTTCTAATGATATGCATTCTACCTAATTTGATTTTGAACTGACCCCAGGTCAGGTCAAATTCCCTATTCGACCTGATTTGACCTAAGAAGGTCATATTATATATCATTTAATTCGGTTTGCTGCGAGAATTCCAATGGTGTAAATTAGTTTGCACTATCTTTTCTTGTTCACCAAAAGCCTACATTTACATGTTATCCCTATGACGGCACCTCTAGTGACCTTAGATGTAACCTGACAAAAAAATAGTACACATACTTTCGATAGAGAAGTAGATGGGCTACCCAACGCCATCAACAAGCAAAACAAAATTGTGGTGAAGGATATTGCCACAAGATGCTTGCTTTTGCTATCCAAGGAGCTTTCATTCAAAAACAATTTTAACTTTCGTCTGGGTGGGGGTCTTTTTAGATCCCTCTTGGGGTTTTCCAAACTGACCAAAAAACGGCGGCTTGCAGGGCCGCCAAACTTAGTCTAGCTGTTTTTTGTCATTTTTACATCTTTCCTGAAAATTTTAGCGCCAGGTCATATCAGGTCAGGTCACCAGGCCAAGTGAAGTTACCTCATCTAAAAAAATGCTTAGGACTGCATGATTAAAAGGAGGGTTTAATCGATCGATCAAGTTGAAACTCATACCACATATTGGGCCCACCAGGAGTTACAACATATGTTCTAGGATTTTTTATATTGGTGAGCTAAAGTCATGTAGAGAGCATGACCTCCCCATTGCAAATGCATGGGGAAAATCACGAAATGAGCTTTCTCAGTAAGTATGGATGGAATCAACTTCAAAAATCGGTTACGACTAGCCCTTAGCCCATTTCTGAAGTTATCAACAATTTTGACCTGTGACCTTTGAAAGTTCACCTTAGGTCAAATATGCATTTTTTGTGTTTTACTCTATAAATTTTGAATAAACAAAGATAGAACTCTTATTTTGTCACCAAAGTGTTTGTATTGTCACTGCAAGTCAAATGATATGCATCACAAATATACCAGGTCAAGTTGGGTCAAACCGTTGGCCTGGGTCAGGTTAAATTTTAAATTGTACCTGGCATAGCAAAATCATATATAATTTAATTTGCATTGACGAGAGAATTGCAATGGTGTATCAACTATGGCTGCATTTTGCTTGGTTTGGAAGTTTTAGCCAAAATAGAAACGCCCTTATGTGTGTGCGTGGCTATGGACATTCCTTAGAACATTCCCAATGTTCAGTGACCTGCAGCTCCCTAAGCTTTGACCTGACCCGAAAATGAATAACATTCTAATGAAAGAGCAGCGCAAGACCTTTCAAATGGTGTTAAAAAAATGTTTCTAGCTATCTTAGTTTCTGAGATAAAAGGAGATTTTCTTAGTACACCTCATTTTAGCGATTTTGACCTATTTTGACCTCTGGTGACCTTGATATTGACCTAACGAGAGAAATGACCAGAGTATTTGCAAAATCATTTTTGAAGAGCTTTTGATTGCCCTTTTGCGCTTTTTTCTAGCTATCTTAGTTTTTTTAGATCGTGGGATCTTTTTTCACCCCCACCAAGGCAAAGGTGGCTCGTATCCGCCACCGGGGCAAGGGCTAAATATCAAGAGGAGCAGGGTCCAATGTTTGCACTGAAGTTAACAGGTTCGTTTTGAGGTTGATTGGTTCAGTTGAAGCACCAAAACCTTGCTTGTAAGCTTTGAAGGAGCCGGGGTAAAAGTTCGACAACCGGGGAGGGGCAAAACAGGGTTTTTCCTCGAACTGGTTTAGGGAAGGAACAAATGCCTTTTTATCCCCCCCCTCCCCTGGATCCGCGAATGATACGTAGCAGCTTTCAAAGGCCGATGACGAACGATGTGAGAAATTGTATCTTGGTTAACCGCTTGCACCTATCTGGAAGACATTTTTGTGCACGAAGTTTTTATTTCCAGCCTCAGCTATTAACACCCGCCCCGGTGGGCCTCCGAGCCACTTTCGCCCTGGTGGGCGTGTTTAAGCACCCCTCAAAATCAGGTCCTATACGTGATAGCGAAAAAAAACGCGAAAGCTGGTAGATGGCTCATACAAATTTATGAAAGAACTACATCGGTCACTATTTGGCTCACGTCAATATTGAGGCCATGACAGGTCAAAGAAGGTGGCATGTTGAGGAAGAGTATAGGGGCTCCAGCCTCTGACAGAGTTAAGTTAGAATCATTTTAGGCACCATTCGCTTCCTCTCTTTTATGGCAAATCGAATGATGTATAATAGGGCCATACTAGGTCAAAACAAAAATATAACATAACCTGAGGTCAGGTCGAGGTCACTACCTAATTTAGCATAGTCAAAATGCATATCAATCGACTCGCAATAACAATCTAAATGTGATGGTATGAAAATAAAAGCTTTATCTTTATTTCCTGCAAAGTTATAGAGCCAAGTCTGAAAATCTGGGAAAGTAGCCCAGATTACCTCTCAGAGGTCACAGGTAAAAAATTGCAGCATGAACCTAGATAGGGGCCCAGGATCCTACGATCTGGAGAATATAAAGGCATTCTCAGCTGTATCTACACAAATATACAGCCTAATTTCCGTTTCCCCATGCATTTCCAATGGAGAGGTAATGATCTGTACTCATAAGCGAATCCAGGATTGCCGATAGGGGGCAGCTTCAGGGGGGGGGGGGGCGCCATCCGGACAAGGGGGGCGCCACTTTTGACAAGCAACACCTATCAGGTGGGCGCCAAATCCTATCAGTGGGCGCCGATTTTCGCATCCTTGGGGAGGGGGGTGGGAAGCGACATTTCCGGGGGCGCGATCGACCTTTCAGGGGGCGCCGTGACCATTTCAGGAGGCGTCGAGGTTTGATCGGGGGAACGTGCCCTCTTTGCCCCCTGGATCCGCCTATGTTTGTACCTGACCTTAGGTCATCGATATGAAAATCCCGAAATAAATGTTGCATTACTCGGGGGCCCATTATGTGGTATAAGTTTCAATTCAATAGATTTACCCTTTTCTTATTTATGCCACATCAAACATTTTTTGGAGGCGAGGTCACTTGACCTGCACTGGTGACCTGACCTGAGATGACCCAACCTTAAAATTTGGGGAAAGTTGCGGAATTGATCAATGATAGCGTGTGACATGTACGGCGGCGCGAAGTACCGCCGGAAAAACCTGAGGGAGGTGTCCAAACGCATAGAAACACCGGGGCGAGGGTTAACATGCGCATTGACGGCGTGGCGGATCAGCCGGTGGTTGGGAGGCAAACCAAATCGAAACAAAAAAGTCGCGCAGGACAAATTCCACAATATGCCTTTCGGTAGGATTTGGGAACTGGAGACGAAAACAAAAAAGTCACGGGGGAAAAAAGGGCTCAAGATACATTTTTTCTATCCAAGCCCCAATATTTCCACTGAACATCTCTAATTCTGTTTGAAGTTGAGAGTTGAAGCACCAAAATTTTGCTTACAAGCAAAAGGAGTCGGAAAAAGGAGGTCGATCGCTTTGGGGCAAAACATAGTTTGCCCCGAGCTTTTCCGTTTGGGGGCAATGCCTTTTTGCCCCCCCTGATCCGCCACTGATTGACGGGGGCGGGTACCCACCCCCTCGGGTTTTTAGAGATAGTATAAAAACGGCGGAGCATAGCACCGCCGTGCTTGGCATACCAATTCTCTGACCATTCTTACAACTTTTTTCTCAAAATTTTAAGGTTAGATCATCTCAAATCAGGTCACCAGTACAGGTCAAGTGACATGACCTCAAAAAAAGTTTAAGACAGCATAAGTCAGAACATGGTGAACTTATCCGATCGAAACTCACATCACACAATGGGACCACCGAGTTCTCTAAAAATATGTTCCGGTATTTTTATATCGATGGCCTAAGGTCAGTACGAGCCATGACCTCTCCTTTGAAATACACGGGGAAAATGGTTTTAACTGGATAGCTTAATAATGGATGGTGATACAGCGTTTGTTTTAACTGTACTTGAATTTGTCTCGTCTTTTCGGCTCTAATGATGTAAATTTTGCCCTAATTTGACCTTGACCTGACCTTAGGTCTAGTCAAATCCCATATTTGACCTGATTTGACCTAGCAAGGTCATATTACATATCATTCGATTCGGCTTGCTGCGATGATTCTAATCATCTAAAATGATTTGCTTTATTTTGACTTGTTCAGATGTAATGACCGAAACCCTGCATTTACATGTTATCCTTATGATGGCATGTTTTAGCCTCTGGTGACCTTAAATGCGACCTGATAAAAATGGTTCAAATATTTTCGATAGAGAAGTGAATGGGCTGCCGAACGCCGTTTACCTTTTTGCCATCTAGCGTAGTTCTCGAGAACTTAAGGGGGGCATGTACCCTCCAACAAAGCAAAGGTAGCTCAGACCCCCACCAATGCGCGTGTGAAGGTGGTGGTACCCAGGGCGTCGCTAGGGGGGCCTGAGGGCCGGGCCCCTCACTCTAGAAAGTAGGGGGGCCCGGTCTCAGCTCTGGACATGTACAGGGTCAGACCCTCACTTGGAGCATATAGTACTGGAAATGATTTTGTTTTGCACCAAAATGACATAAAGCGCCGAAAGTCCAAAATACACCGTTTCCTCTGGAACCATGAGGTAGCTGTTTCTTTTCGACGTCCGCCGTTATGGTAGCCCGCGCTACTTTCGTCGGCACTAGGCAAACAGGGGGGCGCCCCCATCGACCCCGGCGCCCCCAAAGGCGATGGCGCCCCCAAATGCGCTCCCCCCCCAGGATGCGAATCGGCGCCCACCGATAGATTGGCGCCCACCTATAGCTTTACCGGTCATAAGTGGCGCCCCCGGTCCGATGGCGCCCCCGAAGGGCCCCGACGGCAACCGGATCCGCCTAGGCACTAGGGCCGCGTACTTGCACCCCTCCTCCCCTTGGATCTCCGCAACCCTGCTTTCAATTCTTGAAAAATAAATAAAAAAGTAGAGCGGGGCGATGCAACGCTCGCCGGGCAGCCAATCTGAGGGCAAGGGGTAGATACTGCCTCCCTCCTCCACTCTCGTTGGCATATTCCGGGCACCTTATGCGGAGAGAATTGCTAACTATCCTAAAAAAAACTCTTTGGAACTTTTGTACCAGACCCAACTTATATACCAGATCCAGTCCCAACCGCGCTCGGGTGACTCAATTGCTCCAGCCGGGCACATGCAGTTTCCGCTGATACCAGCGAAGATGGGCGTGTGGATTTTTCTTCGAAAGTTGTCTCGAGTCCAGTCCTGAGCGTAAGTTAGGAAAAACACAGTGGTCGCCGTCCTGAACGTAGAAGTGTACCTCGCTCGGCCAACACCTACGCCGCAACTCGGTAGATCATAGACCACTTTCCGAGCTACTGTCGGCCCGAGAGGGACCGTCATCCCACAGCCCCTTGGATCGGCCCCTGACATTCCCATCCGTTTTGAGTGATAGAGGATCTGATTTAAAGAAGAAGAGGGGGACCAGATTGGTACTCGTGGCCACCAGAACACAGCTTAAGGTGTCAGTCTCGGTCCTTATTCCGAGGCATTGCCGTCCGTCCAACCTTAACTTAAAAGAGAGCTTCACGGGACCCGGGCCCAGATCCTAGTTTCTGCCCGCGGCGGGCAGTGCTTTTATTTTGCAACATAAGCTACAGCACACTTTGTTGTGAGCAGCATTCGTAGCAAGGTAGTTACGAATACTGATCTCCACCTCAGCAACGCGCCAGACTAGCCGAATGCGGTTTCCATCAGGGCCGTGCAGACGAAGTTTCTGTTGATAATGGACGTGGGGTAAATAGGTAACGTTGTTTCCTTTTCCGGGAGCTGCGAACTATTTTGATGGCATATTGCGTCCTTGGGCTGGTGTTAACAATGTGCCTCTTCCAATCAATGTTTAGTTTAATTTGACAATTATTTTTACTCCTACGCCTCCCATCCCGTTTCCACTTCTGTCACACACATCGTTTTTCCTAAATACTTTGCATGCAGACATGGACCCATGCAGGGGTGGGTCCAGGGGGGAATACAGCCATGGCCCCCTAAGCGAAATAAAGGGTAAACCCTCTTTAGACCCCCTCCCCCTCCAGCATAGCAGTGTTTCATAACTGATCAATTGGGGAGGACGTGTCCATGAAAACACATTTTCTAAGCGTTGTTTTCCGTTCGAAAGTTACCTCTTTGTGCCCCTGGATCCGCCTATGGTACACAAACGTTTTGTCACGGCGCACCCAAGATACCCAATATATTCAGCATAGCAGTGTTCAAACTGATCAATTGGGGAGGACGTGCCAGAAAACACATTTTCTAAGCGTTGTTTTCCGTTCAAAAGTTACCTCTTTGTGCCCCCTGGATCCGCCTATTGTACACAAACGTTTTGTCACGGCGCACTCGAGATACCCAAGCGGCGCTCTCGTTTGAAGAGATTGTTTGGGAGTAGCTAATGTGAAAAATTGATGCACTATACCACTGCACCAGGTTTAACTCTGCCGGGCGCTGTCTCGGCCACCCAACGTTTTTTTTCTCACAGACATGGGCTTGCCTCCCGTCCCCCAACAAAATTGGCTGGGCCGCCCCTATATCAATGGCGAAATATAATTAGTTAGTTTGAATATAAGCTCACAATACATGACAGCTCATTAAATCCTGAAAGACCCTGCAAACAATTCATGTTTTATTTTTGCAACTGTCGAAATATCGTTGGACGTACAGCTAATTTTCAGGTCTAGATCTCTTCTCCCAATAACCAAGGACAATTCAAAGCGACACAAACTCATTTCTCCACACACAAACGGGCATATAATGAGCACTACAGCATTGCACGATATTCAACTAGAGATGAAATTTCTAGCGCGTGACAACCGCTCGCCAGCCACGTGTTCGCTGGGTCACTGCTCACCTCTCCGCTGCCCCCGGTTAGTTTCAGGGCAGCCGGTCATACGGCAATGACCCCAGGAGCACGTGACGGGGTCACAGCCCGCGCCTGACCCGCCCCCTCCGTCCCCAACCAGTGGTACTCAATGACGACAACAGATTTCAGAGGAATACATCAGGAACCGACACCCCCCCTCATTTGAGTTTAACACATCGGCTCACTCATGTATTACACACTTCCACACTATTGAGGTGGCGTTTAGTGTTGTGATGAGTATGATGTGATTGAAAACTAAGGAAAGAAAGTGGTAATGACGAGGGAAGGTGAATATTTTAATGAGGTGGGATCCTACCCGGAGGGATAGCTGCAGCCACAGGCGCATGCGCCCAGTCCCACAGCCCCCCGGTAGAGTAAGGACTCCCAATGCCCAAGAAAATACTGATATTCACGAACAAGGCGAGTGATGCCTCAAATGCACATGTGTGACTTTAGCAAAAATGAGTTCCCGAAGAGGAAATACAGAATTCGAGTGATTCATCCATGCTTACTGCATACTTCTGACAACAAAAAACTATCATTTTCAGCGGTGTCGGGGACGGACGGGGCGGGTACTCATGTGCTGACGTCACACTTCTGTCTCAGTGACGTCACCAGCCACCCATTCCCGGGCTATACGATGGCGCAGGAGGCGGGCTGCAGCGCCTCCACCTTCCTGGGTGGGCCGCCATCCGACACCTCCTTCACCACCGTCACCACCTCCTTAAACTCCGGAAACGACATCGTCTGCAGCTTAGAGTGCACCAGCTGGTCGTTGACCTTGACCTCGAAGGAGCCTGAGGACAGGTAGGGCGCCCTTGGGACCAAAATACATTGGCTTTCCATGACCCAAGCAAGACTTTGCACTAGTTCAGACGAAAATAGGCAACTGATTTATGGTTCCTGCTCAATTGAGCACAAATCACTTGCTTGAACAGAAACTGTTTCATAAAGACAATATCTTTCCTTTTTCAGTATGCATTTCAATACTGTTTGTACACTTACGACAATGTAAACCTGCGAAACGTCTGTACTGATAAAAAGAAAAAGTAAATAACATTTTCCGTGTTTATTTCCATCACAATGACGCCTCTGATAATTACTTAACAGTTTAACAATCAAAATAAAGCTCAGACAAAGACAGGAAAATGATTCATCATTCTTGCTCAATTAAGCACAGATCACTGTCTTGAACAGAGACTGTTTCAGAAAGACGATTTCGGTGCTTTTTAATATGCATCTGTATATTGTTTTACACTGTCGAAAATATAAACCTAGGAAACGTTTATACCGATCCAAACAAAGCGTACAAAACAATTTTTCGTGGTCATGTCTATCACAATAATGACTGATAACTGTTTAAAGGGAATGTGGCACCTTCATAACGTGATTTTAACTGAGATAGCCAAGTTGTAAAGCAAGTCGGAAAACCCGGTACTCCATATATCATTCGTCTTGGAACTCTATATTTCCGTAGAAAAAAGCTAAAACCTACCTGACACCAACCCCTCAGCAACCCCTCGCCGGGCGGCCATTGTTGTGAGCTCCTGGTGTGACATTTTTTTAAAACCCACTACCCATTTAACAGGTAGGCAGGAGTGCCCTTCCCTCACCCATACAGCCAGGTCAGAAAATTTGTACATCAGCTTCCAAATTATATCAGTTTTACTTATGTTAGCTGGCTGTACCACTCCCCGCTATTCTATTTTTATTTGATGCATCTACCCAACTACCTATTGTTAGTAGTATTTTCTCCTTGGCTCCACCAAACGAGTAGTCACCTAGTTGTATTCAGTGGAGCCACGAAAAAAATATTTTGCTAGTGGGTAAATTTTTGAAGGTATGAAAAGCTGAGTCAGGAAAAGAGACCTATTAGTACTTAATCCAAAGTAGTTCAGTTAAAGAAGAGATGAAACGAAGCATGTCCACCAAGAAAATTCAGTCGCTCATCCACTTTTCTCCTCAGTAATATTTTGATTCCAAAAAAAAAAATTGCGAAGCGTTTTCTTTAGAACAAATTTTTCAAGTGGGACGTCATCTATATTAGGAAACAAGGGACAGATAATTTGGTTCCATGTTCTCGGTCCATGAATTGATAAAGCACATTTTCTATACACTATAGCAACAAAAGGAACCTCAAAATGTTGTACCTGGGTATTTGTTGGTGTGTGAATGGCAAAGAGGGATGAAATTACGTCTGGGATTTCTTTTTTTAGTGCTTGTGCAATAATAACAATATTCTGTTCTAGTATTATATCATGTACCTTTACCAACCTATACTCGATAAACAGACAGTTTGTTGGTGATAAACATATTTTTTTAGCTATTATTGTTACTGCCCGTTTTTGCAATTTGAAGAGCTTTTCTATTTTACTTACATAACTATTCTCCCCCAGACAGCAGCACAATAATTGAAGTAAAGTAGTATCAGGGAATTATATAAACACTTCAGCTCACGTGAGGTCAGTGAAAGTTTGGTTCTACTCAACACCCCGACGTTTCGACGAATAATAGTATGCAGGTAATCTAAATGAGCATCCCATTTCAGGCTTTCATCAATTATTATTTCTAAGTATTTAACTTGCTTCTTTTGATTTAAATTTTCACCATTTATCTTAGTGTTCAAAGAAATATCTTTACCCCTAGAGAAAATTTGATAACAAGATTTTGATACGTTTAAAGATAAGCGGTTTGCTCTAAACCAATTTGTAATTTTATGAAGAGTTTCATCTATGGTTTATGTAGTTCATCTTTATTTTCCCCCGTATCATTATCGCGGTGTCATCAGCGAATAGATCAAAATTTTGCCTTTGCTGAAGTTAAATACAAATCATTAATATAAATAATAAAAAGAGGGGGCCCAGGATGGAACCCTGTGGGACGCCAAGGGAAATTTTTCGATACTCTGACCGTACGTAATTGACCTTGGTGAGCTGGTATCGGTCAGAAAGGTAAGATTTTAGGGATGGTATGTAAATTTCCCCTTATTCCTATTAGTTTTATTTTATTCAAAAGAATGTCAGAATCAACAGTGTCAAATGCTTTTCGTAGGTCTAAATAGATTCCACATACAATTTCGCCTTGTTCCAGAGCCTCAGTTACCTTGTCATATATATGAGCTATAGGCATATAAGTGCTATGCTTTTTCCTAAAACCAAATTGAAAAGAATATAGAAGACGATTTTCTGAAAGATAATTGATTAGATAGTGATGTAGTATTTTTTCCAAAATTTTAGAGAAAATGGGCAAGAGATATTGGCCTATAATTTGAACAATTGTTTTCGTCACCTGTTTTGAAGATTGGTGTTATAGCCGCAATTTTTAGCGCGTCGGGGAAAGTTCCAGACTGTAAACATATATTATAAAAATAATTAAGATGTCCTAGGCAGCTTTTACAAGTACATTTCAAAATGTGTGTATTTATATTATCCATCCCGCCTCCTACTAGGTTCAGGCTTTTTATCATTGATTCTATTTGTAGTGGGGTGGTTGATAGTAAACATTCAAAAGGTTCACACTCAGGTTGTAAAAGGAGGTAGTTATTGCTGTCGGGTGTGGTATTTTTCTCTATTTTTTGGCCTACAGTAGCAAAGAAGTTATTGAATCCATTTGCAATTTCATCGCCTTCAAATGTCGTGCCTTCACCATCAAAGATTTTTGAAGGGTAATTGTTTCTAGTTTTACGTGTTTTATTCATAATTTGATCCAAAAGTTGCCAAGTGTTTTTTGCTATTTCCCCGATTCATTTCAAAAGCTTCCAAATAGTATCTTCTCTTTGCATCCTTGAGTAATTGAGTTAAAATATTTATATACCTTTTATATCGGTTAATTGCGTTATTCTCTATATTTCTAAATACAATATTATTAGTCTGTTTTACAGCTATAACCTTCTTATAAAGTTTATTCTTATGATTAATACATGACAGCACTCCTGGTGTGATCCAAGGCTTAATTGGAAAAATAGGCTTAATTTATTTCTACTAGGTTTAACAGTTTTTGAAAAAGTATTCATTCCATCATTGTATAATTTGATCAACTCCTTGCATGCATCATTTGGATTACGTATATTTTGAAAGTTTACAAGTTTCTATTCTATATGCTCATTTAGTTCATTTATTTTTCTTTGATCAAAGATCACTATTGGTTCCCACGAAACTGATCTTTTTATTTGATGATTACATTTAATATCTATAAAGATTGGTAGGTGATCTGACAAGTCATCTACTATAATTCCTGAAGTTGCTACTACAGACAAGTCATTCATGAAAAAAATTATCCAAAAGCGATGGTTCTTGGCCATCCATGTTTCTAGTTGGTTTCGAAATGGTAGGTAGAAAATTAAAGGAAGTCATGAGATTATACAATTTTAATGCCCCTTTGTTGTAAGGCAATTGCCAGAAATTAAAATCCCCGAAATTAAATATACAGTTTCCTTAGAATTAACCTCTCGAAGAAAAGTTTCCATTTGTTCCAGAAATAGGTGATGATTTAAAATTTGTGGTTTATATATTTCCCCAATAATACATTTTTTCATTAGGTTTTGTTCATTGATTGATAGTTCCACAAATGTAGCTTCTGATATACTAGCCTCGAGATCTTCTCTGCGTTGGCACTGATACTTTTTATGCACATATACGGCTGTGTCACCACCTTGATATATATCTCTACTGGATGCGAAGAGAATATAAATCATCTAAGTTGAAAAGATGTTCGATATCTCGTTTTAGCCACGTTTCCGAAACACAAATTGCCGTCCATTGAATACCTGATCTTTGTAGTAACGTTTGAATTTCATCAAATCTATTCTTTATAGATCTAGCATTGATATGTATTACTGATAAATTATTTTCTAACTTCAGTGGTATTTGAAGATCATAATATTCACATCGATCCGTAATTCTTTGAAAGTGAAGATCAGGATTGGTATCATTTTCTTGATATGCAAATGAATATGGGTTATACTTTATTGTGGTATTAACCATTTACAATTTTTGATTCACATGATGAGACTATTTGAAGTAATGTTCGTGTTGTTTCCAACATGTTGTCCCTGTACTGATGATGTGGAGGTCAGTGCTGTTTTTAACATTGGGAAGAAAGTACTTAAAATAAAAGTGTGAAATGCTTCGCTTGCTGCATAATGATGATGGGAAGAAAGCATAGAATGGGATACGATGAGTGTGAAAAGAAAACAAGAAATATTGTCTCGAGCTGTAAAAAACAAGACCAGAATTCTGAACCATCATGAATTTTTCCAAGGTCAAACACTTCCTAGAATATCAGTGCTGTGGCACAACTTATTCAAAAATTTGTTTGAGTTTACAGTCAGATTGTTTGGTCTCAATATATCAAATGTATTTATCAAACAACATTTTTGTCTTTGCCAATACAGCTTTTAAGTAATTACAAATAAGCTGCTTATGCCACAGCTTTACAGTCACTGGTGTTTAAGGTCCATTGTTTGTTCCACAAGTCCCTTCAAAAGGAATTAGATATAAATGAATTATTAAGTCTAATATAAATAATAAGTCAAGGAACAGGGACATGATGTACGAATACCCCCAGCCCAAGGTATACAGCTCATGAAGGCTGCATAAATGTTAAACTTGAGTTTAGCTATCATTGAATTTCTAATTACCTCCATCAATAAATAAACTCATCAAGAGATCCACTGGATATGATGAATCATAGAAAATCAACATATGCTGACATGCATAATTGCATATGCTGACATATGCCGACGTCACGATGAGCATCAGCCAATCGAAGCCCTTGAAGCAATTCAAGTATGGTAGTGGTTGCCAGATCATGACATCATCCACAGGCAGATATTTATCTATTTTCCAAGAGGAGTATTTTTAAAAACAAAATATTGAGCTTAATGAACATTTTTCAGAGAAATCATGAGTGGTTTCATTATTTTTGGCTAAAAGTACGCCTTATTTCACTAAATTCCAGGATTCGACCAAGGTGCCACATTCCCTTTAAATGGAGTGCCCCACTTTCATAAAGGGTTTTGATCTGAGATAGCAGTTTTTCAGTGTGTCGAGAAACCAACATTGGCATATCTACTTTCACCAAAAGCTCTTTATATAAAACTTCCGCAAGCTTTTAAGTTCAAAGTAACGGGGATTTCTACCTTATTTCAAGCCATGAAGGAATCCCTTTCCACCTGGCAACGCATGTCACGGACGAGAGAGAGAGAGAGAGAGAGAGAGAGAGAGAGAGAGAGAGAGAGAGAGAGAGAGAGAGAGAGAGAGAGAGAGAGAGAGAGAGAGAGAGAGAGAGAGAGAGAGAGAGAGAGAGAGAGAGAGAGAGAGAGAGAGAGAGAGAGAGAGAGAGAGAGAGAGAGAGAGAGAGAGAGAGAGAGAGAGAGAGAGAGAGAGAGAGAGAGAGAGAGAGAGAGAGAGAGAGAGAGAGAGAGAGAGAGAGAGAGAGAGAGAGAGAGAGAGAGAGAGAGAGAGAGAGAGAGAGAGAGAGAGAGAGAGAGAGAGAGAGAGAGAGGAAAAAAAAAAAAAAAAAAAAAAAGAAAAAAAAAAAAAAAAAAAAAAAAAAGAAAGAGAGAGAGAGAGAGAGAGAGAGAGAGAGAGAGAGAGAGAGAGAGAGAGAGAGAGAGCCTGCAGCTATGAGCTGTGGCCACAAACTTACTCTGCCTGCCGACAAAGCCCTCCACCATGGCATCGGGAACGTTGGCCCTGATCAGGCTCTCCAGCTCCCGGTACCGTGGCCCGTACCCTCATCCGCCGCTGCAACATCGCAGGCATTAGTCAACGCTAAACCTTTGCAATTGACAATTGCAGCAGCAGACGAGCAAGACATCTCCGGTCACCGCGGGCATGAACCAACGCCGGGCAGAGGCAACCCTGCTATATCGCTGTATAGCCGCCTTGTATAGCTCGTTGCCTGTCGAGATCCGTCACTGCACGAACAGAGCCTACTTCAAACGAGGCGCCCTTAGATCACTAATGGGCGAGATGCACTCTTGGTCATTGTTGTTCCTTGTCAATAGCGATATGTTCTAAGAGATTATTTACTCTTAATGAATGAAGTGTTACATACTTACTTGTTCTCTGCTTTGCCGTTTGGGGTTTGAATATCTCCTGACATTCAACGTTTTGATTCTATGACGTAGGAACATGAAAACCCTGGAAATTGTGTGTACACGCCACGGGATGTTTCTGAATAAATTAACTGAACTGAACAGATGATAGGTGTCACCAGTAACAATGCTTAGAGGCCTTACATATGCACACAGCACCTAAAAATTAAAGGTACATAGAGGTATTTTCCAGTTTCCTTATGTATAATATCTTTTCAATGAGGTAGTCCATGCCTTACCTTAGGTCAAGGATATAAAATCCATTACCAGAACTTAAGGACTCTGTGATCTTATTATGTGATATTAATATCAGACCAATATATGAAGCTTACATCTCCCTTACCACTTTTGAAAACCCCACCTGACCTTGCATAGACCTACCTGTGATAACCCAGACCTGACATATTTACAAATTCAGAATATGATAAAAACAATGTTCAAACACCCCCCACCACACACAGACACACTACGGAAAGGGCCAAATAAACTCGGTTTATTCCTGTTCAGGGAAAAATTTCAAAATGTAGAAAGTTTGTACGCCAAAGATCTACAGTGCAAATATGAAATCCATTGTCTTCCAAGATTCCCGGACTGCCCTCCGATACACGGATGCGTCATGGAGCCGCCTGGCAGCCCCTGGTGTTTACTGGACGCCCACTGGCGGCCGAGTGGTGGCGCTGGAGCGGCGGCTCCCCAGGTCTACTTTGGGCGCATTCCGACGTCGTCTCCCAGCCTAGTGCCCCCCCCCACTCATTCTCCCCCATGTGTATTGTGCGATGCCCCAGGCCGAGAGTCAGAGCCAGACGGTCTCGAAAAGAACTTGCAACGGAAGCACCTATCACGCGAGTATGAATGAGATCCCTCAAAATACTAAATGTAGGATTAATTTTTACTTCATTTATCATCTTCTTCGATTTTTTACTACTTCCATTCACTGTGGACGGAAAGGATGGGTCTCCGTGTGGTAAGCAGTTGTTAAGCTCTCCAGTTTCCCCATTCACACTGTCGTGACCTATTAGCCATTGGTGTTAGCGGGCTGCTGGCGGACGATCGACGGTGGGGGGTTTGGTGGCTGAGGGCATGCGGAGTGGGGCATGTGCATGTACGATGCTCTTTTTTAATAAGTGTCTATATTTAACCTGTGTCCATCGAAATGTATGTATGGCTACAGAACACTTCTTACTTTAGCTATAGCATCATCACAAATTATAATCCTAATTTTAGATTTAACCAATTATCTCAAAAAGAAGGAGATGACGTTTTAATAAATGTGTAGGAGTAGACAAAACCAGACATAAGCATTTCTTATCAGCTATCAAACTGAAGTCACACGAGTTCCTGCACTCCTCCACTTACCATTTATCAGGTTAAAAAAACAAACATTTCAGACTGTAGTTTATGCCCACCCCAGGGGCCCGAGGCCTGAGCTAAGGTTATACCACGCCTGAGCTGAGCGTGACTACACTTCATTTGCATTCAAATTACTCACCAATACTCAATAGCGACCTTACTGGCAACCATGATCCTCTGCAGGATGAATAACCTCTGAAGCTAAATAAACGCACACCAGACAACTCTGAAACAATAGAGATTTGTTTATATTACAGAGGGAAACACAAAGTAACCACAGATAATATTTATATTGGAAATATTTTGATTAAGTGAACAGTTTCCTGTAGGCTGAAGCTTAATGTAAAATGCAACTTTCTAAATTGTATGATTTCCGTTTTTCTTTACGTCTTTTCGTTTCAAGCCGCGTTTTTCGCTTTTTCACTTTTGAGTTTTTATGTTGTTTAGGTATTTTTTACTTTCTCATCAAGTCTCTTCCTGGAACTGTTTGACAAAGATGACTGCCAAACCAATATGTTGATCGTACGGGCGTGAATTGCCGCTTCATGAAAACTTATGTTTCTTGCTTGATTTTTGGTATTGCAAAAACTTTTTCCTTGGTTCTTGTCCAAAAAAAGAAAATAAAAGATGCACCTTCACCGAAGGCAACATTCTAGGGCTTCGGGAGCTGTGAGAGAGCCTGGATGAAGGAAAAAGGAAGGAAATGTACTGCAAATATGATTTAAAAATTGTATGGAAGCATTTTCATTTCTAGTAAATCATTTACACATGATTTACATAAATGTGAAATATTTCAAAGAAAAAATCACATATCAATTCCTTGGCAAAACATTTTTCCACTACAAATATTTTTTGTTTCACTTAGCTGGCTGATTTAGTCAACAAATAGGAAACTTTTGAGAAAATACAGATGTTGGCTTAATTATTCATGTTTCATTATTTCTTCTCCACAGTGCTGTATTGTCTTTCCCCATGGCAGGTTTTTCCTGTCAGCCATTTCTGTGGGGCTCTTCTAAAAGGCAAGTAAAGGGGGTATACAATGAAAATTACTGCCCAAGTAGAAATAAAAGTTTGCCCCAATAACCACATTCATGTCCCAACCAGGGCAGAATTTGGGCTGCCCTAAACACCTTACCAAGTTACCTGCCACATTTTGCACACTGGATCACATCCTACGTTACCCAGTCTGCAAAGTATGGCAGCAGGCCAGATGAGTCACACCAGCCACCTAAAATTCTCGCACCAATTTGCACCACCAGTCACCAAAAATTCACACCAATCTGCAATATACCAGGGAGGAAAACACACCCATGGTTGGCGAAGTCAGTTTCTCCCTTCTCCCACATGGTTTTGTTGATTTCCAGGGTCACCTTCCTCGCACCAGACACACAAATTCGCACCAGGGTGGTAAAATTCGCACCAGGGTGGTAAAATTCGCACCAGCTGCTCCTGTCTCAAAGGGTACTCGCATCGACAAGATCTTGTCAAAAGTGCCATATCTACTTTGCACACTGGCACATTACAATAGGTGCCATTTGGGTGAAATAATGCCTAAAGATACCTCTACATTGGGTACCTACAGCCCTTTCTTCATGTTACTTGATAAATGTGACTTTAGATCTTCCTGATGTGACTACAGAGTCAAAATAAGAAATGGCTGGAATCATTAAGCAATGATCAAACAACACCATTACCACTCTAGTAAAGGCAGCTTTCTCAGCCTTGTAAACAGTTATTGAAACGTGAAAAAAATGTCATGAATTTCAAATATTTTATCAATACCATGTTTTAAATGTTTCACTTCCAGAGTATGATTTCCACTATATAACTGCATATTTTTCACTTCAATATTTTTGCTGGAGTTCTGAATCATAGTGTGCTTGGTGGAGGATAAAACCTAGGCAAACTTAATTCAACACTTAATTGTGTTATCTTTTATTTTGAGTTATCTTGCATAACACTGACAACAAAAAGCACACAACTCACACTACTCCATTGATAAAGCATAATAATTGCTACAGCAATCCCCATGGGGACAAGGGAGGCACAGCAAACAGACATAGCCCGAGCCAAGCAACAGTGTAAATGTGAGGACGCTCTGGTCCTGCTCGAAACACCTCCAAGGGTACTTATCAGGGTTGGGATTGATAGGGTTTGAGTACCTACATTGACATTAGGTGAACTTACTACTTAGGTAGTAAGTAGGTTTGAATAAGTACCTAGCTTGGGTAAGGTCAAGGTTAAGTGTCCAGCACAGCCTGTATTTGACCTTCTCCTCTGCAGCCAAGGTAAGCATATCACGTTTGATGATTTATGTAGGAACTGTGACAAGAGTTGAGAGATTGGGATGTGAATGAACCCAATTCCAATTCTATTGAGAAACTTCACACCAAAGTGGGCGAAATGATTTTAAGGCCTCTCATATTTTAAACAGGGAAAATCCACAGCCCACCAAAAAGAGGTGAGGGGTTCAAAAATCATGTAAGGAGAATCTCTATCCATTTCTGAAGTGTATAATCCAGACACAGGACAATTATATTATTCAGCGATGGAGTAGACGTAGCCGCCGCAACGGCAGTTCAACCCATCCTTTGAAACCCTGGTCAGGCCGGTCCCATTTCAACCCTCTGCCGATTTTTAGTTGCGTCTTGTAGCAAAGGCACCTTCTTCATTTAATTATATTTCATCCGAATAATTTCAGCACGGGGACATCCAACCCCAACTCTTGTTTTGGTCATGAATAAGAGACACCTGGATCCAGGGAGGCACGGTCACGTGACATCAAAACAATTTCATGCCAGCTGATGATTGAACCTCGTATTCCGGAGATGCTCAAATGGGACAAGCAAAGAGCGTAAACGTAAAGTAAAGGATGCAGTTCGACGTAATTTTAGCAATGCCATCAGCGGAGGCTATTCTAGTGCACTGAATTTTCACCGACGCTTGATAAAAAATTGGAAAGGTAATAGTACCTTGGAAAAGTAGCATTCGCATGGAAATAATATGCGGAACGGTGGAAAATATATACATATTCCGACGGATTTCTACCATACTCAGCGACGGTGGAACGTCCAAATGTAAGGGGGCGGGCACCATGAGCTTTTCAACCCATAGGCGGATGCAGGGGTGAAAGGGGGGCACGTTCCCCCGATCGATTCTCGCCCCCCTGAAATGTCGCTTGTTCCCCCCTCCAGGATGCGAAAATCGGCGCCCACCGATAGAATTTTGCGCCCATCTGATAGGTTTTTCCGGTCAAAAGTGGCACCCCCCACGCCGGATGGCGCCCACCCGGAAACGCCCCCCCGATCAGCAATCCTGGATCCGCTTATGTTTCAACCCATTTCTTTCCAGTCAACGACATTGGGTTATTGTTAAAATTTATGATTTAAGGGAGGGTACCGTGCCCCGGTGCTCCCCCGTTCCGCCGCCAGTGACCATACTCTCGTCATCATATAATCGGGTAAAAGTAAAAAATGTTCGGAGCAGCAACGGATCCAACTTCCAAGGGGAGGAGAGTGAATAGAACATTACCCACCCCTCCTTGCCCCCATTGGCAGACGCAGAGGGGCTTAGGCGGATTCAAGATTGTCGATCGGGTGAGGGGGGCACCATCCGGACCAGGGGGTGTCATTTTTGACCGGCAGAACTTATCAGGTGGGCGCAAAATCATATCCGTGGGCACGGATTTTTGCATCAATGGGGGGGTAAGAAGCGACGTTTCAGGGGACACCATTGGCCTTCCAAGGCGACGCCGTGACCATTTCAGGGAGCGACGAGGGTTGATGGGGGGCACCTGCCGTCCTGGATCCGCGTACGGAGGGGGCAGAGGCCATGCCCCCAAAATGACAATTTTTTACCGATCTTTTAACAATACTATGTTTTTACTATTTCTCCTGCGTTGCCCCACCCCCCCCCCAAACAGCACTCATGCGTCCGCCCCTGTCCACCCCCACCTACACATATGAAGCTCGATCACTTCGATGACGGGCACCGCAAAATGTGAGACTGCGGTGCAGAGGCAGGGGCGTCGCCACGGAATTTTACCGGTGGGGATGGACCATGACTCGGGACGACCAGAGGCGGGGAGGGGCGCTGGGGCGCAAAATTTGGAGCGAATGGGCTGTATCTGAAAACGATACTGGCAATACACTTCACCGACAAACTTAGCGAGTTGGGTTGCAGAATTCCACGCAATTAACGAAGGTAAACGCAAATAATAAGAGGATCCAAATAAAAACCTAGGACGAGTCACCAAGTTTTTGCGGGACCGTCCCCCTCTGATCCGCGAGTAGGGGGACGCGTCTCATCATCCCCCACTTTCGACGTCCATGTGTACGTAGGCAATCCAAATCTTGTCGGAGGTTGAGAGGCCATGGTCTCCTCAAATGACTATATTCTAGCCGATTTATAAAACACCATGCTTGTGGCAATTTATCGCCGAACACCTTTCTCAAACGTGTTGCCCCTTTGCCTAAAAATGGCTTTAGATATTGGCACCGACAATGAACGGATTCAGAGGGTGAGGGAGCACTTGTTGGCCGATCTATACGAAGCTTCCTGAAATGCCCATCAAACCACTATGAAAGGTCAATGGCTCTCCAATGGCGGAATGGCGAATCCAATGGCGGGGAGCCGGCGCGACATACGAAAATATAGAAATTTGGCAGTGCAAAATGAGTCCACCGTAAATGTGCAATTATATTGGTAGTCCACTGTTCTACCATACGTATAACTCAAAGTCACTTTGCCATCCTAGGTAGATGGCAAATCTAGAGGAGTTGGTCGCTGAGCAAGGTCAAATGACAAGAACAGTGAAGAGTTCCATTGCAGTTATCAAAAGTAGGTATTCGGAAGTTTTGCGAGCCAAGTCCCGCATGGCACCAATAGATCTTCTGTGGGAACTGGGACACAGTATTAATAAAAATACTCATCTAATCTAAAAAGGCATGGAATAAATGTTCACCCCGTTAGTACCACTCGTAGCTTATTCAATATCTCATTGGTATTTATTTTGAACATTTCTTGCAAACGCAGGGACAAGAATCCCAAATTGATTGACAAATCCAGCTATCAATTGAACTGCGGCTACACGCCACCATATCAGAGAGAGCACTGGTAGCACAGCGCCTGGATGACGGCTTTGCTGCACGCGAGCTTTGTCGGCACTGCTGCTCGCCGCCGAAGGGTTTCGCAAGTCCAGGCTGCCTCCGCCGCGCGCTGCTGCTCGCGACCGAAGAGGTTTCGCATGTCCAGGTTACCTCAGTCGCGCTGGAAAAGAACACAATACAACACGATTACAATGGGTACCAAATGGGCGATAATTAATATTGGTTCGTGCGCCCGAAAACCCAAATAACTAACAATCGGTACTGAGGGGTATTATAAATAATCAAATCATTTTGATGAATAAGGCTTTTGAAGCCCGTCCAAATATATTAATGAAACGGCTATTAGTGCCCCACCAGCTGACAGGACTTGAATTCTTATGAAGCCAGGCATCAAATTCTTACCACCCCGGGCACGGTGCCCCCACCCATCGGTGATCCTGGATCCGCCTATGACGGGAATGTCATTTAGTCAAGGGCTGATCTGCAGAATGTGGCAGGAAACTGGAAAATATGCTTGGGGTAGCTCAAATCCTACCCCAATTGGGGAAGAAATTCAGCAGCTGGGCCAGAGTCCTTTGTACACTGAAGCAGACATTTTCTTTTTCATCAATTTTACCTGTTTTACTAACTTATTGACACATTTATGACTTTTAACAAGGGTCAGCACTGTCCAAGCTGTCACACTCAGCTCCAATATTGTTGTACCTGCCACAAAGAATGACAAGAGTTGCCCCAAACCAGTAATTCTGCCCAAAGGCTACACCAATGAGATTTTGTGTAAATCTGTCAAATTCTACATGCTGAATCAAGCGGCAGTCAGTCAGTACTGATAAGAGGAAACCATCCAGTAAGACGGCCAGTTGGCAAAGTATGGCAGCATGCCAAAGAAGTTGCACCAGCTATTGAGAATGATCGTACCACCACTCACCTAAAATTGGAACCAAAATTGGCATAAAATCACACTGACCTCTACTTATTTCCAAACAATTTTGCTGGTACTCCAACCACACAACTGGTACTATATCCCCAGCTGCCCTAGGGCATGAAATATGAATGTGATGAATTATTGTTTAACTTAGAATAACAATATGGTATTTTATATTCTTTCGTCCAGTTTCTATACACTGCAAATTCTATGTGAGTTCAGTATTGGCAACTGTCATTCTCATTATTGGTAAACTCACACTCAGTATTACATTATTTATTATTATATTATTTGTTACACTCAGTATTGGTAAATACTGGTCAACATTTCATTTTCTCCAAAATTTGCTTTGCGTGGACCAGTCTTGAGGTACACTTTACACCAAAAACTGGTCAGAATTATCATACTTTGCAGACTGGGAAGGAGGAGAGCCGCCCAACTTCCACAGCCCCATAGGCAATTTTGAAAAGTGTAAAATCATTTTGTGCCATATTCCTTACCTAGTTGGCTCCTTTGGGACCCTGAAGAATGGCAGATCACGATCCTTTTCCTTGGTCTTCGTACATCCAGGCGTTGAGCACACATCTGTGCCTGATATGATTCTTGGGCACCGCGGTGATCACAGCGCTTAGTATCACACCAAAGAAGTTGGCACTATAGGTAGGTAATTTAAGAAGTCAACAGCTTTCCGTCCATACACAAATTCACACACACAAACAGAAAATCAATGCATCCCAACGTCTCAAATTTATTTCAAAATAAGACACTGGTAGATGTGAGAATAACGGTACATGAACGTTGTTTGTGAATTGTCTCTTTCACGCCAAGTTGTACGCCAAAAAGTCCCTATCTCTTCAACACACCGCCAGCTCCATAGACAATACACACCGCCAGCTCGGGACCTGGCGGCAATCAGTTGACAATAAAATTTACTGAAACTCTTTTTGTGTCTACAAAATAGGATAAATAAATATAATAAAATATTATATTCACCTGTAACTTCCTCAGTAGATATATGTATTGATGGAAACTTTCTGGCTCTGCAGCCACCCTATGCTTTTCCAGCAGTCAGCTATCCTGTGCCAGCTGTAAAAATTGCTGTCATTGGCCATGGCTGAGCGGCCCGCTCCGTTTTACCTTTACTCTATTGCCTTGCCTGGATCGGAGACTCACCGCCTCCGACCGACAGCGCCGATCACTCTGTACTGCGCATGCGCGAAACGACGTACAGGGCGCATCACTTCCGAATGCACTAATTCGAATGAGGCGGGCGGGGAGGCTGTGTTGAAATCAGTGGCGTAACCAAGGAGGTGGGTCCTAGGGGTCTGCGGACCCCTTTGGGCCGATCAGGGGCCCCAGCGTCAGACTCTGGAGGTCTCCGAGATGCATTCTCAGAGCCCCCGAATCGGCCGCAGGGCTCCCTTCCAAGAGAGTTTATCTCAGGCGGGCCTCAAGAGTTGTTCTCAGGGCCCCCCCGAAGGCTATCTCAGGGGCACCGCGAGGGGTTGGTCTTAGAGCCTGCGAGAGACGGTCTCAGGGCTCCCCGAAAGTCGGTTCAGGGCACCCCGTTAGTCGGTCTCAGGGCTCCCCGAAAGTCGGTTCAGGGCCCCCGTTAGTCGGTCTCAGGGGCCCCAAGGACCATTTCCGGAACTTTTTCGTTACATGACTACCTTTTTCTACCAACTTGATTATCGCGCATATGTGCGATGTGGAACCATGGGGTAGCCCCCATCGAATACTTATCACAACCGGGTGTCTAAACTCATATTGACCACAATCCCTCGAAATGAAAGGTCCATCGGCGGACCGTTATTTTAGGTCCATGGGGCACTCATATAAGGCCATTTTTTGGCCCCTCTCCCCTACTTTAGAGGCGGGCAAAGGTGCTTTGCACAGAACGTCTTATAAAAAGCCTTTAACTAACCCCTCCCCCGTTGAGCTCTTAAGGGATCCCGGAGACTGGCTCTGGGGCTCCCTGAGACCAACACTTGGTGGCACTCAATAAGGCTTATTTCGGCCGCTCCACCGATTAGCTCTCAGGAAACTCAGACTGATTCCTGGGGGCCTCTTAGAAGAAAACTGAGGGGCCCCTGATAATATCTCGGGGCTCCTGAGATAAGTTCTCGGCAGCACCTCTGGGACTATATATTGCGACCCCAGATTTGCTCCAAGTGGGGCGAGGGGGCTGATACTTACTGTCAGGGGCATCCAGATTAGCCCGGGGTCCCCTGAGGCTGACTCTCGGTGGGTGGGGATGGAAATGATTTCCGACAGCCCTCCGAGACTAATCCTGGGGCGCCTCCTGAGACTAACATTCGAGTGGGGAGCACTGCTGATACTGAATCTTTGGTGCTCCTGAGACTAAATCTCGAAGGCCCAGATTAGCCCTCAGGGGGCCACGGCTAACTCGGGACCCCCTGAGACGGACTCTCGAGCCACTTAAACCGAAATTAGGGAGCTCTTCTGGGGATTGCTCCGGTCCACAGGCTTAGCTCTCGGATGCCCGAGACTGACTCCCGGCGGTCCCCTGGGACTAACTTTTGGCTGCTCCCCTGGACTGACTCTCGGGGCCCCTTAGATCAAAATTGGGGGCAAAACCTGGGGCTAACTCTCAAGGGCTCCCAAGTACCGCTCGGCCCCCGAAACCAACCGGGTATTCATGAGACTAATTCTGGGTCCCAAGACTGGCTTTCAGGGCCCCTTGAAAGGAACTCTTGGCTCCTGAGAAAGACGTCCTTGAGACATGGGGGCCCGTGAAATTAACACTTGGCAGCACCTATGATAATAATTCTCGGATCCCCATATTAGCTTTCGGAACCCCTGAGAGGAGGTCCCCATAGACCAAAACGGATGGGCCCTGATAATAACTTGGGTCTCTCGTGATTAAATCCTGGCCTTTGGAGCCCCCTGAAAATGACTCGAGAGACTCCTGAAGCCAACTCTCGAGGGGAGGGTACTCCTGAGACTAATTTTCGGGGTCCCCTGACTGACTCTCGGGGCTCCTGATACCGGCTCTCGGGGGCTCCTGACACCGGCTCTCGAGTGGGGGGCTGGGGGAGCACTACCCCCAGTCCGAAAGTTATGGGGCAGCCGAATCCGCCCCTTCCCCTGCTGTTTCGCCTCTGACATGACGTCATCGTGTAATGCAGGGAAAATTTGTCTTTTGGAGGGGTTTAGTTTGCCACCCTCTCCCCTTTCCCTGACCCCTGTTAATGGCAATGTCCTGGAAAATGAAAAGCGTGGTACAGAACATGCTCATCGGTCAGCTGGAACCACGCTGTCTGCAGAGATGTGCAAAATGTGGCATCAATTTCGACGAGTCGTGGCCGTTTTCCCCATTTGACGCGCCTGCGTCCGAGACGTCCGGCGGCCGGCGCCCTGTATGTCGAAGCTTCCCACTTTTCCCGCTAGGCGGACGACCGCTGTCGCTCACATCAAAGGCGCCGACAGGGAGTCTCCGATCCAGGTATCTCTTATTCATGTTTTGGTTTTGACTTTCCGTTTCGTGAGTTGCCGTCAACAAACAATCGATGGTATAAAACTGGCGAAAGTATTCTTGAATTTAAAGAGCCTTAACCCTCCAGAAAAGCTCCATATTCAAGAATAGCCCCAGATTTTCGATATAACCTCCAAAATTAGGAACATTATTTCACCTTCCGCATCACGTGAAGGCCTTCCGGTCTGTCAGTCATCAAGCGCTCTCAGCTGTCCGATAAGTATTATGTCCCACCGGAAAAGTAGCAAGCTCAGGATTTGATTAAGTGGAAAGAGGGAAGTCTGATGCCGTCGGGAGCCCACTTGAAGACCTAAGGCCTTGCACCAGTGGTGTAACCAAGAGGTTACCACTCTACATTTAAAGGCCTTGGTCCCAGGGGCGCCGCCACAGAATTTTCGCAGGGGGGGGCGGACCCGGGCTGATGCTGACCGAGGAAGTGAATTTTGAGCATATTCGGTACCTGAAAGCATTAATGACGATTGACCCAAAAATTTTGGGGACGTCCCCCTAGTTGGCCAACAGGGGGGGACGCGTCCCCCGTCCCCCCGCTTTCCGGCGCCCATGCTTGGTCCTACTGCGGACCAGTGGTGGATCTAGCCGGTGGGTTTGGGAGGGGTAAACCAAAGTCGAAAAGCAAAAAAAAAAAAACGTCACGCAGTGCAAAACAGCATTACAAATACATTGACTTCCCAGTAGAATTTTGGGTGGGTGAGGCGAAAAACCCCACCGAGTGAAAAATATGGGCTCAAGATACTTTTTCCCTCTCCAAGGCCCCAAATTTTCATTGAACTTAACTGGTTCTGTTTGAAGTCGAGAGTTGAAGCACCGAAATCTTGCCTTCAGACTAAAAAGGAGTCAGGGAAAAAAGCAGGGGTCTAAAAAGTGAGCTTGTGGTCGCCGACTAAAATCCAAGCTTCTTAGATGGTCGCCGAACCTAATACTACATGTATTACCAAATCGGTCTTAAAAGTGGTATAAATATGGCTATAGGGAAGCACTGGCGAGTGCAAGGGGGAAGGTTTCGATAAAATATAGATATAAAAAACCTATAAAATATAGATCGGGTTTCTCGATATCGATGACCTAAGCCAGAATCAAGTCATTACCTAAGTGATTTCATGAGATTATAATTCAGTATTAAAGTCAAAGTTATGATCTGAAAGCAACAAAATTATACATGCTGGCCCTTAACCCTAGCCCCGGTGACCAGCATGAATCACCTATGACCCCCCCTGTTGGGAGGGGGTTAAAAATGACACCCTCGATCTCGGAAACAAAGAAAGATAGAAGCGGAAAAAGCGATCGAAAGGTCGTCGGAAATGCAGTCGGCGTTACTCCCGGAATTTTTGCGGAAGGTCAATACTGTGGTCACCAGAGGGGAATAATTCATATACGTCAAAATGTATCAAATACAGTGCTCTATAAAACCTTGCTTATCTCCGTACGCAAAATAGCCGGAACCACTTTCTCAACGCTATTCGACAGAGCCGGACCAGCTCTTTCACTAAGGCAACATCCATTTTCATATCGGTTCAAAGGCTAGGGCGCAACAGGACACTGAATATTGGGGATGTTATCAGGTAGCTTCAAGTTATAATAGGAAGAACGCTCGCATTGGGCGTGATATGTCGGACCTAAAAGCCAATGTTGGATAGTGATCAGTCATTTATACGCACTACGCAGTCATGAATACGTATCGATAGTGCCCACTAATCTTAGGCTAAGTCTGTTTGGAGGTCAATCGAGGTCAAAGATGATACACTGCCCGTACACAAGGGCAATTAAATGGGCGCCGAAAGCGGTGGGACGGGGTACCTACGCATCCTCCTGTTGGCCAACCAGGGGAGGTCTCCCCAAAATTTTCGGTTCATCGTCATTAATGCTGTCAGGTACCAAATATGCTCACAATTCCCCTGCCCCGGTCAGCACCAGCCCGGGTCCGTTCCCCTGTAAAAATTCCGTGGGAGCGCCCCTGGGCATTAACATTTTCGCCCATCACATTTATACCAAGCAAGATACAACCATGATTGATGCACCATTGTTGTTCTCTCATCAATAATGGTTTTATTGTGTCCATCCATGTGAAAAATTGTTAGGCCTTATCTTAAAGACAAATAAAAGGGTTTGCAGCACCTTAAAAAAGTGCCTCAGAAACAGTTCCGATGTTTCATTTAACTAGATAAAAATGTTTTCATGTACATACATGCGTCGTGAAATACTTGTGATTCTTCACCTTGAGGCGCCAGAAATCAGATAAATTCTTGTAACATTTCAAATAAATAATTCAAACATTATTCATTGGCAACATTTCCTCAAAAGTGCAGTGGAAAATATCAACCATTGCTAAGATGAGGCCCAATTTTCGCTCCATTGTTGAACATGGTTCTACTCAAAGCAATAGCAATGCTGTCTCTTGGGAATAACCTTGTTTTCTTTCCATGACATCATTCCCATGATAACTATTTCCAAAGCTCTTAATTGATGCATTTTAGCATTAATAACCAGGATTGAAAAAGTTTCCAGAATAGTTGCTGATGACCTATTTGGACCAGGATTGGGTACTGAGAAGAACAGTTTGCATTTCAGCAACCTGTTTTTTTGTGGTGGACACAATCTCTCTGTGATATTTCGGCTGTACCTCTGTGGCAGTGCTTCCATATTTCATCCATACTAGAGAAAACAAAACGATTCAACTTTCTTGTGACAAAAAATTCAAGATATTATCAGAAACTTGGATGCATATAATCAGTCAGTTAAAAAACATACACATACACCCTGATCACCCAGTGTGCATCCATCTGTGCAAAAGACACAGCTTATTCTATGTTTGGCAGACTTAAATTGGACCATTGTCCTTGCAGTGGAGTCTTCTGGCAAATTGGAAATGGTTTATCACATATTTGTGCTGTGCAGGAATGCACATTTATATCCCTTATGGGGTACCAATGCACAGAGATGGATCTAGGATTTTAGTAAGGGGCAGCCCTCTGAGATTGCATGCTGTCAACCAAAAGGGCACACTTCACCCAAAAGGGTGGCTATCATCATCAATCAGTGGGAGAAAACTGTGGTTGGTGTGACTTAAAAATGGTAACAGTGCCATAAATGGGAATGCTTGACCCATAGATGGGAACACCCATTCTCAATTATGGGAATGCATGAGACCATTTTCCAGAACAATATTTTAGGCCATGAAACAAACTTTTGTTCTTTCTACCTGGCTTATTTCTGTTCTTAAAATTTTAGAGGACATTTATCTTTGAAGCAGAAACAGGAAATCATTCTTTATACCCTGCTTCCAATATTGAAGCTCAACATGTTTATCATGATCATTCACATGTCTTGGTGCATCTGTGTAAATAAAACACTAGTCATATACAAAATCAATTAATAGATACCTAGTGAAACAATAAAAAGTTTTTTAATATTTAATTTCTATTGCCACTTGAGATAATAATATATACAGACCAAGATATATGGCCATACAGAACATGATGTGAGCCAACCTAGCCCAACAAAACCTGTTTTCAGCACCTTTAATGCCATTTTTCACAACTTCAACACTTCAAAGCTCCATCTGTAGCCCCATCATTTGTATTCTAGTGGTGGGGGCAGTAGCAAGGTATTTTCTGCCTCACAGACCTGGTTTAATCAGTTTTGGGGTACCCTTTTCCTCAGGCCGCCCTTAATCCTTTCAAACTTAAGGGGTCCTGAACTCGAGTTCAGGGATACCTTGGACCTGTCACTGCTGTGGCACCCCAAATGAAAGCTCAAGTTATTTTCTGTGCCTACTAAGAGCATCCTTAAAATTTTCCTATTTCTCATTTCAGGGACTTTAAAATTTATAAATAACAGGCCTACTTGGTCACCCAGTTATATGTCCAGCTATAAGGCCCAGTCTGCAAAGTACGGCAGCATGCCAGACGAGTCGCACCAGCCATCTAAAATTCTTGCACCACCAGCCTCCAAAAATACACACCAATCTGGCACATACCAGGGAAAAAATGCACCCATTCCTACCCCTACAATGCAATGCTATCTCAATCATTAGTCAGTTAATTAAGGAATTTTTATAAGGCCCCCTCCTATGTCTTCATAGCCATTCAGCCATTATTTGTTTAGTTTAAGTGTCACTAACCTGGCAAGTTCGCACCAGGTTGATAAGATTTGCACCAGTCTGTCCTGTCTCAAAGGGCACTCACACAGACAAGATCTCGACCAAAATGCCGTACTTTGCACACTGGTATAAGGCAAGAACATGGTGGTATGAAAAACAGTATACTTGTTATGGATAGTCTCATAATTATGCACCCCAAAAATCACTTAGGAAATCCACGCCCTTGGGAATGTGTGACTATATAACAATGTTTACGATGATATTTTAGCGTGATTGTGGTTGAAAAGGGTTTAAACATGCACCACTTGTAGGAAGTTTTTTTTCCTTCTGAGACTTCTCGCGATAAAGCAAAACAAGGAAACATCATTGCAAGTAGACTCCAAAACCCACCTAGATTGCACGGACCGTCTATGATAAACGCACATCTTGATTTAGCCCCTTGGATTTAACAAATTGAACACCAGTCGTCAAAAACGGCGCGCACTGCTTCCAACAAAAATACAAAAATATTAGCGGCAGCCCGCGCCGCGCTCGTTCTGAAGGCCGCAGACACCGAAAATGTACCAGGGCGACCACCTGCGACCAAGCGACCACGCAAGTCGGCGGTTTCGGCCCAGCCCCTCCAAAGTTAGTTGGCAGCAATATACTGTTACGGCGTACAAATGCGACTGCTCCATAGGGCTTACATGTTAAATTGCTCATTTTCAACCACGTGCTAACCACAGCCTATGGCTGTTAGAAGAAATATAACGTCGTCATTGGAAGGCCTGTTTCCTGCCCTTTCCACTTTCAATTTGGTATTTTTACGTCAGATGTACAGAAATGCCTAAAAAAATCGATTTCCGAGAACCATGCAAATGCAAGCCGCAAATTTCCCGGCGTACACCCCGTACGCCGGCGGTCGCGTAGCGCAGCGGTTAGAGCGATGGTCTAGAAATCAGACGATGGTGAGTTCGAATCCCAGTCTCGGCTTCGGCTTTTAACCACTGGGTAGAGCACTGCGAGTGATATGGTTGTTTTTTTACTCAATTAAGGGAGTGCTTAGAACTCTTCGTGAGCATTCAGATGTTTCACTACATGACCAAAGATAGAGCTGCCACTTTGTTACCCACTTGCCAAATTGGGAGAAGCGGACAATATGGAATACCAACGGAGCAAAGCAGGGAATGTCAATAGTCATCTAATGATCATAGGCGGATCGAGGATTGCCGATGGGGGCACCTTCCCGGAGGGCGCCATCCAGACCAGGGGGCGCCACTTATGACCGGCAAAAGCTATCAGGTGGGCGCCAAATCCTATCGGTGGGCGCCGACTTTCGCATCCTGGGGGGGGGTGGGAAGCGACATTTCAGGGGTGGGAAGCGACATTTCAGGGGGCGCCATCGACCTTTCAGGGGGGCGCCGAGGGTCGATCGGGGGGGACGTGTACCCCCCTTGCCCCCCTGGATCCGCCTATGCTAATAATAATAATAATTGTCCGGCTTAATGACACACCAACCGCCAATAGAGGAGGCAGCATGCTTCCCTGTTTCGTTTTGGGTTAAGTTCACTTTCTGACCCAACCTTGCTGATTTGTTGTATCATTTGGGGCACCTGGAAAATATTTTGGCTGTTAGCGAAACCGTTTCAAACAACACCGACTAATATAACAATGATAATACGTCATAGGCGGATCCAGGGGGCGGGCAAGGAGGGCACGTTTTCTCCCCCATGATCAACCCTCGGCACCCCCTGAAATGATCACGGCGCCCCCTGAAATGTCGCTTCCCACCCCTTCACCCCTCCCCCAGGATGCGAAAATCGGCACCCACCGATAGGATTTTGCTCCCATCTGATAGGTTTTGCCAGTCAAAAGTGGCGACCCCGGACCGGATGGCGCCCCCCCTCTCGGGAAGGTGCCCCCGATCGGCAATCCTAGATCTGCCTATGTAAAGCGTCACCAGGGAAAGGGGGAATTTCTGAAATTGTCACTGTTTAAATACCAATGGATAAAAAAGGCATCTCTGACCGAACTACTTTCTTAAATATAATAAACGCACGGATAAACTCTGGAAATTTTAGGACCAATACCTGTCCTCAATTTACCATGTCTACGTAAAACTGCGTAGATAGTGATAATCTACATTTTTTACACGCAGTACTTTTTTGGATTTCCACGTTTGCGGGGAAAACATGATTTTTAGATGCCTCAAAAAAGCTTTCAATATGTTTTTCATAAAGATGACACGGGAATTGTTCTATGTAGTATGGCGATAATTTCGCTTTTTCTCGAAGCGGCAAGAAACTCGACAAGAAAGGGAAGCAAACTTAGTCTTAAACCAACATCCAATCATCAAATTCGAAATATACTTGACAAAAATCTGAAGGACATTGGACAAACTCCCTGCATCCACCTGAGGCCCTGGACCAACCCTCCCTGGATCCGCCTACGTCAACCAGAATGCAAAAGTTCAGGCACCAGCGATTTTTTCACACTGCAAACATCCGCATTCAAAAGATACCATCTGAATGCAATATCTACTGATCACTCATAGATAGCTTCCGTGCAGTGTTGGATACGAGGCAGAGGGCTAAGGCCTCAAGCCCCCCCCATGTTTAAGTGCCAATAGCTAATGCATAGGCGGAGACTGATGATAATTTGAGTTTTAGGGCACTTCAGCTGGAGAGGCTATATGTGTTCGTCTGTAACGCATTACATCATTCCGTCATTCCAAGATTGGTTTTATTAGCTAGACTGGCATATACAGAGAGTGCATAGGCGGAGACCGACCTGAGGCGTTGGTGGGTGGTGGTCGAGTCCACTAGCCCCCCCCACCTCAAAATGAAGTCCTGGATCCACCACTTATTCCACGCAAGTGTATTGCCAAATGTCACAATGCGGTCTTCCTAGCATACACAATAATTATCCAAATATCTTCAATATTTGATTAACCACCCCACGACGCCGCCAACTGCTCCAGTAACGACTATAGCAACTTCCTCACACTCGTAAACAATAATCATAAAGTGAACAAACGAAATACGGCTCAAATACCAAACTAAATAGTTTTTCACTTTCTTGCTTTTCAACTACATTTTATCGTTTCATGAGGACATTTTTTCGTTTTTAATGACGTTTTTCGTTTTCTCCTTTTGCGTAGTGTAGCTTGCCCAATACATTTCAATGGCGCAAACTTGTTTGCGGTGACTAAAAATGAAAACAACTCATTAAAAGTGTGCAGTGTAGTCAGTACTTGAAACTCTAAAAGGAAAAAGAAAAACCCCAGACCAGGATCAAAAGCTAAAACCCACCCAGTACACTGCCAGAGACACTGCTAAAATGAGCAAAAAAGAGCGTGAAGGGACAGTGCTTTTGCCACGACAGTGCTGTGCAGACAGTGCTGTACTTTTGCCACGGAAAATCGGTGCAAAAGCACAGATGAGACGTGGCATGGTCTGTGCATAAACTAAATCTGTGTGTGTGTGAGTGTGTGTGTGAACTAAAACTCTAAACCAAAGCTAAAAATGTCTAAATGTCTAGACCAAAGCTACAATGAAGGAAACAAAAAGGCTAAGCACAGTGCGGATAAGGATAACAATTAGCTAAAGAAAAATCAGGAAAGGGTAAAACTCAACGTTTCGGTCCAAGAAAATATTCAGGTGAACTACACCTGCATGCAACTATATGCACCTAGACAAGACGACATGCATCTCTCTTGCAATGCAGCTAAAAATGTGCACACACAATCCCAACTTGGCAAGACTAATCAGCTTGGGGAATTGCACTTAGATTGAATCCCACTATGTCCAAGTGGGATACCAGTTCTGGTTCAGTACCCACAGACAAAATAGTCAAATTTTCTGTCAGGAGTCATGCTATTCTGCCAACTTTTGCAGCTCATTATAAACATATCAAATTTAGTACCTAGTCCTACCTAACTGTTTTTTTCTCATCTATTTTTTACAACTAATTTGTAACTTAAAGGCTCAGTTTCCATGGGCTAGAGGCGATTCAGATAGACCTGAGAATCAGGATAGAGCAACCACGGTTTCGACGGCACTTTGGCTGGATACAAAAGGGTCTGTAACCAATAGAACACTTCAATCTTGAATTTGTCAACATTTCTGGTACACCATTCAAGTTTTCTTTCACTCTCCCTTCACATATGTTTAAAGTTTTGTTTAAGGGTTAACTGTTCTGTTGATGAATTTTGTTAATGATGTTTTTCTGAAGTGTTGATACAATTTTGTTTTTTTAGTTTTGTCTAATAAAAAGAAAGTTATACCCTCTCCAGTCTACTCTCCTTTATCTCTGCACTGTAAGGGAAATCTTTACCATCACAATGCCAAATCCTGCCAGATCTTGTTGGATGTGGATTTACAAGAATTGGATTGAAAATGGTTACCATTGCCAAAAGCTCTAACCATATTGATTGCATCTGAAAACTATGTGTGGCCACGCTCGACTATGAATGGAAACTGGGACTATTTCTTACACCTATGAAAAACAAGTACTGCAGCTCAATAACCTACAAAGTCACTCTTAGAAGTTAAGCAATCTTCACAGCTGGAAATAGCTCACTGCTGGTACCCAAGACGCATCACATATGGAAGTTTTCACAAGTTAGCGTCTCAAGAAATCACACTTAATAAGTTTTTGAATCACGGCTGCAACAGGACCAGAAAAAATACCATTTTCTTTTCCACCTCAGAAAGATTTTTTTTGGATTACTCAATCCTGCCCTGATATCAGAGTCCACATGCCAAACATCTAGGAGAACACACCAAACACAAGGAATGTGTTCCAGCGTAGACTACAGTTGATGCTGCAGCCGCTCAACAAAAAACATAAACACTACTGAAACCTTGCACAGGTTTAACTGATTTCATCTAACTTCATCTCTATTTTGGTTTACAGAGTGCAATATAGCTGTTGCTAGTCTTCAAACTAAAGCAAATCAGGCAATCAGAGTTGTTAGGTAACCAAAATTAGTGAGTGTGGAGTCAGAATACAAACTTACCTGCCTAGATTGAACTTTTGACCAAGAACTCAGGAAGGAAGGAAGGCTTCTCCACAAATTGGGCTCCAATCACTTGTTTTAACAAGCTGCAAGAACTCACTCTATTTAGTGAGTTCCTTTTTTGGCACACAAATATGGCCCAACACGCAGTATCTTGACTCTTGAGGAACAAAAATACCTTTTTCTTAAAAAAGATAAAAGAGAGAGGGTTCAAACTGACTGCAATCAATCTCGGTAAGTTTTCGTAACTTAATTCACATCTGCTGCAAACCAAACTGTCTAATAAATAGCTTTGCAACAAACAAAATGCGTCCGATACCTAATTGTTGTCAATTTCTATTGAAAACTGAGTGAACAAAAAGCGCAGAGTTTGCCGCTATTTTGGAGCGCCCATATTTAGTCTTAGTTTGGAAGAAATTTGGAAGAATCTACCAGTTCTCCTAAATGATGGAGACAAAAATACATTTAATTTTCTTTTTTGGGCTTTTAGCTGCTGTTTTCATCATGTTCGAGCCATTTCTTAATTTTGAAGAGAAAATTGTGGCAATGCAACGATATTTTTGCATATTTGATCTGCTTATCTAGCGGCTTGCACTGCTAAACTTTGGTGTACCCGTCCTCTATTACCCTGGTTTCGGCCGACTAGGTCGCCCATTGGTCGCCTATTGAAAAAAATGAAAATCACCGACTTGGTACCGACTCGTGACAGATTCTAGTACATTCTAGCTTGAACTTAAAAATAGTACATAAATACGGTACAGGGAGATGGCATCATCTAAAGTACCAGGTGATTTCAGTCGTTTTTCATAAAATTGGAACCAAAAATTGTAATAAGAAGAAACATAACTAGCATAGACTAGCAGCAACTAAGGGCGGTGATGATACCAGATGTAATCGGCCAAAGATGCCCCGTTGTAGCCAAGCTGTCTTTCAGAAACGCCAAACAAGCCGGGAAACGAAGGCTAACTTGGCTCTTTGTCGAAGTAGATTCTGCCCATTCTTGGCCAAAGGAACTGGCAGACTTCATCCAATAGATTTTGATGGGCACTGTATGTATTACGATGACGGGTGGATACAGTGGAGAGGGTAAGCATATTTAGTAGCAGGAGGGGATGGTGGAAGCTAAAATCATAGGAAAACAGATGGAATCAGAATTTGAGACGGTTGCTGGGTCGCCAACCAAAAGATGATAGGGTCGCCGACGGCGTAGGTAGATCGGCAAGTTTTTAGACCCCTGGAAAAAGAGGTCGATCGCTTTGAGGAGGGGGTAAGAGCAAAAACATAGTTTTGCCCCGAGCTTTTCCGTTTGGGGGGCAAATGCCTTCCTTCCCCCTGGAACCGCCACTGCTGCGGACCCCCTTTAGACAATCTTAACACGCGCACTGGAGAGGCCTCGAACACAGAAAAAATTATTACAAGGCACATGCTTAAAACAAGGTTTTTACGACGTGTACTATAATACTACGCTAGTAGCGCCTTAGTTAAACATAGCGTAGGGAACTACCCTTGCTACGTCACTTGCATGAAACAATACCCTCACAAGATATCGACAACCTTGCCTGGTGCGGCAATTGTAAGCACCCTGTTCGCATATCGTTATTTGATCGTGTCCACACCAGGCTTCTGCAAGGCGGTTGCAGTGCGTTGTTGTACGCTTGTAGAGACCTTGTACGTTAAACTATGGGGTCATTGAAACATTGTTGGACTTCTGTCATTTGGCAATGGTATCTATCGCTCCATCTTTTTGCTCCCGCCATCTTTCTTTCCATTTCTTCGACGACTCCTGGCCTCACGCTTGCAAGGTATTGGAACAGGTTTTACATATATTTAGCTCGTTTGAAATCGCCCAAAACTACTTTTTTCTCTTATTGGCCAATGGACAACTCATCTGGGGATAGTTGAGTTCTGCAAGTGAGGTATATTCAAAGATGGGTATACTTAGCTTTCCTCGCTGTTCAAGTCTAAATTCCTCCATGATGTTAAGGTCCATGTTATTGTAGTTTTGGTCGATGCTTATGGCCAGTGCCATGCCATTTTTGGCGGGCATGTGCCTGAAATTTGAAGTTAAATAGCATGAGACACTAAACAGCCAAAATTGGCATGCTGGCGGGCTTAAGTAGGTAATTGTAAATATGTATATCCTTATATTATTATATCTTCAACATCTGTGCTTAGATAAGTATTGGGAAGGATATATGTATCTTACACTTTATTATGCATATTTCAACTACTTAGTATGTGAGCTTGTCCCAGTATGATCAATATATGCCTCATCTCAGGCCTAAGGGTTTCCCAAACAAAAAGGCAAATGTAAGTTTATGTACACAGTCAGTTCATCTCAGGCTTTTATACATTAAAACCAGTGCTAAGAGACATTTAATGAAGCATGTTGCAGTACCTCAGAAAATATGGTAGCTTTTTTATATCAGGATGCTCATAGGCGTAGGAATGCCCAGAATATTGCGGGGGCCAGCGGGCATTTTGAAGTCATTTATTTTCAGTCAACGCCATAGGTTTAATGGTTAAGAATCATGAATATTGGGAGGCCATGGCCCCCTGGCCCACCCTCGTTCCTACTCCTATGAGGATGCAACTTCAATATGGTTTTTGTTCAGCTTCTAACATGCACCAGTCTGCGAAGTATGGCAGCAGACCAGACAAGTCGCACCAGCCACCTAGAATTCTCACACCAATTCGCGCCACCAGTCACCAAAAATTCGCCCCAAAACACAATATACTGTATAACGGAGCAACTTTGGTCTGCCACCAAAAAATGTTAAATTGTTTTATGGAAATGTTTTGATGGGGTGCTCTGCCAAAATTTATGGTGGGAGAGATGGTCCACTATGTGCACTGCATACTGATAAGGACAGCCATAGTTTTAGGGACTACAGGAAGTAGCAGGCGCTTTATAGATAAATAGTTTAATTTTATGACAAAATCTAAACTTGCTAGGATAATGTATGGGGCATTTCAGGTAAGAGGTATAACCAAATGAACCATGTGTGCATGGAGGACACAAATTGAAGTAAAACATATCAAAAATTAATCCTGTTCCATGCACAACATTTTGTTGCAGTGGGGGTGGTCAATGTTGCAACCATATTCATACTAAAAAATTACAACTTTGGTCCACTCAACTAACAAACAAAAATTATGGAAGAAATGGCATACACATATCCTGGCTGGCTCTATAACATTTTACAGCCTTCTTGAATCGCTTCTATGTCATTAGTTTATCATTTAATAATACAGCAGTGCCTAGTTCAATGATAACAATGATGTTTCCTTATCCAGACCCATGACTCCTATTCTATGGACTCCCATGTTCTACTTTCATGCCGAGATGGCAGGGTTCTGGCTAGCTCTCCAAACTTTTTATAAACTTTTTGTGTGGCTTCAAATTCATTATTTCATCATCTAATAAAACACAGATGCCTGGTCCAGTCCTAACAATGTTGTTTCCTTTTTATATCCATAACTCCTATCCCTCAGACTCCAAGGTTTTGATTTAATGCTGCACTTTTCCAAAACTGATTTGCACTAGGCTGTTGAGTATAAAATACATATTGGGAATTAAAGTCGGTGAGTGGATAGTTGATAAGTTTGATGAAGTGAAAGTTTATCAAAACCCTTATTTGACGTTTAGGAAGAACTTTTTCATCAAAATTCCCATACAACCTTGTGTATTTTGGTGAGTTCATATACACCAGAATCATTTAATTGGACTTGAAAAAGATCTACCGAAAAAGCGAGCAGAAAATTGATTAAAATAACAAAAGCCAGTAGAACATTCAGCTTGCACCGGTGTCGCTATCCATCCAGCACACTGGGATTTGCAACACTGTCATACTGAGGTAGCAGGAGGCTCAAAGTCCAGACATAAAGTGGTGGGGGGGGAGGGGGCGGCAATGCCAGGGCAAAGGCTGGAGGTTGAGATGAAAAGGTTTGGCGATGACAAAGAAGTGGAAGTGGCATAGTAGATCAGTGATGAAAAGTTGTGTGAGAATTAATATTCCCGAGTTGATACCTTGGAAGGGACATTTTTGTTTTTCAATTCCTGGAAAGGGAAATTTAGTCAAATACATGCTCTAAAATACTGAAACATTTTTAAAACACTTTCTGTGAACTGAAGATGTTTCTATCAGTATCAAGTTTTGTCTGTAGAATGAATAAATCAGAATCCAAGGGGTGGCACAAAGTTGAAAAACATTGGTACAACTTTGACCACTTCTTTCACAAAAAAACGAAAATTGCCGCTGAGGCCAACATTTCTAAATTCTCGTGGAAGTGATAACAGAAGGACTAAACTTCTTGCCTGCAAAGATCCGAGGTCATCCATTTGTAAACACCAAAGTTATTAATGGAAAACTGCAAAAGTGGTACAAAGTTGCTCGGTTTTATGGTACCAGGGAGAAAAACACCCATGGTTGTTGAAGTCAGTTTTTCCCCTTCTCCCGCTTGATTGTTGATTTTCAGTTTCACCTTCCCCACACCAGACGCGCAAATTCACACCAGGGTGGTAAAATTCGCACCACTCGCTCCTATCTCGAAGAGCACTCACACTGACGAGATCTCGTAGACAGTGCCATACTTTGCACACTGGAACATGCATACCTAGTCCGACAATATGCCCTTTTCCCCCAATAGTTTTCCTTCACCATAGTGATGTCATGGTCCATATACAAGGTTAACTGTCCTAACGCCAAAAGTTAATATTGCTAATTTTATGAGTGATACACTGTTTGCCTTCAGTTTTTTGTGTTCTATGCGGGGTCAATGTTTCAGACTAGTACAGATAAACAGATTTCAGGAAACATTTAATGAAATATATTGCATTAGGAACTAGCTTTTGTCTCGCTGACAACCTCTTTAACATTGTTTCAAGCCATCATATTTATTCACAAGCACACAATTTTCATAGTCAGATACAACATATGCAAAGTTATAAGAAAATCAAACGGGGGCACGGTAGTGGAGTGGTCAGCGTAGCTGGCTTCCACGCAGCCGACCCGAGTTCAAGGCCCGGCGGCTTTCCTGAACAAGGAGCAAGCTGGCTCCCGAGAAACCCTTCCAACAGGGAAAGAGTTGGCGACGCCATATGACCCTGGCAGTTGGTGCGTCGATAAGCCCCAAAAATTATTATTATTATAAGAAAATCAAACAAGAATAAGGATGACAGACACTTCACAATAACTTTTATTGGTATTTATTTGAGTTAAGCATAGTCGTTTTTAATGCTGGCAAAGTACACGTAAAGTATGTGATGTCACACACAACACCCCAGAGGATAATGGTGCAGACAATGACACTCAAAAACCTGTGCTCAATTTCTTAACATACCAAGGTTTTCCTTTCCACATTTTCACTTGAAATATTAGAAAATGCAAATTTGATTTCCTGCTGCACATTGTTGCTTGAATATTAATATTATTCACTACAAGGATGTCATCAGGCATATTTTTTTGGTTTTGAGGTGCATTGATGGCTAGGTTCACATGTTTTTTATAGGTATGGATAGGTACATAGAAAAGGAAATTGATCTAAGGTTAAAATTTGTTATTACTCATTTTCATGAGTCACACACTGACTCATGTGAGTCTGAGTTACAAACACTGAACCTGCTGAAAATTGTAGAAAATGCATGATATTAGAAATAGGTATTAAGATTTGCAGCTTTTAAGATGCATCCTTTAACCTCTGCACATGCTTTACTTCACACTTTGGAAGCAATATTCTATCCACTTTTTTCGTTGTTTCACTTAACTTTGCTGTTTTGGTTTACCTTGCAGGAATGTACTAGGCTAGCATAATATCTAACATATTCCAAGTGTATTACACTAAAACTGGCACTAGGTCATAGTTCCAATGTTTTTTGGTACCTTTTGTGAATTACCCGCTTTTCAGTAAATTTTTTTTGACGGTCGCACCACTCCTCGCTCCATTTATTCTTTGCTTTACAAATGATAACAAAAGTTGTTTACTGAGTATTTCCCCAAGTCTCTCCCAAAAAGAATAGTAGAACTAGTAACATTCGAGAGAAACTTGGGGACTCTAAAGTTAGTAACCCTGCTTCATAGTATAAATTCTTTAAATTCCCTTAAGCCTAAGCTTGGGTGCCCTGAGACCAGCCTTGGGGGCCCCTTAGACCAAGCTTGGGGGTCCTTGAGACGAAGCTGGGGGGGCGAGGAACAGCTCGGGGGCCCCTGAAACAGAGTGGGGGCCCTGATACCAGGCTCGGGGGTCCTTTAGACCAAGTTCTGGGTCCGCTGAGACCAGGCTCGGGGGCCCGTTTAGGCTAAGCTTGGGGGCCCCTAAAGGCCAATCTAGAGGGTCCCCGAGCCCAAGCTAGAGGGGCCCCCAAGCCCGAGCTCAGGGCCCCTGAGATAAAGCTCGGACACTCTCCAAACCGAGCAACTGTTGAGGGCTCAGTCAGGTCGTTCATAAACTTTCAGAAAAGAACCAAGCTAAAATTGCGCATTTTTTCAGGGGCCCTCTCTGATAATTTTGGGGGGGCAACTGCCCCCTTGCCCCCCTTTATCTGCCACCATTGCATAGGCTTACAACAGAGCAGTGTATGTTTCTCTCTCTGGATCTGTACTCTGGGGGGCTAGAGTAGATATGTATGCATCATTGGATTCTTATCATCGCGGCGAGTCGAGTAACTAGGTCAAATAATGAAAATGACCTGACCTCGAGCTAGGTCAGGGTCACAGAGTGACCTGGTGTGGTCATCTTGCATATCAATCGACTCCCCGCGACAATGTAGGCACAATGCAAGCAAAATGGGAGCTTGATCTCAATTCAGTGAGAAGTTGTTGGCAAAACAATCACTCTATGCTCCTGTGACCTGACATGACCTTTGAGAGGTCAGATGCTCAAAAACTCAACTTTATGGTCAAGATCGTGGTAAGAATAGACGTTTAGAGGATTGTCAGCTTTATCTAGCCTGCACTTACTGAAAACGAGCCCATTCTATTTTTCACCATGGACTTATAATGGGGTGACCAAAAATTGACACCACCTTAGGTCAACAATACAGAAATTCCGAGATAGCATATTTGTAGGCCCTTATGATCTCATCCTATTGTGAAAGTTTCAAAGTAGCCCCAGATGACCTCTCAGAGGTCAGAGATAAAAAATTCAACATGGCCCTGGAAAGGGGCCCAGTTTGTAGCCATGACATGTTTTTTTTTTGCGCGCACACACACACATAAGTATGGTTAAAATGCACGACAGAAGATTAAAACATCAGCGTTTAAGTCCAGCGGCAGGCGCCGCACGAAACTCCTTAGATCAAACATGAGCACAGGCCGAGTAAAGTCACAAAGGGAAAGTGACGGGAAGAAGGTAAAGGAAGTGGTTACTATGATTTGAAGAATATGAAGATATTCTCCGCTGTGTCTACCCAAATACAGCCCAGTTTCTGTTTTTCCCATGTATTTCCAATGTAGAGGTCATCTATATGAAAAAAATCCCGGAATATATTTTGTAGCACTCGGTGGGCCCATTATGCGGTATAAGTTTCAGGCCGATAGATTTCCCCATTTCTTACTTATGCCACCTTAAAGGGAATGTGGCACCTTCACAGCGTGATTTTAACTGAGATAGCCAAGTTGTAAAGCTGGTCGGAAAACCCGGTACTCCATATTTCATTTGTCTTGGAACTCGATATTTCCATAGAAAAAAGCTAAAACCTACGTGACACCAGTCCCCCTCAGCCCCCGTCGCCGGCGGCCATTGTTGTGAGCTACTGGTGTGACGACATATGCTGACGTCACGATGAGCATCAGCCAATCGAAGCCCTTGAAGCGTTTCAAGTATGGTAGTGGTTGCCAGATCGTGACATCATCCTTAGGCTAATATTTATTTCTTTTTCTAGAGGAGTATTTTTAAAAACCAAATGTTGAGCTTATTGTACATTTTTCAGAGAAATTGTGAGTGGTTTCATTATTTTTTACTAAAAGTTCGCCTAATAACACTAAATTCCAGGATTCGACCAAGGTGCCACATTCCCTTTAAACATTTTTGGAGGTGAGGTCACGACCTGCACTAGTGACCTGGCCTGAGAAACTTAAACCTAAAATTTGGGGAAAGTGGCGGAATTGATCAAGGATAAGGTGAGCCAAGTACGGCAGCGCTTCACGCCTCTTTTTCTTTGTGCCGCCGGAAAACCCTAATGAGTCGGTGTTCAAACCAGACCCCCCCCCACCGCGCGAGGGTTAAGGTCAACAGTCTCCAGGTGCCTACACAGTTGAAGGCAAAGCATACAAAGCTCAAGAGAATGCCTAGCTTGAGTTCCTGACTTCAGTTGTTGTCCCAAAATATGGTTTTCTCCCACAGGCTGGCGTCTCATCGTGACTTGGTATGCAACTGCTGCTTCCTTCGTTTTGACAACGTCAAACGTCTGGGAAGGCATTTTTATATTTCCCACGAAGGAAGAGGCCCGCATTACTTGCGTTGTCTGTACTGCAAGAAGAGATTTGGCACTTCCCGCTCTTGGACCCGTCACCTCAAAGAAATCCATGATGACAGTACAGTGGTTGTATCCTCTGGTGACCACTCCACAACACTACAACTAGAACATTCAAGTTTCTCTTCACCTGGATTAGAAACTGAGGCACTTGCCAGTCAAAGTAGGACCACAAACAAAGAAGATTCGTTAGACCCCGCACTTTTTTCTCTCGTCTGCGATCAAGTGGGATCAGCGACAAGCACTTTGAATCTGTTGTAACATTCTGCAAGTTGCTTTCAGAAACAGTTGCTGAGCAATGCGTTACAACCTTGAAGGAAGGTACCTCTCTGAATGACATAGACTATAGTGAGCTTCCAGCCGTTAAAGCATTGGACGAGGTTGGTTCAGTGTTTCTTCATAATAAATTCATCACTCAACATGACTTATATGTTGAGCCAACTACAATTACGTTAGGGAGAGGAAAGCGAGGAAGGGTTGACTCATATCAGGTGATATCTATCAAACAGCAGCTGCAGAACGTTTTCCTTAGTAGGAAATTTGAGAGGTTCAACCTGCTTGAGAACGAGTACACACCTGTTCCCGGCTCCATTCGAGACATTTTTGACGGAACTGCTCATGAGTGGCAGAAAAACAGAATCTACATTATCTTATTTTACGATGAGTTTGATGTAGTGTGCCCTCTTGGAAATAAGACTGTGAGGCATAAATTGGGTGCCCTGTACTGTACCATTGCCAACTTGCCTTTGTGGGCACGCTCACAGCTGGATAATATCTTCTTGGTGGCTTTGTTTCCGACGCACGAAATACGGACCTATGGGTGGAGTAAAATATTAAAACCTGTTGTCGATGAACTATTGAGCGTTGAGCAGTCTGGATGTGATATATACTACAAAGGCACCCTCATTAATGCCAGTGTGCGTGTAGAATGCTTAGTTGGTGATAATGCTGGCATACATAGCATTTGTGGATTCTATGGCTCCTTCAGTCGCACTAACCGATTGTGCCGTGCGTGCTATGCGTCCCCGGATGATTTGAGGCACATTTTTAGGGTTGACCACTTCCGTGGAAGAACACAGCCAGAGTACGTCCAGGAATTGCAGCGCATTCGGCCAGAATCGTTTGTGGGTGGCTCTAGCAGATTGTTTGGTCTTAAATTTGCTTGTCCATTTCTGGATTTGAAACATTTTGATATTGTTAAGTTTCTGCCCTTTGATGTCGTGCATGATCTCTTGGAGGGCGTGGTTAAGTACGTACTGAACCTCTTGCTGACGCATGCCGCAAAAACGGGCCTCCTGAATCTCCGCGTTATCAACAGTGTAATCGATAAATTTGATTTTAAGGCGGCTGATGGCAGCAAACCTGAGCATATACGTTTCAGCGGTCACGTTGTGGATTTGAACGGCACAGCATCAGATATTTGGACCTTGGTTAGATTCCTACCACTGATACTGTTTGAGGCGGGCTATACTTCTGTGCTCAGGTGCAGTGCTTTCAAAGTGTTTATCGGCTTGTCTGAGATTCTTACGATTTGCTTGTCACCCACTGTTTTTAAACGTGACTGTGACGAATTGCAAGTTAAGGTCGAAGCTTGGCTTGTGCTACTCAAGCTTGTTTTTCCTAACTTCTGTGTAACACCAAAGTTCCACTATATTCTGCATTATGTGGCGCAAATTCGCTGGCATGGTCCGTTGCGCACGTTGTGGACAATGCGATTCGAAGCCAAACACCAAGTCCTAAAAAAACAGCTGTTGGGATCGAGGAATCGGAGAAACGTCTGTAAAACCATCGCTGTTCGTCATCAGCGTCGAATCGCCATGCGCCACAGTGAAGAAGAAACGGGAGACATATATAGGACTGTTACATGCAAGACCCACCATACACCGGAAGTTGCGTGTATCATTCAAGCTCATCGTGCTCATCCGCTGAGTTCATGTTCGCACCGAAACGTTTTATACTCAGCTGGGGACGCTGTTCTTGTTCCATGGGTTGATTTCTGTGTTTTCGGGATTATTATTTGTATGTTCGTGGAGGGTCTCGATCTTATGCTTATCGTGCGGCGAATGAAGTGCTACCGTTCAGCTATGACATGCTCGTACGTTGTGGAACCCTGTGATGTAATTGATGTCCTCAAGAGTGTGGAGCTGTACGACTATCATCCATTAGGCATACACAAGAGCCGCAACGGAACTACTCACATCGTCCTGAAGCACAGTGCTAACGTGCTGGAGGAACTTCTTCATCCAGGGATTTGCTAATGAATGTAAGTGAGGTACGTTCTGAAAAGTTTTGCTAAGATAGTGTTGCTTGGCATGGATGTCGCTTCTTTTGGACGGTCATCACTTTTGTTTGATAAATTCCTTCTCAGGTGTTTTCTACAGAACTTGGACTAACATGGCTATTTTAAGCAGAAAGGAAAAACTTGAGACAACATGACTAGTATGAGCGGATGGTTACTAGGAGCTAAGGTCTCAAATTTCACGCTGAAGTGGTTTATTTGTTTAGTTTTCTCACAAAATTATGTTGAGCCCTTGTGCTTCCACTTCCACTTTTCACGCTGGCAAAGTTCTTGGCTTTAACATCGTCGCAGTTTATAGTCAATTAAGGTTTTGAATAGTTTAACTACTTTTGGTCATGCTGTTTTCCAGGATGACCTTTGTTGTTAACTTTATGGGAGTGAAGAAGATTGTGCCTAAACTCCGTGCCGCGGAGTTTGAAACCCGCCTCAAGCACTCCTTTCCGGAGTTACGGAATCTAGCATACATAATGAAGATGCTTGTCGATCAGGAGTACGTAGAGTTGGATGACATTGAGGATGCTCCGGATGGAAGTAGGCTCCTGGTGGAGGTTACCAGGTCAGAATATGATACTTCTTAGCTAGATACCAGCTTTTGTATTGTTAATTGTGAGTTTTTATGCAAGTTTTCCCAATGCAACGCTTAATGCAGGCCATGTATAAGTTTTTCACATGCGATTTAAGTACAAGAAGTGTGTTGTAACACCAATGCTCTTATTTTCCCCATCTCAGTGGAGCGCTGAGCCCCTGTTCACCGAAGCAGAGTATGGGGACAGCTTCCGTAGCAAGCTCGAGAGCGACAGACGCAAGGTATGATTGTTGGGATCTGTTGAAAGCAGACTTCGTGTTGTCTCAACATGTTAGTCGATTAACGGGAATTTGATCCCTTCATAACTGATTTTTACTGATACGGACCTGTCATCAAGCATGTCGATACGCTACTTGATCGATACCTTATTTGTCCCAGAACTTTCCGTTCGCGCAGAAAAGGGGAGGACTAACCCCCTTTCCACGCTGTCCTCGGGTGGTCACGTGCGGGGAAATGTCGGGAAAGTGACATGATGCTCAAGCCCTGCTGCGCGAACAAAAGTTCCTTACTTGGTTGTTTTTAAGGCTTCATGCTAAACGCGTCTTTGATGTGGGCGACTACGAATGCTTGTACATTTTTTTCACTGAAAAGTTTGGTTGTTTTAAGTGAGATTAATGATTTTTGGAAGCAGAAATACAACTGAATATTCGTTTACTTTGCAGCTTATTTCTCAGATGTTATAGATGTGCGTTTTCAAGTGTTTTCCTGACGTCGTTTGTCAAAAGCACAGCCTTTAGGATTAAAGCGAAAATGTGCCACGAGTATCCACACGGATGGTCACAAGCATTGTTCTTATTGTGTTCATTTCAGTGGAGTGCTGAGCCCCTGTTCATCGCACCTGAGTATGGAGACAACTTCCGTAGCAAGCTCGAGAGCGGCAGACGCAAGGTATGATTGTTTTGATCTGTTGAAAGCAGACTTTGTGTTGTCTCAACATGTTAGTAGATTTAAAGGGAATGTGGCACCTTTATGACGTGATTTCAACTGAGATAGCCAAGTTGTAAACAGGCCGGAAAACCTAGTACTCAATGTACCATTTGTCTTGAACCTCAAAATTTTCGTAGAAAAAATATCTACCTGAACTGTACAGCCGGCTCCACACTGATTGGTAAGTATTAGTGTCAGTTGTTAAAAGAAATATATAAAAATCGATTACACTTCTCATACAAGGCTGTGTCTCTAGTAATGCATTTTGACGAACTCTTTGGAGGGAATGTGGCACCTTTACAACGTGATTTTTTTAGATATTTAATTTGTATGTCGTGCTGGAAAACCCGATATTCTATGTATTATTTGTCTTGAAACTCAAAATTTCCGTAGAGAAAAGCTAAAAACTACCTGAAATGTACGCTACATGTATCCTTAGCAGCAGGCCACATTTGTCATGGCTGTTGGTGTGACGACATATGCTGACGTCACGGTGAGTATCAGCCAATTGAAGCCCTTGAAGCGTATTGAATATGTTAGTGGTTGCCAGATCAATGCATCATCCATAGGCAGCTTTTTCCTGCGAGGTGCATTTTAAAAATACAAATATATGGACGCTTCCATGATTTTCGGCTAGACGTACCCCTAATTACACTGAATTCCAGGATTCGACTAAGGTCCTAAATGTGGGCCCCTGCGAACTGGCTGAGACGTCAATTTGGAAAATTATGGACGAAGAACTGTTTTCGCTGATCCTGATGATTTGCTGTGTCTTTTTCGCAAATACTATCGGATTTTGGACCCGATGAAGTATTTTGCACGTCAGCTCATGCATCCAGTCAAAAGGCAGCAGCTGAGGCAACAATGGCGTCGGCAGGAAACATCACTTGAGAGATATTTCGCAAAAACGACCGCGGCCTAATACCTACCAATCAGTATGGAACCGGCTGTACCTAATATGTACCTAAGGATGCCGGCACAG